>OY292351.1:235000-1435000 GCA_958496145.1 Heliothis peltigera
ACTGATAGAATGACCATTGTTGGTGTCAAAACATCTTTATTTCAATCTTTAATATTATGACCATGGGCCGGCTTCCAGTCTAAATGCATGCAGTTGAGTACCAGTGTACCACAAGGAGCGACTGCCTATCTGACCTCCTCAACCCAAACCAGTTACTTGGGCAATCACGTTATATTTCGGCTTTATGCTTCGACATCACGTCCAATACAAAAGAGCAGGACTTTGTAATATATATGTAAAAGCAATATCTATAAAGACTATGTTATATATTGACTATATTGGTGAGATAACCTTCTTTTTGGGAAGTCGGTTAAAAGTATCTTCGAATTTTTAGTGCATTTTTCTTTGGCAATTGATATAAAACCAGATTGTAGTGACATGGTCATTCCATCTTACAATATATTTGGTCACGCACACTTTACATATAGTGGTCTCTTTCGCACATGAGTTGTAAATAGTGGATTGGCGAGTGCGAGAGAGATAACAATAATAGATAAAGCTACTATGTTTGTCTAATTGGAAGATTTCTTAAAATAACTTTTTAATTTGGACTATATTATGTTCAAATATTTGAGAGGTTTGTCTTTATTATTTAAACATATAGTGTATTATATACTAGTATTGCACTTTCAAAATAAACTAGTTACTGTACTTAGCAGAAATATAATATTCTAACTACATGACTAGCCTAATAGAATTCTATGGTTTATTTAAAACTAGCTGTCCCCAGCGGTTTCACCCGCATCTTTGGTTACTGCTCCGCTCCCGTGTGTCTTAGCGTGATAGTATATAGCCTATAGCCTTCCTCGATAAATGGGCTATCTAACACTGAAAGAATTTTTCAAATCGAACCAGTAGTTCCTGAGATTAGCGCGTTCAAACAAACAAACAAACAAACTCTTCGGCTTTATAATATTAGTATAGATATCTGAAGAGTAAGTTTTAAAGCGCATGCGTACACTAACATGGAACCCTGTCACATTAAACATGGTCATGAGATTGGACCACTAGCTTGATTTAAATTCTATTTTTTAAAAGCCAAATTCACCCACCCATCAATTTACAAGCATTAGGAAGAAAGTCTTAACTTTAAGTATCAACAATATTAATTTTGTGTAGACATAATATATTACTAACTAGTTTAGGTCCAATTTTTGGTTAAAATTAGGAATATAGTAATAGGGTGACAAGGTCCTATGGTACTAGTCCCAAGTTTCTCTTCATATCTAGGTAGGTAAGTGGAGATTATCTTAAAGCTAATCTAGACTGCTACAAAAAGAAACATTTTAATAATCTCAAAAAAGGGCTGTGAAAATCCAACATCAAGATAAAGACGGAATATTCTCAAAGATAGTATTTTTTAGCACAACAACAATGTCGTCAATAGAACTAACGTAAGTAACATCGATGAAATTAATATCAACACTATTTCTTCTTCCTCTTCCTGCCCTGTTCCCAATTCTATTTGTGGTCGGCACAATATGTTTTCCACTTCCATTCGTCCCTGTTAGCCGTCATACTACTATCCACTCCCTTCTCATTAATATCGTCTTTCAGAAAATTAATATCAACACTTAGTGTCTAAACACACTATGCCGAGAATACGCGACGGAAGTTCGGCATGATTACGCCTGCAATGTTATTTGAATTACTGGCGACACATTATGCCGAAATAACGTTGCGTTATAGCGTACAGCCGAACTTCAGTCGGGCGTAAGTTCAAATGTATTCTGTAGAACACGCATTATACGCGACTATTATATTTTGCATTTGTCTGTCCGGCTGTTCAGATAACACACCTGAATTTCTGCCGCGTATGTTCGGCACTTATGTATGGTGTGTCATATCAGCCGAATACGTTAGAACGTAAATCAGCCGCGGAACTTCGGTCGCGTACGTTCGGCATAGTGTTTAGACACTTAAGAGTACAAATCAATTTATCACGAAAATCACTAAAGAGGACAATTGGAAGACAGAAACTTGGTACTCGAGTACCAAGTCTACTTTGACATGATCAAGTATAACAATTTCTAAAATAGTGTCTATTATAGAAGTATAGATAATACTGAATATTGCTCTTCGTTTCATTAAATATACCTAGTAATTATTCTCTGCATAATAGATTTTTTTTTTATATTAGAAGCCAAAAATATAGATAAATTCTAGAGATTAGAAGATTTTCTTACATCGATACGTCGAAAGGATTCTGTCAAATGCCCTTACATTCACCCATCATAGTTATAATCTTAATTTCTATAATCATTTAGTAATACTTAGATATAACAAAGTCATAAGTTTGTTTTAGAAATATTAATTATTCTTAAAAGTTATTAGTATAGATGTAAATATATTTTTTCATTATTTATTATAGTTTGTGTACATTGATGATGTTGTAGTATTGCTTTAGGATTTTAAAATGAAAAGGTAAGACATGTAATATTAATAATAGGTATTAATAATTAATTATTATAATATGATTATGAAATTATTAACTAAGTAAATAAAATAAGGGTTTTGTTACTAAATATTAATAATGGTTGAGAGATATCTTTGATGAACTTATTAAACAGGAAAGGTAATTGTGTATATTATGAGTAATATTTTCAAGGATTTTACGTATCTTATATTTATTACGATAAGTTATATAAATATCATGGTATTAAGGCCAATATCATAAAGATCACTTATTTTATTAGAAGAATATTTAGAAGTTCGGATATAATTTATTTTCCAACAAACTTATTAATATTAGAAATAATTTGAAGAGATTCCTTAAAATTATTTATTTTTACGTAATATTTTTGAATCGGAAATTAGTGTTATTATTATCATTAAAATTCATTGAATATTGATTAATTAATATCGAAATCATCATCATCATCTCAGCCATAGGACGTCCACTGCTGAACATAGGCCTCCCCTTTAGATCTCCATAAATACCGGTTGGAAGCGTCCTGCATCCAGCGTCTTCCGGCGACCTTTATAAGGTCGTCCGTCCATCTTGTTGGTGGACGTCCTACGCTACACTTGCTGGTCCGTGGTCTCCACTCTAGCAATTTTATCGAAATGCATTTCTTTTATCATTATTTTACATCCACCGTTGGCTTAATCAGAGTAATTTCTAAACTCTAATATATTTAGACTTAAAATTAGAGTAAGGTACGTATTGGAATGCGTAGTATCATAAGCACAGTGTTTGAAGAAATGTCAACCGTATGGTCATTGATATACGGTCTGGTTCACCGTGGTAGTTGCGGCGAGCTGGATCTTCGGGGTCGCCTCTTCACTTTGCGTTGGACTGTTTCTTCTGTTATCTGAAAAAATACGAATTACTATAAAAATATCTTAATAGGAACTTCTTTTCGTACCAACTTTTGATGATTAGATCTGGTTTTATTCAAAATTTCAATTCAAAACTGTGATTTGAAACTTTTACAGGTCGCTTTTTCACTGTCGGTAAGACACTTTCGATTCTTAATAAATTATGTATTTCTTGAAATAGTTCATTCAGTTCTGAGGTAGAAATTAACATCGAACTACGGATGCTATAATCGACGAAAAATAACTGCTAAAAAGCGAAAAACACGTCCACATAAACCCAGGAGCAAACCTTTTGCCATTATTTATGATAGTTTAAAATAAACATATAAGAACGCAAAATGTCGTATAAATACTCACACAAGCAGTAACCCTAGCAGGTACAGGCGGCGGCTGCTTCTTCTTCTCTTTCTTCTCCACAACTCTATCCTTTTCCTCCTCACTCCTGCCAATGCCAGAGCTAACCACACTCTTAACTCCACTAGTAGACGAACTAGCGGCACCACTATCTATCCCACTCTCACACTCACTCTCAACAATACTCCTATCTCTGTCTACAAGCGTTTCCACTGAAGCGAAGCTCTCTGGAATGCTTCTGTCTCTTTCTTTAGTATGGGGGTGCAGTTGGGGGGCGTAGCTCTCAATGCTGGTTCTGTCCTTGTCTATTTGAGGGGTGAAGGTGATGGAGTGGGTAGTGGGGAGGCCAGAGGGGGAGGGCGAACAGTTGTCTGCTGCTGTTGAGCAGGATGCACGCGCCGAGTCTGACCTGGAAAATTTTAGGAGATAATATTATTGTTAGTGAAGGGAGAAATCTTTTTTCTTTAGGGCAAAAATTGTATGTTCAATTCCGAAGAGTTATTTTTCCTAGCTTATGATTTTACCCAAGAGCCTGAATAGCTTCGTTGATCTACTAGATGCCACAACTGATGAACTGATTCGGATGACTGTCATGCATGAGATCTCATAGGGTTAGTTCCGACCATACTTTGTGGGTTAAAGAAATTTTCCAATAACAATTTGGATCAACAACAGACACGCATACAGGGTGTGTCGTGTCTTGTTAGACAGGGTGTTCTCACTCGTGACCATAGGACGATGACCATCATCATCATCTCCCGAGCCTTTTCCCAACTATGTTGGGGTCGGCTTCCAGTCTAACTGGATTCGGCTGAGTACCAGTGTTTTTACAAGGAGCGACTGCCTATCTGACCTCCTCAACCCAGTTACCCGGGTAACCCAATACCCCTTGGTTAGACTGGCGTCAGACTTACTGGCTTCTGACTACCCGTAACTACTGCTGACAGCTGGGACCTACATTTTAACGTGCCATCCAAAACAGTCATTGGTGGCCAAGATATACTTAGAAAGTACATACAAACTTAGAAAAGTTGCATTGGTACTTGCCTGACCTGAAATCGAACTCACGCCCTCACACTTGAGAGGAAGATGACCATCATGTCTGTTACAACTCACATTTATCACTACACACAACATAGCACATTCCAGCTACACAACTGTGTCAGTATACAGTACCTATGCTCGGCGCCGCGTGCTGTGGATCACAACACCGTGTCCATGGTGTCGAGCGAGCTGAGCAGCGCGGGGTCGCGGCTGCACCAGCGCGCCAGCTCGTCTGGTGTCACCACGCCGTCGCAGTTTGTGTCCATTAGCTGTGCAATGAAAATATGGAGTATTAATTTTAAGGGCCAGTTTCACAATGTCCGAATAGCCACTGTCTACCGAATAAATTTAAGAACTGAACAGAATTTGTATGAAATTATCTACCAAATCAACTAACTGGAACTTATTCGTAAGTGCTGAAACAGGCCCTAAGAGTTCTAGTCCATGAAGTGGCCAATAAATTTTTTCTATTGGTTCAGCTATTTTTGCATGTTACAAGTGGATGTACAAGCGGAGATATAAATTTAGATATTTAGTATCCAGATGATATTCCATTATAAGAAGAATAAAGATGGCGTAAATACTTTGAAATCCTTTAAAAAAGCACCATCTACTGACAAAACTATGAAATGATATGCATGATCATCAAGGTAATCTAACACTGCTATCAACAGATGTCATTTTACTACAAAAATAAACTGACGCCACTAACTAGTTATCGACAGATGTCGTTATAATACAAAAATAAACAGGCACCTGTAACTTACACTTCCATCAATAGATGGCGCTGTTTTAAATACTCACGTGAAATATTCTATCAACATGATCCTTCGCTGCCGTGCTGTGTACAGGAGGCGCGGCAGCTCTCCCCAGGAGTTCGTATATAGCTTGTACAACAGCCAGCATCTCTGACCGGGAGATGCGCCCATCTCCGTCCACGTCGTAGAGAGTGAACACCCAGGATAGTTTCTCTTGTACTGAGCCACGAGCCACGCGGGATAGAATGTCTAGGAACTCCTGAAATAGTGGATTTAGTATTAATAAAGTAAAACTTAAAATATACATAGGTTGTTGCGGGTGAAATTCTAAATGTTTACACCTATTTTGAGGACAATTTTACAGTTTTAATCGTCTTCAAAAGAGAGGAGGTTATCGACGACATTTTTTCTTTTTTTTTAATAATTGGTAACATGTATTTTTTATTTATAATTGTTTATCATGCGATACTTATGTTTATTTTCGAAATAAACTCAAAATCATTTAAGTTTTAGTTTATCGCGGCAAGTAATATCAATAAAATTATCTGAACCAATATTTTGTACCTAGTATTCCATTCTAAATGAAAATATTAAAATATGCGCAGAAAATCCAAATAGCGGTCGAGAAGCAATTTTTCTCAAATATACTTTCGTATATCTTCGTGAATAATGTATAAGTTTGACTTTGACGCCATGTTGATTTTTTCCCGCCAATAGGTATACAATATGTCAAACTTTGTTAGAGACGCGTCGTATTGCCTTCAAATGTTGCCATTTGAACGATGTCAGGGAAAAGGTTTTTGTTTATTGTCTTTGGTCAATTGGGGAATTGATGTATTTTTTCTTGCTTTTATTTTGTTTCAGGCTTTTTGGTGTTACAAAAATATAAGCCTCTCTGTAAATATAAGTCATATAAGTCGTGGTGGCCTAGTGGTTCAAGCACCTGCCTTTCGAGTATGAGGGTGCGGGTTCGATTCCAGGTCAGGTAAGTACCAATGTAACTTTTCTAAGTTATACGTACTTTCTAAGTTTATCTTGGACACCAATGACTGATTAAAGGTGAAGGAAAACATCTCGAGGAAACCTGGACTATAATGTCTGAAATCACCAACCCGCATTGAGCAAGCGTGGTGATTAACGCTCAATCCTTCTCCTTGGGAGAGGAGGCCAGTGCCCAACAGTGGGACGATAAATAGGCTGTGATGATGATGATGAAGCCTCTCTGATGCAGTTGGGTCAAAACTTCTAGCGAACTTTTCGTTTTTAAATCATATTTTATTTATATCAATATTCATATTGATTTATTTTGACTAAATGTAAAGCTAAAACATTTTGTAGTTTCAATAAAATTACTTAGAAAGTACAGCAGCCAGTATATCAAGCTACCGGCAACTGTAAAATTTTCCCCCAATCGGCTTCAGTGAAAAAGTTGATAATCTATTAAGGAAAAACAGATTGTAGTAGCTTGATGTGCTGGCGTTTAATATAGGGTGACTGGTAATTAGTGACCGATATTTAAACACGTGATTGTACTCATGATTACAAACAACTTTCCCAAATACACTTTTTTTTTAATCATTATAGCTAAATTACTGGCGCGCGTGCAAAGTTCAAACACGAGCGCCGTCGCCCGATCAGCTGTTAACAAAAAAAGTTTCTTCGGGAAAGTTGTTTGTAATCATGAGTACAATCACGTGTTTAAATATCGGTCACTAATTACCGGTCACCCTATGTAGTTTGCATGACCTGGAATCGAACCCGCACACTCTTACTTAAGAGGCTGGTGCTTTAACCACTAGGCCGCCACGTCTTTTGTTATTATTATTGAATCCATTGTTCTTATTAATTAATAACTTACAGCTGATTTCACAAAGGAAACATACAAAATAATACATTTACATATTGTTAATTGAACAAATATCAACTTATATTGGTCATTACACTGCAACCAATAGATAGTCCAGTATATCCTGAGCCATGCTCGACAATTTCAAAGGGACAGCTCATGTTATATTAGCATTCTATACAAATATGTTAACAAAACCAGTTTACATAGATCCTTCTCATTGTTAATTATGTACATTGGAAGTAGAAATAGAGGTGTCAAGATATATTAGTTGGTAACGCATGTGTATGTAAACCAGTGTAAGTTGAACTCTGTGATCTTGTTTCTAGTTTTCAGGTTATGAACTTCGAATGGTGACGTCATTTGTTTGTCTGTTTGTATGATTGAAACTGGGACATGTTCTGTGTTGTTAATACGGTATTTGCCTGTGTTTGATTTTGTACAATAACAAAACAAATAAACACACGCACAAGGAACATTTTTCTGAAAACAGCGTCAAAATTTGTTGATAAATGGAGCAGCAATCAACATTTTTTATATTCGTATGATGAAGAGTAGGAACATAGTGGGGACATATTGCTATCTCTTTTGCACATGCGTGATCAAATAGCGTTGACGTCACAAGCTTGTATGTGCATCCTTTTTCTGTTATTTAACTGTTTGATTTTTGAAAGGTTTATAAATTACTTACTTCTCAACGGATTCCAAAAATACCTAATTTCTGTTTTTGGTTTTGTAAAATGTTACTTTTGGTACCAAATTAATTGATTTTAATAACTAACTTTGTGTTTTATCTTTCTTTAGAGCCAGTTTCACTGGTTACAGATAGCCACTATCTACCAGATAAATAAAAAAATGGAACAGAATTAGTATGAAATTATCTGCCAGATAAACTATCTGGTACTTATCAGCAACCTGTGAAACTGGGCCTAAGCCTCGTCTCTCTTGTAAGGTGTCGCCACCTGTTGCTTACTGATTGGCGAACAATTCAGTATAGAGCTGGTACAGACGCCAGCACATCAAGCTACTGCAATCTGTCGAAATTCCTTAATTGATTTTCAAATTTATCGCTGAAGTATATAGTTCAAAATTGATTGGGAAAATTTTACAGCTTCGTAGGGTAGCTTGATGTGCTGCCGTCTGTTCATAAGCCTACCAACACAGTATAACATTGTTCCATGTTTAATTAACTAGGTTTTCTGGTTTAACTACCTCGTTGGTCTAGTAATCCCACACCACGACTGCTATGCACCATGTCCTGGGTTCGATTCCCGGGTTTGGCCGAAATCGCTTTGTGGGTTTTGAGAGACTTTCATAAAGCAGCTCGGAGTCTGGAAGTTGGTGATTGATACACCCGTGCATCGGAGAGCACGTAAATGTCGGTCCTGCGCCTGATCTCTTTCCGGTGGTGTCGGATGTCCGTCCCATCGGACTATGAGAGTGAGGGAATAGAGAGTGCACCTGTGTCCGCGCAAATGTGCGTGCACTATAATATGTCCTGCGCAGTTGGCTGATCTCCTTAGACAGAACTACTGCCGTAACCGGCAATCGGTTTGGACGCCATATTTATATTGGTTTTCTAACCCATGAACCTGAGAAATTCCCATACTTCCTAATGGAAAATGATATAACCTATTTGAGGACATGCGAGGTGAAGAAAATAAGGTCAGAATTCTCACCTCAAAGTTGACTTTGCCGCTCTGCTTATGCTTTATAGTCTTGAAGACATAGTGAGCATACTGCGTGGCATCTGAAATACAAATGAAGTCGGTTAAAAAGAGGTTTTATACACAAGAACTATTACAACCTTTTTTAAGTGGGAAGGCATTGAATGACCCCTCCCACTGTGTGTGCCGTTGGAGGGAGTGTCAGACTCTTACTGACTAAAAGCCATGTTCCTTCTGGAGGTCTCTGTATGCCAGGGTTAAGGGAAGTAGCGCGATCATAATCCCTCAAAAGTAAATCAACCAGGCTATGAGAAAAATAATAGTCTTTATACTAACTGATAGATGTTAACCTTTATGAGCTCGTGGCTAAGTAACATCCGCATGGGTCGATTGATCATAAGGTTAAGCTTCGCTTTATGCAGTCGGTCCGTGGATGACCATCTTGTCATGACGAGTTCCTCCGTGTTTCGGAAGGCACGTTAAATTGGTGGGTGTCATTTATGCATCTTTGGCAGTCGTTACGGGTAGTCAGAAGCCAGAAAGCCTGACAACCAGTCTTATCAAGGGGTATCGGGTTGTCCAAGTAACTGGGTTGAGGAGATCAGACAGGCAGTCGCTCCACGTAAAACACTGGTAGTCAGCTGCGTCCAGTTAAGACTGGAAGCCGACCCCAACATAGCTTGGCGGCTGAGATGACAGATTTTAACCTACTGTAGAACATTAAAGTGAAGTTATATATGTAGTTACTAGCTGGCCCCAGCGGTTTCACCCGCATCTTTGGTTACTGCTCCGCTCCCGTGTGTCTTAGCGTGATGGTATATAGCCTATAGCCTTCCTCGATAAATGAGCTATCTAACACTGAAAGAATTTTTCAAATCGAACCAGTAGTTTCGGAGATTAGCGCGTTCAAACAAACAAACAAAGAAACAAACTCTTCAGCTTTATAATATTAGTATAGATAATACGTACCACCAAGGGGAAAGAATTGACAGAAGATATTCTTGAAAGCCTCCTCATCGACCACGCCTGATGGACACTCCTGGAACACACACCAGATCATATTATTAGAGGAATTATTCTAAGCTAGAGAGACCAACAGAAATAAGCACGTTATCTGCCTGTTGCAGCTAGGGGCCATATATGCCGTAGGCTGGATGGCAGATGGGGCAGGAGAGTGTTGGAGTGGAGACCACGAGCGGGAAAGAGAAATGTAGGGAGACAGCCGACTAGGTGGACGGACGATCTTGTTAAAGTGGCCGGAAGACACTGGATAGCCATAACACAAAACCGCCAGAAGTGGAAAGATTTGGAAGAGACCTACATTGGGTGACTGAAGGTTGAAGAAGAGAGGGGAGCTGGTTTTGTGTTCAACTTAATTTAGTATCTGGATAGCTCTTGGTTAGCCACGAGCTTCTTAAGTCGTGGTGGCCTAGTGGTTAAAGCACCAGCCTCCAAGTATAAGTTTGCGGGCTCGATACCAAGTCAAGCAAGTACCAATGTAACTTTTCTAAGTTTTTAACTTTATAACAATATCTTGGACACCAATGACTGATTCAAGGTGAAGGAAAACATCTCGAGGAAACCTGGACTATAAAGTCTGAAATCACCAACCCGCATTGAGCAAGCGTGGTGATTAATGCTCAATCCTTCTCTGTGTGAGAGGAGGCCTGTGCCCAGTAGTGGACGATAAAAAGGCAGATGATGATATATTTCAACACCAGCTATTTTTTTTTGGATACCTTTTTCACACACGGCCGGTTAGCCCCAAGGTAACCTATTCATTAGCTCGTGTTATGGGTGCCAAAACAACTGATAAACTACATATACCTTACACATATCGACTGCAAGCAAGCAATACCTCCTATCTGACATTTTTGTTTACAAATTGTTTTTAATGCCATCTGTTGTTAAATGTGGAGATCTTTCGCGTGATAAAAACGAAAAAAACGTAATTAATTAATACTATACATAAAAAAAGAAAACTTGGATTTTCAGTATCTCATTATACCTCGGAATAAGGTTTTTATTAAGTTTTTTTGTTCCCCTTTAAAATCCACCCGGAGTCAGATAGGAGGTATTGCTTGCTTGCAGTCGATATATATTTATAAATATATATAACACCCAGACCACAGCAAACAATCATGCTCATCACACTAAAGTGGACCATGCCGGGAATCGAACCCGGGACCCTTAGCTCGGCAGTTCGGCGTGATAACCATTGCGCCATTGGGATCGACATGCAATGAATTACCTGTTTGAACCCCCGGTACATAAGCTTGATCTCGTGCGGACTGAAGCGAGTTGACTGCGCGAGCGCACTGGGCGGCTCGGGCCGGTGGCGCGCCACGCCGGTCGGGAAGATGGATTCCTCGCATTCTTCCTCTGTGGAGAAACATTGAGAATGTCTTAAGATTACAGGAAAACCAATGAACCGATTTAATTAGATAGATAGATGATGATGATGGCATCCAGGCCGATAGTCGGCTACGGCGGCCGTTCTCTTTTATGGAGATCAGCCAGCTGCGCAGGACATATTATAGTGCACGAGCATTCGCGCAGACGCAGGTGCACTCTTTATTCCCTCACTCTCATAGTCCGATGGGACGGACATCCGACACGACCGGAGAGAGATCAGGCGCAGGACCGACATTTATGTGCTCTCCGATGCACGGGTGAATCGATCACCAACTTCCAGACTCCAGGCTGCTTTATGAAAGATTCAAAACCCACAAAGTGATTTCGGCCCGACCGGGGAATCGAACCCGAGACCCCGTGCATAGCAGTCGCGCCTTCCGACCGCTAGACCAACGAGGCAGTCACATAGTCTAGAGCCTATGAAAGGACATAGGCTGCTTTTTGACCGGGTTCGGGAAGTAATTCCCTCGGGAGGCGGGGGGAAGTGCGGTTAACAACTAGTATGTTTAATATTTTGTTAATATGTCAGACGCTTAGGAAAATCACGAGAAGTAGGTCTATAAAATACGGACAACGATTTAAAAGATGCCCTATTTGACGCTCTTTGTATACATATCTCTATTTTATGGAATGGAATAGAATAGAGTAGAGTAGAGTAGAGTAAGAATAGAATAGAATAGAATAGAATAGAATAGAATGGAATAGAATAGAATAGAATAGAATAGAATAGAATAGGATAGAATAGAATAGAATAGAATAGAATAGAATAGAATAGAATAGAATAGAATAGAATAGAATAGAATAGAATAGAATAGAATAGAATAGAATAGAATAGAATAGAATAGAATAGAATAGAATAGAATAGAATAGAATAGAATAGAATAGAATAGAATAGAATAGAATAGAATAGAATAGAATAGAATAGAATAGAATAGAATAGAATAGAATAAAATTATTTTACATCATATTATTAAATCAGCTTTATGTTATTAGTTTTTCATTGACGTATATTAATAGATATAGTACTTATAGCAGTTGACTAGGTCAAAAATAAAATCATTTATGACATTAATTTTGTAAAGCATCTTAAAATAATATCACTTTCGTTTATCGTTTTGAAGGAAACTGAAACTCAAAATCATTTATTCAAACTTGGCTGTAAAACAGCACTTTTTGAACGTCAAAAATTACAAAAGACAGCCCTCAAAACGGCCACCCTTCACATAAAAAAACTGAAAGCTATTTCCATTTTTTTATTTATAACTAGCGACCCGCCCCGGCTTCGCACGGGTGCAATGCTGATACTAAAATTATACATATAAACCTTCCTCTTGAATCACTCTATCTATTAAAAAAAACCGCATCAAAATCCGTAGCGTAGTTTCAAAGATTTAAGCATACAAAGGGACATAGGGACAGAGAAGACGACTTTGTTTTGTATGTAGTGATAGAAGCAAGATAAGTACATACTTGATGTGAAAAATCTGTGACGTCATAGTTCTTACTTTCACACAATTTGCATAGAGAGTAACCGTTTTGCCTGGGCTGCGGGTTGTTCGTAAGAGTTACCGTGGCCCTGGTACACAGTGACCTCCAGAAGGAACATAGTGGGTTTTAGTCAGTAAGAGTCTGACACTCCCTCCAGCTGCACACACAGCGGGAGGGTCATTTGATGATTTCCCCAAAAAAAAAGAGTAACCGTTTTTGACAGTTCAATAATAGTATTGAATTTGACTATACCGTATTTATTGATAAATATGAAATGAAAATAAATCACATTATTAAAACAGCTTCAAAATTGAAAACCATTTTAGTCTAGAACTCTGTACATTTTCCGCGTAACTGTCGCGTATCACGGACGTGTTTCACAAAACGTGTCGGGTGTCGGTCACGCTGCATTTGAGAGACGTGACATGACGTGACCAAAGCGTGTCGCTACAGACTCGACGTGACGTGTCAATAAAACCAAACCGCTAAAGCATTCGCGCGGACACAGGTGCACTCTCTATTCCCTCATTCTCATAGTCCGATGGGGCGGCAATCATATACATACATACAATTAATTTACTATTCCGAGCATGTAGTATTATTTTGTTATTTATGTAATCAAGTCAGTCTGAGATCCAATACTCTTTAAATATATTTATTTATTTGTTATTGTAAGAGATATTATCTGATTATATAAAACGTGGAATGAATATATTATCATACTAGCTGTTGCCCGCGACGTCGCCCGCATGGGCATTAGGTGATTAAACATTCACCCAATCCTGTACGTGATAGCGTGATAATATGTATCCTATATGTTGACCCGACCTCTTAGTTATATTCATGCCAAATTTGAAGCAAATCCATGCAGTACTTTTTGAGATTATCCCGGACATACATACAGACAAACAGACAAAAATTCTAAAAACTATATTTTTGGCTTCTATATCGATTGTAGATCACGCCCCAATTTTGTTTTTAATATTTAATGTACAGTTTTGAATTTTCTACGATTTTATTATATGTATAGATAGTTGTATGTATGTATTTATCTAAAAAAATACAATCGGATTGTTTGTTTGTTATGTTAAATGAACCGTCTTTTACTGTTAAAATACTTTAATTTTCGTCCGTGTCTCAATTCAAAGGCTTTTAGCTTACTTTTTTAACTTAATTAATAATTATATAACTAATAATAATTGTAAATTCAGTTTGTTTGTACAGTCGCCAGCACATCAAGCTACCAAGCTACGTCAGATTTTCCCAATCAACTTTAAACCATATTTTATGCTTTAGCGATAAATTTGAACAAAAACAAAAGTCTACTACGGAACCCTAAAACACAAGTGGCCCAACTCACACTTGACCGTTTTTCAAAGACCAACTTATAATAGAGGTAGAACCCACTCATATACCTGAGCTTTCACTAAAGAACCAGTTTTATTCCATTCACTCGTTCACAGAGTCGGTCTTTCATTCGCTCTCATTCACCGGTCTTTCATTCAGCGAGGTTTATCGCGAACCATTATGGTGTTGTGTTATACTAGCTGTGTGCCGCGGCTTTTGACGGCTTTTCTGTTTCCTTTTAAGAATTTTTGAAGACTTTTTTTGCAATGTCGCTTATTTAATGTATGAAGTTGAAGGGATTATAAGTAATGAATGGAGAATGATTTTAAGCCTCACTGTGACTCATCTCCCGAGCCTTTTCCCAACTATGTTGGGGTCGGCTTCCAGTCTAACCGGATTTAGCTGAGTACCAGTGTTTTACAAGGAGCGACTGCCTATCTGACCTCCTCAACCCAGTTACCCGAGCAACCCAATACCCCTTGGTTAGACTGGCGTCAGACTACCCGTAACGACTGCCAAGGATGTTCAATGACAGCCGGGACCTACAGTTTAACGTGCCATCCGAAACACACAGAAAACCCTCAAAATCAACTAAAACCAGTATAAACCGTTACTATTTCTGCAATACTATATATTCTGTCACATATAAGCGGGTAATCCAGGTGCTTAGAGGTATAAAATGGCGATAACTCTTCCCGGAGCGACAGTTTTAAGGAATGCGAAGCTTAAGGGCTCACGGTGACATTATATCTACATCCCAGGTTTCTAGCGCACTTGAAGGTGATGGTTGGAAAGTAATTTAATCATGTTTATTATTATTAAAAGCTTTTATTTAACTTGCCGTGTATGTATGTTACGGTGGATTCTTTGAACTCAATTTTGAAGTAGATATCTTCAACCGATTGAGCTGAAAATTTATATACACTTTCAGTTTGGATGACAATGCAAGATATGTTATATGACGTCATTCTAAATCCAATATAGACCGTCCAAAATGGCGAAGTAGTTATTTTTAATGAATTTCAACAATATGGGTATCAAATGAAAGGGCTTATTGAGAGTGACTTAAAAAATAATTTGACGTTATTCTAAATCCAATATGGCGGAGTATAAAAGCTTTTTAAAAAAAGATTTTTCTTTTAATTTATTATTATAACTTTTTTCTACTACGGGACTATAGAGTCCCGGATTTTTGGAAGGCGAACGTGGGGCCGAAGCCAACACGCTGAAGCCCTTTTAAGACAACTTTAATATTATGTAAGGTGACACAAAACCGACGATTATCCCTGTATACACTATCGAAATGTACCCAAGGACAACCCCCGGTTTGTGCTAAACTATTGCTAAGTATGGAAGAAATACTACTTGGGTTATTGTGATGGGATGCTAGTGGACTAGGGAAGGGAAAACTATGGGGACTATGACCCCTGCCGATGACAATGTAATAAATACATGTTAAAAATGGCAGGAGGAGACTCGCCAGCTCACTTACCGGGCCCCCGGGAACTAATATAACAATTATTATAACAATAATATTCGTCACCCATTCGCAATTTGATACTAGATGACGTGAGATATGTCATCTAGTCCCAAACTAAGCAGAGCTCGTACTGTGGGTACTAGACAACTGATAAACTTACTTATACATATACTTTTCTTTTGTAGATACACGCATGTTCATGCACACAAATGTTTGACTTATGCGGGAATCGAACCCGTGACTTTCGGCGTGGCAGGCAGATTCACTTACTACAACTGCGCCATCTGGTCGTCATTTCTTTAAACTTTTGACCGCCACAACACGTATATGTAGATGACAAGCCAAAAAGTGCCCAGCACGCCACGGTCACAACTACATGACAAACTTTTTTAATTTCAATCGATATAATTCCGAACCCACTACTATATTGTAGGTATTTATGGATGAATTCTTAGCTTGGCGCTGAGGGCACGTCTTTTTTTTTTTTTAGATGTGGCGGTCAAAACTACTACAGATTCGGCTATCAAATTTTACCAATTGAATATTAACCTTCCGGCATTGTGGTAAGGTTGAAAATCTTTTATAGAAGTTAGAGGTAGGTTGATGTGCTGGCGTCTGTACAAAATGACAGCTGACCCACAAATTGTACGTGTCTTCCGAAATACAGAGTTTCTAAAGTCCCAGAACTTTATAAATGCGGTAATTTTGGTCAGTGTGGTATTATTATGCATTCATAAGTTCGAAGCTAACTAGGTCGTGTAGGATTTAGTTTAGTTTTAGAAGCTGCGGTTAGGAATTTGGTCGAAAATTCATTTTATTCAATGAAATTCTTTTAGTAAGTAAGTCTTGCCAGTATTAAAAATACAAAAATGCAAGCATAAATAATATACATCTATACATATAATAAAATCGTAGAAAAGTCAAAACTGTACATTGAATATATTTTTTTAAGAATAATTGGGGCGTGATCTACAATCGATATCGAAGCCAAAAATATAGTTTTTAAAATTTTTGTCTTCTTGTATGTCCAGGATAATCTCAAAAAGAACTAATGGATTTGCTTCAAATTCGGCATGAATATAACTAAGAGGTCGGATCAACATATAGGCTACATATTATCACGCTTACGGGAGGGAAGGGGGTGAATGTAAAAGTTTTTAAAGAATGACTATTTTCTTCTTTTCAGACTGTTTAAATAAAAGCTTTTTTTTTAGATTTTTTCTTTTAATTTATTTTGTCTATACTTAAAAACAATTTTCAAATCATTAACTCCATTTCTCCTTCGTGATAATCGGGTAAAAACAACCTTAATGATATAATTTTCCTCATTCTTAAGCGATCAATTCGAATTACACCTTAACTGTAATAACGTTAAGGTCGATTTTCCCTTATCGTTTGTCAAATGACTTACTATGGTGACCCCATATTAGTCGGGGTCTGTTTGAGACATTGATAAAGCGAAGATTTTCGTTTCTTACGTAAGAAAAGCTTATGTGTTGGTCAGAGGCATCTATACTTATATATACATAGTTTGGTTCTCCATGATACATGCATATAAAGGTCATTATGTTAGTTTATTCTTCAGATATATGGAGCTACTCACTGTTGTAGGCGATATTATTCGCGTCTCAATAAAAAAAAATAGTACAGACGCCTGCACATCAAGCTACTACAATCTGTCAAACCTTAATAGATTTTTAACTTTATCGCTGAAGAATAGAATTTAATGTTGACTGGGAATATTTGTCAGTTTCGGTGGTAGCTTGATGTGCTGGCATTCGTACATAAACATAATGCTCTATATGTGAACCTAATGTCTAAGTATGATTACTGTGAATTTCATCGAAATCCGTTCAGCCATTTGCGCGTGGGAGAGTGACAAATATCACAACTCATTATCTTCGAAGGAAATCATCAAATGATTCCTTCCTGTGGCTGCAGCTAGAGGGAGTGTCAGACTCTTACTGACTAAAACCTACTATGTTCCTTCGGGAGGTCCCTGTGTGCCAGGGCCACGATAACTCTTGCAAACAACCCGCAACCCAGACAGGCCTAGGCCCAATAGTTAATAGTTCAATAAACATCACACATCTACGGTTAACACATAGATATGTTTTCAAGTTTTTCTAATAAAAGTGTGATTTTTGCAATTATTATTTTTTTTCGATGGGGGTGAGTGAAGATATAGGAAAATTTCAAATCTGTTAATTATTTCCTCGGCTACTACACCAGTGGTTTTGTGTGTATATGTTGCTGGGCAGTTTGTTGCGCCACTTCTTCCCAGCGAGAACACATAGGAAGTGGTAAAGGGTGGCCGTTTTGGGGGCTGACTTTGGTTTTTTGACGTTCGAAAACTGCTATTTGTTAATTGTTGGTTAAAACTGCACACGGGAGTCCGTCAGACGGGTTTTAGAACTTGCTGCATACACGATAATAGAAAAACAAGCTGATCAATTATACATACATTCTCGTAAACAAAGGAATAATTCAACAAGAAGAGTGTAAAGCCGCATACACACGTATGCGAACGTAACAGTCCCGAACATGTAAATGTATGTGCATTTTAACGTTTGTCACAGCTGCAGTATTGCATGTCAAAGGTAATACCAATATTTTTGAGCAAATACTATTTCACAGCACGTAGTACGCAAATCTTTTGATGTAAATGATTTTTATTTTTGCAATGTCGTGGTGGCTTAGTGGTTAAAGAGCCAACCTCTCAAGTGTGAGGGCGTGGGTTCGATTCCAGGTCGGGCAAGTACCAAGGCAACTTTTCTAAGTTTGTATGTACTTTCTAAGTATATCCTAGACACCAAAGACTGTGTTTCGGATGGCACGTTCAACTGTAGGTCCCGGCTGTCATTGAACATCCTTGGCAGTCGTTACGGGTAGTCAGAAACCAGTAAGTCTGACGCCAGTCTAACCAAGGGGTATTGGGTTGTCCAGGTAACTGGGTTGAGGAGGTCAGATAGGCAGTCGCTCCTTGTAAAACACTGGTACTCAGCCGAAACCGGTTAGACTGGAAGCCGACCCCAACATAGTTGGGAAAAGGCTCGGGAGATGATGATTTTTATTTTTGCAAACACTTAGGGTCGGTTCATATCTAACGGAATATACGTCGCGTATTATCGGTCGCGTAACGCCAGAACTGACAAATGTACAGAAAAACACTTGACTGTTCACACTCAACTGATGATACGCTCGGCGTATTTTACGTCAGACCGACAATTAAGTAATGAGGTGCATTGACTGAATATGATGATTGATGGAATTATTGATTGATAGAATGATTGAGTGAATGGGCGAGTGATTGAATGATTGAATGATTGAGTGAATGGACGAGTGAATGATTGAATGAACAATTGATTGAAGCATTGAATGATTGAATACATGATTGAACGAATGACTGAATAAATGATTGATGGAATTATTGATTGATAGAATGATTGAGTGAATGATTGATTGAATGGACCAGTGAATGATTGAATGAACAATTGAGTGAGTGATTGAATAAATGATTGAACGAATGACTGAATAAATGATTGAATAAATGAACGAACGAGTTAAAGTCCTAATAGCGGGACATAGGAATGAATGAATGATTAACAACAGTGAGTATGTTGTACTATGTGAAAACCAGTAAATAGTTTGAAACCATCTAAAATTTCTATAATATAATCTCATCTCATCTTATAGTTATGCATGCCTGTTAATTTATGTCTTACATATTCACAATCACCTTTGTATCACAATTACAAATAACATAACTAAATATTCAAATAGTTAGACTCAGTAAGTTGCCACAAGCCGCCGCTGTCTGTAGCGACGGGTGACAAATGACGGCTCTCCACCTGCTCTGAACTTTGTAGGCTACAAACGAACAGACAGACAGACGGACACTTTCTATTTCTGTATGTCTAGAGGGCCTTGATGTTAAATTGGCGACGATACTAACCTTTTGTTCGTAATTTTGCTTACTTAGGTATATTTTACAAGTCATCATTACTGGAGCCTTTTCCCAACTATGTTGGGGTCGGCTTCCAGTCTAACCGTATTCAGCTGAGTACCAGTGTTTTAAGAAGAGCGACTGCCTATCTGACCTCCTCAACCCAGTTACCTGGGCTACCCAATAAGGTGTATTTTGTAAGTAGTGATCGAACATTCGTTGGCTATTATGGTATGGACGTTTTGTATCGAAAAATCCCGGGGGCTTGGAATTGATACTTATAAATTGTACACAGTATATAACATACTATTATTAGTTAAGTAGTCCCAGTTATTTGTTAAATGTATGATGGTGCCCAGACCGATCGTCGGCTACGGCGCGGCGGCCGTTCTCTCTAAGGAGATCAGCCAGCTGCGCAGGACATATTATAGTGCACGCACATTCGCGCAGACACAGGTGCACTCTCTATTCCCTCACTCTCATAGTCCGATGGGACGGACATCCGACACGACCGGAGAGAGATCACAAGCAGGAGCGATTGTAACATGCTCTCCGATGCACGGGTGTATCAATAACCAACTTCCAGACTCCAGGCTGCTTTATTAAAGTCTCTAAAACCTACAAAGCAATTTCGATCCGGAAAAATCCGAGACCCCGTACAGAGCAGTCGCGCTGTGCGACTATAAGACCAACGAAGCCCCCCATATATAAATCAGTAAGTACCCCACTGTTCCTCCATTCCCCCTACAAATCAACATACATTCAACGTTTAATAAATCCCACAAATATATTTGTTTCCTCACGCACCGGGCATACGAATTTGTAGCCAGGGCCGGCGCTAGGGCGGAGCGGGCCGTGCCCTGTGCACTGTGCCTGAGCTCGTTTTAAAAGACTTTCATAGTTCTTTTCATTATTTTTTAAATTATTTATATTCTCTTTTTATTAAGATCATTTGATTATCTTGCAATGTATGTCATTATCATCTACCTAGCCTTTTCCCAAGCTATGTTGGGCCCCGCTTCCAGTCTTAATCGGATGCATTTGAGTACCAGTGTGCCACGTGGAGCGACTGCCTGTCTAACCTCCTCAACCTAGTTACCTGGGAAACCCGATACCCCTTGGTAAGAATGGTTGTCAAACTTTCTGGGTCCTGACTACCTTAATTACCCAGTAATGACTGTCAAAGATGTACAAATGACAGCCGGGACTTACCAGTTTAACGTGCCTTCCGAAACACAGAGGAACTCGTCATGACGAGGTGGTCACCCATCCACGGTTATCATATAAATTGTATATAATGAGGTTATAAGTATATAGTTAATATTTTATTATTTTTAGAGCTTCAAATAAAAGTTTTTTTTAAAATGTTATTTGCTTTAAATTTTTGTATACATCAAACTAAAAAAAAAAACATTCGCAATATGGCGGCCAAAGCTGCTGCTCCATCTCTGTCCGCGGGCGCAAGATTAGACACTAGCACGGGGCACACACGAGTCTAGTTAAAGGCCTTTTACACGATACAAACCAAACGCCGACAGATCACCTTGGTCCAATTGGTGTGAAAATCTACCGTGTAGACGTTGTTCGGCCGACCAGCAGGCTTAGAATGGCAACCGTAGAAACAAGTTTTGTCTACCGGAGAATGGACATAATGACAGAAAAGTGACAGATTGACGTAAGATTTCCTTTGATATTTTTTGAAGTAATTTTTCTTTTCTTCGATCGACATAAGGCTACAGTGATCTATGAGTCTCGGGTTCGATTTCCGGGTCGGGTTCGATCGTTTTGTGGGTTTTGAGAAACATTGATTTTGAAACATTGAGAGTTGGTGATTGATTCACCCGTGCATCGGAGAGCACGTTGCAGTCGGTCCTGCTTGTGATATCTCTCCCGTCGTGTCGAATTGCCGTCCGTGACTATGAGAGTGAGGGAATAGAGAGTGCACCTGTATCTGCGCGAATACTTGTGCACTATAATATGTCCTGCGTGGCTGGCTGATCTCCATAAATGGGAACAGTCGCCGTAGCCGACAATCGGCCTGGATGCCATCATCACCTCTGTCAGCGGTCGGCTTGGATCGTGTAGTACGCCTTTAACGGCACTGCGTACTACAATATGACGCGGGCGATTTGCGTCGACGTATCTCGAAGACGGGGGCAGATGGAGATGTATGTTTTTCTAAGATTCCTGTTCCTGAGATGAATGGAATATAGGCTGATAGGGTTGGCGCAGCACGAGATTATTAAGTGACTGAATTTTATGAGGTTTTTAACCGACTTTAGAAAAACGAGGAAATACTCAATTCAGAGCTCGTAGCTAAGCAACAGCCGCTCGGTTTGACCGATCATAAGGTTAAGCAACGCTTGGCGCGGTCGGTCCGTGGATGGGTGACCATCTTGTCATGACGAGTTAAATTGGTGGGTCCCGGCTGTCATTTGTACTTCTTTGGCAGTTGTTACGGGTAGTCAGAAGCCAGAGAGTCTGACAACCACTCTTTCCAAGGGGTATTGGGTTGCCCAGGTAACTGGGTTGAGGAGGTCAGATAGGCAGTCGCTCCACTGTCTATGAAGGCGCTCCATCGTTGACCCCTAGGACATTCAACTTTTTTTGTGGTAAACATGAAAAATATGGCGCACTAGTTTTGTTAGATCTTATATTAATAGTTCCTGAGGTTATCGCGTCCAAACAAACAAACAAACTCTCCAACTATTTTGCTATACAATTCGATTCCATTATACCAAACGTTTTCAATCTAAATAAAAAAACCAAACCGCATGTTCCCACCCCGGGATCCCGGACCATTTCCCGGGATTGCACCGCACTAATGAGCCGTTAAAGGCAATTGGCTGCGGACTGGCCTTTGTTTCATATTGATGGAACTAATGGCGCGGAAGTATGGAACGGAACTAATATATTATACGAGTAAATTTAGTTTGTTTTTTAACCGACTTCAAAAAAGAAGGAAGTTCTCAATGCGGTTGGTATTTTTTTTTATGTTTGTAGAGACGCCAGCACATCAAACTACTCGAAACTGACAAATCTTCGCAATCAATTTTGAACCATAAATATGCTTCAGTGATAAAGTGGAAAATCTTTGACAGATTGTAGTAGCTTGATGCGCTGGCGTCTGTACTCCGAATACTCCGAGGTTTCTAGTCCGATTAGTGTGATTTGAGATATTATATTATTTAAATATATGATAAAATACGTCTCGCTGGTGGACGTCCTACGCTGCGCTTGCTGGTCCGTGGTCTCCACTCTAGCACTTTTCGACCCCATCGGCCATCTGCTCTGCGAGCAATATGCCCTGCCCATTGCCACTTCAGCTTGCTAATCCGGTGGGCTATATCGGTGACTTTAGTTCGTCTACGGATCTCCTCTTATAAAGGTCGCCGAAAGACGCTGGATGCAGGTCGCTTCCAACCGGTATACGTGGAAGTCTAAAGGGGAGGCCTATGTTCAGCAGTGGACGTCCTATGGCTGAGATGATGATGATGATGAAAAAAAATACGACTTTCTATTTTTAAAGTATGTATTATCAAAATTGAATCAACCAAGTCAGAGATCGTAGAATGACAACCCCGATGGTGCAAATGGTTACCACGCTGGACTGCCGAGCTAAGGGTCCCGGGTTCGATTCCCGGCATGGTCGACATTTTTGTGATGAGCATGATTCTTCGCTGTAGTCTGGGCGTTATAATATGTATTTATAAATATATACGTGTAAAGTATATGTAGTATATCAGTTGTGTTGGCACCCATAACACGAGCTAATCAATAGCTTACCATGGGGCTAACCGACCGTGTGTGAAAAAGATGTCCCAATACATAAAAAAGAGATCAGCTCCACAGCACAAACTTACCACTTTACACCAAAAATTCTAACTTTTTAGAGTAAAAATCCAGCTATTTATGTCCCAATTAAAATGCTCTCACTTCTAATGCCCGCAGGCTGGCTGCAAGCGATATTTCCACTCGCTCCGTGACAAGGTAATCACGTAAAATATATAAACGTGCAAACTGCAGCCGTCCTTATTCATTAGTTCAAGAGATATATCGCTAGTGTTTCGGATGGCACGTTAAACTGTAGGTCCTGTCTGTCATTGAACATCCTTGGCAGTCGTTACGAGTAGTCAGAAGCCAGTAAGTCTGACGCCAGTCTAACCAAGGGGTATTAGGTTGCCCGGGTAACTGGGTTGAGGAGGTCAGATAGGCAGTCGCTCCTTGTAAAACACTGGTACTCAGCTAAATCCGGTTAGACTGGAAGCCGACCCCAACATAGTTGGGAAAAGGAAAAATTCCGCAGGAGCGTCTTCAGCACTGACCCTGTGGAACACCACACCACATGTCTCACCTTCCACTTCGGTTGTCACCCCCAAATGCGGCAAAAACATCTTCCAGCAGCACGCACACGAGGGTGATTAGATGATCACAAAAAAGGGTTGACAACTGACTATCAATATCATCATCTCCCGAGCCTTTTCCCAACTATGTTGGGGTCGGCTTCCAGTCTAACCGGATTCAGCTGAGTCCCAGTGTGCCACAAGGAGCGACTGCCTATCTCACCTCCTCAACCCGTCAATACTACTTTTTTCAGCGGGAAATCATCAAATGACCCCTCAAACTGTGGGTGCAGCTGGAGGGAGTGTCAGACTCTTACTGACTAAAACCCACTATGTTCCTTCTAGAGGTCCCTGTGTGCCACGGCCACGGTATCTCCTACGAACAACCCGCAGCCGAAGCAGACTCTGGCCCTAAAGGGCCCAGTTGCTGACATTTCTTCGAGGAGCGCGTGGAACAGAATGCGCCGCTGACACGGGCCTGTCGTCCTTAGACGTACGGACGATGAGCTACCCACACTCACCGCCCACAGACCCGCGCAACTCGATACCCCCTTGGTAAGACTTTCTAGCTTCTGACGACCCGTAACGACTGCCAAAGATGTATAAACGACAGCCGGGACACAACAATTTAACGTGCCTTCTGAAACATGAAGGAATTATTACATAAATGATCACCGATCTACATACTAACCGCGCCAAGCATTGCTTAACCCGTGGACACGTGCGGCTGTTACTTAGCCAAGAGCTCCTAAAACATTCACAATGTCTTTATAGTCTAAAAACTTTTCTTCTTAAAATTGTACCCTGCGTACAAATGGTCCAAACTTTTGGGTCGTAACTTACGCATTGTACGCAAGTGTCATTGACCTTGCGTGTGACAAATGGCGGGTGCTACAGGGTTCCATACGGGTTTAGAATAATAAGTAGGGAATAATATACCTGTTTTTTTTTGTTAGAGTAATGGATTGTTCCCAAAGTTAGGTAAAGACGGGATCTTATTGATATTTTAACATATAACCTTTTTCGTTTTTTTTGATGTGTTTTCTTGTTATATTGGCTGAGCTATTTGGGATGATATTTAAACTTCAAAAAATATATTAGAGTAGATATTGTTTTTAAATCTTGTTAGCCTAGAGGTTAAAGCACCAGCCTCTAAAGTTTAAGTGCGGGTTCGATTCCAGATCAGGCAAGTATCAATGCCACTTTGATAAGTTATATGTATTTTCTAAGTATATCTTAGACAACAATGACTGAGTAAAGGTGAAGGAAAACATCTCAAGGAAACCTGGATTATAATGTCTGAAACCAACACCTGCATTGAGCAAGCGTGGTTATTAACGCTCAATCCCTCTTTCTGTGTGAGAGGAGGCTTGTGCCCAGCAGTGGGACGATAAATAGGCTGATGATTATGAAAATTAGTTTGAACGCGCTTATCTCAGGAGCTACTAGTCCGATTTGAAAAATTCTTACAGTGTCTGATAGCCCATCTATCAAAGAAGGCTATATGCTACTTTTTATCCGGGTGCGCAGAGTAGTTTAAAGAAGAGAATTGTGAAATCGCCGGCAAAAACCAACAATTAATAATTTTACTAAAGACTACGCCGTAGCATTATAGCGTAGCTCGTAGCGCGTAGCTGCTATGTGCTACGTGCGATGGACAGATGCTTATCTTGCTAGTTTTATTTGTAGGGTTGCCACTTATACATTTTTAACATAACCAATATTTTATTTTTCAAATCAAATCAAATCAAATCAAATCAAATTTATTTGCAAAGAATGCAGGTTACATTGAAATAAAGGTTTACTGAACATTTTGGACCCATGTACATTCTGCCTTTAAATAGGCACGCAAATTTTTTGTACAAAATTTACACAATAGTTATTCATTATACAAGAAAATACAAATTAGATATATATAGTCACATAATATTACATAATTATTTATTACAACTGAGAAAAAAAAAAAAATGTTAACTAGAAATATTATTACTCCAAAACGATTAAAAATTTCCAATTGAATTGACGGCCTACAAACTAAAACATAGAAGACATACACGTTTAATTATTTAAAATGTTTTGTCCATTAAGAAGTCATTAACTGAATAATAACATTTTTCTAATAATTTAATTTAATTTTTTATCAATTACATAAAAGCCCTGTCTATAGTTCAAAGTTAAATTGTAAGTTTTATGTGACATTTTCAAGGTACAGATACCAGCACATCAAGCTACCCGAAACTGTAAAATTTTTCCAATCAACTTTGAATGATATGCTTCAGCGATGAAATTGAGAATCTATTAAGAAAATGTTATAGATTGTAGTAGCTTGATGTGCTGGCATCTGTACATGAGTTGACTATACCCTTTTAGATGTAATTGATACCTACCTCCGTCGTCTGGATAAAAATGTTGCACTCAACTGTGGTAGCGACAGCTCTAGCCGTCAACAACCGACCGCTCGAGCAGTCGTCTCTTACCCGCTAACTGCTCGAAGTGTCCGCGTATGGCCGGGCTAAAGGCTCATTGCTACGCGAAGTCGTTCCCACTATTATTGCAATCTATACATATAATAAAATCGTAGAAAAGTCAAAACTGTACATTGATTATTTTTTTAAAAGAATAATTGGGGCGTGATCTACAATCGATATCGAAGCCCAAAATATAGTTTTAGAATTTTTGTCTGTTTGTCTGTATGTACATATGTCCGGGATAATCTCAAAAAGTACTGCATGGATTTGCTTCAAATTCGGCATGAATATAACTAAGAGGTCGGGTCAACATATAGGCTACATGTTATCACGCTATCACTACGGGGGGAGGGGGGTGAATGTTTAATCATAATGCCCACGCGGACGACGTCGCGGTCAACAGCTAGTATTAAATAATTTCAAAAATAAATATGACAACCCTGCACAAAATTTCACTCCGATACTGCGCACTTGATAGTCGCTGTAATGAGCGAAGTTGTATCGCGGTTATAGCTAACTGCCAGTTAAAACTAACTGCTATACTAACCGCTAGTGAGACGATACTGTGCGTGCTTTGAAAATATATCTGCCTGACCTTTTCCCAACTATGTTGGGGTCGGCTTCCAGTCTAACCGGATTCAGCTGAGTACCAGTGTTTTACAAGGAGCGACTGCCTGTCTGACCTCCTCAACACAGTTACCCAGGCAACCCAATACCTTGGTTAAACCGGCGTCAGACTTACTGGCTTCTCGTAACGACAGCCAAAGATGTACAAATGACAGCCGGACACAACAATTTAACGTGCCTTCCGAAACTCGAAGGAACTCGTCATGACAAAATCACACATCCACGGACCAACCGCGCCAAGCGTTGCTTAACCTTATGATCGATCGCCCCGTGTGGCTGTTACTTAGCCACGAGCCCCTCTATTAATATAGATGAATGTTTGAAATAAATAAAACTCAGTATACAAGTAAGACCACGACAAATGCCTAGTCTATTGAAGCTTGCAGCTATTATTTCCTCGTTCCATCTCAACTGTTTGAGTTGAACCACTTCAGCTCGCTGACTGCACTTATGCGCTATATTAAACGGTAAACTGCGAAATAACCGGTACTCTAAATGTGGTTATATTCCCGGGGTTTTAGCTGAGTCCCGGGAATTTTCTTCCCGTATCCGACACCGATAACTTGGGTCTCTAATGGTAAGAAAATTTTCAAAATTTATTTTATAGGCCCAGAGATTATCGCAGACAAACTAACATTGCTTATTTTTAATACTAGCTGTTGCCCGCGACGTCGTCCGCGTGGACATTAGGATTAAGCATTCACCCCCTTCCCCCGTAGTGATAGTGATTTTCCTAACATTGTCCTTCACTGCTCTGCTCCTATTGATTGTAGCGTGATGAAAAGTATACTATAACCTGCTTAACAGTATGAAGAATACTTGTACCAAGTTTCATTAAAATCCGTCCAGTAGTTTTTGTTTCTATAAATAACAGACAGACAGACAGACAAAAAGTTAGCTGATTGCATTTTTGGCATCAGTATCGATCACTTCTTCTTTTGTGGGGCAAAGCTGCTGATATTCAAAATATATTTATATTACAAAAACGAGCTGTTCGTGCGATATACCGGTTAGGTAGCAGACATTCGCTAAGAGAGCTCTTTAAGGAAATAGGTATTCTTACTGTAGCATCGCAATTTATTTTTGCCAACATAATATACATTAGGCAAAATATACACTTGTACACCAAAAAAAGCGACGTTCACAGTATAAATACCAGAAACAAGCACAAACTGTGTGTACCCATTCATAGACTTCATAAGGTTCATGGATCATTTTTGGGGCTCGGTATCCGCTTTTATAATAAACTACCTCTGCCTTTACTAGAATTACCATTTAATGCATTTAAATTACAAGTTAAGTCTATTCTTTCAAAGAAGGCTTATTACAGCATTAATGATTATTTAAATGATAGAAATAGTTGGTCGTTAAGTTGAACGCAAGACGGCTCACGGTTATCATTGTAACAATAATGAATGAGACATGAATTCACCATTATTGACAAGATACATACATTGTACTTATATGTATTTTGTTCTTTACTTTTCTGCTTTGCAATATAGTAAATAAGGTCCACTAGTTGGTGAGTACTGATTAAGTGTAACTGGATGTTGTTGAGTTGTTCGGCAGTGAGAACGTCATGCTCCCTTAGACGGTATTGCTTGCGGTAGCGTCGGCCGTCGGGTTGCCTCCCTCCCTCAAAAATGTGCGAGGGGGGCGATGGCTGATCCTCGCGTTATGCCCGTGAACGGGTGCTGCTTGTGGTGCCAGGTCGTCTCACTGACTATATACAGAGTAGTATTGTTGTTATTTTTATTTGTTTTTTTTTTTTTTCTATACTGTGCTCCTAATTTGCTATATTGGCGGCTTATGTTGTACATTACGGTTACAACAGACTAGCACATGTAGGTGGGCACTCCCTTATCTCCTATTAGGATCATATAATTAGAGGCTATGGTTTTGTTTAGTTTTGGTTTTATTTTATAAAAAATATTTAATGCTTGAGTTACATAAAGGTACGTAGGTGTAAGGTTGAGTGTTAGCCCGCGTGTGTTAATAAGTATTTAAATTTCTTTATATTGTTATATATATATTTAATTACTTACATCATACAAATTGTGTATGACAAAAATATTGTTTAAACTTTAAAGGTTCTTCAAACCAACAGACAGATATGTGTTGCTGGGGAGTTTGTTGCGCCACTTCTTCTTCCCAGCAAAAACACATAGGAAGTGGTGACGGGTGGGCGTTTTGGGGGCTGTCTTTTGTAATATTTGACGTCAAAAAGTGCTGTTTTACAGCCAAGTTTGAATAAATGAGTTTGAGTTTGAGTTTGAGTTTGAGTTTGAGTTTGAGCTTATCACCCCCTGATAGTTATTTTGAAAATATATTCAATGTACAGAATTGACCTCTCTACAGATTTATTATAAGTATAAAAGATAGATATATAGATATAGATAGATAGATGAGTTGTCTATTATTATAACAAGAACCTTATCCACAGCAACGCGTGGCTGGTTCTGCTAGTAATAGCATATACGTATATGTATCTTTTCCAATTTCAATATGTCGTTATTCTTAAAGCTTTAGATAAAGATATATGCTTTAGATTATTTGGATCGAGTTCTCAACCGCAGTTGAAGCCATAAATGTGTCATACAGCCCTGTGTGTGGGAGATAGCGCGTATTATCTATACACTAGCTGTCCCCAGCGGTTTCACCCGCATCATTGGTTACTGCTCCGCTCCCGTGTGTCTTAGCGTGATGGTATATAGTCTATAACCTTCCTCGATAAATGGGCTATCGAACACTGAAATAATTTTTCAAATCGAACCAGTAGTTTCAGAGATTAGCGCGTTTAAACAAACAAACAGAGAAACAAACTCTTCAGCTTTATAATACTAGTACAGATTTTTTACTTCTTTTAACCAACGACGGTAAAGTTGGGTGTTATAAGCTTATCTGTATGTGGCAACGTATCTCTTAAACGAAGGAACCGATTTTTCTGCGGTTTTTTTTAGTTATTAGCTTGGTTTCCAGCGGTTATTCTTAGACATGTTTCAGCCTTGAACTGAGAGTGAGAGACATAAAGACAGGTTGTCAGACTTGACTATCGGTAACGACTGCCAAAGATAAACAAATGACAGCCGGGACACAACAATTTAGCATGCTTTCCGAAACACGGAGGAAAATCGTCATGACAAGATGGTCACTCATCCACGGACCGCGCCAAGCGTTGCTTAACCTTATGATCGATCGACCCGTGCGGCTGTTACTTAGCCACGAGCTCCTCTATGTTACAAGTTTAGTAAGTTGCCTCAACAAATTCTAAGAGAAGTCGCGGTAATTCTCGTGGACCGCAGACTCCGGTCAGCTAATCTTACAGCCGAGATAACATTGTATAAACTTGTAAGATTTAGACAATCTCTATCTTGGATCCTTTTACTCGAAAGATCTGTGATGTGAGGGGCAAGGCGTGGGCGGTAGCGGGAGCGAGTGGTTGTTATCATTTCCAATAGGGTATTTGACTCTTTTTTTTTGTAATTATTCATATCAAAAGTAACATTTTACTAAACCAAAAACAGGAATAATTTTTGGAATCCGTTGAGAAATACATAAGTAATTTATAAACCTTTCAAAAGTCAAACAGTTTAATAACTGAAAAAGGATGCACATACAAGCTTGTGACGTCAACGCTATTTGATCACGCATGTGCAAAAGAGATAGCAGGATGTCCCCACTATGATTCCACTCTTCATCATACGAATCATGCACTATAATATGTCCTGCGCAGCTGGCTGATCTGCTTAGAGAGAACGGCCGCCGTGACCGACAATCAGTCTGGACGCCATTATTTATAGTATATATACTACAAAAATAAAACTATTTTCACGTTTCGCTGTATATCAATTAGGAATCTAGTTAGTCATCAATTATCCATCCTAATTAAACCAGCTTTTAATTAAATTGACCGCTGGTAAATCGTTTCGATGAATACACCGCGGCTTATTTGACGAGGATGGATGTAGATTACTTTTAAGTGTCGTGGTGGCCTAGTGGTTAAAGAGCCAACCTCTCAAGTGTGAGGGCGTGGGTTCGATTCCAGGTCGGGCAAGTACCAATGCAACTTTTCTAAGTTTGTATGTACTTTCTAAGTATATCTTGGACACCAATGACTGTGTTTCGGATGGCACGTTAAACTGTAGGTCCCGGCTGGCATTGAACATCCTTGGCAGTCGTTACGGGTAGTCAGAAGCCAGTAAGTCTGACGCCAGTCTAACCAAGGGGTATTGGGTTGCCCAGGTAACTGGGCTGAGGAGGTCAGATAGGCAGTCGCTCCTTGTAAAACACTGGTACTCAGCTGAATCCGGTTAGACTGGAAGCCGACCCCAACATAGTTGGGAAAAGGCTCGGGAGATGATGATGGATATAGATTACTTTTTATTCGGGTGCGCGTAGTAGGTACTACTTCTAACGCAAGTAAGAACTTACATACACAATAAATAACAAAAAATATAGCACTAGTTTTGTTCAAATATTAAGTTAAGAGCTGCAGGCTCAGCACGGCGATTCTATCTCTATTATATCAAGAAAAGACAAAGCTCTTTCTGTCAATGTCAACATGTCTTCTGCCCGAGCATGGCGCGACCTGTCAACTCGCATCTCTATGAAGACAAAAACATTCCATAGCAACGGAGAAGAAGATAGTAATGTAGTCATTCTGCGTATACTACGATGAATTTACGTTTAGTTAGCCAAAAAACTGTGTCAAATGCACTATTTTTAAAATCGGCATGAAAAAATATCTTATCTACGTGTCAAAAGAAATCTTACGTCAATCTGTCAGTATGTCCATTCTCTGGTAGACAAAACTTGTTTCTACGGTTGTCATGCTGAGCCAGCTGAAACATTACAAAATACAAACATCCGAATTGAGAACCTCCTTTTTGGGAAGTCGGTTAGAAATTATTCGTCACTATATTGTTTCCCGGTCCACAGAGTGTTGACAAAGAATACGATGACGCTTGATCTGCCGGCAATATCGACGCTTAGTGTTGGCTGTTGGCGGCCGCGGATATTATGACGCCACCCCTAGACATAAGCGCTAGCGATTTGAGAACTGTAAAGTAATTATCCAAGACATTGTAGCGACACTACATACAACGCCATCTAGGTCAACATGTAATCACTAACCTGCATCACACAAGCAGAGTTTTCAACGTCATTCAACATACATAAGACCGACAAATGCCTACTAGCCGATGGGACAGCTCCATTCAAACTTGTATGACACTTTCCTAAAAAGGTCATTTCAGACACAAGCCTACATTGCTCATCCGTACTTTAGTATGTAATCTCTCTTTATGTCTGGACTCTAAAAGAGACTGTGACCCTTGAGTTTGTTTTGGCGTTTCTTCTCAAGGTAGTCAGTTAGGAAATGCCGACCTCATCTGGTTTTTTTTTATAAAAAATGTGTTGACGTGTAAAAGTGTTGATTTCAACCTATTTGCAAAATAAATATAATTTATCATTTATAGAAGAACCCGACAACAACTGTCGGGGCAGCAGCCCGCCAGACAGAACACCTGTCGGGTCGGAGGACCCTCCCTATATTGAGGGATATGAAGACCTTGACTCCCTGTTCATCATCGCCCCAACATTAAATAGAGGAGCTCGTGGCTAAGGAATAGACGGGTCGATCGGACATAAGGTTAAGCAACGCTTAGCGCGGTCGGTCCGTGAGTAGGTGACTATCTTGTCATGACGAGTTTCTCCGTGTTTCGGAATGCACGCTAAATTGGTGGGTTCCGGCTGTCATTTGTACATCTTTGGCAGTCGTTACGGGTAGTCAGAAGCCAGAAGTTTGACATCCAGTCTTACCAAGGGGTATTTGGTTGCCCCATAATAGTATGTAATTTTTCTTTCTATTTGACATTGTACCTTTTTATATGGAGTATGGTCCGTTGTTATTTTGCGTACTATAGCGTTGTGAATAAGTATAGGCGTATGTAACTTTTTTATGAAGTAAAAATTGTAGTCATCGTAAATGAAAAATATACTACAAAGCTCGTTGTAGTCTATAACTTGCACCACGGCCCACGCCGCTGCAGCGGAGTTAGCGCTGAATATAACTCAGCGCTGTAGCCGCTGACTGGAATGTATTGATGGAGTTAAATTGAAATGGTCTGAGATCTTCAGCTGCTTTTAAATCCTTACTGATATATAAGGTCTAACTAAACTACTACACCATATTTTTACAGGTCATCTAGTACATGCTAAGGTTCATGTTTACCACAAAAAAGTTATAAAAACAATAATATATTTTATTTTTATTTATTTATTCGTATAAGTAAATGTCGGTCCTGCTTGTGATCTCTCTCCGGTGGTGTCGGATTACCGTCCCATAGGACTATGAGAGTGAGGGAATAGAGAGTGCACCCGTGTCCACGCAAATGTGCGTGCACTATTATATGTTCTGCGCAGCGGTCTGATCTTCTCAGGGATTGCTTTTTGTGAAAGTTTATTACAACCAACTCGATCCAGGAATCGAATTCTACACCCCGGACATAGCAGTCTACTAGTTCAACTACTTCTCTACAGGGTGTAAGGTACAGCCCTCCACCAACTGATAGGGTGCATTCAGCTCCTGATTTTGAATCATATTCCACTGGATTTTTTCTTCTTTTTTCAGTTACTTTTTCTTTCTTTCAATGTAAAATTACGTTCTTTGTATGAAGAACTTATTTTTTTTTTAATAATAGCTAGCAATTTTGAAATAATCATAACGATCGACGCGTAAAATCAGCTGTTAATTTTTTGTGAGGTTTGAAAACAAATCAGTTTTATTGTATTTCCATAACGTTACTGAAACAATTTCATGAACCAGACTTCTTAGTATGGTATACTGAACTCACCCCATCAGTCTGCGGAGGGCTGTCCCTTACACCCTGTATACTATTTACTACTAGATCAACGAGGCTGGCAATCAGGGAAGGTAAAAAGTCTTGCTAGTCTAACGCCCACGCGGACGACGTCGCGGGCAGCCACTAGTAAGATATAACATCGCAAACATATTGTCATCTCGAGACATTGGCGCCATGTTTCTTAAACCATAATAATTATGTTTACTTTAATGACATATAATAGAAAAATCAGAAGGTTTGGTAAAAATTTTCTGCAAGTTTCTTCATTTGGCTAGCCTTTTCTCGGTTCGGCTTCCAGTCTAATTGATGCAGCCGAGTACCAAATATAACGACTGCCTATTGGATCCTGGACCTAGTACCCTGATACCCCTTGGTAGACTGGTTGTCAAACTTTCTGACCTCTGACCACCCGTAACGACCAGATGGCGTGGTGGTTAGTGAACCTGCCTGCCACGCTATAGGTCGCGGGTTCGATTCCCGCATAAGTCAAACATTTGTGTGCATGAACATGGGTGTTTGACTTAGTCTGGGTGTTTCTATGTATAATATGTATGTATTTACAAAAGAAAAGTATATAAGTATGTTTATCAGTTGTCTAGTACCCATAGTACAAGCTCTGCTTAGTTTGGGACTAGATGACGTTGTGTGAATGTGTGGGGGATATTATTATCATATTATATAAAAATCGATTATAAGGTTAAGCAATTCTTGGCGCAGTCGGTCCGTGGATGGGTGACGATCTTGTCATGACGAGTTTCTCCGTGTTTCGGAAGGCATGCTAAATTCGTGGGTCCCGGCTGGCATTTGTACATCTTTGGCAGTCGTTACGGGTAGTCAGAAGCCGGAAAGTGTGACAAACAGTCTTACCAAGGGGTATTGAGTTGCCCAGATAATTGGGTTGAGGAGGTTAGACAGACAGTCGCTCCTTGTCAGTCAGTCACTGGTACTCAACTGCATCCGGTTAAGACTGGGAGCCGACCCCAACATAGCTTGGGAAAAGGCTAGGCAGATGAGATTTTATTCAAAATACGCCTTCTTAGATCTTCACATCGTGCAAGGCTGTTGACACACTGTAATGTGTTTACAGGCTCGCTCGCACGCGGAGAGCCTACACCAATATTTGTGCGAGTTATTATTATCATTCAAAATAGCTTTCAGCCAGATCGCAAGATAAATATTATTATATTTTGGTATGTATCTTAAGAACTAAGTCGTAGTGCTGCGGGTTGTTCGTAAGAGATACCGTGGCCCTGGCACACAGGGACCTCCAGAAGGAACATAGTGGGTTTTAGTCAGTAAGAGTCTGACACTCCCTCCAGCTGCACCCTCAGCGGGAGGGGTCATTTGATGATATCCCACGAAAAAAAAAGAACTAAGTCGTAGTGGCCTAGTGGTAAAGCACCAGCCTTTCAATTATGAGGGTGCGGGTTCGATTCCAGGTCAAGCAAGTACCAATGTAACTTTTCTAAGTTATATGTACTTTCACACAAGCTAGCAGTACAAGCTAGTCACAAGGGTTGAGGAGATCAGATAGACAGTCGCTCCATGTGCCACACTGGTACTCAGCTGCATTTGGTAAGACTGGAAGCCGACCCCAACATAGATGTAATAAATTAAAAGAAAAATCTTTTTTTAAAAAGCTTTTAAAGTCCGCCATATTGGATTTAGAATAACGTCAAATTATTTTTTAAGTCACTCTCAATAAGCTCTTTCATTTGATACCCATATTGTTGGAATTCATTAAAATATAACTACTCCGCCATCTTGGACGGTCCGCCATATTGGATTTAGAATAACGTCATATAACATATCTTGCATTGTCATCCAAACTGAACGTGTATACAAAATTTCAGCTCAATCGGTTGAAGATATCTACTTCAAAATTGAGTTCAAAGAATCCACCGTAACATACATACACGGCAAGTTAAATAAAAGCTTTTAAAAAGGCTTGGTAGATGATAATATATTTTCTAATCCCTAATAATCTCTGTATAATATGTCAGACGACAGCTGGGTGCGGCGGCGAAGCCCGTCGGAAGTAATCGCGTGGATTGCTTCCTATGTCGCTGGGGGGCCGCGAAGTCAGGGGGGAAATAGTGGAGGTTAGCTTTTACACTATGTAGGTAATATCATCATCTGCCTAGCCTTTTCCCAAGCTATGTTGAAGTCAGCTTCCAGTCTTAACTAAATCTGTGCTAACATTCGTGTGGCCTATGTCAAGTCGTGGTGGCCTAGTGTTTAAAGCACCATCCTTTCGTGTATGAAGGTGCGAGTTCGATTCCAGGTCAGGCAAGTACCAATGTAACTTTTCTAAGGTATACGTACTTCCTAAGTTTATCTTTGACACCAATGACTGATTAAAGGTGAAGAAAAACATCTCGAGGAAACCTGGACTATAAAGTCTGAAATCACCAACCCGCATTGAGCAAGCGTGGTGATTAACGCTCCATCCTTCTCTGTGTGAGGGGAGGCCTGTGCCCAGCAGTGGGACGATAAAAAAAAGGCTGATGATGATGATGATGTACTAACATTATAGAGCAGAAGAGTTTTCTCGTCTGTTTGTTTGAATGCGCTAATCTCAGGAACTACTGGTCCGATTTGAAAAATTCTTTCAGTGTTAGATAGTCCATTTATTGAGGAAGGCTATAGGCTACTTTTTATTCGGGTGCGCGGAGTTGTTCCTGTGGGACGCGGATGAAATCGCTGGCGGTAGTTACCTGGCGTATATCCAGGCCGACAAGTGAGCATCCAAAACTTTTTCTCAAGTATAACTATTTCAATTCATTCATTCATTCACTCAATTGAATGAAAGCCAAGACTATAAGGTTTTCTACAAAATAGTTATATTGTGAACCAATTTATTGTGAGGCTATTTATTGGACGGCAAATTAACCGTTTGAAACCGGACGTGGGCCGGAGTGGGGTGACCATACGATGCAGGGTTTGTAGACTTTAGTTTAGAAATAGGTGACCAGACAGATATTGTACAGTTTTGTTTTTCAATCATAAGAAATCTCCTGACAATAACAAACACAACAGAAAAAAAACCGATGCGTGAACCGGTGCGATTCGGATTCGCGCTCGAAGGGTTCCGTACCATTATTTATAAAATGAGCAAAAAATCATGTTTGTTGTATGAGAGCCCCCCTCAAATAATAATTTAATTTAAATAAAATTATTTATTTTTAAAGTAAGTAATACATTCCATATTCTGTGAATATGTCAAGCATCTACCTGTTGCCGTTATCGATATCGAGCAAAAATGAACAAAAAAATCACGTTTGTTGTATGGGAGCCCCCCAAAATATTTATTTTATTCTAGTTTTCATTTTATTCGTGTTTGTTGTTAAAGCGGCAACAGAAATACATAATCTGTGAAAATTTCAACTCTCTAACTATCACGGTTCATGAGATACAGCCTGGTGACGGACGGACAGAGGAGCGAAAACAATAGGGTTCCGTTTTACCCTTTGGGTAAGGAAACCTAAAAAGAGAAATTTTATGAAGAAAAAATCCGGTCCTTCCTAAGCTCATAGTGACCCTACTCCTGGCGCCTCGCCTGTCACAATCGCAGCTCTAGAGATGTAGCTACGTGATACGATTTATTTCTACACTTCTATTCCACTTCTAGACTTAATATACTTAGATATAAAGTATATCATTTCATCTCCCGAGCCTTTTCCCAACTATGTTGGGGTCGGCTTCCAGTCTAACCGGTTTTAGCTGAATACCAGTGTTTTACAAGGAGCGACTGCCTATCTGACCTCCTCAACCCAGTTACCTGGGCAACCCAATACCCCTTGGTTAGACTGGCGTCAGACTTACTGGCTTCTGACTAACCTTACGGGTTACGACCCCGTTGGCGCAATGGAAAGACTGCCGAGCTGAGGGTCCCGGGTTCATTCCCGGCACGGTCAACATTTGTGTGATGAGCATGCTTGTTGGGAAAGGTCTGGGTGTTATAATATGTATTTATAAATATATATGTGTAAAGTATATGTAGATAGTTTATCAGTTGTGTTGGCACACATAACACAAGCTAATCAATAGCTTACTATGGGGCTAACCGACCGTGTGTGAAAAAGGTGCAACAGCGTTTTTCACTTGAAGTATTTTGTAGGTAAACATTTAAATCAGAAATATACCTACATACACAGAAATGGTAAGCTGCGTCAATTCGTTTGTCAAGCAAGTCGATCGATCGCCCTTGAGTTATTAATATAACATATAACTGGTGTTAACGGCACAATCAGACGGTTTTGTGGTCCGATGTCGTATACTGAATCGCAGGGAATTCGGGGCGCCCGTGTCGGCGGCGCGTTCTGTTCCACGCGCTCCTCGAAGAGATGTCAGCAACACAGGAGGGGCCCCTTTAGAGCCAGGATCTGCTTGGGCTGCGGGTTGTTCGTAAGAGATACCGTGGCCCTGGCACACAGGGACCTCCAGAAGGAACATAGTGGGTTTTAGTCAGTAAGAGTCTGACACTCCCTCCAGCTGCACCCTCAGCGGGAGGGGTCATTTGATGATTTCCCACGAAAAAAAAAGGGAATTCGGGGCAGTGGGCAGTGGTCGAAAAAATTAAAAGAAAAATATTTTTTTAAAAAGCTTTTATAGTCCGCCATATTGGATTTAGAATAACGTAAAATTATTTTTTTAAGTCCCTCTCAATAAGCCCTTTCATTTGATACCCATATTGTTGAAATTCATTACAAATAACTATTCCGCCATCTTGGAGGGTCTACCATATTGGATTTAGAATAACGTCATATAACATATCGTGCATTGTCATCCAGAGTGAACGTGTATACAAAATTTCAGCTCAATCGGTTGAAGATATCTACTTCAAAATTGAGTTCAAAGAATCCACCGTAACATACATACACGGCAAGTTAAATAAAAGCTTTTAAAATAAAAAATAATCACAACTTGCTGACTCTTGTTTGCATAAATCCCGTTAAATAACATCACCTAATCACTCGTTCTACACATCTCATCTGCCTAGCCTTTTCCCAAGGTATCTTGGGGTCGGCTTCCAGTCTTAACTAAGTAAGGGTCCATGATTGATACCATGTCATTTATATTACCATCTTATTTTACATTGTGGATTTGCAATAAAGATTATGATTATGATTAACTGGATGCAGCTGAGTACCAGTGTGCCATATGGAGCGACAAACTATTTAAACATTTTCTTACTGACCAAAATTTTCAGCAGTCAAGTGTTACTGTATCAGCACCCTCAGCATGGCGATTCTATAGCTATCTATTCTATCAAGAAAAGACAAAGCTCTTTCTGTCAATGTTAGCATGTCTTCTGCCCGAGTATGGCGCGACCTGTCAACTCGCAAGTAATCACTTGTAGACTTATGTCGATCGAAGAGAAGAAAATTTTCTTCAAAAAATGACAAAAGAAATCTTACGTCAATCTGTCACTTATCCGTCATTATGTCCACTCTCCGGTAGACAAAACTTGTTTCTACGTTTGTCATGCTAAGCCCGCTGGATAAGAAATTACACTAACTAACCACTTCAATCTAACTAATAGTTCAATCAAGGTACACGTTAAAGGCGTGGTTCAGTTTCTGAGTTATATTAACTTTATCGTTTAGAGGACATCTGTGTTCAGAATAATAATGGCATCCAGACCGATTGTCGGCCATGACGGCTGATATGGAAGGTGATCAGCCAAGTGCACAAGCATTTGAGCAAATACAGGTGCACTCTCTATTCCCTCACTCTCATAGACCGATGAGACGGCAATCTGACACGATAATACATAAGCTCTTTATCTCTATCAGTCGATAAAAGTTTTGTCAAAATCAGTCTAGCTATTTCAGAGATTGGCCGGAACAAATAGATAAAAAATTAAAAAAATATTGTATTGGTATATGTAGGTACCTACTGTACACCGTACAAACGCCAGCACATCAAGCAACCCGTAACTGTAAAATTTTCCCAATCATCTTTGAATCATATGCTTCAGCGATAAAGTTGAAAATATTTTAAGGAAATTTGACAGATTAGTAGCTTGATGTGCTGGCATCTGTACATCCATATTAGTACTTAGTCAAAATCGTTTTATTTTAATACTAGCGACCCGCCCCGGCTTTGCATGGGTGCAATGCTGATACTAAAATTATACATATAAACCTTCCTCTTGAATTACTCTATCTATTAAAAAAAAACGCATCAAAATTCGTTGCGTAGATTCAAAGATTTAAGCATACAAAGGGACATAGGGACAGAGAAAGCGACTTTGTTTTATACTATGTAGTGATGACAAACAGACATTTCAATTTTATTTACATGTAGATATCCGAAAACTTTGACATTGCTAAAATGTATTTTAAAAAAATGAACCTCTTTTGTTTTTTTTGGTCTACAATAAATATAATTTTGAGGGTCCCTCTCCTCCATAATAAATTTCGCGCCACAATTCAAACTTCTGGTCTCAGGGGGGAGGGACCAACAAATCCCTTAAAACTTTTTCTATTTTGGAGAAAAAATGCGGCTCAGTCCACGCAGATATGGTCCCTCGCACACGGCGACTTTTTGAAGCGATACAGTCGCGCGTTTGCTAAACGATACTGCATCGCTTATCGATAAACGTGCGACAGCGTTGGACGACATCAGAGAAAGAACAGAGGGGGAAGGGAGCAAAAATGGGATTTCCTAATACGTCAATAATATAACTTTAACAATTAAAATAATTAAGATGCCAATAGACTGAAAAAAAAAACGGGTTGATCGATTATGAGGTTAAGCAATGCTTGGCGCGGTTAAATTGGTGAGTCCCGACTGTCATTTGTTCATCTTTGGCAGTCGTTACTAATCCCAACTTAATATTCCTTGGTAAAACTGGTTGTCAAGACTTTCTGGCTTCTGACTACCCGTAACTTCTGCCAGAGATGTACAAATGCCAACCGGGACCCACCAATTAAGCACGCCTTCCAAAACACGGAGGAACTCGCCATGACAAGATGGTCACACATCCACAGGCCAACCGCGCTAAGTGTTGCTTAACCATACGATCGATTGATTCGTGCAGCTGTTACTTAGTTACACAATAATTATGTAAAATAAACAAATAATAACGCGACAAACTCCGCATTTAAATTGCACTAACAAAAAAATTAAAAACAATTCAACAGGAATTTTAACAAAAAGTGTAATTTCAAGAAAACTTGGACACAGAAACAGTTGGTCTCAACTAAGTTTATAAAATAAAAACATTCATACTTTCGTAAATGCTTTTTGTTTCGAATTAAGGTCTGAATTGAACAATATCAGAGCTCCGTAGGGCTGACGCCTGCCTGGGCTGCGGGTTGTTCGCAAGAGTTACCGTGGCCCTGGCACACAGGGACCTCCAGAAGTAACGTAGTGGGTTTTAGTCAGTAAGAGTCTGACACTCCCTCCAGCTGCACCCTCAGCGGGAGGGGTCATTTGATGAAAAATGAAAAAAAAATCGGGCGATAAGGACGCACTTTCATGCTAGCGAACTTTCCGCGCGCCAAAACTGAGTTTGTACGGATGTTATGTTCGTACGAACGAACAATTTAAACGATGACAGCTAAAAATGCACGATTTTTTACGTACCCCTTGGTAAGACTGGTTGTCACACTTTCTGGTTTCTGACTACCCGTAACGACTGCCAAAGATGTACAGTCACCCGCACATCAGTGGAAACATTTGAACTGCGAAAACAGCTCTTATGTCGTAGGAAATAGAGGTGGTCTCAAGGTCAAAGTGTGTCTACTGAATTGCGGGTGACTACAAGTGACAGCCGAGACTAGACAATTTAGCGTGCCTTCCGAAACACGGAGAAACTCGTCATGACAAGATGACCTAACCACGGATCGACCGCGCCAAGCGTTGCTTAACCTTATGATCAATCGACCCGTGTGGCTGTTACTTAGCCACGAGCACCTCTAATGAATATAATAAATATTAATTGATAATCCTTCAGTTTTCCGACAGGAAGGCTGTCATTGAACTCCCATTAATTATTTAGGACGAATGAAAATCAACTGTGTATTTGTATATGTCAACTCGAAGTGGCTTTTAGTGAGACTCGGCGATGTCCTGAATAATTAATATGTTGTGGTCACGTCGTAAAACTGGCCATTCTATGAAGTGGACGGCTGTTTCATAAAACAAATGAAATCCTTACTTAATTTAAATTGGGTATAATTTAGACGACCACCAAAAATATTTTTAAGACTCTAAGCCTAGGCATCAAATAAAATAAACAACTCCAAAAAAAAATCAATTGACTTTATTATGAGGGCCCTAAACTATACATATAATATATTATGATCCAAAATAAATGAAATCAGAAAAATCACAAACCTTGCACAAATATTATTTTTGGTTCCTAAAATGGATCAACGGTCACCAAATTCTATCCAACTCAAAGATTATTATTACTACCAAAAATCTTACTCCAAAATAGTAAGACGTCATCCCAAAATACGTTATTTGATCCCAAACTACTTTAATGTAAGACTAAAATTACAATTGTTTCCCTTTATTTCTTAACCCCACACTCCGCACCCCGCACCCTGCAAAACGTTTTTTTTAAATATTAATTAATGAATTTAATAATATTTAATTTAAATTACTTTGTACAAGCTGTCAAATGGTTCTTTATTTAAATACTTGTATGATTTAGCGACAAATGTCAAATAGTTTGAATTCATATCATCATTATCTATCGTATACATGGATCGTATATTAGCCTTTTTATCGTCCTATTGCTGGGTACAGGCGTCGTCTCACACAGAGAAGGATTGAGCGTTAATCACCACGCTTGCTCAATGCGGGTTGGTGATTTCAGACTTTATAGTTCAGGTTTCCTCGAGATGTTTTCCTTCACCTTTAATCAGCCATTGGTGTCCAAGATAGTATTATATACATAGAAAATACATATGAAAATACTATAGTATTTACGTAATGTATGGTAGTAGCTTGTGGCTAAGTAAGCCGCTTTGGTCAATCGATCATAAGATTAAGCAACGCTTGGCGCGGTCAGTGGATGAGACCATCTTGTCATGACGAGTTCCTCCGTGTTTCAGAAGGCACGTTAAATTGGTGGGTCCCGGCTGTCGTTTGTACATCTTTCTTTGGACGTTGTTACGGGTAGTCGAAGCCAGAAAGTGTGCCAACCAGTCTTACCAAAGGGTTGCCCGGGTAACTGGGTTGAGGAGGTCAGACAGGCAGTCGCTCCACATTAAACACTGGTACTCAGCTGCAACCGGTTAAGACTGGAAGCTGACTTCAACATAGCTTGGGAAAAGGCTAGGCAGATGCAATTTTGTAATACAGTGCAATAATATATGGATATTTTCAGTCATATCATAAAATAACTAATACAATAAACTGACTGCGACATGATACAATTTATTCACTTGAAATATCTGTTTCGATTCAAGCTCTTCCGATACGCAAACAAGTATCGATAATTATAATTATGTGTTTAAAACGGTAATTGTAAATATCTTATTTATAACTCTGCTAATTGATTACACTTTTATTTATTTTCGAAGACACAGAGAGAGAGAGAGAAAGGACATAGTGTATATACAGGGTGTAACAATACTAGTGCACCATATTTTAAAAGCTTTTATTTAACTTGCCGTATATGTATGTTACGGTGGATTCTTTGAACTCAATTTTGAAGTAGATATCTTCAACCGATTTTGTATACACGTTCAGTTTGGATGACAATGCAAGATATGTTATATGACGTTATTCTAAATCCAATATGGCGGACTATAAAAGCTTTTTAAAAAGAATTTTCTTTTATTTTTTACAGGTCATCTAGTACATGCTAAGGATCATGTTTACCACAAAAAAATCATGAAAACAACAACATATTTTATTAAATTTATCATTATAGTCGCCAAATTGTACGCATAACGCCGGTCTCTATGAAGGCGCTCGATCGTTGACCTCTAGATCATTTAATTTTTTTTTGTGGTAAACATGATCCTTAGCATGTACTAGATGACCTGTAAAAATATGGTGCACTAGTTTTGTAACACCTTTTTATGTACATAATATATAATGCTTTTCTGTCTATATATGCCTATATATAGGTACATATTTACAATTAGAATAAATTAATAAAGACTTACCACTCCCGAGTTCACCTACAGAATAAAAAAAAGATACAAGGTGAATGACCTCTCACATATTTCCAATTAAAGCTACTGTACCTTAGAGATAATTATAACGAATAATTAATGAACTTACCCATTTGTGTTGCCAATTACTGGAACAGACTCCCACAACCTGGTCACACTCTATTTTTTCTTGAATATAGCACTCACTGGGGGTCTAGGATTAAATAGGATTAAAAAAAAAATGATGGAAAAAAGATGGAAGGCCTAGTGGTTAAAGAGCCTCTCAAGTATGACTGCGTGGGTTTGAATCCGAGTCAGGCAAGTACCAATGCAACTATTCTAAGATTGTATGTACTTTCTAAGTATATCTTGGACACCAATGACTGTGTTTCGGATGGCACGATAAACTGTAGGTCCCGGCTGTCATTGAACATCTTTGGCAGTCGTTACGGGTAGTCAGACGCTAGTAAGTCTGACGCCAGTCTAACCAAGGGGTATTGGGTTGCCCGGGTAACGGGGTTGAGGAGGTCAGATAGGCAGTCGCTCCTTGTAAAACACTGGTACTCAGCTGAATCCGGTTAGATTGGAAGCCGACCCCAACATAGTTGGGAAAAGGCTCGGGAGATGAGATGGAAATATGATAGTATTTTAATTAAATGGCTAGTCATTTAGTGATACGCCGCTTCCAATTAAAACAGACGTTTAGTTTTGCTTACGAATGGTAGTATGTGTGCCTGTCTGTCTGTGTCACCATAGTTCTTAAATTGATGAACCGATTTTGATGCAGTTTCTTAAGTTGAAAGCCTGGGTTTCCAGTAGTAGTTCTTAGATATGTTTCATCAAAATTAAATCAGACGTTTATTTCGATAGAAAATTTTTAATATCTGTCTCTAAATTACATTTAACAGATAATAAAATAACACATAAATATTTACAGTATGTAATTTCTTTTTATGTCTGGACTCTAAAAGAGACTGTGACCCTTGAGTTTGTTTCGGCGTTTCTTCTCAAGGTAGTCAGTTAGGAAATGCCGACCTCATCTCGTTTTTTATAAAAAATGTGTTGACGTGTAAAAGTGTTGATTTCAACCTATTTACAAAATAAACATCATTCATCATTACTAACTAATAACTACTATTCGTGAAAGCTTAATTCTAGTTTTATCCTATTTTCTATTTAATGCAACACTATTTTTAATTAAAAATTGCTGGCAACACTGTAACTAAACATAGTTGTAGCTTTTAGTGTTTGATTTTCTTACATTTTAGAGTTTTGCGTTATTAAAAGGATTTTTATTTAGTGCATCTAAGTTTTCTGATTAAAAATTAGACTTAGCCCGGCCGTATACGGACGGCTCGAGCAGTTAGCGGCTGAGCGAAATACGCGGACTGCTCGAGCCGTCGGTTGTTGACAGCTCGAGCTGTCGCTACCATCCGTTCGAGCAGTTAATTTTCGGCCACAGTTGAGTGCAACATTTTTTCCCCGACGAAGGAGGTCGGAGAGCCGAAGAGATGTCAGCAACTTAGGATAGCCTTTAGGGCCAGGGTCTGCCCGGGCTGCGGGTTGTTCGTAAGAGATACCGTGGCCCTGGCACACAGGGACCTCCAGAAAGAACATAGTGGATTTTAGTCAGTAAGAGTCTGACACTCACCGCTGAGGGTGCAGCTGGAGGGGTCATGTGATGATTTCCAACGAAAAAATAAGGAGGTCGGAGAGCTGTCGACGGCTCTAGAGCAGTCAACGGCTTGAGCAGTCGGTATATACCATGCGAACGCTCGAGCAGGTCGGTTGTTGATTGCTCGAGATATCGCTACGCCAACATAGCTTGGGAAAAGGCTAGGCAGATGATGTATGGACGAACAATGAACGTTTCTGTTGATTTTAATTAATTTCATAATTACGAAAATTAATAACCTACAACTTACACCGGGTAATGAGTTCAAAGCAATTATCGTGTAACTTTACAAAACGGGTCTGTTCCGGACGGCTGCCGGACGCCGGACGCCCGTGTCCGGTGTCCGGCCGGACATCGGCTCAGGATTGGGACCGAGTTACTGTGCAGTTGTATTGAGTTCGGTAATTTTTATGAGATACTGGCTTTTGCTTGCAGCGTCACTCGCCTTAAGAAGTATTATTATTAAATTATTAAGTATAGTTTTAACTTTCATCCCATATTTTATCCCTTTTTTTTTGTTGGAATTCATCGAATGAGATTCCCCTTCCGCTGAGGGTGCAGCTGGAGGGAGTGTCAGACTCTTACTGACTAAAACCCACTATGTTCCTTCTGGAGATCCCTGTGTGCCAGGGCCGCGGTATCTCTTACGAACAACCCGCAGCCCAAGCAGACCCTGGCCCTTAATGGGCCCCTCCTGTGTTGATCCCCTATTTTATCCCCTTAGGGATGGATTTTAGCAACATCCTCTATTAGGGGATGCTTTCGTCATAGTAGCTTTATTCATGCAGTCTCAGCGCGATCAATTTAAAATTGACAAAGTTTCATACAAACTTTCAACCCCTATTTTATCCTCTTAGGGACGGAATTTATCAAAATCCTTTCTATACAAATAATTGTATCTGACGACCAGATGGCGTAGTGGGTAGTGAATCTGCCTGCGACGATAGAGGTCGCGGGTTCGATTCCAGCATAAGTCAAACATTTGTGTGCATGAACATAGGTATTTGATTTAGTCTGGGTTTTTCTATGTATAATATGTAGGTATGTATTTACAAAAGAAAAGTATATAAGTACGTTTATCAGTTGTCTAGTACCCACAGTACGAGCTCTGCTTAGTTTGGGACTAGATGACGTTGTGTGAATAATCTAAGTAGATAAATACAAGACATCAACTTGCAGTTTATCGATCTAGACTTCAAAATAGGCTGACCTATTTCAACCTTAGCAATTGAGGGTTTATTAGATTTTATTTACTAGTTTTAAATAAAGTTTCATCGAAATCCACTTGAAACGGTGCGCTGTGCCAACTCTGACAAAAATGTACGAAGCTATTTAGGCTAGTTTAGGTTTTTGCTGCGGGTTATCCGCAAGAGTTACCGCAGCCCTGGGACACACAGGAACCTCCGGAAGGAACATAGTGGGTTTTAGTCAGTAAGAAACGAAACACAGCCATCCGAAACACAGTCATTGGTATCTATACTAATATTATAAAGCTGAATAGTTTGTTTGTTTCTTTGAACGCGCTAATCTCCGAAACTACTGGTTCGATTTGAAAAATTCTTTCAGTGTTAGATAGCCCATTTATCGAGGAAGGCTATAGGCTATATACCATCACGCTAAGACACACGGGAGCGGAGCAGTAACCAAAGATGCGGGTGAAACCGCTGGGGACAGCTAGTCGAAGATATACTTAGAAAGTACTTACAAACTTAGAAAAGTTGCATTGGTACTTGCCTGACCAGGAACCCACGCACTCATAGTTGAGAGATTAGCTCTTTACCCGCTAGGCCCCCATGACATTTCGAAATTTGAATCAGTGCTAAATAACACATTTATCGAGGGAGGCTTGAGACTAATATCGTATCCAGATGCGCGGAGTATGACCACGGGACGCGGCTGAAACGTTGGGTGAATCGTGTTATCAATATATTACTCTAGCTTACATTTATTATTCAGCGGACAGACGACTCGGTCACAAAGATCAAAATAGATTATGTTGGCGACCCACCTCGGCTTTGCGCTGTTATAATATACTTATGTTTATACCGCGTCCCGTGGGAACAACTCCGCGCACCCGGATAAAAGTAGCCTATAGCCTTCCTGGATAAATGGGCTATCTAACACTGAAAGAATTTTTTAAATCGGTCTATTAGTTCCTGAGATTAGTGCGTTCAAACAAACACTTTTTGTGATAAAAGATTTTCGTGGCCTAGTGGTTAAAGCAACAGCCTCTCAAGTATGAGTGTATGTTCGATTCCTAGTCAGACAAATACCAATACAACTTTTCTAAGTTACATGTGCTTTCCAAGTATATCTTGGACACCCCGAGTAAAGGTGAAGGAAAACATCTCGAGGAAACCTGGACTATGAAGTCTGAAATCACCAACCCGCATTGAGCAAGCGTGGTGATTAACGCTCAATCCTTCTCTGTGTGAGAGAAGGCCTGTGCCCAGCAGTGGGACCGTGAAAAATGCTGATAATATTTTCATCACATTCCGAATATTTCCCTGTGGATATATAATTCAAGTTATGACTTTTAGTAATATTGTAACGTCATGTAATATCATTTTGTGTGTGATATGACACTACTCTATTTGATTAAAATATATGACACGGTTTTTTTTAAATATTTCAACTGTTTTTTCTTTATTAGAGATCGAAGCTAGGTTTATTTAGGCCTCTCATCCACGGCCACTTTTTGTAGCGATACAGTCGCGATACTGTCGCGCGTAGGCATCGATACAGGACACAGGACCAGATTCAGTCAAATACCCAAGTAGCGCGTTGCAAATGCGACTAACACGCGTTAGAAGCGATGCTGTTACACATTTGCTAATCGCGCGACAGTATTGCTACAAAAAGTCTCCGTGAGCGAGGAGCCTTAGGCCCATGATCCTTATCTGATATCTTATATAAATCTAGATCACCTGTAAAAATATGGTGCACTAGTTTTATTAGACTCTATGTATATACAAAGTTGATACGACAGAGGGGCTTTCCTTTTAACTGCCTATACTAGGTATCATTTTCAAGCTCTGTACCAAAAATCTATTAAATAGGAGCAGTAGTTTAGTCGCAAATGATTTTTTAAGTTTTTGCCCTGTTTGAACACGATTTGAACACGTATAGGCCGTGCGACGTTGCCACTATATTCTGAAAAAAGGGTTATTAATTTCAATGTAACAAACATACACTTCAATTTTATTTATATGTATAGATTCCCCAACCATATTACTCAGATCTCTCAAATTGGACAGAACATTGCAGACTTTTATTTATTCACAACGATCCATTGAGAATATACCCAATAGCTTCATATATTGAAACATATTACTACATGTCATCCACACTCATATATAATGCAGTATGTCTGTCCGTCTTGTTACACTTTATGTACGCCCTCTGCCGCATACACTTTACGACACAAATACAGCTCTTTTATCCGATTGCGTCACGAAAAATGAGGGTTATGTGTTTATCAAGTATGTGGACGGGTCTAATGTCGTGGTGGCCTAGTGGTTAAAGAGCCAACCTCTCAAGTGTGAGGGCGTGGGTTCGATTCCAGGTCGGGCAAGTACCAATACAACTTTTCTAAGTTTGTATGTACTTTCTAAGTATATCTTGGACACCAATGACTGTGTTTCGGATAGCACGTTAAACTGTAGGTCCCGGCTGTCATTGAACATCCTTGGCAGTCGTTACGGGTAGTCAGAAACCAGTAAGTCTGACGCCAGTCTAACCAAGGGGTATTGGGTTGAGGTCAGATAGGCAGTCGCTCCTTGTAAAACACTGGTACTCAGCCGAAACCGGTAAGACTGGAAGACGACCCCAACATAGTTGGGAAAAAGGCTCGGGAGATGATGATGATGATGATGATGATGTATGTGGACGGGTCTATGCTTGTATGTGGAGCTGGTGGCTAAGTTAGTAAGTCCGTGGATGGCTGACCATCTTGTCATGACGAGTTCCTCCGTGTTTCGGAAGGCACGCTAAATTGTTGTGTTCCGGCTGTCATTTCTACATCTTTAGCAGTCAGAAGCTAGATAGTGTGATAATCAATCTTAGCTAGGGGTATCGGGTTGCTCAGGTAACTGGGTTGAGGAGATCAGATAGGCAGTCGCTTCATGTAAAACACTGGTACTTAGCTGCATCTGGTTAAGACTGGAAGCCGACCCCAACATAGCTTGGGAAAAGGCTACGCATGATATTATGTCGGTGTGTATAATTATTTCAACAGCATAGCTCTTCCAGCAGGCTCAGCATGACAACCGTAGAAACAAGTTTTGTCTACCGGAGAATGGACATAATGACAGAAAAGTGACAGATTGACGTATGATTTCTTTTGTCATTTTTTGAAGTAATTTTCTTTTCTTCGATCGACATAAGTCTACAAGTGATTATATGCGAGTTGACAGTTCGCGCCATGCTCGGGCAGAAGACATGGTGACATTGACAGAAAGAGCTTTGTCTTTTCTTGGTAGAATATATATAGAATCGCCATGTCTCTCCAACAAACCTTTAATGTAAGCAATATCGATCTTAGCCTCTAAGTTAGACTTCCAAAGCCCACTTGAAGTCCACCGACTTCAAAATGAATGAAACATGGCGTTCCGTTGCACGTAACGAGTGTATTTGCATAAACAACATGGCGTGCAGTTGAGAGTTGTGAACTTAGGCTGGGACAAATGTATTTATAAATAATTTCTACAATAAAGATTGAATTATTTTAGTTGGATATTTTTAGCTATATGATGATGATGGCGTCTAGGCCGATTGTCGATTACGGCGGCCGTTCTCTTGTATGGAGATCAGCCAGCTGCGCAGGACATATTATAGTGCACGCACATTCGCGCGGACACAGGTGTACTCTTTTCCCTCACTCTCATAGTCCGATGGGACGGGCTGCTTTATGAAATTTTCTCAAAACCCACAAAGCGATTTCGGACCGACCCGGGAGTCGAACCCGAGACCCCGTGCTCACTGCGTCTGCTGCCTCGTTGGTCTAGTAGTCGCATGGCACGACAGCTGAGCACCGGGTCTCGGGTTCGATTTTCCGACGTCCGAAATTGCTTTGTGGGTTTAAGAAAGTTTCACAAAAAGCAGCCTGGAGTCTGGAAGTTGGTGATTGATTCACTCTTGCATTGGAGAGCATGTAAATATCGGTCCTGCTTGTGATCTCTCTCCAGTTAGATGTCCGTCCCATCGGACTATGAGAGTGAGGGAATAGAGAGTGCACCTGTGTCCGCGCAAATGTGCGTAATATGTCCTGCGCAGCTGGCTGATCTCCTTATAGAGAACAGTCACCGTGACGGGCAATTGGTCTGGACGCCATTATTATTATTATACTCTATCATCATCATCCTCCTGCCCTTATCCCAAGTTTTATTCGCGGTCGGCGCAGCATGTTTTCGTCTTCCACGCTCTTCTATCTGCCGTCATCTCACAAGTAACATTCTTTCTAGCCATATCAACTTTCACGCAATCCATCCATCGTTTCTTTGGTCGTCCCCTTCCTCTATATCCATCCGCATTCATGTTCAAGACCTTCCTCACAACATGATCCTCATTCCTCCGCGTTACATGCCCACCATATTATTATGATCTCATCATCATCTCCCGAGCCTTTTCCCAACTGTGTTGGGGTCGGCTTCCAGTCTAACCGGATTCAGCTGAGTACCAGTGCTTTACAAGGAGCGACTGTCTATCTGACCTCCTCAACCCAGTTACCCGGGCCACCCAATACCCTTTGGTTAGACTGGCGTCAGACTTACTGGCTTCTGACTACCCGTAACGACTGTATAATGAATCTATAATACACAGGCACATATTATTGTAATCTCTAGATTAAAATTGCAAAAAAAAATGCTACGTAAAATATTCAGTAACTGAAAATTGCAGCCGGTATAAATACAAGAGCATTTGACCATTCTACCTTCATTTATTTAGAGCAAACAGATTCCAGTATTTATTGACCAAATAAAACGGGAAACTACGGGCGCATACATATACATATGTAAGTAGATTTTTTTATGTATTGATGCCAGCACATCAGGATACCTGCCTCATCTGCCTAGCCTTTTCCCAAGCTATGTTGGGGTCGGCTTCCAGTCTAACCGGATTTAGCTAAGTACCAGAGTTTTACAAGGAGCGACTGCCTATCTGACCTCCTCAACCCAGTTACCCGGGCAACCCAATACCCCTTGGTTAGACTGGCGTCAGATTTACTGGCGTCAGATTTACTGGCTTCTGACTACCCGTAACGACTGCCAAGGATGTTCAATGACAGCCGGGACCTACAGTTTAACGTGCCATCCGAAACACAGTCATTGGTGTCCAAGATATACTTAGAAAGTTCATACAAACTTAGAAAAGTTCCATTGGTACTTGGAATCGAATCCACGCACTCATACTTGAGAGGTTGGCTCTTTAACCAGTAGGCCACCACTACTTTTCAGAATGTATCTTTTGTATGTTTAAGGAGGCTAGCAACTCTCAAGTATAATATAATCTCAATACCATAAGAACTTATCAAATATGTATTCTTACGAAATGTTTTGTATACAAATGCTAAAAATCTCTCAAAAATATTGCTAGGAGTTTAGCAGTTATGTTTTCTCGCAGGTGAAATGTGGATATGGACTATTCTCCTCCTGTGGTGGTGTTAGATGCACAGATGCAGATCAAGCTACTACATACTAGATAGGGTGTAACAAAACTAGTGCACCATATTTTTACAGGTCATCTAGTACATGCTAAGGATCATGTTTACCACAAAAAGTTGAATGACCTAGGGGTCGACGATCGAGCGCGTTCATAGAGACCGGCGTTATGCGTACAATTTGGCGACTGTGATGATTTTAATAAAATATGTTGACGTTTTCATGACTTTTGTGGTAAACATGATCCTTAGCATGTACTAGATGACCTGTAAAAATATGGTGCACTAGTTTTGTTACACCTTACATACTTCATGTACCAAGCTATATATAGTAGCAAGCTACTTCAATCAGTCAAATTTTCTTAAAAGATTTTAAACTATATCACTGAAACTGAAATATGGTTCAAAGTTGACTTGACGACTCCGATGGCGCAATGGTTACTACGCCGGACTGACGAGTTAAGGGTTCCGGGTTCGATTCCCGACACGGCCGACATTTGTGTGATGAGCATGCTTTTCAGCTGTGGTTTGGGTGTTATAATATGTATTTATAAATATATAATATATGTGTAAAGTATATGCAGTTTATCAGTTGTGTTGGCACCCATAACACAAGCTAATCAATAGCTTACCTTGGGGCTAACTGACTGTGTGTATAAAAAAAAGGTAATTAGGAATATTCTACAGTTTCGCGTAGCTTGATGTGCTGGCGTCTGTACACAATACATGTATAATCTATCTCCAAATAATTTTCTTTTCCAAAGAAACTTTAAAAAACACGAAAATACACTTAAAGACAAAAAAAAATACAAGTACCCTCCATCGGTAACCGTTATCTTTGGGGACGGTCAAACTTTTGTCCTGATATCTTTTTATCTTTGCAAACTGTATCTTTTGTATATTTTATTTTCATCTTTCGCTAGACGTAAAATTGTCGCATTAAAAACTTTTTGAGTTTCGGTCCGAGGGAACCATGGCTGGCATTATAGGGTTGTCAAAAATGTATTATATTTTTTTTGTAAATTTTCAAATCAAATCGGTAGAGTTTTTTCCGTTAGCGTGTATAAGCAAACAAAATCACATAATTTCTTACGTTTAATATTCTTGTTTATATATATAATTATATTTATTTAATTACGTGTCACGCTGTTTGTCCGCGATGGAGTTCTAAACTACATAACCGATTTTAATATTTTTAAAATATTTTTAATCGTGTGCAGTTTGATCCAACTTGAAAGATTAGCTTACATCTTAATTTATAGTCGCAATATTATTTGTCTATTATTATAACAAAAACTATGTGGAAACTAAAAAAGCTATGTGGAAACCGGCTAGCACGGTATGGGCATGTAATGCGGAGGAATGAGGATCATGTTGTGAGGAAGGTCTTGAACATGGATGTGGATGGATATAGAGGAAGGGGACGACCGAAGAAACGATGGATGGATTGCGTGAAAGTTGATATGGCTAGAAAGAATGTAACTTGTGTTAGGGTTTATATTTTTATTACAACCTTATTACAACAATTAATTGGAGGTGCTGGCAACTCGCGTTGACGTAAGGTCTTTTGACAGAAAAATGGGCGGGAAACTGGGGTTTTTTGACGGGGACTTTTTGGCGGGAAGACGGGTTAATAGAGGACGAGAGGGAAATCAGGTCGGTTGCGCAGGTGAATAGAGATTGTGGCATAAGCCTTTGGATATATAATAAAAACATTGTCAGTGACCTAAAAGGCCTTTCATTTTACCCCGAGTACGGAGGGTACTAGTTTTTATACTTGTGAGATGACGGCAGATAGAAGAGCGTGGAAGACAAAAACATGCTGCGCCGACCGCGAATAAAACTTGGGATAAGGACAGGAGGATGATATTATAACGAAAACCTTAATTTTAACCTCTCTACCTAGCCTTTTCCCAACTAAGTTGGGGTCGGCTTCCAGTCTTAACCGCATACAGCTGAGTACCAGTGTTTTACAAGGAGCGACTGCCTGTCTGACCTCCTCAATCCAGTTACCTGGGCAACCCAATACCCCTTGGTTAGACTGGTTGTCACACTTTCTGGCTTCTGACTACCCGTAACGGCTGCCAAAGATGTACAAATGACAGCCGGGACACAACAATTTAACGTGCCTTCCGAAACACGGAGGAACTCGTCATGACAAGATGGTCATCCACAGCTACTAAAAATCGATCGAATTGAGAACCACCTCCTTTTTTGGAAATCGGTTAACATATAATTCCAATGATATAACAATGTCTCCTAATGTAGACTACACGTCAAATATCTGATAGATTGAAGTTTTGTTTTTTTGTTTGTATGTATGATTGATCGCTCCGCTAATGGTACGCTGAGAGCTAGATTATAAATGAGTATAAGTATTTTTTCTGTACGCCAGCACATCAAGCTACTAATGTCAAACATCCTTAATAGATTTTCAACTTTATCGCTGAAGCATATGGTTCAAAGTTGTTTCAGATTTTTCAGTTACGGGTAGCTTGATGTGTTGGCGGCTGAGTCTACGCTTTCAATAGAGTAATGATTATGCTATGCTGATCTTAATTGACGGACTGTTTGGTCTACAAGTCTCATAGAGCGACTGCTGTGCACGGTGTCTCGGGTTCGATTCCCGGGTCGGGCCGAAATCGCTTTGTGAGTCACTCACGACACGACCGGAGAGAGATCAGGCGCAGGACTAACATTAACGTATTCTCCGATACACGGGTGTATCAATCACCAACTTCCAGACTCCGGGCTGTTTTATGAAAGTCTCAGACACACACAAAGCGATTTCGGCCCAACCCGGGAATCGAACCCAAGACCCCGTGCACAGCACTCGCGGTATGCGACTACTAAACCAACGAGGCAGATCTAAAACATAAAAATTATAAATTGAGGACCCGTTTTTAAGAAACCCAAAAATAAAAAATACAATAAGAAAATAACACAAAAGACGTATAAAGATAATTATTTCCAAATTTCTTCCAGATTACTTATTTCGGTATATAATTTCTGTACAGACGCCAGCAAATCAAGCTACTATAATATGTCAAATTTCCTTAATACATTTTCAACTTTATCGCCGAAGCATATGGTTCAAAGTTGATTGGGAAAATTTGACAGTGTCGGGTAGCTTGATGTGCTGTCTGTTACCTGTTTTCCCTGGACCCATCTGCATCTTAAAGACTTATGTTAAGAACCGGAATTAATATTCAATTTCAATCATCCCTGTTTCCAATTTATTTTAATTGATTTGACCAAGATCTGGCCTAGTGGTTAAAGAGCCAACCTCTCAAGTATGAGGGCGTGGGTTCGAATCCAGGTCAGGCAAGTACCAATGCAACTTTTATAAGTTTGTATGTACTTTCTAAGTATATCTTGGACACCAATGACTGTGTTTCGGATGGCACGTTAAACTGTAGGTCCCGGCTGTCATTGAACATCCTTGGCAGTCGTTACGGGTAGTCAGAAGCCAGTAAGTCTGACAACCAGTCTAACCAAAGGGTATTGGGTTGCCCGGGTAACTGGGTTGAGGAGGTAAGAAAGGCAGTTATTCTTATAAAACACTAGTACTCAGCTGAATCCGGTTAGACTGGAAGCCGACCCCAACATAGTTGGGAAAAGGCTCGGGAGATGATGATTTGACCAAGAGTTCGTGGCTAAGTAACAGCCACACGGGTCGATCGATCATAAGGTTAAGCAACGCTTGGCGCGGTCGGTCTGTGGATGGGTGACCATCTTGTCATGACGAGTTCCTCCGTGTCTAACATTTTTTAATGTTCGTATGATGAAGATAGGGATCATAGTGGGGACATCTTGCTATCTCTTTTGCACATGCGTGATCAAATAGCGTTGACGTCACAAGCTTGTATGTGCATCCTTTTTCTGTTATTTAACTGTATGACTTTCTACTGGTTTGGAAAGGTTTATAAATTACTTATTTCTCAAATGATTTCAAAAATTATTTCTGTTTTTGATTTTCTAAAATGTTACTTTTGATATGAATAATAAAAAAAAGAGACAAATACCCTATTTCGGCCCTACCCGGGAATCGAACCCGAGACCCCGTGCACAGCAGTCGCGCCATGTGACTACTAGACCAACGAGTAAATATATGTATGACTAAAACAATGTTTTTAACAGACAACGTTGTTATTATATTACTATATATATGTATGTCGGAGAAGCAATATTCTCATCGACATCATCAATAGTGGTTGCGGACTTAGTGGGCGTCCTTAGGGTAAAATGCGAGCACAAAACACAATGATCACTCATTCACAATATTTTAATTAGACGGAATTGTTATTAATCACTAAAAATTATAATGTTCAAACTAAATCAAACAGTTAAGACCGAGCAGCGGGTTCAGGGCACCTATCTTACTATTCATTTTCTATTTGTTTTCTCTCAACTCTCAACGATCCAACTCGATCGGCCATTTTCCCGCCTCTTCTCCTGTCATTCATCTTTGTCTATTCTTAGCTGCCAGTACTACCATAAAAGAAGTAAAACGGCGCCTCGACCCCGCTCGAGGCTCATGCTCTGCTCTGATTGGTCATTACGTGAATTAAACACTAAAAAGGTTTTATAACAACTTAAATTAAATTAAGTTTGGAACTTTAGAAGTAATTAAATAGCTTCCTCCGATACGGCCGTCCTGACATATTACACGCCCTCGTGTGATGTTGAAGACCGCGCGTCACCATTATCTGCAAATTAGAAAAATAATGTTGTCTAGCTCGGCCACTCCTGACCAAAGAATTCCTGTCCGTTAACTTCTGCGCAACAAAATCTTCTAGGATATTTTCATAAATGGTGCCCATTAATCATAATGAACCTTTCCCAATAGACTCTAAATTCTCATGAACTCCGCACTACATTCTAAATGATTTCTCTACCACAAGTAAAACAATAGCCAACTCGCCGATTACCACATTATACATTTTGGATAAATAACTATGTCTAAATGGCCACCTCGCCATTTATTCTACTAAATTACACCAACGGCCACCTCGCCTCTTAGTCTACTTATTACACCAACGGCCACCTCGCCTCTTAGTCTACTTATTACACCAACGATCACCTCGCCTCTTAGTCTACTTATTACACCAACGGCCACCTCGCCTCTTAGTCTACTTATTACACCAACGGCCACCTCGCCTCTTAGTCTACTTATTACACCAACGGCCACCTCGCCTTTTTATTCTACTGATGTCATTTCTGCAAAGGTCAACTCACCCTTGCCAAGCTTGTTGCGATCATCACAGTTTCCATCACACACATTTTATTCTAAACAAAAGTGATATAAGAATAATATCTTACACAGTACGATTTTACTAGCATCTATTACATTCAGTTCCAGTTTACCTGTCTTAAAACTACTAGAAAGCGTGCCTTCAACAAATGTGTTCTTAAAACAGTAAAGAATTTCTATTAGTTGTGGCTTGAGGTCATCCCGTACACCGGTATCCAAGTCTTGAAAATAAGACACCGCGTTACCTAGATATACATCTGGTACAATGTGAAATAAAATCTGTACATCATGACCACGAAGAACAACCCTAGATAATGTTTGTGAGTCACATAACACACTACAGATTTTCCTACACCAGTCATGTTAACAATTGTACCTTGAAATACATCAGCAAGCCTACAAAATAAGCTTTCTTTCATTGAGGAAAAATCAGCACCGGAATCAAAATAAAATGAAAACTGCTCACCAAATTGCGTAATTATTCCCGAGATAAGTTTCATACCACACACGTCCATTCGTTTCATAACACCGGGCGCAGCGGGCTGTGCACTGCTACTCCAAACTGGCAGTGTTTTTGAGCACCTTGATGCCACGTGGGTCTCCACACCACACTTGTAGCAAATCAGTCGCGTAGCAACGGCCGAGTTGCGGCGCTCAAAAGTTGGAGTTGCTTGCTTCTTGTCTTGCGATCGACTGAAACATCCATAATATTTATGGCCAAGGTTTCCACAAGATTAAGCATCTTTCGTGTCAAATCTTAATCTTGACATGTCAAAGCGAGAGAGAATAATTTCCTTAAATTCTATCCACTTCATATTAGGAATAGTTATTTGCGAAAACCACGTTGCGGCTGAGCCTTTCATGACTATACTAAGAATTAGAATCAATTTACTTCCCTGTATACCACGATCCGATAAACATATGCCAGCCGTCTTCAGCCAAGCTCGAGCGTCAGTGTATACTTCAGGTCGAAATTTACGCAACGTGATGCTCTTATCTTCGGTTTCGCTTATTTCGCTTCGAATATCGCGCGCCAACCGTCGTTTGCCGCTGTTCGTTCGCTCACGTTTTGTGCCTGCACCGATCCCACTTCTGGTGTCGGAGAAACAATATTCTCATCGACATCATCAATAGTGGTTGCGGACTTAGTGGGCGTCCTTAGGGTAAAATGCGAGCACAAAACACAATGATCACTCATTCACAATATTTTAATTAGACGGAATTGTTATTAATCACTAAAAATTATAATGTTCAAACTAAATCAAACAGTTAAGACCGAGCAGCGGGTTCAGGGCACCTATCTTACTATTCATTTTCTATTTGTTTTCTCTCAACTCTCAACGATCCAACTCGATCGGCCATTTTCCCGCCTCTTCTCCTGTCATTCATCTTTGTCTATTCTTAGCTGCCAGTACTACCATAAAAGAAGTAAAACGGCGCCTCGACCCCGCTCGAGGCTCATGCTCTGCTCTGATTGGTCATTACGTGAATTAAACACTAAAAAGGTTTTATAACAACTTAAATTAAATTAAGTTTGGAACTTTAGAAGTAATTAAATAGCTTCCTCCGATATGTATATGTATGAGTAGACGATACAAAGATTGCGATCACAAATATAAAATATTTATGTTCCTGTAATGGCGCGAACCAGCATTTCATGGGCACCATCACATCTCGGGTTTTATGTAGAAATACAAAACTAACCCTATTATATTGTAGACAATTTTACTCGCGACTGCGCCTTGTGACTGGTTTGCTTATGTATTAAACTATGCTGGGGCTATTAACCAAGCTATTTTGGGGTCGGCTCCCAGTCTAACCGGATTCAGCTGAGTACCAGTGTTTTACAAGGAGCGACTGCCTATCTGACCTCTTCAACCCAGTTACCCGGGCAACCCAATACCCCTTGGTTAGACTGGCGTCAGACTTACTGGCTTCTGACAACCCGTAACGACTGCCAAGGATGTTCAATGACAGCCGGGACCTACAGTTTAACGTGCCATCCGAAACACAGTCATTGTTGTCCAAGATATACTTAGAAAGTACATACAAACTTAGAAAAGTTGCATTGGTACTTGCCTGACCTGGAATCTAACCCGCGCACTCGTACATGAGAGGCTGGCGCTTTATACTAATGACATAACATTCTTAAAAATAACTGTTATACTTTGAATATGGTCAAAAATATTGGAAGTTCGCGCGAGTGCACAAAGCGGTCAGGAGCGAACATTATTTTAATTTTATTGGCCCGTAATGTGCCGCACTAGTTTATAGCGAGCCGGAAAAATGCCAGCGGTCATAGTGATGGGGTGATGTCGATAGTACCTATATCTCCGTGTTCAGCAGGCTCAGCATGACAACCGTAGAAACAAGTTTTGTCTACCGGAGAATGGACATAATGACAGATTAAAGAAGATTTTTTTTGACACGTAGAAAAGAAATGTTTCTTTTCTTGGACCGTCATAAGTCTACAACACCGGTATGTAGATTTAAAAAATACCGTTTAGTAAAGATGACGACCACATCTAAAAGTCTAGCGATCTCTTCCGCGTCTCCAGGGAATTTCCCCCCGTACCCGGATAAAACATAGCTTATTCACCGGGGATAGTGTAGCTTCCCAACAGTGCAAGAATTTTACAAATCAGTCAAGTACTTTTGGAGCCCTCTTTCATGGAAAAACATCAAATGACCCCTCCCGCTGTGTGTGCAGCTGGAGGGAGTGTCAGACTCTTACTGACTAAAATATGTTCCTTCTGGAGTTCCCTGTGTGCCAGGGTATCTCTTACGAACAACCCGCAGCTCAGGCGGAGTACTTTTGGAACCTAATAAACAAATCACTCCTCTTTATAATATTAGTATCGATACGAATTGTCGATATATCGACTCCACATCACTAGTACATATGTGTCTACACTGTCGGGAACACTCTAAATTCGTACTATTTAAATATTATTTGCAACATTAATGTATACTGAAATCTAAATATGCTTTACAGTTGAATTTGAGATTTTTGCTCAACTACTAGTGGGTAAAGAGCCAACCTCTCAAGTGTGAGGGCGTGGGTTCGATTCCAGGTCAGGCAAGTACCAATGCAACATTTCTAAGTTCGTATGTACTTTCTAAGTACATCTTGGACACCAATGACTGTGTTTCGGATGGCACGTTAAACTGTAGGTCCCGGCTGTCATTGAACATCCTTGGCAGTCGTTACGGGTAGTCAGAAGACAGTAAGTCTGACGCCAGTCTAATCGGGTATTGGGTTGCCCGAGTAACTGGGTTGAGGAGATCAGATAGGCAGTCGCTCCTTGTAAAACACTGGTACTCAGCTAAATCCGGTTAGACTGGAAGCCGACCCCCAACATAGTTGGGAAAAGGCTCGGGAGATGATGAACGATGCAGGAGAAACCGCGGGTATGGACTAGTAGTCTTAAAAACTGTTAGTTTCTTAGTCATTAAAATATTCTTTTGTCTAATTGTAGAGTCCTTTATAACGGGTTGGTACTTAAAAGCTTTTGTCCCCGTGAGGTAGGGGGAGAGGGGGGGGGGAAGTTGAAATATGAATTCGGAATGTAGCAGAGAGCGTCTGTTAGATATTTTATATACATTAACTTAAGTCAGTAGTAGAATAAAATAAATTCGCTTCCCGAATCTTTAATTTGTATGTATGTATGTATGCTTAAGGTTCTAAAACTACGCAACGGATCGAATGAATGAAGTGTGATGAAGTCGTGGTGGCCTAGTGCTTAAAGCACCAGCCTTTCGACTATGAGTGTGCGTGTTCGATTCCAGGTCAGGCAAGTACCAATGTAACTTTTCTAAGTTATACGTACTTTCTAAGTATATCTTGGATACCAATGACCGATTAAAGGTGGAAGAAAACATCTCGAGGAAACTTGGACTGTAAAGTCTGAAATCACCAACCCGCATTGAGCAAGCGTGGTGATTAACGCTCAATCCTTCTCCATGGGAGAGGAGGCCTGTGCCCAGCAGTGGGACGATAAAAAGGCTGTTATGATGATGAAGCCTATTTCTGTCTAAAAATTGTAGGTGATTTCAATATATTTTTTATTTTGATGGATTTTTGTCCTTAATAGTATTAGTCGTTATACATTTAAATAATTTATTAATTTTCTACGTTAAATAAAGATTAATATTAGTTTTTTTACTGTTTTAAAATTCCTAATAGTTTTTCCAAATCGTTATGAGTAGTCAGAAGCCAGAAACTCTGACAAGCAGTCTTACGACGGGGTATTGGTTTGCCCATGTAACTGGGTTGAGGAGGTCAGGTAGGCAGACGCTCCACGTAAAACACTGGTACTTAGTTGCATGCGGTTAAGCCTGGAAGCAGACCCCAACATAGCTTTGGGAAAAAGGCTAGGCAGATAGTGACAGTCATCTATACTAGCAGACCCGGCCACGCGTTGCTTCTTGTTATAATAATAAACAAATAATTTGCAATAAAATAATATTACGACCATAAATTAAGATGTAAGCTATCCTATCTTTCAAGTTGGATCAAAGTGCACACGGTGTGCAAATTTTATTAAAATCGGTTAAGTAGTTTAGAAGTCCATCGCGGACAAACAAAGTGACACGTAATTTATATATGTATGTTAATTATATAATATACATAATATATATCGGGACACCTTTTTCACACACGGTCGGTTAGTCCCATGGTAAGCTATTGATTAGCTTGTGTTATGGGTGCCAACACAACTGATAAATTACATAGGTATACTTTACTCATACATAAAAAGTCGTGGTGGCCTAGTGGTTAAAGAGCCAACCTCTCAAGTGTGAGGGCGTGGGTTCGATTCCAGGTCGGGCAAGTACCAATGCAACTTTTCTAAGTTTGTATGTACTTTCTGAGTATATCTTGGACACCAATGACTGTGTTTCGGATGGCACGTTAAACTGTAGGTCCCGGCTGTCATTGAACATCCTTGGCAGTCGTTACGGGTAGTCAGAAGCCAGTAAGTCTGACGCCAGTCTAACCAAGGGGTATTGGGTTGCCCAGGTAACTGGGTTGAGGAGGTCAGATAGGCAGTCGCTCCTTGTAAAACACTGGTATTCAGCCGAAACCGGTTAGACTGGAAGCCGACCCCAACATAGTTGGGAAAAAGGCTCGGGAGATGATGACTTTACTCATACATATATTATATATGTATTTATAAATACATATTATAACACTCAGACCACAGCCAACAAGCATACTCATCACACAAATGTCGACCGTGCCGAGAATCGAACCCGGTACCCTTAGCACGGCAGTCCGGCGTGGTAATCATTGCGCCATCAGGTTCGTCATTTAATTAAGATTATATTTTATATATTAAGATTACAATACAAAGGTTGTTAAAATCGATAATGTAATCAAAGAAATAAATACCAAAAAACCGTATTCAACCGTAAACTAGTCTAAAACAAATCTATCACCTCTATAAATATATTTAAAATCGATATCTCTAACAATCACGTATTTATAAACAGTACCTACTCTAGCTAATTAAAACTAAAATCAATATTGTTAATCACTATTCAATCTTTAATCAAACTCATGATAAGCTTACCTTTTTAAAGTAGTTTTTGGATTATAAATGATAAGAGAAAAAATATGGGATGATAAATAAAATCGGGTTGAAGGAACAGGTGGTATTTCTCGCGAGTGTAGCGGGCGAGATAACGACACGACCGCTCCGCACCGCGCGCGGAGTCACACTGAAATGAAGCTTGCAAAAATACCCCACTATAGGTATAGGGTTGCTAGTGGTATGAAAATTGAGGGTAAGATGGTAAAGGTTTTGTTGGCACGGAATATTATGTAGAAACAATTTTTTTAGACTTTTTTTGAGTTTTGCGAAAAAATTATTTGCTTATATGGGGTAGTGTTAGGGTGTGTGGGTTCGATTCCAGGTCAGGCAAGTACCAATGCAACCTTCCTAAGTTATATGTACTTTCTAAGTATAGCTTGGACATTGATGACTGATTAAGGTGAAGGAAAACATCTCGAAGAAACCTGGACTATAAAGTGTGAAATTACCAACCCGCATTGAGCAAGTGTGGTGATTAACAGTCAATCCTTCTCTGTGTGTGAGGCGGCTGTAGTTCCTACGCATAATAAAAAGGATGATGATGATGATTTTAATACTTATTTTATTTAAAAAATAATAAATGTATTTTATGGGTAAAATTATCATCATAACTTGTAACACTGCGCCATTCCCGCGCTTGCGTCTTGCCATTTCATATTTCGAACTCCCTCCACATTCTTGCCAAAGAAATATGAACCTTATTTCTCACAACATAGAATCTATTCCTTCCATATCGCAATAGAAACTGAATTCTAATTTTTATAAGGTCGTTTATCAGACATTTGTTCATGCTAATTTTAACTTTAACATGTAAGAAATACGGTTGAAATTCCAAGTAAGGAAAATTCCTAACATGATTATAAGAGCTAAAAATACCAATTTTTCTTTCATATATTCGCACAGCGCGAAATGATCTTTATGACACTTTGTATAAGGTTGATATTGCCTTGTGATAGTGGTAGTGTATAATGCTGTTTTTGATATAAATCTACCCACATAAGTGGAATCTAGCATTAGATTTGAAGTCAAAATTTGATAGACTCCATTAATTCTAGTTAATAATATTATATAGTATAAAATTAAAAGAAAAATCTTTTTTTAAAAAGCTTTTATAGTCCGCCATATTGGATTTAGAATAACGTCATATAACATATCTTGCATTGTCATCCAAACTGAACGTGCATACAAAATTTCAGCTCAAACGGTTGAAGATATCTACTTCAAAATTGAGTTCAAAGAATCCACCGTAACATACATACACGGCAAGTTAAATAAAAGCTTTTAAAAAGTCGTGGTGGTTGAACCCCCAGTCTCTCAAGTACGAGTGCGCGGGTTCGATTCCAAGTCAAGCAAGTACTGATGCGTCTTTTCCAAGTTTTAGCCTAGGCTTTTCCCAAGCAATGTTGGGGTCGGCTTCCAGTATAACCAGATGCAGCTAAGTACCAGTATGCCACATGGAGCGACTGCCTATCTGACCATCCTACTCCTTGGTAAGACTGGTTGTCACACTTTCTGGCTTCTGACTACTCGTAACGACTGCCAAAGATATACAAATGACAGCCGGGACCCACCAATTTAACGTGCCTTCCGAAACACGGAGGAACTCGTCATGACAAGATGGTCACACATCCACGGACCGACCGCGCCAAGCATTGCTTAACCTTATGATCGGTAGACCTGTGTAGCTGTTATTTAGCCACGAGCTCCAAGGGCGATGTATTGTTTTTTATATTTAAGGAAGCATAATTTCCAAGAGTTCACCAACAAGATGGACAGACGACCTTATAAATGAATTAGACCTATTTGCCGACGGATTGGTACACTTATAATAAATTTAAATTAATTCTAGATAAGGCCTTTCGTATTTTTTGATTTTTTGATGTTTATAAGCTCACGCGTGCTCTGTTTTGTTTGTTTGTAAAATTGTGAATTGTTTTGGGAATACCTATTTTTGGAACATAACTACCTATTGCATTAGGCGAAGCCTGTAATAATAGTGTAAGTTTTTGTTGAATAAATAAATAAAGATCGCCGGAAGACGCTGGATGCAGGTCGCTTCCAACCGGTATATGTGGAGATCTAAAGGGGAGGCCTATGTTCAGCAGTGGACTTCCTATGGCTGAGATAATGATGATGATGATGAATTTCCAAAAAATATGTCCTCACTAAATATCTCAGCTTACTTTTCGACATCTCAACGATTTTTCTGAAGAAATGTATGTATAAGTACTTTCTTTAATGAAATATATTTCGTTCGCTTCCAATACCTGGCGCGTTATCAGCAACAAATATCTTATCCGCTATCAACAGCTACCTCGGTTGAAAATCTGAAGTAACTAATATAACAAAGCTTGAACAGTTTGTTTGTTTGTACGCGCTGTTATAAGAAACTACGGGACTGTTCAAAAAATCGACTTAAGCCTCCTTTGAACGATAGTTTAAAATTTGACAGATTGTAGTAGCTTGATGTGCTGGCGTCTGTCCATCACAGTTAAGTGACGGAAATACACACGAACAAACATAAAATCATACAGCTCAGAATGAGATCCTTAATTAAACCTTCTCCAGCAGGCTTCGCATGGCATTTCTATATCTATTCTGTCAAGAAAAGACAAAGCTCTTTCTGTCAACATGTCTTCTGCCCGAGCATGGCGCGACCTGTCAACTAGCATATAATCACTTTTAGCCTTATGTCAAACGAAGAAAAGAAAAATTACTTCACTGTCAAACTAAACTGTCAAAAAAAATCTTACGTCAATCTGTCACTTTTCTGTCATTATATCCAATCTCCGGTAGACAAAACTTGTTTCTACGGTTGCCATGCTAAGCCTGCTGAATGTAACAAACAATTTTCAGAAAACCGCACCGAAATCAGTTCAGCCGAACGCGAGGAAATCACGGACAAACACCTACCTACATACACACAAGTCAAACTGCGAACCTCCTTTTTTAAAAGTCGGCTTAAAAATAAACTAATTTCTATCAAATTTGCTATTAGAGTTGATAATAAGCCTGTTATAAAAAACTTCTCATTCAAGAATTTCCTTCAAAACACAGGTAGAACTAGGGGCTGTCTCTAGTATAAAGACAAATGACCCCCTACCGTCCATTAGATAACGAATGCCATAGATAATCATTGTTTATGGCAGTCTATCTGTGACCGTGAAGTTTTGATTACAAATTTGGCTAAAACCGGTCACATAATGGGCCATGATGGGTCGCCAGTATATAAGACTAGCTGTCCCCAGCGGTTTCACCCGCATCTTTGGTTACTGCTCCGCTCCCGTGTGTCTTAGCGTGATGGTATATAGCCTATAGCCTTCCTCGATAAATGGGCTATCTAACACTGAAAGAATTTTTCAAATCGAACCAGTAGTTCCTAAGATTAGCGCGTTCAAACAAACAAACAAACTCTTCAGCTTTATAATATTAGTATAGATACTAGTTGTTGCACTTGGTTTTGACCGGACATCATCCCAGACTGCGAAGCTAAGGGTTCTTGGTTCGATTCCTGAACAGTTGACATTTGTGTGATGAGCATGCTTATTAGCTGTGGTCTGGGTGTTGTTATATGTATTTATAAATATATATGTGTAAAGTATATGTAGTATATCAGTTGTGTTGGCACCCATAACACAAGCTAATCAATAGCTTACCTTGGGGCTAACCGACCGTGTGTGAAAAGGTGTCCCGATATATTATATTGTATGTAATAAGTAGCCTATGTTCTCCGGCTCTTGACTATCTGTATCAATGAAGTCGGTTCAGTAGTTTTAGCGCAAAAGTGGGACTGACAGATGGACAAACAGAGTTTTTTTATAATATTAGTAAGAATGGCTGTCACTAAGAACTTAGTGACTTTATTAATTAAAGATTTTTCTTAATTACTGCCTCGTTGGTCTAGTAGTCGCACACCGCGACTGCTGTGCACGGGGGTCTCGGGTTCGATTCCCGGATCGGGCTGAAATCGCTTTGTGGGTTTTAAGAGACTTTTATAAAGCAGCCCGGAGTCTGGAAGTTGGTGATTGATTCACCCGTGCATCGGAGAGCACGTAAGTGTAGGTCCTGCTCCTGATCTCTCTCAAATTTAGTCCAGTGAGATTAAAGATGTATAATAATGTTAACACCTATAATATTAACTAGCATTTCACGCGGCGTTGTTCGGATTACGGCTATTATGTAAATGACAGCGGCTTGCCTTTAAATTGTTGTTTATTGAGAAATTTATCTCGCGGTTTAACTTCAATTAACAATTTGTTTGCGTATGGTAAATGTTGGATATTTATATATACTATATAGAGTGTAACAATACTAGTGCACCACATTTTTACAGGTCATCTAGTACATGCTAAGGATCGTGTTTACCAGAAATAAATTAAAAGAAAAATCTTTTTTAAAAAGCTTTTATAGTCCGCCATATTGGATTTAGAATAACGTCAAATTATTTTTTAAGTCACTCTCAATAAGGCCTTTCATTTGGTACCCATATTGTTGAAATTCATTAAAAATAACTACTCCGCCATCTTGGACGGCCCGCCATATTGGATTTAGAATAACGTCATATAACATATCTTGCATTGTCCTCCAAACTGAACGTGTATACAAAATTTCAGCTCAATCGGTTGAAGATATCTACTTCAAAATTGAGCTCAAAGAATCCACCGTAACATACATACATACACGGCAAGTTAAATAAAAGCTTTTAAAAAGTCATGAAAACAACAACATATTTTATTAAATTTATCATCACAATCGCCAAATTGTACGCATAACGCCGGTCTCTATGAAGGCGCTCGATTGTTGACCTCTTGGTTGTTCAACTTTTTTTGTGGTGAACATGATCCTTTAGCATGTACTAGATGACCTGTAAAAATACGGTGTACTAGTATTGTTACACACTATATTTAAGCAAGGTTAATAGCGCCCAGACTGATTGTCGGCCACGGCGGCAGTTCTCTCTAAGGAGATCAGCCAGCTGCGCAGGACATATTATAGTGCACGCACATTGGAGACACAGGTGCACTCTCTATTCCCTCACTCTCATAGTCCGATGGTACAGACGCCAGCACATCAAGCTACTACAATCTGTCAAATTTCGTGATAAATGATCGCGGAAGCGCGTGGTTCAAAGTTGATTGGGAATATTTTGACAGTTTCAAGTAGCTTGATGTGCTGGCGTCTGTAAATACTTGCTTGACCTAGAATAGAACCCGCACACTTATACTTGAGAGGCTGGAGCTTTAACCGCTAGGCCATCACGACTTTTTTGGTTTAAAAATATTAAAGCTAAAATCCTTCTAGTTGACCAAAGTTACGCGTCCACTAAATACTGCACTACGGCGTAGCATGACGCTACGAGAATGCTACGCCGTAGCACGGCTACGTAATTCTCTCGTTTGAAACAAGCCACGAGTTGTGTTTGGACGAAATTTTGTAACTTTTAGTGAAAATAGTTTCATAAATGTTGGTTTTAGTTTCGTTTTAATGCGTTGTTTGTCGCTTCTGTGGGTTAAGGGGAATTTTTAATGTGGTTTTTGTATACTAAATGAGGAAAAAATATTTTTTTAATTTCAAATTTAAATCGATTTTTTTAAAGAAATATCTTTTAAATATAGTTCATTTTAAAACACATCCTGCACAGAAAATTTAAACCCAACTTTAAATTCTAAACAATAAACTCATTACTTAACCAACTTTCATACATTTCATTTATTTCACTTCCTAACATTCTTCGTAGTATGCTACGAACGTGCTACGACACTGGCACGTCGTAGCCTCGTAGCATCGTAGCGCCTACGAAATTGCTTAGAACATTTTGGCGTAGCTGTTTTATTTCATGAAAATGGTTGTAGTTTGGTCTAAAATTGTATGAAATTAGACTAGAATTCTGTTTAGGAAAGCTAGATATTTAGGCTTTAACTGCAAATGTAGGCATTTGTGAAGCCTGCATCGTTTTATACTAGAAGACATAATGAACAGGAAATAAAAGTTTTTTTTTCCATTGGCTGCAGGGAAAATATACCCAAAAAAAAATATATTGTACATTTTCAAAATTAAGGTTTGCTTGATACAAAACTTAATAAAATAAAAAAAAAACCTTCTCATGCAAAACTACTCACCAGATAATAAAGAAACTTTTCAATTATCACCATCTTTAGCCTTTGCCTAGCCTTTTCCCAACTATGTTGGGGTCGGCTTCCAGTCTAACCGGATTCAGCTGAGTACCAGTAACGACTGCCAAGGATGTTCAATGATAGCCGGGACCTACAGTTTAACGTGCCGTCCGAAACACAGTTACAGCCATAGTTATTTTGTATGTCTCTACTAGACCACGGGACTACAGAGTCCTGGATTTTTAGAAGGCGAACGTGAGGCCGAAGCCAACACGCTGAAGCCCTTTTGAAACAACTTTAATGTGTGTAATGGTGACACAAAACCGACAATTGTCCCTGTATACACTATAGAAATGTACACAAGGACAACCCCCGGTTTGTGCTAAACTATTGCTAAGTATGGAAGAAAATCTACTTGGGTTATTGTGATGGGATGCTAGTGGACTAGGGAAGGGAAGACTAACAGCCATAGTTATTATTATAAAATTGAGTATAATAATAATACTACTAACGATCAAAGCCTAAAGCTTCAAAAGGCATTTTACTGAAAAAAAAACGGAAAACCCTTGCTATTGGCAAATCTGTGGCATTCAAAATATTTGGACCCTCCATCAATATATAGATATACGTCCGTCTGCCTGTCTGTATGTATGTAGAGTATATTATTATTTATTAAGCAGATATATGGCAGAAGTACTAGTATTTCTGTTACGATAAAAAAAACAAATCCATTTATTAATCTACTAATTTTCTACCTAGCCTCATTGGTCTAGTAGTCGCATGGCAGGACTGCTGTGCATGGAGACTCGGGTTCGATTCCTGGGTCGGATTGAAATTGCTATGTTAAAAAATGAATTTTCAAAAAAGCAGCCCAGAATCTGGAAGTTGGTATTGATACACCCGTGCATCGGAGAGCACGTAAATGTCGGTCCTGTGCCTGATCATTCTCCGGTCGTGTCGGATTGCCGTCCCATCGGACCATGAGAGTGAGATTTTATAGACTGTCAGAAACGGTTACTCTCTATGCAATTTGTATGAAAACACCACATATGACGTCACAGATTTTTCACATCAAGCCGTATACATATTTCGATTATATAATCAATAAAAAAAAATTAAAACAATTTTATGTTCAAAACGTTTTTTTTTTTGTACAATTACTTTTTAGTGAAAGAATTATTTACAATTTAATTAAAAATAAAACTATATACAAAGAAAATAAAAAAGAGACAAATAAAAATAGTGCATCAAAAAATTCATCCGCATCGCTGTCAGCGGGGATCGTGCCCAAAAGGCTGGCCGCATTGCCACGTTAAACGATAAATTAAACTGTCATTATTTTAAGATGTTTTACAAAATGAATATGATAAAGTATTTTATTTTTGACCTAGTCCGCATCCCAATTACACCCGTAAACTCGATACGGCTACAAAAGATGTCTGTCTCCGTATATTTTACTAGAGTATTACACCCGGGTACGTCGCCCTGGTGTCCCGAGGTAGATTTACTGCGAACGTGTCTGTTTTACGATCCCATCATACATCCATTACTCACTTTATTTGTGCTTGTAGAGCTAGGAAGTTTTAGAGGGGGCTATGAAAAGCAATTATTTTTATTTTGATATAGCTTCGCCTCTCGTTTAGCTTTGCTTACTACACTGAGCGACAGTCAAAATGTAAATATTTGTATTATATATTCGTACCTATAACTATTTTCTTAAAAAAATAACACTTAAAGGCTCTAAGCTCTAGAATTCCGTGTCTTGAAGCTGTTATTTGGTTTGCCACCGACTTCTAAAGCCATCCCAAAAGTATTTTTTTCCTTTTAAGTGTTACGTGAAGTCGTTTTCGATTTTTATGTTAAGTTGTTTTCGTCATCTAGCTTCCAGTGTCTGTCAAAATCTATCTCGGTGTAAAGATTTCATCAACACGAATAAAATAAGCTGTAATGATCGGTAGATGCGATATACCATTGAGGAGTTCCTTCGATTCTCCGTCATCCCCATCATCAGATCAGCTCTAGCCCTCCATTTTACTGTCACGTCTTCAATTAGGGTCACCGTAAGCTTGTCTGCCGAGGCTGCGGGTTGTTCGCGTGTTTTCGCGGCCCTGGCACACAAAGACTTAACCAGCCAGACTTAGAGAGCCATCAACAGCGTCAATGTAAAAAAACTCAACAACAGCATATTAAAAATACCCTGTCTATATATTCATAGGTCTGCAAAGGTCACAGGCTCCATCAGAAGGGTTCTTTTCAGAGTCTGAGGAACGCGAGCGCATTACACATTGAATACAAATAACATTATACTCGGATATCGTTTCATACATTTTAGACAAACATACATCTATATTATATCTATATTGAGTGTCGTGGTGGCCAATATTGGTCTAACCAAGGGGTATTGGGTTGCCCGGGTAACTGGGTTGAGGAGGTCAGATAGGCAGTCGCTCCTTGTAAAACACTGGTACTCAGCCGAATCCGGTTAGACTGGAAGCCGACCCCAACATAGTTGGGAAAAGGCTCGGGAGATGATGATTGAGTGTCGTGGTGGCCTAGTGGGTAAAGAGCCAACCTCTCGATTATGAGGTAGATTCAAGTACCAAAAGCAGGCAAGTATCAATGTAACTTTTTGTTAACTAAGTTTGTATGTACTTTCTAAGTATATCTTGGACACCAATCACTGTGTTTCGGATGGCACGTTAAACTGTAGGTCCCGGCTGTCATTGAACATCCTTGGCAGTCGTTACGGGTAGTCAGAAGCCAGTAAGTCCGACGCCAGTCTAACCAAGGTGTCTGGTGTTGCCCAGGTAACTGGGTTGAGGAGATCAGACAGGCAGTCGCTCCTTGTAAAACACTGGTACTCAGCTGAATCCGGTTAGACTGGAAGCCAATTTGCGAGTTCGCTAAAATACAAACAACCTCTTAACCAGTTAGACATTTAAACTCTCTGCGAGTAATTACAGTTAAACAATTTAGTTAATGAGTTAACATTCCTAACCCGCTTACCGTAAACCCATCGTCCCACTGCGGCGTTTTCCACTCGTATACTAATATTATAAAGAGAAAAGATTTGACGACCCCGTTGGCGCAATGGTAATTGGCGACTGCCGAGCTGAGGGTCCTGGGTTCGATTCCCGGCACGGTCGATATTTTTAACCGACTTCCAAAAAAAGGAGGAGGTTCTCAATTCGGCCGGTATGTTTTTTTTTATGTATGTACATCTATTACTCCGAGGTTTCTTGTCCGATTGGTGTAATTCTTTTTCTGTTCGATGCAGTATACTTGCCATTTGGTCCCATAAAAATTTCATCCAATTTGGTTTAGTACTTTTTATTTTATGAGCATTTGTTTGATTTATGTGGATGATGTGTATGTGGATGATGTGTATGTGGATGATGTTATAATCGGCCGGTTAATGAGAATTTCCCACAAACTTGAGTTATGATAGCTATTATAGAAGGTATGGAGTGTATAAATGGATGACGAAACACGATTTTGGAAATGATACTCAAAGGTAAAAATATTTTTTTTTTACAAAAAAACTGACTTCAAAAACACTGAAAAGTTAAAAAAAGCTTTTAAGTACATCGCTCTAGAAGTCGGTGTCCAAATAAATAACTTCTCGACACCGACTTCTAGAGCGATGTACTTAAAAGCTTTCTTTTTTCACTTTTCAGTGTTTTTGAAGTCGGTTTTTTTTTGTAAACAATTTTTATTTTTATTTTCAGTGTTTTTGAAAAAAAACTTACTCCTTTTTTTCCCCCTTTTCAGTGTTTTTGGAGTAAGTGTTCTTGTTTTTGGAAAAAAAAATGAGTTGACAATTTATACTATCTCTGGTTATCTGTTCGATGCATGATGTTCGCCGCAATGGGTAAACACATTATCACTGCTTGTAATATCCGCACGAGTACGGTTAGCGGAATAATTAAAATATTAGGAAATTGGATGCCGACAGCCGCGGCCGGACGACTGAGAGGATACCAGGGCTGCTAATTATAAGAAATATTGGTATAATAATTTTAGCTGGTTTTTTTAAATGATGATGATGGCATCCAGGCCGATTGTCAACTCTTTTAAGGAGATCAGCCAGCTGCGCAGGACATATTATAGTGCACAAGCATTCGCGCAGATACAGGTGCACTCTCTATTCCCTCACTCTCATAGTCCGATGGGACGGACATCCGACACGACCGGAGAGAGATCAGGCGCAGGACCGATATTTACGTGCTGCCCGATGCATGGGTGTATCAATCACCAACTTCCAGACTCCAGGCTGCTTTATGAAAGTTTTTCAAAACCCACAAAGTGATTTCCGCCCGACCCGGGAATCGAACACTGTTGCTTTGTGTAAGTTTCTCAAAACTGACAAAGCTATGTCGGTCCGACTTGGCAATCGAACCCGAGACCCCGTGCACAGCAGTCGCGCCTTGAGACTACTAGACCAAGGAGGCAGTCAAAAGTCGTGTTTTTTTAATAACACTATAAGCTGTTACAGTACTAGTGCACCATATTTTTACAGGTCATCTAGTACATGCTAAGGATCATGTTTACCACAAAAAGTAATGAAAACAACAACATATTTAACTAAATTTATCATCACATTCGCCAAATTTTAATTCTGTTCTTACGTATAACGCCGGTCTCTATGTACGTGGAAACTATTCATGATAAGATAATCACCCATCTACTTACTGACCGCGCCAAATGTTGCTTAACGTCATTATTACTATTTATTTACAAACAAGTTTTTTTTGTTGAGAAGTTGGCAACCCTAACCCTATGTTTTGTAAAGTGTGATATAATTAAGGATGTTATAATCTGGTATCACTGTTGATTATGGCGGGGATTAGCGCCGGTTATTATGAGAATGAAGCGGTTATGCGTGTGTTTAATTTAATTTTGAAAACATTTTCGCTGCGGACATAATGTGCAAATGTTTATTATTGGTCTAGCAGCGAGTTCACACTAGCACGTTATTTACGCGCGACAAATTCATCTCCATCATCTCCCAAGCCTTTTCCCAACTATGTTGGGGTCGGCTTCCAGTCTAACCGGTTTCGGCTGAATACCAGTGTTTAACAAGGAGCGACTGCCTATCTGACCTCCTCAACCCAGTTACCTGGGCAACCCAATACCCCTTGGTTAGACTGGCGTCAGACTTACTGGCTTCTGACTATCCGTAACGACTGCCAAGGATGTTCAATGACAGCCGGGACATACAGTTTAACGTGCCATCCGAAACACAGTCATTGGTGTCCAAGATATACTTAGAAAGTACATACAAACTTAGAAAAGCTGCATTGGTACTTGCCCGACCTGGAATCGAACCCACGCCCTCACACTTGAGAGGTTGGCTCTTTAACCACTAGGCCACCACGACTTTTTACGCGCGACAAATTATGTGCGGCAAAATAAAGGTATATATTGATATAAGACGGTCAACGTTCACATTTGAACAACTTGGTTCTATCCAACGGCGTGTGTGATCGATGGCTCACTTGCCGGTGGGGCCATAAAACAAGCGAGATTTTAATAACATACAAATTACTACATGATTTGACATAAATAGCAATTATATACTACAGGTCAAAAATTATGATGATGGTGTCCAGACCGATTATCGGCTACGGCGGCCCTCTCTAAGAAGATCAGCCAGCTGCGCAGGACATATTACAATGGACAAGCATTTGCGCCGAGACAGGTGCACTCTCTATACCCAGACTCCCATGTCTTCTCTGGAAGCCGACCCCAAAATTCAACCCGAGACCCCGTTGGCGCAATTGTCACTTTGCCTAACTATGGAATTGAGCGTCCCTTGTTCGATTCCCGCTACGGTCGACATTTGTGTGATGAGCATGCTTGTTGACTGTGTCTGCAAATACATATGTGTAAAGTATATGTAATTTATCTGTTGTATTGGCACCCATAACACAAGCTAATCAATAGCTTACACATAGGGTGTACCAATTTTTACTTATTAATCTTTAAAACCTCAATCGCATATCTCGTGGCCCTACTAACCGCCGCCCCGAGTAATTCCCGCTGTCGAAGTATTTCAATATTATATGTACGCTGACGTCGTGGCCACAACTCGCGGAATGTTCCAGTATTTTGTAATTTGAACTATTGTGCACATATATATATAATACTACCCTTGGTAAGACTGGTTGTCAGACTTTCTAGCTTCTGACTACCCGTAACGACTGCCAAAGATGTACAAATGACAACCGGGACCCAACAATTTAGCGTGCCTTCCGAAACACGGAGGAACTCGTCATGACAAGATGGTCACCCATCCAGACGACTACTTATTAATTCATTATTACGCCATCGACGATCCCGATGGCGCAATGGTTATAACGCCGAACTGCCGAGCTTGGTGCCTGGTTCCATTGCCGGCATTTTTGTAATGAGCATGATTGTTGGCTGTGGTCTGGGTGAGTTATAATATGTATATGTGTAAAGTATATGTAGTTTATCAGTTGTGTTGGCACCCATAACACAAGCTAATCAATAGCTTACCTTGGGGCTAAGCGACCGTGTGTGAAAAAGTAGTCCCGATATACATAGAATCTATACTATAATATTATAAAGCTGAAGAGTTTGTTTGTTTGAACGCGCTAATCTCCGAAACTACTGGTTCTATTTGAAAAATTCTTTGAGTGTTAGATAGCCCATTTATCGAGGAAGGCTATAGGCTATATACCATCACGCTAAGACACACGGGAGCGAAGCAGTGACCAAAGATGCGAGTGAAACCGCTGGGGACAGCTAGTTATATTATATTTGAACCACGGACCAACCGCACCAAGCGTTGCTTAACCTTATGATCGATCGACCCGTGTGGCTATTACTTAGCCACGAGCACCTCCTTGTCCTCGAGAGGAAATTTTAGAAATATTTATTGATATTTCAAAGTCACCGTGTTTGCAAGGCGCCAGATGTTGGCACTTAATTAATTAAAATTATTTTCATTATAATTCTCTCTTGGACTTAAAATCTTTAAATAAGGGCCCTGTTTAGACTGTTTCATTATTTTGAGTATTTTTTATTTCAATATTTATAAAAGACTAGCTTTCGCCAGCGAAACAACTCCGCGCACACGGATAAAAAGTAGCATACAGCCTACACAGATGGAGCATTCTCTATTCCGTCACTCTCATAGTCCGATGGGACGGCAATCCGACACCACCGGAGAGAGATCAGGCGCAGGACCGACATTTACGTGCTCTCCGATGCACGGGTGGATCAATCACCAACTTCCAGACTCCAGGCTGCTTTATGAAAGTTTCTCAAAACTTACAAACCGATTTTGGCTTGACCCGGGAATCGAAGACACCCCGTGCACAGCAGTCGCGCTACTAGACCAACGAGGCATTTATGAAAAAGAATATAGTGGTTCCGAAAGAAAAAATCTAAAATTAATATTATCTACTTGATAGGTTGATTTATAATTAGGATGTAAGCCTAACTTCCCAGCAAAGAGCGGGTGAATCCATTAGTTCTTTTGTTTTGTGAAGAAATATATGTAAACTAACATTAAGGGCGCGTGTACGAAAATCTGGCAACATCGCAAATAGCTGTCAGATATTTACATGTTTTAATTAATTTCTCAATTTCATTTTATGAAATCATAAAATAATGCTCTGTAGTACACTAAGAAAGTTAATAGAGAATGCAATTATTAATATCGTAACACCGAATATATAGTTTTATATGTAAAAAACGTAGTTGGAAACTTCCCAAGTGCCTTTTTTACAAGTAAAACGTTAAAAACATCAAATTTAGTGTTTTAATTGCAATTCCTATTCAATGTTTTAGGGAGCTACAGAGCCATATGTCTTACTTTCATATAGTAAAATGGCCAAATTAATTAAAACGTGTAAATATTTGACAGCTATTTGCGACGTTGCCAACTTTGGGTGCAAGCGCTCTTAAGAATGTAAGCAAAACGACGCTTTGATTTAAACATTAAAGGCACTGGTTAACACAAACTCTTCCAAGCAGCAATCGTTCTGTCGAGTTCGCTCGATACCTGCTACTCGTTAGCTGGGGAAACTTTGTGTCATCACACAGGAACACGGCAGAAGTAACACTATACACCTGCAGGCTCAGCATGACAACCGTAGAAACAAGTTTTGTCTACCGGAGAATGGACATAATGACAGATAAGTGACAGATTGACGTAAGATTTCTTTTGTCATTTTTTGAAGAAATTATTCTTTTCTTCGATCGACATAAGTCTACAAGTGATTATATTATACGAGTTGACAGGTCGCGCCATGCTCGAGCAGAAGACATGTTGACATTGACAGGAAGAGCTTTGTCTTTTCTTGGTAGAATAGAGATAGAATCGCCATGCTGAGCCTGCTGCCGATGCTGAGATTTGTTCGCAAGAGATACCGTGGCCCTGGCACACAGGGACCTCCAGAAGGAACATAGTGGGTTTTAGTCAGTAAGAGTCTGACACTCCCTCCAGCTACACACACAGCGGGAGGAGTCATTTGATAGTAGCTATGAGTATCATCATCCCCATCGCTGTCTACTGGGAGCGTGTCTAAGGCTGGCAGCATTGCCACGTTGTATGGCAATGCTTATTCTCTGACCAAAGTAATAGCCAGCCTTTGGGTCACGGGAAGCGTCAACCAGCCGCATAGATAGGCTCTTTATAGAAACCTAGATTAATAGCAATCATTTCAAATATAAACGCATTCGACGACCCCGTTAGTGCAGTGGTAGCCACGCCGGACTGCCGAGCTGAGGGTCCCGGGTTCGATTCCCGGCACAGTCGAAATTTGTGTGATGAGCATGCTTGTTGGCTGTGGTCTGGGTGTTATATAATACATGTATTTATAATGTGTAAAGTATATGCAGTTTGTCAGTTGTGTTGGCACCCATAACACGAGCTAATTAATAGCTTACCTCGGGGCTAACCGACCGTGTGTGAAAAAAATGTCCCGATATATTATTATATTATAAAAGCTATGTAAAGTGGACCTTCTGTATTATATTTACTTGACATCCAATTTTGAAATTGAAATGTGAGTGTTCACGGGACTGTAATTTGATTTGCCGCTGGAAAACATGAACTAAATGTATGATGTAGATATATGTATATACCTTTAAAAACTCTCTTTGATAAGTATACATATACTACCTCGTTAGTCTAGTAGTCGCATAGCGCAACTGCTGTGCACGGGGTCTCGGGTCGGGCCAAGATCGCATTGTTGATTTTAAAAGACTTTTATAAAGCAGCCCGGAGTATGGAAGTTGGTGATTGATACACCCGTGCATCGGAGAGCACGTAAATGTCGGTCCTGCGCCCGATCTCTCTCCGGTCGTGTCGGATTGCCGTCCCATCGGACTATGAGAGTGAGGGAATAGAGAGTGCACCTGTGTCTGCGCGAATGTACCCGCACTATAATATGTCCTGCGCAGCTGGCTGATCTGCTTAGAGAGAACGGCCGCCGTGACCGGCAATCGGTCTGGACGCCATTATTATAGTTATGAATAATCTTTATACTTGAATTTTTACTTTTGTTTCACCCGTGTAATAAGGGCACTGACATTCCTTCCAAGACATCACCTGGCACTCGTAATTTCGCGGTTCGCATTGCACCTATAAGCCTTCATTGAGAAATGGACAATCTAACCCATACATATTTTTTTAGAAATGCCGTCGCAAAATTCATTCCCTTCGCTGTCTTCTAGGAACGTGGCTAAAGTTGGCAGCATTGCCACGTTAAATGGCAATGCTTAGTCCAACAGGGCCGCGGTAACTCTCGCGAACAAGCCGCAGCCCCGACAGTTTTATGTATATATCTCCTTAAATATTATTTGATACCTACTTAAAATCTCTCTTAACACCTTTAAATAAATATAAATTAAAAGAAAAATCTTTTTTTAAAAAGCTTTTATAGTCCGCCATATTGGATTTAGAATAACGTCATATAACATATCTTGCACTGTCATCCAAACTGAACGCGTATACAAAATTTCAGCTCAATCGGTTGAAGATATCTACTTCAAAATTGAGTTCAAAGAATCCACCGTAACATAAATACACGGCAAGTTAAATAAAAGTTTTTAAAAAATAGTATAGAATACGAGCGAAACTGCATGAAACAACTAGTGTTTATATATTTCTAGCTCAAATAAACAAGAGAGTACTAGATCATTCTACTTGTTAATTAAAAATGACGTACTGTCTTAGGTAATGTTCGCTAAAAACAACTTGGAACACTAATAAATAATTTTAGTAATTACATTGTTATTTTTACTTAAAGAACTACAAATATTTCAGTTGGTATGGAAGCAAAGTTGATTAAATTTGTTATTTTTTAACTTTTTATGTTTATGATTTTTTTTAATACTGGCAATTTGTCAGATTGTTATGACGTGACGTCTGTAGGTATATATAATTTAAAAAAGTTGCATTGGTACTTGCCTGAGATGGAATCGAACCCGCACACTTATACTTGAGAGGCTGGTGCTTTAACCACTAGGCCATCACGAGTATATTCAGTTAGTCAGTAGCTTAGTGCACGTAGTAGCAAAAACTATTAGCTATTTAGTAAAAAGCCAGTCTAGATCTACACTTAGTACAGTAATTTGACCACTAAAAACCCATTTAAACTCTTTTATGCACATCTGGCCTAGTTTCTTACGTCTTTGCAGATGCAATGCATTTTTGAATGCACTAGGTTTTTTGAAAAACGATTTCAATGCAACTCATTTGGTGTTTAACTCTATATGGTTAAAAAAATTGTGATTCTAATAGGGATGTCAATAACATAATGCCTCCTTGGTCTAGTAGTCGCAAGGTGCGACTGCTGTGCACGGAGTCTCGGGTTCGATTCCCGGGTCCGGCCAAAATCCTGGCCTGGAGTCTGGAAGTTGTTGATTGATTCACCCGTGCATCGGAGAACACGTAAATGTCCTGCGCCTGATCTCTCTCCTCCGGTCGTGTCGGATTGTCGTCCCATCGGACTATGAGAGTGAGGGAATAGAGAGTGCACCTGTATCTGCGCGAATGCTTGTGCACTATATTATATCCTGCGCAGCTGGCTGATCTCCATAAAAAGAGAACGGCCGCCGTAGCCGACAATCGGCCTGGAAGCCATCAATTCTTAGCATGTACTAAATTACCTGTAAAAATAGGGTGCACTAGTTTTTTTACACCTTATCACTACATATCACTACATAGTATAAAACAAAGTCGCTTTTTCTGTCCCTATGTCTCTTTGTATGCTTAAATCTTTGAAACTACGCAACGGATTTTGATGCGGTTTTTTTTAATAGATAGAGTGATTCAAGAGGAAGGTTTATATGTATAATTTTAGTATCAGCATTGCACCCGTGCGAAGCCGGGGCGGGTCGCTAGTATAAGTATGTTTATCAGTTGTCTAGTACCCACAGTACGAGCTCTGCTTAGTTTGAGACTAGATGATATTGTGTGAATGTGTGAGGGATATTATTATGTATGTCTCTGCCATGCACTTGGGACTATAGAGTCCCGGACTTTTGGAAGGTGAACGTGGGGCTGAAGCCAACACGCTTCAGCCCTTTTGAGACAACTTTAATGTATGTAATGGTGACACAAAACCGACGACTGTCCCTGTATACACTATGGAAATGTACCCAAGGACAACCCCCGGTTTGTGCTAAACTATTGCTAAGTATGGAAGAGAAACTACTTGGGCTATTGTGATGGGATGCTAGTGGCCTAGGGAAGGGAAAACTATGGGGACTATGACCCCTGCCGATGACAATGTAATGAATACATGTAAAAATGGCAGGAGGAGACTCGCCAGCTCACTTACCGGGCCCCCGGGAACTAGTCGCTAAGTCGCAACAAGGGGGCAACGGGGTTATTTTATCATACTCCAAACCTTTACAAAACTACGTATTTAAGCAAGAATAGCCGCGGACCTAAACTAGTATGTAGTCTAACTTAATTCTAACTTGTCCCGTCACTTGCGTACACTTAATTTTTACTTTCCGACAAATTATTCTCGTTAAAAACCTACAATTTAGGGTGTGGACACACAGGCAGCTGTTAGCGAGCGATTATACAGGGTGTAATGGAAAAGGGGTTTAAATCCGAAGGGAGGTCAATGTACTCGTAAAACTAAACAAATTTCTACAGAAAAATATTGGACGTTACATAGAAAATTTGACGTTGCCGCCTAAATATTGTATGGAGAGTCACATTTTTTATCGATTTTCGAAAAAAAAAATAAACGAAGAACTAATTTTGGTACCATACGTCTCTATAGAAGTTGGTATCATGAATTTCATTCTTTTTGCAGCCAAATTCTAGGGTGCTGTAGGCCCAGATCAGATTCAGATCGGCCATAGTGCGACATCGCTCTGTCAATATTCGCTCCGCTCCTAACTGTAACCACAGCCTTATTGAACCCTTTGAACGTCGCAACGACTTTGTAAATGTGTTAAATATAACGAGTTTTAATTAAAATGTTCCGCCGAATGCCGCTGAAGGGGAACACAAATTAAGACGTACTGTGAGTATGTATAAGTAACTAAACTTGCCAAAGGTTTTTGAATAAGATTTATTTATTTTACTATTTATTTCTCTCACTCATCACAACATAACAGATTTCAACCCAATGAGTTAGTGAGCCACTTTACTAACTAATTACAAAAAAAAATTAAAAGAAAAATCTATTTTTAAAAAGCTTTTATAGTCCGCCATATTGGATTTAGAATAACGTCAAATTATTTTTTAAGCCATAAGCCCTTTCATTTGATACCCATATTGTTGAAATTCATTAAAAATAACAACTCCGCCATCTTGGACGGTCCGCCATATTGGATTTAGAATAACGTCATATAACATATCTTGCATTGTCATCCAAACTGAACGTGTATACAAAATGTCAGCTCAATCGGTTAATGATATCTACTTCAAAATTGAGTTCAAAGAATCCACCGTAACATACATACACGGCAAGTTAAATAAAAGCTTTTAAAAACAACAAGAGATATTAAATTAAAAATAACTAAGAGGCGTTTTGGTAGTAGATTGGTCCTGGCGGGCGCCGCCGTCTCCAGACGTCATCATCATCATCAGCCTTTTTGTCGTCCCACTGCTGGGCACATGCCTCTTCTCACACAGAAGGATTGAGCGTTAATCCCCACGCTTGCTCAATGCGGGTTTGTGATTTCAGACTTTATAGTCCAGGTTTCCTCGAGATGTTTTCCTTCACCTTTAATCAGTCATTGGTGAAGATATACTTAGAAAGTACGTATAACTTAGAAAAGTTACATTGGTACTTGCCTGACCTGGAATCGAACCGGTATCAACACGGTATCTTTTGCGAACAAACCGCAGCCCCGACAAGGAGGTCTGTGCCCAGCAGTGGGACGATAAAAAAGGCTGATGATGATGACAATCGGCACGACAATAGCCGTGTCTATCGTTCCGTTCCGTTCTACGTTCGGCATAATATTTATTATCATTACCTATAGACTATTAACTACCCTATTACGTACGGTGTATCGTTGAGCCATAAATAACAATTTGTATAATAAACCTATTGAGTAAAACAATGCGACAAACTAGAAAATTACCTTTGCATTGTTTGAAACTACATATAAAGGTAACCAGACCGATTACCGGCCATGGCGGCCGTTATCTCTTAGGAGATCAGCCAACTGCGCAGTACGTATTGGTAGGGCTGAAATCGCTTTGTGGGTCAAAAAAAGACTTAGGCTGTGTCTCCAGTAGGCAAACTGTTAGCGGCCGACTGAGTTTGCGGCGTACCGATTTAGTACGCCCTTCCATATATTTGAAATGGAGTGTCCACAGTCTGCTAGTTTTGCGCTCACTATACGCAGTTTGCAGCGTTACGCGCGCTGACTATAGCAGTGAGCGGCCGACTCCCACCAAAACCGGTTCTAGTCGCTTGCGACGCACAAAAATAGATTAGAGTTTGCAGCTAACTCAAATTTTAGTTTGCCGTTCCATCGGACTATGAGAGTGAGGGAATAGAGAGTGCACCTGTGTCTGCGCAAATGTGCGTGCACTATAATATGTCCTGCGCAGCTGGCTGATCTCCTTAGAGAGAACGGCCGCCGTGACATGCAATTGGTCTGGACGCCATTATTATTATATTTTCTACTAGCTCTTGCCCGCGACTTTGTCCGCCTGGGCATTAAACATTCTCCCCTCTCCCCCCTCCCCTCGTAGTGATAGCGTGATAATATGTAGCTTATATGTTGACCCGACCTCTTAGTTATATTCATGCCAAATTTGAAGCAAATCCATTAAGTATTTTTTGAAATTATCCCGGACATACATAAAGACAAAGAGACAAAAATTCTAAAAACTATATTTTTGGCTTCGATATCAATTGTAGATCATGCCCCAATTATTCTTTTTAAAATATATTCTACGTACAGTTTTGACTTTTCTACGATTTTATTATATGTATAGATTTCTACTCCAAAGAAAACAAATTATGCTAAAACGGGCAGCGCCACAGCCCACAACTAGTATGATCCCAGCAATAATTATCCCCTGACTCACGCACTGGTTATTAATCTTCAAACAAGCCAACTTCACGGTGAAATATTGAACCTTATTGTTCTAACATAATGGTATTTTATTATATTGTGTAACTACAAATGTATGGGTAGTTGACTAGGTCAAAAATAAAATCCTTTATGATATTACTAGCTGTCCCCAGCGGTTTCACCCGCATCTTTGGTTACTGCTCCGCTCCCGTGTGTCTTAGCGTGATGGTATATAGCCTATAGGCATCCTCGATAAATGGCCTATCTAACACTGAAAGAATTTTTAAACAAACAAACAAACTCTTCAGCTTTATAATATTAGTATAGATAATTTGGTAAAGCATCTTAAAATAATGTCACTTTCATTTATCGTTTTGAAGGAAAAACTATTTGATTTTTTTTATTGATAATTTAAGTAAAATAAGTATACAGCGTGGTGAAAAAAATATGTGACGTCATAAGTTCTTACTTTCATACAAATTGCATAGAGAGTAATCGTTTCAAACAGTTCAATAAAAGAATTTGACTAGTTGTCCACACTGTTGTATGTACAGGGTTATTTATGTCCACTGCTGGGATTAACATAAAAGGTAACTAGAAATAATATAAATAATAGGTGCTCGTGTCTTAGTAAAAGCCGCACGGTTCAATCGATCATAAGGTTAAGCACGCTTGCCACGGTCAGTCCGTGGATGGATGATTGTCATGACGATTTCCTCCGTGTTTCGGAAGGCACGTTAAATTGGTGGGTCCCGGCTGTCATTTGTACATCTTTGACAGTCGTTATGAAGCCAGAAAGTCTTACAACCAGTCTTACCAAGGGCATAAGGTTGTCCAGGGTTGAGGAGGTCAGACAGGCAGTCGCTCTACGTTAAACACTGGTACTCAGCTGCATCCCGTTAAGACTGGAAGCCGACCACAACAAAACAAAGCTTGGGAAAAGGCTAGGCAGATACGTAGTTTTATTAAATTAGTTAAAAAACTTGAGACTTATTTAAACTTAAACTTAAGTTCATGTCTTCTTAACCGAGGTGAGAACATGGTTAACAAAGTTTCAGTAATAAATACAGTAAGTAGGTTAACTTAATCCTTTTAGTTAAAACTGTTGGCAGTTCTAAAATATTTTAGCATGTTGTCTTAGTAACTTCGTTTGATTAAGTTCAAGATATATGGATAAGTTTATAGAAGTCGTGGTGGCCTAGTGGATAATGCGCCTAGCTCTCAAGTATGAGGGCGTGGGTTCGATTCTAGGTCGGGCAAGTACCAATGCAACTCTTCTAAGTTTGTGTGTACTTTCTAAGTTTATCATGGACACCAATGACTGTGTTTCGGATGGCACGTTAAACTGTAGGTCCCAGCTGTTATTGAACATCCTTGGCAGTCGTTACGAGTAGTCAGAAGCCAGTAAGTCTGACGCCAGTCTAACCAAGGGTTACCCGGGTAACTGGGTTGAGGAGGCCAGATAGGCAGTCGCTCCTTGTAAAACACTGGTACTCAGCTAAATCCGGTTAGACTGGAAGCCGACCCCAACATAGTTGGGAAAAGGCTCGGGAGGTGATGATATGGATAAGTTTATACAGGGTGTATCGGAAAGGGGTATACATCCGAAGGGAGGTCAATGTGCTCGTAAAACTGAACTATTTTCAACAGAAAAAAAAACTAAATTCGAATAGAAAATTTGACTTTGCCGCCTAAATATTGTTGTACCTAAACCACCAGCGTTTGTATCGTCCCACTGCTGGGCACAGGCCTCCTCTCACACAGAGAAGGATTGAGCGTTAATCACCACGCTTGCTCAATGCGGGTTGGTGATTTCAGACTTTTGTAGTCCAGGTTTCCTCGAGATGTTTTCCTTCACCTCATTCGCAATCCTTCTCCGTGTGAGAAGAGGCCTGTGCCCAGCAGTAGGACGATAAAAAAGGCTGATGATGATGATATCGTAGTCTATATAGGGTGACTGGTAATTAGTGACCGATATTTAAACACATGATTCTACTCATGATTACAAACAACTTTCCCGAAGAAACTTTTTTTGTTATTTTTTATAATTACAGCAAAATTCAAACTTCGTGCGCGCCGTCACCCGATCAGCTGTTAGCGGCGAGGCCCCGCGCCCGCGTTGTCAGTAATTTTGCTATAATGATAAAAAAAAAGTTTCTTCGGGAAAGTTGTTTGTAATCATGAGTACAATCACGTGTTTAAATATCGGTCACTAATTACCAGTCACCCTGTATATCACTCTGGTGTGACGAGCGCAACCGCGGGTCACTGCCACTAAATAAATCGTCAGCGGCTACAGTTTAGAGGTCGTATATCGTATTGGTGCCAAACATAAATCCAAGTTTAAGCATCACAGCCACTATAGGCCATTGTGGACCATTGTGGGCCAATGTCGGCCAGCACCAAATCATTTTAACCTTTTGACCGCCACTGTCAAACTCAAACTCACAATCATTTATTCAAACTTGGCTGTAAAACAGCACTTTTCGAACGTCAAATATTACAAAAGACAGCCCCCAAAACGCCCACCCTTCACCACTTCCTATGTGTTTTTGCTGGGAAGAAGAAGTGGCGCAACAAACTCCCCAGCAACCAAAAGTATAGATGACAAGCCAAAAAGTGCCCAGCACGCCACGGTCACGACTACATGACAGACTTTAAAAGTTGAAAATTAATAGTCAGTTTCAATCGATATAATTCCGAACTCACTACTATATTGTAGGTATTTATAGATGAATTCTTAGCTTGGCGCTGAGGGTACGACTTTCTTTTTTTGACGTGGTAAGGTTATCTGAAGTATTTAATTTTTGAAATCGTGGGTCAAAGTAACAGTCTCTTAAGTATGACAGTATGGCTTACAGCTGGATACCAGTGTGCCACATAGAGCGAAGCCTGTCTGTCTTCTCCCTCACTCTTCTTATAATACGTATTTATATGTCATCTCCCGAGCCTTTTTCCCAACTATGTTGGGGTCGGCTCCCAGTCTAACCGGTTTCGGCTGAGTACCGTTGTTTTACAAGGAGCGACTGCCTATCTGACCTCCTCAACCCAGTTACCCGGGCAACCCAATACCCCTTGGTTAGACTGGCGTCAGACTTACTGGCTTCTGACTGCCAAGGATTTTCAATGACAGCCGGGACATACAGTTTAATGTGCCATCCGAAACACAGTCATTGGTATCCAAGATATACTCAGAAAGTACATACAAACTTAGAAAAGTTGCATTGGTACTTGCCCGACCTGGAATCGAACCCACGCCCTCATGCTTGAGAGGTTGGCTCTTTAACCACTAGGCCACCACGACTTTTATAATACGTATTTATATGTGTAAATTATATTTAATTCATCAGTTGTGTTGGCACCCATAACACAAGCTAATCAATAGCTTACCTTGGGGCTAACCGACCGTGTGTAAAAATTGTGTCCCGATATTATTATTATAAAAAACCGGCCAAGTGAGAGTTGGACTCGCGCACGAAGGGTTCCGTACCATTATTTATAAAACGGACAAAAAATCATGTTTGTTTAATGGGAGCCCTCCTGAAATATTAATTTAATTTTAATGCAATTACTTATTTTTGAATTAAGCAATACATTCCATATTCTGTGAATTTTTCAAGCATCTACCTGTTGCCGTTATCGATATCGAGCAAAAATTAACAAAAAAATCACGTTTGTTGTATGGGAGCCCCCCAAAATATTTATTTTATTCTAGTTTTCAGTATTTGTTGTTATAGCGGCAACAGAAATACATCATCTGTGAAAATTTCAACTCTCTAACTATCACGGTTCATGAGATACAGCCTGGTGGCAGACGGACGGACAGAGGAGCGAAAACAATAGGGTTCCGTTTTACCCTTTGGGTACGGAACCCTAAAAAGAAATCTTTCAATAGTAAATTATCAAATGTACCGTGGAAGGTAAATGGTTCGGATAGTCAGACAAATTGTTTTATCAAGAAAAAAATATTGCTTTGCTTTTGGTTAGCGTTAAGATCGAGTGTGAATTTTTACTAATGTAATCGTTACGTTTAGGGAGCTCGTGGCTAAGTAATAGCCACACGGGTGCGATCATAAGGTTAAGCAACACTTACCGCGGTTGGTTCGTGGACGGGTGACCGCGTCATGACGAGTTTTTACGTGTTCTTGAAGGCCTATCTGATCTCCTCAACCCAGTTACCTGGGCAACCCGATACCCCTTAGTAAGACTGGTTGTCACACTTTCTGGATTCTGACTACCCGTAACGACTGCCAAAGATGTACAAATGACAGCCGGGACCCACCAATTTAACGTGCCTTTCGAAACACGGAGAGACTCGTCATGATAAGATGGTCACCCATCTACGGACCGACCGCACCAAGCGTTGCTTAACCATATGATCGATCGACCCGTGTGGCTGTTACTTAGCCACCTATCTCTACACATTATAATAGTTACGATCTATATTAAAGATTCAAGGTTTTGAAATAGTTACGTACGGGCGACAAATTTCATTAATAGATTTTCGACTTTATCTCTAAAGTGTATGGTTCAAAGTTGATTGGGAATTTAACAGTTTCGCAGGTAGCTTGAAGTGCTGGCGTCTGTATATCTAACACGGACGTACTAGTTGAGCCCCGACACAGTAAGGCCATTACTAAATTAAACAATTTGAACTAATATTAATGGATTTGGGTTACGACAGGTTTGAACCAAGCACTATTGAACTAACCCGCAGATTCGCCTTCATAAAATATGTTGTTGTTTTCATGACGTTTTTTGTGGTAAACATGATCCTTGTCATGTAAAAATATAGTGCACTTTTTTTGTTAGACCTCATATACCTAATGAGGTCGAACGATATACGAACTTATTTATTAGATATTTTTTGTAATAGTTAGGTAGATTATTTAACCACAAAAAACGCCACAAACGCGCAATATAGTAAATTATTCTTCCGCAAAACAAAGCGTCGGCCGTGATGCTGCGCCATTTGCAATATATTGTCACGTTGACAGCGCGGGAAAGTTGCGTAATAATATTTTATCAGTGAGAGACGTGACGTGGCATTAAATAGGATTATCAAAATTTTATTTCGTTATATTTTTCGAAAAAATTTAAAAAGTCCTTTACAGCCGCTCCTTGTAAAACACCAACCCCGACATAGTTGGGAAAAGGCTCGGGAGATGATGATAATGATATGATAGTGAACAAAACAAATTATTTCAATTACAACAAATTATCAACATCAAACTTCCGCTTTCACGGTATACCGGCTGAACTGATTGACATGAAATTTATCATGGAGATAGTTGGAGTACCCTGGGACCGGAGATAGGCTACTTCTTACCTTGATACAGCACGTAATTTCCGCGGAATGCTTACAAACTCGCTGAAGAAAGATATCAGTACTATATTACACAATATTAATGTTTATAAGACGGTACCCCTGCATTAAGAGGAATACAGCGCCATCTAGCGGCTATACCGTAACTAAATGTACAAAAGGGCAAGCTTTCGAAACGTTCTAAAAGTTATTCAGTTCACACAACGCTCAAGAGATGGCGTTGCTTTCAAGCATGACATAGTGCTAAGCACATTTCATAGATGGTGTTGATATGCCTTATGTCCGTAGAAAATACCTACTGTGTTTAAGCTTTTGTTTGAAAGATTACAAATAAATAAAAGTTTTTTTCTTTTCAGAAGATAATAGAATAATTTTCATCACACAATTGGGTGCCTAGTTGTTAATTCCTTTATGATATTAATTTAGTAAAGCAAAAATAATGTCACTTCCATTTATCGTTTTGAAGAGAAAAAATATGTTTTTTTTTCTGTGATAATAAGGAAAATAAGTATACAGCTTGATGTGAAAATATCTGTGACGTCACAGTTCTTATTTTCACACAAATTGCATAGAGAGTAACCGTTTTTGACAGTTCTATAAAAGTAATGAATTTGACTAGTTGTCAAACTGCCGTATTACGTCAAGACTTTGCGACCCAAACGTTTGTCTGTCCAGCAGTATACCGTGATGGACGTACCTGGTTGTGGGTTTAGTCTTCTCTTGACATACTCCATAAACTTCTCCGTCAGGCCTCTCTTCTTGGATTCCTTCTCTTCTTTATCATTCTGGAACAAGCGAAAATATTTTAAAATCAAATCATCATCATCACAGGCCTCTTCTCCCACGGAGAAGGATTGAGCGTTAATCACCACGCTTGCTTAATGCGGGTTGGTGATTTCAGACTTTACAGTCCAGCAGGCTTAGCATGACAACCGTAGAAAAAAGTTTTACCTACCGGAGAATGGACAAAATGACAGAAAAGTGACAGATTGACGTAAGATTTCCTTTAACATTTTTGGAAGGAATTTTCCTTTTCTTCGATCGACATAAGTCTACAAGAGATTATATGCGAGTTGACAGGTCGCGCCATGCTCGGGTAGAAGACATGTTGACATTGACAGAACGAGCTTTGTATTTTCTTGATAGAATATTATTCTATCGCCATGCTGAGCCTCGTAAAAGCTGAGATGTCATAAAACTTATAAACCGAGAATATTATTAGCATAAAGAAATCATCTAGCTACTTCACCAATATTGGCCATATGCCAGAACATTGGAGCCAACACGTTTGAACAAATGACGCGCTAAGCCGCAAGTGTGTACTTAACTCGAAAATTATTCGATAAACGTGCAGGACATTGTTATTCAAATTTTGATTTAAGGCGAGTTTTTTAGGCATCCACAGGACACAGGTGCACTCTCTATTCCCTCACTCAGTACTCAAGGACGGCAATCCAACACCACCGGAAAGAGATCAGGCGCAGGACCGACATTTACGTGCTCTCCGATGCACGGGTGTATCAATCACCTACTTCCAGACTACTTTTGTGAAAGTTTCTGAAAATCTACAAAGAAATTATACCTACAGCCTGACTCGGGATCAGACCCGGAACCCCGTGCACAGAAGTCGCGCCATGCGACTACATGCGACCAACGAGGCAGTACATAACTTATGGTTAGGTTAGAAATGAAATGGCCAATGAAATCGGCCATTTTGTCCATTCGAAGCTATTAAATGCAGACTCAGTAATCAATAAATACTTCAATATTATAGACGTAATCTAAAAGTTATACCCCCGTTAAAATTTCAATAAAATACGTTAATTGACAACTAGTCCAATTCATTAAAATGGTCTTTTTATCTTTTTATCTTTTTATCTTTTTATCTTTTTATCTTTTTATCTTTTTATCTTTTTATCTTTTTATCTTTTTATCTTTTTATCTTTTTATCTTTTTATCTTTTTATCTTTTTATCTTTTTATCTTTTTATCTTTTTATCTTTTTATCTTTTTATCTTTTTATCTTTTTATCTTTTTATCTTTTTATCTTTTTATCTTTTTATCTTTTTATCTTTTTATCTTTTTATCTTTTTATCTTTTTATCTTTTTATCTTTTTATCTTTTTATCTTTTTATCTTTTTATCTTTTTATCTTTTTATCTTTTTATCTTTTTATCTTTTTATCTTTTTATCTTTTTATCTTTTTATCTTTTTATCTTTTTATCTTTTTATCTTTTTATCTTTTTATCTTTTTATCTTTTTATCTTTTTATCTTTTTATCTTTTTATCTTTTTATCTTTTTATCTTTTTATCTTTTTATCTTTTTATCTTTTTATCTTTTTATCTTTTTATCTTTTTATCTTTTTATCTTTTTATCTTTCTATCTTTTTAACTTTTTCTAACAAAAAAAAAACACCGTCGAATTCATAACCTCCCCCTTTTTGGAGTCGGTTAAAAACGTGGGAAAAGACGCGTTAACGGCGCGTTTAAAAATCATGGTGTACACAAGCCCTTATCTTCACAAATCCGTCACGATATTAAACAGGTCGTAATTTACAGGCGATAGCGTTTAATGCATGTTATTGGCAATTTTATTGGAAGTGTTGGAACAACGCCAAGTCAGCTGGCTTGCTTGTTTTAACGCTTTTTTCTAGATCCATTAACCAACTGGAACAGTGCTACCAACTTGGGAGTCATCATCATCATGTTAGGGTCCCAAAGAAATCTATGTTAGGGACTCTATCGTAAATTTTGACGTTCAAAGAGTGCTATTTTGCAGCCAAGTTTGAACAAATCAGTTTGACCTCCAGGAGTAACATAGTGGATTTTAGCCAGTAAGTCTGACACTCCCTCCAGCTGCACCCTCAGCGGGAGGGGTCATTTGATGATTTCTCACGACATGAGAGGTCAAATATTTTTAGGAGTTGGTAACAATGAACCGGAGAAACCATAGCCACCTCCTCCTCTGTCGAGATTCCACTATCTGTTGCGTTACCTCGCTCCACACCAGTAAATTCGAAGACTTTTTCGCATAGAGGTTTATACTCGCGGCGTGTCCAGTTGGTTTCATGTTCCTCACTGTTTTTGCTAGAGCTGATTTCAGGAAGCTTTTTTTATCTCTTCATTAAGTTTTCCTACGGTTTATATGCATCAAATAACTGCCTCATTGGTCTAGTAGTCGCATAGGGTGCTATGCACGGGGTCTCGGGTTCGATTCCCGGGTCGGGCCGAAATCGCTGTGTGGGTGTCGCCAGCTGTGCAGGACATATTATAGTGCACGCACATTTGCGCGGACAAAGGTATATATCCCTTCACTCTCCTTTCATTTTTTATTTCTGTCAATACCTATATTTGTGGTCGCATAGCGCGACTCCTGAGCAAGGGATCTCGGGTCGGGCCGAAATCGCTTCGTGGGTTTTGAGAAACTTTCATAAAGCAGCCTGGAGTCTGGAAGTTGGTGATTGATTCACCCGTGCATCGGAGAGCACGTTGCAGTCGGTCCTGCTTGTGATCTCTCTCCGGTCGTGTCGGATTGCCGTCCCATCGGACTATGAGAGTGGTCACCTATCTAGTTGCTGGGGGGTTTGTTCCACCATTTCTTCTTCCCAGCGATAACACATAGGAAGTGGTGAAGGGCGACCGTTTTTGGGGGCTGTCTTTTGTAGAACTGTCCTTTAAAAAGTGCTGATTTTCAGCCTAGTTTGAATAAATAACTTTTAATCTTTATCAACTGAAAGTCGTGGTGGCCTAGTGGTTAAAGAGCCTACCTCTCAAGTATGAGGGCGTGGGTTCGATTCCAGATCGGGCAAGTACCAATGCAACTCTTCTAAGTTTGTTTGTACTTTTAAGGTATATCTTGGACACCAATGACTGTGTTTCGGATGGCACGTTAAACTGTAGGTCCCGGGTGTCATTGAACATCCTTGGCAGTCGTTACGGGTAGTCAGAAGCCAGTAAGTCTGACGCCAGTCTAACCAAGGGGTATTGGGTTGCCCGGGTAGCTGGGTTGAGGAGGTCAGATAGGCAGTCGCTCCTTGTAAAACACTGGTACTCAGCTGAATCCGGTTAGACTGGAAGCCGATCCCAACATAGTTGGGAAAAAAGGCTCGGGAGATGATGATGATCATGCCATGCGTTGCTTAACCTTATGGTCGATCGACCTGTGCAGCGATTACCTAGAGATGAGCTCCTCTATACTGTTGACCAGGCGCGAATAAATTCAGAACAGCAAACCCGTACCTCAACTTAATAACCCATGCAAGCGGGTACCTAGCAACGAGCACCCCATCTTATAAGTCAACGTTTGAACAGACACCAGCACATTAAGCTACTACAATCTGTATTCCTATACAACGTGTAACGTTAAATGCGCAAAACCTCAGACACCCCAACTGATTATTAATGTAATTGACTTATTCCAGAGAAAGAGATATTGTTCACTTTAACTAATAGGGATGCGGACAACTAGTCAAATTCAATACTTTTTAGAACTGTCAAAAACGGTTATTCTCTATGCAATTTGTATGAAAACATGACGTCACAGATTTTTCGATTAAATTAAAAATAAAAACAGTTTTCGATTCAAAACGATAAATTAAACTGACATTATTTTAAGATGCTTTACAAAATGAATATGATAAAGTATTTTATTTATGACCTAGTCCGCATCCCAATTCATGGTATTTTATTAGGTTTGAGCAGCTAATGGCTTGACTTACGATCTAATAGACAGGACAACGTTTTAAGTAAAGATTTTTTAATAATGTGACCTATATTAAAAAGTGATTTAATTGATACTGCTCGTTATTCTGATCAAACTATTTTCAGGTTTTGCGCATTTAACGTTACATGTATAGATTTTTAATTTTATCGCTGAAGCATGTTGGTTCAAAGTTGTTTCGAAAAATTTGTCAGTTTCGGCGGTAGCTTGATGTGCTGGCGTCTGTACACATACGTACGTATGCGCGTATATACTAATAATGAACGTTAAAGTTCCCCCGACTGTCGCTAGATGGCGCTATTTACAACTTTTCACAACTAAGTTATTATTTACGCCGCAATCTGGGGGTTAAGTGCCACTTACATGATTTGGTACAGAATGCGACGAATCTTAGGGTGGATGCCACCACGAGGTGCGGAGAGTTCAAATACCGAAATGTTTTTTTTTACATTTTATACAAGTTAAAATCAGACGTCGTGGTGGCCTAGTGGTTAAAGAGCCGACCTCTCAAGTGTGAGGACGTGGGTTTGATTCCAGGTCGGGCAAGTACCAATGCAACTTTTCTAAGTTTGTATGTACTTTCTAAGTATATCTTGGACACCAATGACTGTGTTTCGGATGGCACGTTAAACTGTAGGTCCCGGCTTTCATTGAAAATCCTTGGCAGTCGTTACGGGTAGTCAGAAGCCAGTAAGTCTGACGCCAGTCTAACCAAGGGGTATTGGGTTGCCCAGGTAACTGGGTTGAGGAGGTCAGATAGGCAGTCGCTCCTTATAAAACACTGGTACTCAGCTGAATCCGGTGAGACTGGAAGCCGACCCCAACATAGTTGGGAAAAAGCTCGGGGGATGACCAGATATGAGGTTTGATCGCCATTCACGATAGTAATATACTAAGTGATAATATGATCCCTCCGAAAGTTCTTTTCATTATTTTTCTTATCTAAAAATCTTTTTAATTCAATCTATACTAATATTATAAAGCTGAAGAGTTTGTTTGTTTGAACGCGCTAATCTCAGGAACTACTGGTTCGATTTGAAAAATTCTTTCAGTGTTAGATAGCCCATTTATCGAGGTAGGCTATAGGCTATATACCATCACGCTAAGACACACGGGAGCGGAGCAGTAACCAAAGATGTGGGTGAAACCGCTGGGGACAGCTAGTACCTATACATATATATGTAGATAATGTAGAAATGTTGCTTTAATAAATGCACTAAAATCAAACAGGGCACTTGTGAAACCGCAGGGAAAGACTATAGTATTCAAATTACAAAAATATTCTATTTAAACTGTAATTCCTCTCAACATTTGTACTGGAAATCAGCGCCAAAATGCCGTCCATACGTTAAATGTCGACCTGCAGATAATATCTATGCGGCCATAAATTATAGACGGATTACGTCGCGTTGTCTATGGTCCACGTTAATACGTTGTATATACAGATAATATATTGGTATGCATATATTATAGGCTATACATACATATATTTGTGTTTATAGCTGTTAGTCTATAGACTGCATAATATTGGCGTCCAGCATGGCCGGTCACGGCGGCCGTTCTCTCTAAGGGGATCAGCCAGTTGCGCAGGACAATATTCACGCTCTATTCCTTCACTCTCGTAGTCCGATGGGATGGCAATCCGACACGACCGGAGAGGGATCACAAGCAGGACCGACATTTACGTGCTCTCCGATACACGAGTGTGTCAATCACCAACTTCCAGAATCCGGGCTGCTTTATGAGTCTCTTAAAGCCATAAAGTGATTTCGGCCGCATGGGGGATCGAACCGAGACCCCGTGACAGAAGTTGCGGTATGCGACAACGGGGCATCATCATCTGCCTCAACTCCCGAGCATTTTTCAAAGCTGTGTTGGGGTCAGCTTCCAGTCTTAACCGGATGCAGCTGAGTACCAGTGTTTTACGTGGAGCGACTGCCTACCTAAACTCCTCAACCCAGTTACCTAGGAAACCCTTTGGTACGACTGATTGACCGACTTTCTGGCTTAAGATGTACAAACGACAGCTGGGACCCACCAATTTAACGTGCCTTCCGAAACACGCGAGAACTCTTCATAAAACGATGGTAACCCATCTTCAGACCGACTAAGCGTTGCTTAACCTTACGATCTATCGACCCGTGCGGCTGTTACTTAGCCACAAGGTTTAATGCAAGCCTTAAATAATAATAGGCATGCCTGCAAAAGTTTATGATCACCTCGGCTAAACTTCACTCTTGGGATATGACTCGCAGTTGGCTAAGCAGCCATACAGGCACAGTTTGATCAAACATGTATACGTATTATGTACTAATGACGTCATTTTCTTGGATGTAAATAGAATTCTTAACTAGTTGTGACCCTTGGTTTCGATCGCGATTTATATAAGGTCTAACATTCTTGGACGTAAAGCTTCTTAAACCTTTTGATCATGAAGGCTATAAAGTCTAACAATACTAGTGCACCATATTTTTACAGGTCATCTAGTACATGCTAAGGATCATGTTTACCACAAAAACAGTCATGAAAATAACAACATATTTAATTAAATTTATCATCACAGTCGCCAAACTGTACGCATAACGCCGGTCTCTATGAAGGCGCTCGATCGTTGACCCATAGGTCATTCAACTTTTTTATGGTAAACATGATCCTTAGCATGTATAAGATGACCTGTAAAAATATGGTGCACTAGTTTTGTTAGACCTTATATACTTACTAAATAAGTAAATAAATTAAAAGAAAAATCTTTTTTTAAAAAGCTTTTATAGTCCGCCATATTGGATTTAGAATAACGTCAAATTATTTTTTAAGTCACTCTCAATAAGCCCTTTCATTTGATACCCATATTGTTGAAATTCATAAAAAATAACTACTCCGCCATCTTGGAGGGTCCGCCATATTGGATTTAGAATAACGTCATATAACATATCTTGCATTGTCTTCCAAACTGAACGTATATACAAAATTTCAGCTCAATCGGTTGAAGATATCTACTTCAAAATTGAGTTCAAAGAATCCACCGTAACATACATACACGGCAAGTTAAATAAAAGCTTTAAAAAAAAACTATTAGCTCCTCACCTGGTCTCTGTCCCTTCGCTGGGCTCTCTCTTTCCCACTCTCCTTCTGCCCAGCAACCACACCGTACATAATTCACTGATACACTGAACACTTTTGTCTTTATATGCTCACAGTAACTATCGTGGTGGCCTAGTGGTTAAAGAGCCAACCTCTCGAGTATGAGTGCGTGGCTTCGATTCCAGGTCAGGCAACTACAGAATAGGAACACCCAGACTAAGTCAAACACACATCAAAATTAAAATCCTACTACTATTATAAAGGCGAAAGTTTGTAAGTATGGATGTATGGATGTATGGATGTTTGTTACTCTTTCACGTAAAAACTACTGAATGGATTTGAATGAAACTTTACCACAATATAACTTATACATCAGAATAACATATAGGCTACTTTTTATCCGGGTATGGAAAGTAATTCCCTCAGAAAGCGGGTGAAACCGCTGGCGGAAGCTGGTAAAATAATAAAATAATAACAATTTTACGACACATTGATATCGTAACAATTTCAAAAGAAATAACAATTTCCAACCGATAAAACTATTCGTAACAACTGCCTGCAGTATATTACCTATGTATGCGTTACCTATTTACACTCTAGATACGTAATCTTAAATGCAAAATCCAACTCTAAGTGCACCTAAATACGGCACATAATTAACCGATTGGGCGCCAGAGTCACGTATAGATGACAAGCCAAGAAGTGCCCAGCACGCCACGGTCACGACTGCATGACAGACTTTTAAAGTTAAAAATTAATAGTCAGTTTCAATCGATATAATTCCGAACTCACTTCAATATTGTAGGTATTTATGGATGAATTCTTAGCTTGGCGCTGAGGGCACTTCTTTATTTTTTTGACGTGACAGTCGAAACCGCTTTTCCCATGCATCGTGTCGCACGTTGCAGTCGGTCCTGCTTGTGATCTCTCTCCGATCATGTCGGATTGCCGTCCCATCGGACTATGAGAGTGAGGGAATAGAGAGTGCACCTGTGTCCGCGCTAATGTGCGTGCACTATTTAAATATGTACTGCGCAGCTGGCTGATCTCCTTATTGAGAAAGGCCATGGCCGGCAATCTGTCTGGATGCCATTCTCACGACTTCGCAAAGCACCGTTCCCAAATTCCTTGATATTAATCAAAGTTTTCCCTGAAAGCCACAATCAATGTTAAATAGTTGTCAATAAATTTATAATTGTCGCAAGTATTTGTAGGGTTTAGCCTCAATACGTTGTGTTGAAATAGTTTCGACTTTCGACAAGGCTTTGGTTCGACCGCTAGCGATGTGCGACTAACTAGCAAAATAAAGATGGCGTACAGCAGGAAGCGAATCTGTAGTATAGTAGGTATAGTAATATATTAGGACTAACAAAACTAGTGCACCATATTTTCACAGGTCATCTAGTACATGCTAAGGATCATGTTTACCAGAAAAAAAAGTTGAACCTAGGACTCAATGATCGAGCGCCTTCATAGAGACCGGCGTTATGCGTATACAATTTGGCGATTGTAACGATAACTTTAATAAAAATGTTGTTGTTTTCATGAAAAACAACAACATTTTATTTATACTATATTTATATTATTAACTATATCCAGAGATTAGGTACAGACGCCAGCAGACCAAGCTACTATCATCTGACTTTATCGCTGAAGCGTAATTATAGTTCAAACTGGTTCAAAGATTGAAAGGGGAAATTTGACAGTTTCGGGTAGCTTGATGTGCTCGCAGAGCAGATCGCCGATGGGGTCGAAAAGTGCTAGAGTGGAGACCACGGACCAGCAAGCACAGCGTAGGACGTCCACCAACGAGATGGACAGACGACCTTACAAAGGTCGCCGGAAGACGCTGGATGCATGTCGCTTCCAACCGGTATATGTGTAGATCTAAAGGGGAGGCCTATACAGCAGTGGACGTCCTATGGCTGAGATGATGATGATGATTGTTCTTACTTATTGTATAGTTGCAAAAATTACAACAGAATGCGGGCGAAACCGCAGGCTGCAGCTATTTCTAAACATTACCAAAAGTAACAAGTCATCAGGATGTTTTTAAAAAGGTTTTGAAAAGGATGAACAAATAATACCCTCGTTATTTGTATGTTGGTATAAGGGGCCGTTTTTGGGGTTCCGTAGCCAAATGACAAAAGAACCCTTTTCTTCTAGGTTCGTCATGTCTGTCTGTCCGTCTGTCCGAAGTATGTCAAAGCCGCATTTTTCCGAAACTGTAAGAGCTATACTGTTGAAACTTTGTAAGTAGATGTATTCTGTGAACCGCATTAAGATTTTCATGTAAAAATAGAAAATTTGTGATACAAAGAACTGAAACTTTTGTTTTTTTCATCGAACCTCTACGTGTGGGGTATCGACGGATAGGTCTTCAAAAATTATAATGATGTTTCTAACACTATTTTTTTCTAATGGCCCAAATTAATAACCTATCCTATCCCTTGTTTTGCTTACTAGAGACAGAATTTTGACATTAGCCCCATATAATTTGTGTCAAACTCCTATCTCTAGTAAGCAAAACAACGGATAGATAGATTATTAATTTCGGCCGTAAATTGACACTTATAGAGTGATAAATGAGTGTCCCCTCCCATCTAATTCCGAAACTATGAGAGTGAAAAATCTGAAAAAAAAAATATATGTTATAAACGGTCTGTGGTCTCAATTAAAACTATCAAAGAAAATTAGATTGAATGAGATACAGTACCTAAGCAATTTTTAAGTAATTGTAGGTACTTTTTAAAAAACTGCAAATTATAACTTTGTTATTCGTACAAATCTTTGAAAAACAAAGTTATTGTTGCTGATGAAAAAATGTTGGTGAAAAAATTTTTTGTAGGTGCAGGCAGGTACTGTCCCAGATCTATGCTTGTATGTTATTTGCTACTAGAGAACCCTTCATAGGCAAGTCGAACTTAGCCGGTTTTTATTGCTTCATTTTGTGTGTTTTATGTGGGTATGGTTAGGCTTGGTCGTTAAAAATGATTTCGGTAATTAAAAATAAATAATAGAAAGGAAGCTTAAGCTGAAATATTTGTTTAAAAATAATAAAATCAAAATCAACAGTCATTTATTCAAATTAGGCTGATAAATCAGCACCATTTCGAACGTCAAAAAACAAAAGACATCCCCCCAAAACACCCACCTTTCTCATTTTAATCTCTATAAATACCTATCATAATGGCGTCCAGACCGATTGCCGGCCTAGACAGATCAGCCAGCTGCGTAGGACATATTATAGTGCACGCACATCACATTCGCGCAGACACAGGTGCACTCTCTAGTCCCTCACTCTCATAGTCCGATGGGACGGCAATCCGACACCACCGGAGAGAGATCAGGCGCAGGACCGACTGCAACGTGCGACACGATGCACGAGTGTATTAATCATCAACTTCCATACTCTAGGCTGCTTTATGAAAGTTTCTAGGCGAACCCACTAAGCGATTCTGGCCCGACCCGGAAGCTTTCTGGCATCTAATTACACATAACGACTGCCAAAGATGTACTTACAGACGGCAGCACATCAGACTACTACAATCTGTCAAAATTCCTTAATAGATTTTCAACTTTATCGCTGAAGCATAAAGTTCAAAGTTGATTGTAGTTGAGTGTAGTTTCGGTAGCTTGATGTGCTGGCGTCTATACAAATGACGATCAAACATTCTGACATTATCATCTTCCATTCATTTGCAAACACATCAAGACCAAGAAGAGCGTTCATAGTTAATTTGTTAGAACACTCTTTCGCGCACCCGGACTTAAAATACTTAAGCATAGCTCCTTCTTTACCACGGAGGTCACGGATTCGATTCACGGCTAAGTCAAACATTTGTGTGAATGAACATTTTTGTGTTTGCCTTAGTAGTTATTACACAAAATAAAAGTATATAAGTACGTTTATCAGTTGTCCAATACCCACAGTACGAGCTCTGCTTAGTTTGGGACTAGATGACGTTGTGTGAATGTGTGAGGGATATTATTGTACTAAACATCGAAATCAGTTTATTGGCGTATTAGCTACAAACAAACACATTTTCTTTGATCATAAGAATTTAAAACTTTTGTCAGTCAATATTGACATTCAAAAAATTGTTCAATTGAACTCCTAAATAAATTGACCATAAAAATAAATTACTGCAGTAACTTTAAAATGTTTTAAACTAAATTAATTATATGTTTCTTTTAATTATAAAATACCTACACCATTATACGTATTTAATATTTTTGATATTTCTTTTTAGGCATACAAAAAATACCACAAAAATAAAATATATATAAATTCTACCACGAAAACGCGCGAAAATAAAACACACCAAAGATAAAAGATTAGCACTTATTTAGCATAGATTATAAAATGGCGCGTAATTCGCGCGTTCACGACTTGCCGCGAACGTTTCGTTATACACACTGAATTTCGCATGTAGTACAATGCAGCATCCTGGAAACTGTACCAAGTTATTCTATCAACAATTTCTATTATTATCCACCTTATGTCAAGGATATAAGGTCTATTCTCGAAGTTGCAAACTGCAAAACAAAAAAGGATAGTTTGTACGCACTGTGGAATAGGTCTCAGGCGATTTTGTGCTTTATTTAATACTGTTAAGGTATGTTTTAGGTGTGTGTTCTACGTAAACGATAAAGGACAATATATTTTGGCGGGCTAGTGCAGATAAAAATGAATTAATTTTAATTTATTTTCGTTTGGTAAATTTGCAAAAAACTTTTTAGATTTAAGTTGTGAAGATGTATTTTATTTTATTTATGGATTAAGTTTTTTGGCTAGAACAGTTTTCGACGAAATTCTCACTAGTTTTTTCCCGCAAATGCTACTGCAGATAATATGAATACAACGTACCTAGTTCTGAAACCAGTTTAAAAACTCCTATAAGCGTAACAAAGAATATAAACTACATAATAATATATGTTTATCGTATTTGTTGAAAATTCGTTTCATCTGCCTAGCCTTTTCCCAAGCTATGTTGGGGTCGGCTTCCAGTCTCAAGCGGATGCAGCTGAGTACCAGTGTTTTACGTAATGCGACCGCCTATCTGACCTCCTCAACCCAGTTACCTGGGCAATTTGAGACACCTTGGTAAGACTGGTTGTCAGACTTTCTGACTTTTACCCGTAAGGACTGCCAAGGATGTCCAAATGATAGTCGGGACCCACCAACTTAACGTGCCTTCCGAAATACGGAGGAACTCGTCATGACATGGATGTGGGACCATCTCCACATCCACGGACAGACCGCGCCAAGCGTTGCTTAAACTTACAATCGATCGACCCGTGCGGCTGTTGCTTAGCCACGAGCTCCTCAGCAAGTTTAGTATGAATACTACACAATATAGGTCTTTCGGGTGACATTTTCTAGATGTTATTACTTGTTTTGAATTTATACAATACTAGTTGTTCCCCGCGGTTCTACCCGCAGTCCGGGGAAACAACTTCCCGCATCTAAAAAGTAGCCTATGTCTTTTCTCAGAAGACCTATTTGTCTCATCATCATCATCATCATCATCTCAGCCACAGGACGTCCACTGCTGAACATAGGCCTCCCCTTTAGATCTCCACATACACCGGTTGGAAGCGACCTGCATCCAGCGCCTTCCGGCGACCTTTATAAGGTCGTCTGTCCATCTTGTTGGTGGACGTCCTACGCTGCGCGTGCTGGTCCGTGGTCTCCACTCTAGCACTTTTCGACCCCATCGGCCATCTGGTGATGAGGGTTGCAGTGTTTGCTAAGTATTTAAAAAAGAAAATGAACAAATTGACAGATAGTCGGTATTTGTTAAGACTGATTTTCGGGCGAGAGTAGAGTAACTATCGTTTATCATTTCGTAATGGAGAATGAACTAGACTAGGGGGTCCAATCCTTGACGGGGACCTGGGTACATGTCCATTGCAGAAGAGACAACTGTATTACTATACTACGCATGCATGCGTGTGACAATGAATACCAGACAATCATCTATACATATAATAAAATCGTAGAGAAGTCAAAACTGTACATTGAATATTTTTTTTTAAATAATAATTGGGGCGTGATCTAAAATCGATATCGAATAAAAAAAATATAGTTTTTAGAATTTTTGTCTGTTTGTCTGTATGTATGTCCGGGAGAATCTCAAAAAGTACTGCATGGATTTGCTTCAAATTCTGCATGAATATAACTAAGAGATCGGGTCAATATAGGCTACATATTATCACGCTATCACTACGGAGGGGAGGGTGGTGAATGTTTAATCATAATGCCCACGCGGAGGACGTCGCGGGCAACAGCTAGTAAAGAATATAACGCGAATACGCGCCATTTTGTATTCTAGCGCCGCGTCATAAAAACCTAGAAATAAAACTATGAATTCGATTCTGTTATTTATGAGTCCTGTTGTTCTATGTTTTGTTATCAGAATTCTTTTGTTTCTGAACCAATACTTCATAGAATAGGTACTTTTTATTAATTAAAAGCTTTTATTTAACTTGCCGTGTATGTATGTTACGGTGGATTCTTTGAACTCAATTTTGAAGTAGATATCTTCAACCGATTCCGTCTGGATGACAATGCAAGATATGTTATATGACGTTATTCTAAATCCAATATGGCGGACCATAAAAGCTTTTTAAAAAAATAATTTTCTTTTAATTTATTTATGATATAGTAGTCTGTCTGATAGTCTGTCTAGGAATGTTTCAATGAGGTCTTGCCCTCTGCCAGTGATATGAGAGACGCAGATATCCCAGTGGCGTAGCGTGGGTATCCGCCGCCCGGGGCGGAAGACACTTTTGCCGCCCCCCTGTTTTGACTTTTCAATATGTATTTTAGGTCTTTTCATTAGAATTTAACTAAAAAATATCTAAAACTTTTACAATCACATTAAAGAAATTATCCTAAAAAAAATCTTTCAAAAAAAAAAAAAACGTCTAGGTAAGTACTTTAGTCCACATCACAACCATACATTTCACCATAAATGTCTATGGCATATTTTCTATCTCATTATTTTATATGTATAACTAAACAGACAGTAAACTTTCACTTATATGTACCAAGTTTTTTTTATTTCTAGGAACAAATCTTTAAAAACAGGTTTTTTTTCATTGTAAATATTCGATAGTTTCGTTAATGAGACTCATAAACGTGGACTTTTGCCATATTACTAGCTTTCGCCAACAGTTTTACCCGCGTCTCGAGGGAACTACTTCCCGTACTCGGGGAGGGGATAAAAAGTAGCATGTGTAGAGCACACATTTTAAATGTTAAGTCTCTTCTCTGTTACTTAAAAAAACAAAGGACTTTCATAAAAACTTCCAACGCTAGCGAAACTATATTAAAAACTTCTCTCGTAGCTGGCAGTGCTTTCCAACTTAGTTCTTCTCTTATCGGGAGTAGAACGGTCCATAGCCCTTTACCGGTGTGGGTTGACCCCGGTATGGGCGCGTTCAATGAAGCTGCGAGCCGCCCACTACCGGAACGTGCCCCGAAGGTCATTTCCATGAGGCCCGGGGTACCGCACAATCTCCCGCGAGGTGGCAGGTCTTCTTTGAGATGGAAGCGAGAACCGAGGGTTCTCTCGCGCCTGTATGATTGCTGCGCAGCGGGCGGACTTCCGGCGCATGATGGACCGGATCTCATGGTGGTATGGAGAGATCGGATGTCGCAGCCCCGTGCAGGGCACGCCACAATTGTAGCACACAGTAAAATAGGCGGGAATTGGGCGGCATTGTGCGGCAGCGACTTCTCGCGTCCGGCCTGGTGAAGGCCGGAACGAAGAAGTGTGGGATGCCGTCGCCTCCTTCTACGAAGCTGTTGTGCTAGCGGAAGGAGCGGCTGAGAGACCGCACCGCTCATCCCAACCGCCGCGGCAGAGCTGAACCAGGTAGACGCCACGGGCGCAAGGTGTTGAGAGCTGATTCCCGGCCGCCGTAGGTGGTTAGTGTTGGGTGGCTCGCCGTCCGTACGTTTCATGCCGACAGGCTTGTGTCGGCGGCGCGTTCTGTTCCACGCACTCCTCGATGAGCTCAAACTCAAAATCATTTATTTAAACTTGGCTGCAAAACAGCACTTTTTGAACGTCAAAAATTAAAAAAGACGACTCCCAAAACGCCCACCTTTCACCAGTCGGCAGTCAGCCATATGGATCAGGACTGCGGGATTGTCTGCATGTGTCACCTGGAACCTCAAGGGCTCCAGAAAGAACATAAGACAGTTTAATCAGTAAGAGTTTGACAACAGTGACCCGCTACACCCACAGCGGGAGGAGTGATCGGGAGTCATTAATTGATGATGTTGTTTTTAGATGATGGAAGATGGTATGGAGGCGTACTAAATATTTTTTACCCGATATTTTCCCCTCCCCGAGTACCAGTGCCGGATTTATATTTTTTATGAGTGTAGACCACTTTATTTCCGCCACCCCATGTACAGTATCTTTTCTCCAAGTTCAAGTAAGCATTATGGCTTCTCTGTATTTCAGCTCTCAGTTTATCAAGAATGACCAAAAAGGTGTTCACTCTGAAATAATCTCTGGAACCGGAGGGTATTTCAGGTTCTTCATTCGTGGCTTCATCCGTAATTTTTTTTATTTATATAAAAAAAAACATGAAAATACCAGTGACCGTTACTCTGAAATCTGCCGCCCCTGAGACGCTGCCGCCCCTAGGACGCTGCCGCCCCTAGGACGCTGCCGCCCCTAGGCCGCGGCCCATACGGCCTATTTATAAATCAATGACTGCCGAGTACGGGAAGTAGTTCCGTCGGGACGCGGGTGAAGCCAATTGCAAAAGCTAGTAATATGGCAAAAGTCCACGTTTATGACTCTCATAAACGAAACTATCGAATATTTACAAAAAAAAACGACAGAGCTTTACAGAAAATGCCTGTTTTTTTAAGACTTGTTCCTAAAAAGCAAAAAGAAACTTACCTTTAACGGAAAGTTACTGTTACCAACCATGTTGTTAAAAAATTATCTAGTTTCCGTTGAGATATCAACATGAAATTTGGCTACAGGAACCTAGTTATACTTTACCGAAAACCGTGCATATTTGTAGAAAAGTACGGAACCCTGAGTAAGTATCTGAAAATCCTGTTTGGTCCGTTTTTAATTATTTTAATAAATAGGCGCCTCGCTACGCCTCGCGACACCGCGGGTCGCGGGTCAAGGGTCGCGGGGCGCGGGGCGCTCGCGGTCCGTACGGCGCGCGCATAAATACAGGTGGCGTCCGCTGCTCGATCCTTTTGCTCGGGACGCCGCCGGCGCGTGAAGATCTCTGCGTGTTCGTCGTCTGGAATCTGGATCGCCGCTTCTCCGAGTGTGCTCGTGTGTTGCTGCTGATGCTATCTTGTTTCTTTGGCGGATGTCAAGACGTACACCAACCCAAACGTCTTTTTCAAGACGATTCTCTGTTTCTTGTAGACCAGTCTAAGCATATGGTAACTGGTTTTATCTGGTATCGGTATTGTTATGCGGAGGTACGGTAATGGTGAAGGTATGGTATTGGTTATGGTTATGCTGTGGTAAAGGTATTGGTGTTATGTACGACTATGTCGCTACAAGCTTTAAGAACATCATCAGCGAGATGAAACGCCGCGCACACGCGGTACGTTGCCTGGAGCTCGCATGTGCTGTTTTTTTTTTTTTTTTTTTTTCAAAATGGTTTAAATTATTTTTACTAATTAATGTGAAATTTTGCCGCCCCCCAAAAAGTGCCGCCCGGGGCGGACCGCACCCCCCGCCCCCCCCCCCACGCTACGCCACTGAGATATCCGTTTTTATATGTAAACTAACATCTATACATACATATAATAAAATAGCAGGAAAGTCAAAACGTTGTATGATTTTATTGAAAAACAATTGACGACCAGATAGCGTGGTGGTTAGTGAACCTGCCTGCCACGCTATATACGCGGGTTCGATTCCCGCATAAGTCAAACATTTGTGTGCATAACCATTGGTGTTTGACTAAGTCTGGGTGTTTCTATGTATAATATGTATGTAGGTATTTACAAAAGAAAAGTAGGTATATAAGTATGTTTATCAGTTGTCTAGTACCCACAGTACGAGCTCTGCTTAGTTTGGGACTAGATGACGTTGTGTGAATGTGTGAGGAATATATTATATTATATATTAATTCTCACAACAAGCTTATTATCATTCTCAAGAAAATAAAACTAAATATTTCAAGTAGATATTCGAGGACTACAATAAATTATTTAATTTCAGATTTCTAACTTCGTTTCCATTGACAGTGTTGAATATCCAAGTAGGTAACTCACTTGGATCGTGTTCAACGAATTAATAAAACTTTGACAACTCTACGCTCAAACAATTTTATATAGGTATTCATAATATGTACGTCAATAAATACATTTTTGTACCTAAAGTATATTATTACCTACTAAGCTATCATCATGAGCCTTTTTATTGAGAACTAGCTGTTGCCCGCGACGTCGTCCGCGTGGGCATTAGAATTTAACATTCACCCCCCTTCCCCCCGTAGTGATATCGTGATAATAGCCTATAATATGTTGACCCGACCTCTTAGTTACATTCATGCCGAGTTTAAAGCAAATCCATGCAGTACTTTTTGAGATTATCCCGGACATACATACAGACAAAAATTCTAAAAACTATATTTTTGACTTCAATATCGATTTTAGATCACGCCCCAAATATTCTTTTAAAAAAATATTCAATGTACAGTTTTGAATCTCCTACGATTTTATTATATGTAATAATACTACGCTTTCTCAATGCGGGATGGTCTAAGGACTAAGTTAAGCTATCTATAACATCCCAAGGCTGCCAGATATCACTTATTTCTCACTAATGAAAACCAAGCATTAGAGAAATAATTTTAAAAACATTTTCATGTTGCACGAAATAATCAACTGATTATACATTTTTACGCCATCTATAGAGTGCTTAGAGCAAGAAAACTACTTTGAGGTACCTATAAATAAGTACTTTCTAAAATCTTTTAATACAATTTTCGTGTTATTAAAGTTTTTCATATTATGTACTCATGAAAATCACTAAAATTTGAATTATTTATTACGAGATTGCTACCATGTACCTTTTTATTACGGAGTAACTCCGTGATCATGGCGCTTGCAACAGTGCCGAAATACTTCAATTCAATAATTCAAATACTCATGAAAAATATTATAAATTCTTTCTTTCGTTTAATTCTTCTTGGCTAATATTATAAAATAAGAAAGAACAAAGAACCAATTTCCAAACGAAACTGGTAACATTGTCAATACTGTCAATGTCAAATCAAACTGACGTAAATGACAAATTATAAAATTGTTATCAATTTCAGCCAGCGAAGTGAATTATTTCGAAATAATGAATAATATTGATCGATAATACACGTTTTTAGTTATCAAAATGGCTTTTCCCAAAATAGACGGTTATGTGGTGACGGAAAAGCTGGGTTCCGGCAGCTATTCCACGGTTTACAAGGCATATACAAAGGTAAAAAGTTAATTTTCTATCTCCTTTGTTTTTATGTAAACATTTAATTTACTTTATTTATCTCTGAAAAGTAAATAACTGTAATTTATCTATCAAATAGTACATGCATGTGTGTTTAGCGTTTGTTTTAACCGGTTTGAACTGGGTGAATTAATTTTGAACTTCTTATTGGAGGGGTTGAAAATGTGTTGATATTTTTAACTTTTAACAGCTGCTTATTCTATTCACAAAACATAGTAGAACTTAATTTTTATAACTAAAAGTTAAGTTTTTTGGGTTTAACAATAATGAACATGGCTAACGGAGGTAATCTTAAGTTATATTAGAGAAAATAATAAACTTTAAAAATTGTTTAATAAAATCTAGGTGACTGCATCAGCAATTTATGTTTTCAATGTTTAAAATGTGATAAACTGGAATAATATATATTTTTCAATTCTGTACAGACGCCAGCAGGTCATCCTACCTGTCTCCTGTCTCCTCCTATCTGCCAAATTTCTTAATTTTTTTAGATTTTCAACCTTATCACAATACCGGAAGGTCAATATTCAATTGGTAAAATTTGACAGAGTAGGGTAGGTTGACGTGCTGTCGTCTGTACATCTCACAGCTTGTAGAAACTTATTCAGGAAAACAAAAGAAATGGATATTTCTGTGTCATCTATATTAGTCATTAATATGAGGAAAAGTTAGTAAAAAATTGATTACTTTATAAGCGTCCATAATAATATTACGAAGCTAAAGAGTTTGTTTGTTTGTTTCTAATGCATTTATCTCAGGAACATTCGATTTCCGACGTGGACTACATTTATGTGATGAGCTTGCTTCTTGGCTGTGGTCTGGGTGTTATAATATGTATTTCTAAGCATATATGTGTAAAATATATGTAGTTTATCAGTTGTGTTGACACCTATAACACAAGCTAATCAACAGCTTACCAGTGGGTTAACCGACCGTGTGGGAAAAAGGTGTTCCGATATCATATCTAATTATAAAAACTAACCAGCATCTTCTCTATCTAATCCCACTCTCCCACAGGTGGGCGCCCGCTCCATCGTAGCCATCAAATGTGTGGACAAATCCCGTGTGAAGAACTCAGGGTCTGCTGTAGACAACCTGATCACGGAGATACGTCTCCTGAAGACCCTGACACACCCCCATATTGTGCATATGAAAAATTTTACGTGGGACGATAAGTGAGTTCAAAATTTACTTCACTGCAAGTATATAAATTAAAATTCTATTTTTTTTCAAGTCTAAAAAACATTTTACAAAAAAATATGGGTTTTTCAATCCAATTTTAGGCCTTGACACTAAAAAAAAAATTAGAAGAAAAAAAACATTTTTTATATACAAAAATATAGAAGTATTTTTTTTATATAAAAATGTTTTTTTATTTTTTTGTGCCAAGGTCCAAAATTGGATTAAAAAAAAATATTGAATGTTTCATGGAAAGTTTGAACCGCTTAACCGTCGAAATATTAAATGGAGAAACGCAACTTTTTTTCTTGAAAGTGTGACAGACAGAGTTACTTTCGCGTTTCCCAAACTGTCTTTGCCCAATTAAATTTGAACCGTATGCTTCAACAGTAAAGTTGAAAATCTATTTAAGAAATTTGACAGATTGTAGTAGCTTGATGTGCTGGCGTCTGTAAATATATTTCTTCTATTCTAGAAACATCTATATCATAATGGAATACTGCTGCGGAGGCGATCTGTCTAAATACATACACAGGTACGGGAGAGTGCCTGAGAAACAGGTGAGAATCACTCTAATATACTGAGACTAGCTCTCGTCATGCTTTTGACTGCCACAGTCATGTATAGATGACAAGCCAAACAGTACACAGCATGCCACGGTCACGACTATGTGACAGACTGACGAAGACGAAATCCAACTTTAAGTGTATACACATACGGCACATAATTGCCCTTTTGTCCGCCACAGTCACGTATAGATGACAAGCCAAGAAGTTCCCAGCACGCCACGGTCACGACTACATGACAGTTTCAATCGATATAATTCGGAACTCACTGCTATATTGTAGGTAATTATGGATGAATTCTTAGCTTGGCGCTGAGGGCACGCCTTTCTTTTTTTGACATGGCCGACAAGGTTAAAGCCTTTTCTTTCGTGGGAAATCATCAAATGCCCCCTCCCTCTGTGTGTGCAGCTGGAGGGAGTGTCAGACTCTTACTGACTAAAACCCACTATGTTCCCTCTGAAGATCTGTGTCTGCCAGGGTCGCTGTAACCCTTGCGAACAACAGAAATAGCAAGCCTTCCTCAATATATGGGCTATCTAACATTGAAATATTAACATCTATCTGTCTAGCCTTTACCCAATTGTATGGAGTCGGCTTCCAGTCTTAATTGGATGCAGCTGAGAACCAGTGTGCCACATGGAGCGACTGTCTATCTGAACTGCTCAACCCAGGTTACCATTGCCAAATATACAGCCGGGAGCACAAATATAACGTTCATTCCGAAACACGGAGGAACACATCATGACAAGATGGTCACCCATCCACGGACCGACCGCGCCAAGCGTTGCTTTACCTTATAATCGAAGGTCCCGTGCAGCTGTTACTTAGCCACGAGCTTCACTCTAATCATCTAATATTAAATAAATACCGTTAATAATAATTTGGCTAAAGTTTAAATCATTATTTATTTCAGGTATTATATTTCCTACAGCAGTTAGCGTCCGCGTTAAAGTTTCTTCGAGAAAAAGGTAAGTTCATTGAAATATACAAAAATAATCTAATACCCAAAGAAAAAAATCCAAATTAATCACTAAATCCTCCTTACTTACTAATATGACAAATACCAAAGTAACTTTGTCTGTCTGTCACGTTTTCACGACAAAACTACTATAAATAAATAAAAAAAATAAATAAATAAAAATCGTTTATTTTCAGACAAAAAAAGTCCATAATAAAGTTAATTAATTAAGTGTGAACACTGTCTTATGTAACTCCCCGAACATGAAGTTCGGTGAACCTTTTAAGAAGAACAGTGTCAGTTCTCTCTCCTATCCACTTAAGTGCACTATTCCGACTCCCTCGAACCCGCCTTACAACAGACGCCACTTTCTTTCTTATCAACGCGTGAAAGCCTTCAACACTCGCGTCTGCAAACATGCCGGATGCACTGCAATATCGAGGGAGGCGGAACAGCGACCTGAAAATGTATACCGATTTCAAGTAAAGTTACATTGATAGTCTAAAGCCTGAAAAAGGACATAGGCTACTTTTACTCGGTTGCGGAAAGACGTTCTCCCGGGACGCGAGTGAAATAGCGGGACATACATACATATATAGTTCAAAATCCATATTTGATTGAGGTAGAAATGCTCTGATCACACTGTTTGACCATTTTAACCTTTTGACCGTCACAGTCACGTATAGATGACAAGCCAGAAAGTGCACAGCACGACACGGTCACGACTACATGACAGTCTTTTATGTTAACGTCAAAAAAAGAAAGACTTGCCCTCAGCGCCAAGCTAAGTATTCAGCTAAGTATTCAGTTACTTATTTACAGGTATTCCATGCCTGTAAATAAGTAACCGGGTTTAATATTTATTGCTAATAGTACCAGTAAACAATATTTCGCGAGTATCTCATCGATTCACATCGTCTCGTTTTTTTGGAAAAAATGGCTACGTCAAATATTCAAATAGAGAAATTACTCGGACGAGAAAATTATTCGACATGGAAATTTGCTGTTACCCATAAATACCTACAATATAGTAGTGAGTTCGGAATTATATCAATTGGAACTGACTTTTAATTTTGAACTTTAAATGTCTGTCATGTAGTCGTGACCGGGGCGTGCTGGGCACTTTTTGTCTTGTCGTCTATACGTGACTGTGGCGGTCAAAAGATCAAACGCTGGTAACTTAATTATAATATTTGCAAAAAAAATATTAGGTATACTTAAAAATATATATCTTTTTATACAGGTGTTGTTCACATGGACTTGAAGCCCCACAATTTACTGTTACACAAAGGTTCGGATGGAAAATATGTGCTGAAAGTTGCAGACTTTGGGTAAGGCTCTAAGTCATCATCTCCCGAGCCCTTTCCCAACTATGTTGGGGTCGGCTTCCAGTCTAACAGGATTCGGTTGAGTACCAGTGTTTTACAAGGATCGACTGCCTATCTGATCTCCTCAACCCAGTTACCCGGGTAACCCAATATCCCTTGATTAGACTGGCATTTTCATTCTTTATATTATTTAAACTTAATTTACTACTTTTTAATCGAAGACCGAGAAGTGTGTCAAATTAAGATACCAAGATTTTCTTACATACATAATTAGGCTCACCATTGATTGCAATTTTTTGTCATCGTGACTTTTTGTCACTTAGTCAAGTGCAATGAAAACTGTATTGAGTGCGCTCATTATGGTGACGTGATAATACGGAGACAAATAGTTGCAGCGGCAGGCAACACCGGAGTGACGTGACTGTCACTCGCTCTATACATTACTATGCGAGTCTGCTCACTGGTGACTTTTAGTCACTCGGCCGGTGAATTTTACTTTTAATAATCCTTCCGTGTATATAGAATGCACCAGTAGCGTTTTTTCCGTTTCATTTATCTTCTACATATTTCAAGTGCACAAATCACGGCAACCTCGTTGAATTCCATTACAAAAATGCACGCGATTTGTTACCCAAGAACAGATTCAGTGAGCGCATGGTGGGTGACAGCAGGTGACAGTAACAATACATAAGTCACGGTGACAAAATTGCAATTAGCGGCGGGTCTAACAAGTGAAGCTCATTAGCGTGTTACCTACTACGTGTGTGTCAGCTTCGCGCAGGCGGTGCCGGCGGGGGGTGCGGGGGCGGTGCGGGGCTCGCCGCTGTACATGGCGCCCGAGATGCTCAGCGCGCACTACGACGCGCGCGTCGACCTCTGGAGTGTCGGTTCGTACCCACGACACTACCACTACTCAACTTGCCAGCACATCAAGCTACCCCAAACTCATCATCTCCCGAGCCTTTTCCCAACTATGTTGGGGTCGGCTTCCAGTCTTAACCGGATTCGGCTGAGTACCAGTGTTTTACAAGGAGCGACTGCCTATCTGACCTCCTCAACCCAGTTACCCGGGCAACCCAATACCCCTTGATTAGACTGGCGGCAGACTTACTGGCTTCTGACAACCCGTAACGACTGCCAAGGATGTTCAATGACAGCCGGGACCTACAGTTTAACGTGCCATCCGAAACACAGTCCAAGATATACTTAGAAAGTACATACAAACTTAGAAAAATTGCATTGGTACTTGCCCGACCTGCTGCCCGATAAGCTACCCCAAACTAACTACCCAATTCAACTTCATACCATATCATCATCATCTCAGCCATAGGACGTCCACTGCTGTACAGGCCTCCCCTTTAGATCTCCACATATACCGGTTGGAAGCGACCTGCATCCAGCATCTTCCGGCGATCTTTATAAGGTCGTCTGTCCATCTTGTTGGTGGACGTCCTACGCTGCGCTTGCTGGTCCGTGGTCTCCACTCTAGCACTTTTCGACCCCATCGGCCATCTGCTCTGCGAGCATACCATATGCTTCAGCGATACAGTTGAAAATCTATTAAGAGGGCTATCACCGAAAGTTGGCAACGTCGCAAATAGCTGTCAAATATTTAGGTACACGTTTTAATTAATTTGCCCCTTTTACTATATGAAAGTAAGACATATGCTCAGGGGGCTCCCTAAAACATTGAATAGGAATTGCAATTAAAACACTACATTTGATGTTTTTAACGTTTTACTTCTAAAAAAGTCACTTGGGAAGTTTCCAACTACGTTTTTTACATATAAAACTATATATTCTGTGTTACGATATTAATAATTACAATTCCTATTCAATGTTTTAGTACACTACAAAGCCATATGCCTTACTTTCATATAGTAAAATGGTCAAATTAATTAAAACGTGTAAATATTTGACAGCTATTTGCGACGTTGCCAACTTTCGGTGATAGCCCTCTTAAGGGAATTTTACAGACTGTAGTAGCTTGATGTGCTGGTGCTTAATAACAGTAGTGATGATAAATTTCTCCTCGTATCCGTGTGACCAGGTGTGATCATGTACGAGTGTCTATTCGGCCGCGCTCCATACTCTTCCAACACCTTCAAGGAGCTGGTCGATAAGATACAGCGACAAGCCCCCATAGAGGTATGTCATACTAACACCATATAAAGTCTAACAAAACTAGTGCACCATATTTTTACATGTCATCTAGTACATGCTAAGGATCATGTTTACCACAAAAAAGTCATCATCATCATCAGCCTTTTTATCGTCCCACTGCTGGGCACAGGCCTCCTCTCCCACAGAGAAGGATTGAGCGTTAATCACCACGCTTGCTCAATGCGGGTTGGTGATTTTAAACTTTTTATAGTCCAGGTTTCCTCGAGATATTTTCCTTCACCTTTAATCAGTCATTGGTGTCCAAGATATACTTAGAAAGTACATATAACTTAGAAAAGTTGCATTGGTACTTGCCTGACCTGGAATCGAACCTAATCACACTCATACGTATACCACAGTTGTTTAGTGTTCCTACCTGCAATAATAATGTATCTCACAATAGCCCATTGAATAGAATGTGTAGAAACTATAATACTATTTGCTCAAAGACAGACATCTTTCATGATAAATTTAACACCTTCAAAACTTCTGTACTCAATTGCAATAAATTGTAACCATAGATTATTTACAAGAATTTCCATGTTAATTCTCGCTAAAATAGCTTGTTTTTATCATAATCTTTTCCTTTCTTTTTTGTTAACTTGTGTCAGTAGAAAGTAGCATTGTCTTATGTGTAAGTTGTGTACAGTTGTAATTGGATCTCAGGTTTGTCTAATGTGTATTTTTAAATATTCCCTGTATTTTGTTAACCTGTTATCTGTATCTGTACCTATTAAATAAAATAAAATAAAATACTTGAGAGGTTGGTGCATTAGCCATTAGGCCACTACGACTTTAACGAAAAAAGTCATAAAACTAATAAAATATTTTATTAAATTTATCATCACAGTCGCCAAATTATAATTGTGTTCTTACGCATAACACCGGTCTCTATGAAGGCGCTCGATCGTTGACCCCTAGGTCATTCAAGTTTTTTTGTGGTAAACATGATTCTTAGCATGTACTGTGCCATCACACAGACGCCAGCAGGTCAACCTACCCAAATCCATCAAATTTTACACATCAAATATTAATCTTCCGGTGTTGTGATAAAGTTGAAAATCTTTTAAAAAAAATTGAGGTAGGTTGATGTGCTGGCGTCTGTACATCTGATTATTCGATCTCTAAGTGGGTAGATTTTTGACTAGGTCAAAAATAAAATACTTATCATATTCAATTTGCTAAACATTTTAAAATAATGACAGTAAAATTTATCGTTTTGAACCGAAAATTGTTTCAATTTTTTTGTGATAATATACTCGAAATAAGTATACGGCTTGATGTGAAAAATCTGTGACGTCATAACTTAGTATTTTCATACAAATTGCATACAAAGTAACCATTTTTGACAGTTCTATAAATGTGAAAATGATTGACACAAGTCTTTAAAGTTTTCGATATAAATCGTTTCATCGATATCGATATTTCCCAGATCCCAGCCAAAGCGTCGATATCTCCCGGCTGTCGCGACCTACTGACGCGCCTGTTACAGCATGACCCCGACAGCAGGATAACTTACGAGGAGTTTTTCAACCACGAATACCTTGATCTAAGTCATATGCCTTCGAAAGAAAATTATGAGAAGGTAGGTGAACTTGAGCATGAATGTGGATGGATATAGAGGAAGGGGACGACCAAAGCAACGATGGATGGATTGCGTGAAAGTTGATATGGCTAGAAAGAATGTAACTTGTGAGATGACGGCAGATAGAAGAGCGTGGAAGACAAAAACATGCTGCGCCGACCGCGAATGAAATTTGGGATAAGGGCAGAAGGATGATGATGGTAACGATTGTCGGCTACGGCAGTCGTTCTCAATAAGGAGATCAGCCAGCTGCGCAGGACATATTATAGTGCACAAGCATTCGCGTGGATACTCTATTCCCTCACTCTCATAGTCCTCATGGACGGCAATCCGACACCACCGGAGAGAGATCACAAGCAGGACCGACTGCAACGTGTGACACGATGCACGGGTGTATCAATCACCAATTTCCAGACTCCGGGCTACTTTTTGTGAACCTTTAACCATTCTGTTAGTTCTTTTAGCTTCTTTTACCTTTTGACCGCCACTGTCACGTATAGATGACAAGCCAAAAAGTGCCAAACACGCCACGTCACTATCACATGACAGACTTTTGAAATTTAAAAATGTCCTGCTTGTGATCTCTCTCCGGTCGTGTCGGATGTCCGTCCCATCGCACTATGAGAGTGAGGGAATAGAGAGTGCACCTGTGTCTGCGCGAATGTGCGTGCACTATAATATGTCCTGCGCAGCTGGCTGATCTCCTTAGAGGGAACGGCCGCCGTAGCCGACAATCGTTTTGGACAATGGAATTATTATTTTCTTGCAGGCAGTAACACTAATAAAGAAGGCTATAGAATTAGACTCATCCGGGCAGCTGCAAGAAGCGTTCAATCTATACCGGGACAGCTTGCTATACCTCGTGCCTTGTGTCGGCTGTGAGACAGACTCGTTGCGCAGGGCTGCCCTAGCCGCGAAGTTAAGCAGGTAAGAAAAGATGGGTGACCGTCATATGTCTAGTATTTTTACAGCTGGGGTCGGCTTCCAGTCTAACTGGATGCAGCTGGGTTCCAGTGTGCCATATGGAGCGACTGCCTGTCTGGTTTCTTCAACCCAGTTACTTAGGCGGGCAAAGCTTGGTAAGACTGGTTGTCAGACTTTCTGGCTTTTGACTGACTTAATGTATAGTTGCAATATTATTATATTGGGACACCTTTCCACACACGGTCAGTTAGCCCCAAGGTAAGCTATTGATTAGCTTGTGTTATGGGTGCCAACGCTACTGATAAACTACATATACTTTACACATATCCTACTACTATTATAAAGGCGAAAGTTTGTATGTATGGATGTTTGTTACTCTTTCACGTAAAAACTACTGAATGGATTTGAATGAAACTTTACCACAATATAGCTTAATAATAATATAATAATAATAATATATTTATTATCAGACCAAGGTCCATATAAACAAAAACAATTCATTTTGAAAAATAATAATAAAAATAACTTATTTATTTAAACCTATGGCTGCCCCAACCCAGTGTTTCTGGAAGGGGCAGTCTACTCTGGCAGCGATCATTTTCAGAATGCTGTTGTCACTAGCACGTAGACGCTGTAGCAAGGAGGCTGCTTTTTTACGCATGATTGCGTGAAAACCATCAGTACGATTATCCACAAACATAGAAGATGCGCTACAGCGCCACGGCAGTCCCAACAGCATCCTGAAAGCGTTATTATATTGAACACATATACTTATACATCAGAATAACACATAGACTACTTTTTGTCGCGAAAACCGACATCCACGCGGGCGGAGCCGCGGGCGACCGCTAGTATATTTATAAACTCATATTAAGACACCCAGACCACAGCCAACAAACATGCTCATCACACAACCAGGAATTGAACCCATGAACCTGAGCTCGACAGTCCGGCGTGGTTACCATTGCGCCAACAGAGTCGCTATTTTTATATCAAAAACCTTAACCACAGCAACGCATGACCGGGTATGCTGGTTGTCCCACTGTTGGGCACAGGCCTCCTCTCCCACGGAGAAGGATTGAGCGTTAATCACCACGCTTGCTTAATGCGGGTTGGTCATTTCAGACTTTATAGTCCAAGTTTCCTCGAGATGTTTTCCTTCACCTTTAATCAGTCATTGGTGTCCAAGATAAACTCAGAAAGTACGTATAACTTATAGTACGAGATCCCACTGCAAAATCGTGCACCGATCGAGTTTTGGAATAAAACCATTTTATTACACATCTTTACGATTAGGAGAATATATACGTACCGGGTTGCCTATAAAAATTTGGCCGCAACTATGTTTAATTAAGTAATCATTAATTGATATTGGTACAAATTTTCCCCCCACTTGTTTTTTCAATAAAATTTCGTCCACTACACGGCAACATCTATAAGGACCCCGAAAAATCAGGGTTGCCACCGCGCACTTGGCCGCAACTCTGCGCAGCCGGGTTAACACGGGTACGACTGGGTACATTTAAATACACCCATAACGTACACTTATAAATTATGTATCAAATAAAAGCTATTTTTTTTCTGTTTATTGTGATATAGGGTTGCCTAATAAAATCTGGCCGCAAATAAGGGTTGCCAGCTGTTAAAGATAGTAAAAAAGTAGGACAGTTTGAAGCCTTTGCGCATGCGTGGGATGCTAGTGTTATCTTAGTATCTCATTGACTATATACAATATTTAATTGTTGTTGTTTTTTCTATACTGTGGCCCTAATTTGCTATATTGACGGCTTATGTTGTACGTTATGGTTACAACAGACTAGCACATGTAGGTGGGCACTTCCTTATCTCCTATTAGCATCATATAATTGGAGGCTGAAGTTTTGATTAGTTTAAGTTTTATTTATTGCACATTATTATAAAATATATTTAATGCTTAGGTTGTAAAGGTATGTAGGTGTTAAGGTTGAGTATTAGCCCGCGTGTGGTACATAAGTATTTAAATTTATTTGCATTGTTATATATATTTTTAATTACTTGCATCATACAAATTGAGTATGAAGAAAATATTGTTTAATAAAGGTTCTTCAAACCAACAGACTTCTTCCCAGCAAAAACAAATGGGAAGTGGTGAAGTGTGGGCGTTTTGGGGGCTGTCTTTTGTAATTTTTGACGTTCAAAAAGTGCTGTTTTACAGCCAAGTTTGAATAAATTATTTTGAATTTTGAGTAGGAACGATCTTAAATAAGAAATACTTCGAAAGTATTATTTTTTTTCAAAATGTTAATTTTTAAGTATAAACTACGAGTATAAATGATACGTTTACCAATTATATACAAAAATATAACACATTTAAAAATTACAAAAGAAAATCGATATTGATGAAACGTTTGAAATCGAGGGTCTCTTGAGAATTGTATGTTTGCTTGGGGTAAAAACTTAACAACAAAACAGTAAAGGTTTAGCCTTTACTGTTTTGCATACACCTGAATGCCTGATGATGGAGACAAAAGAGAGTCGAGGGAACTCCTCAACGATATGTGCCAACTACCTCGTGTTTAGGTTTATTTCATTCTTATTGATGAGATCTTTACACCGGGATAAGTTTTGATTGTCATTGTGGGTTAGACGATGGAGACATAGTAGGTACTACTTTGTCTCCAACTTCAGGGAACTTTTTAATGGTTTTGTGGCAGCTGCCGTATGTTTGAGATAGACGATAAAAAAGCCGATGATGATGATGATAAAGCAAAAAAATAAATACTTTTAAGTACATCGCTCAAGAAGTTGGTGTCAGTACAACACAGCTGCAACCTCATCGAGGTTTTTTTTTATTTTATGTACATGTAAGTAAAAATTATGTTTAAAAAAACTATAAAACACGTTTTTATAGTAAATTAAACTAAACAGTGAAAAAAAATATTGAACAGAAAGTATTTGTTTGAATTATTGTGAACAAACTGTGGGGTGCTTTGTTTTGTTCCACATTTCTCGTACATTGAGCACCGTACAGTAAAGTTTACTATAAAAACGTGTTTATAGTATTATTTTTACTGTATTTTTTACTTTCCTATAGCTGGCAATCAATATCCTCATTTGAGTGGTAATGATGCGCGCTAGCTCTCTTTCACTCTAATCTGAATATTTACTATCTTTAACAGCTGGCAACCCTTATTTGCGGCCAGATTTTATTAGGCAACCCTATATCACAATAAACAGAAAAAAAATAGCTTTTATTTGATATATAATTTATAAGTGTACGTTATGGGTGTATTTAAATGTACCCAGTCGTACCCGTGTTAACCCGGCTGCGCAGAGTTGCGGCCAAGTGCGCGGTGGCAACCCTGATTTTTCGGGGTCCTTATAGATGTTGCCGTGTAGTGGACGAAATTTTATTGAAAAAACAAGTGGGGGGAAAATTTGTACCAATATCAATTAATGATTACTTAATTAAACATAGTTGCGGCCAAATTTTTATAGGCAACCCGGTACGTATATATTCTCCTAATCGTAAAGATGTGTAATAAAATGGTTTTATTCCAAAACTCGATCGGTGCACGATTTTGCAGTGGGATCTTAGACTATTAGAAAAGTTACATTGGTACTTGCCTACCTGGAATCGAACCCGCACCCTCATACTCGAAAGGCTGGTGCTTTAACCACTAGGCCACCACGACTACAGTTGTATCATATTAATCTGTATTTAGGTATATGGAGCGAGCGGAAGAGCTGAAGGTCTACCTGAAGACCGGCAGCCTGCCGCGGCACACCACTGCCGCCGTCAACATTAGCGCTGCCGGCAATAACTATTGTTATGACACTGGTGAGTTTTATTTAAGTAATTAATTATACAAAATGGAATATCCTACTACTATTATAAAGGCGAAAGTTTGTAAGTATGGATGTTTGTTACTCTTTCACGTAAAAACTACTGAATGGATTCGAATGAAACTTTACCACAATATAGCTTATACATCAGAATAACATATAGGCTACTTTTTATCCGGGTATGGAAAGTACTTCCCTCAGAAAGCGGGTGAAACCGCTGGCGGAAGCTAGTAAAAAAATATTCTTCAAACCAACAGACAGACATGTGTTGCTGGGGAGTTTGTTGCGCCACTTCTTCTTCCCAGCGATAACACATAGGAAGTGGTGAAGGGTGGGCGTTTTGGGGGCTGTCTTTTGTAATTTTTGACGTTCAAAAAGTGCTGTTTTGCAGCCAAGTTTGAATAAATGTTTCGGATGGCACGTTAAACTGTAGGTCCCGGCTGTCCTTGAACATCCGTGGCAGTCGTTACGGGTAGTCAGAAGCCAGTAAGTCTGACGCCAGTCTTACCAAGAGGTATTGTCCAGGTAACTGGGTTGAGGAGGTCAGATAGGCAGTCGCTCCTTGTAAAACACTGGTACTCAGCTAAATCCGGTTAGACTGGAAGCCGACCCCAACATAGTTGGGAAAGGCTCGGGAGATGGTTTTAATTTCTCATCAGCATATTTATTTATATATTAACAGCAGAATCTCGTCCGTCGTGCACATCGTGCGGCGCCGACCCCTGCAGGTGTACTGCACACGTGAACGGCATTGTGGAGGTTCCCGACGATATTGTAGAACAGGTCAGTAAAGACGTGACTGAGAGCCTCTATTTTGTATCATCATCATCATCCTCCTGCCCTTATCCCAACTTTTATTCGCGGTCGGCGCAGCATGTTTTTGTCTTCCACGCTCTTCTATCTGCCGTCATCTCACAAGTTACATTGTTTGAAGTCTTTATTTTATATATTCTTACGAATTCTTACTTAAAGTGTAAATGCGAAAATACCTCTGTATGTCTGTCAAGCTTTCACTCAAAACCTACTTAACCGATTTAAATAAAATTTGGTAGACACACAAGCTAGTTTTTATCCGGATGCGGGAGAGTATAATGTGAAAGTTTATTGTCCTATGGTATTTATTACTAAAAGTCATATTTCAATGTAGTTCCCATAATTAGCACATTCATAGGTGCAGGCGACAGCACATCAACCTACCCGAATCTGTCAATATTAACCTTCGGGTATAGTGATAAGGTTGAAAATCTATTAATGAAATTTGACAGATTGAAGTAGGTTGAAGAGTTATCTCAATCTCCCCCCTTCACTCAGGCAAGGTCGGTCTGCCGCTGGGTATTTTAAGTACCGGGAACGTCTATACCGGGGAGTGTCCCACATACCCCTCTCCCGTACCCCGACGGAAAGGACAGAATTTTTCCCAGCGCAAAAAAAAATGTTGAAGAACTAGAGTCCATACATGCATTTATTTACTTTCAGACCGCGGCGTGCTCTCAACCAATTAGCGCTGGCAACACCACCGCTAAGACCAACCGTTTTGGTTTCAAGAGATTATTCGGTCGACAGGCCTCCATACCTTACTTAGACACAAAGGATTCTAGCATAGTAAGTACAAATTAAAAATATTCTATGGAGATCAGCCAGCTGCGCAGGACATATTATAGTGCACGCACATTTGCGCGGACACAGGCGCACTCTCTATTCCCTCACTTTCATAGTCCGATGGGACGGACATCCGACACGACCGGAGAGAGATCACAAGCAGGATCGATTAGAACAATTATTGTAGTGTTAGATATGTAGGCTATAGGTTACTTTTTAAAGGTGTGAGCTAGTCATCTGCCTAGCCTTTTCCCAAGCTATGTTGAGGTCAGCTTCCAGTCTTAACTGGATGCAGCTGAGTGACACTGTTTTACGTGGAGCGACTGCCTGTCTGACCTCCTCAATCCAGTTACCCGGGCAACCCGATACCCCTTGGTTAGACTGGCGTCAGACTTACTGGCTTCTGACTACCCGTAACGACTGCCAAGGATGTTCAATGACAGCCGGGACCTACAGTTTAACGTGCCATCCGAAACACAGTCATTGGTGTCCAAGATATACTTAGAAAGTACATACAAACTTAGAAAAGTTGCGTTGGTACTTGCCTGACCACGAACTAGGTCCACTAACGAGGTGAATATGTTATTTTAATTATATTTCAGACAGCGGACGAGACACAAGATAAACAGAAAATAACTCAAGTTGATAATAATGAAGGATGCAGAATAACGTGAAATATAATGTATTTATAATATTAAATATTGTTTAAGTCACTGTGGCCTTTTATAACACTATTTTTCAACCTTTGACCGCCACAGTCACGTATAGATGACAAGCCAAAAAGTGCCCAGCACGCCACTGTCACGATTACATGACAGACTTTTAAAGTTCAAAATTAATAGTCAGTTCAATCGGTATAATTCCGAACTCACTACTATATTGTAGGTATTTATGGATGAATACTTAGCTTGGCGCTGAGGGCACGTCTCTCTTTTCTTGACGTGGCGGTCAAAAGGTTATTATTTTTAGTGTAAGTGTTCATTATCAGCATTTTTATTATCCCACTGCTGGGCACAGGCCTCCTCTCACACAGAGAAGGATTGAGCGTTAATCACCACGCTTGCTCAATGCGGGTTGGTGATTTCAGACTTTATAGTCCAGGTTTCCTCGAGATGTTTTCCTTCACCTTTAATCAGTCATTGGTGTCCAAGATATACTCCGAATGTACATGTAATATTAAAAGTTTCATTGGTACTTGCCTGACCTGGAATCGAACCCACTTTAAATTGTGACCACCCCGACTTTTACTAATACTATAAAGTTGAAGAGTTTATTTGTTTGCTCCTGTTTCTGAGATCAGCGTGTTCAAGCAAACAAATTCTTAAAGTGCTTTATTGTATTAATAGATATATTTTGTAGTAGCTGTCCCCAGCGGTTTCACCCGCATCTTTGGTTACTGCTCCGCTCCCGTGTGTCTTAGCGTGATGGTATATAGCCTATAGCCTTCCTCAATAAATGGGCTATCTAACACTGAAAGAATTTCTCAAATCGAACCAGTACTTTCGGAGATTAGCGCGTTCAAACAAACAAACTCTTCAGCTTTATAATATTAGTATAGATGTAAATATTTGTTTTGTTTGAATGTAATTACAAGAAATTGCTACTTATAATTAATATTTTGTTGCCAAACTGTGATTTTTCATAATAAAGAAATTATTTTCTGTTGTTGGTTGTTTTACTTACTTTGCTAGGCCGTAAGCCTCAACAAAAGTATGCGTAAACTCACCCATCCATATAACAGCCTCGACTAGTGTTGCTTAACCAAACCCATCCAAATAGCAACCTCGACTAGTGTCGCTTAACCCCACCCATCCAAATCGTAGCCTTGACTAGTGTTGCTTAACCCCACCCATCCACATAGCAGCCTCGGCTCGTGTTGCTTAACCCCACCCATCCAAAAAGTAGCCTCGACTAGTGTTGCTTAACCCCACCCATCCAAATAGCAGCCTCGACTAGTGTTGCTTAACCCCGCCCATCCAAATCGTAGCCTCGACTAGTGTTGCTTAACCCCACCCATCCAAATCGTAGCCTCGACCAGTGTTGCTTAACCCCACCCATCCAAATAGTAACCTTGACTAGTGTTGCTTAACCCCACCCATCCAAATAGCAGCCTCGGCTCGTGTTGCTTAACCCCACCCATCCAAATCGTAGCCTCGACTAGTGTTGCTTAACCCCACCCATCCAAATCGTAGCCTCGACCAGTGTTGCTTAACCCCACCCATCCAAATAGTAACCTTGACTAGTGTTGCTTAACCCCACCCATCCAAATAGCAGCCTCGGCTCGTGTTGCTTAACCCCACCCATCCAAATAGCAGCCTCGGCTCGTGTTACTTAACCCCACCCATCCAAATTGTAGCCTCGGCTCATGTTGCTTAACCCCACCCATCCAAATTGTAGCCTCGGCTCATGTTGCTTAACCCCACCCATCCAAATTGTAGCCTCGGCTCATGTTACTTAACCCCACCCATCCAAATTGTAGCCTCGACTAGTGTTGCTTAACCCCACCCATCCAAATCGTAGCCTCAGCTCGTGTTGCTTAACCCCACCCATCCAAATCGTAGCCTCGACTAGTGTTGCTTAACCCCACCCATCCAAATCGTAGCCTCAGCTCGTGTTGCTTAACCCCACCCATCCAAATCGTAGCCTCGACTCGTGTTGCTTACCCCCACCCATCCACATTACAACCTCGAGCAGTGTAGCTTAACCCCACCCATCCAAATCGTAGCCTCGACTAGTGTTGCTTAACCCCTCCTATCCAAATCGTAGCCTCGACTAGAGTTGCTTAACCCCGCCCATCCAAATCGTAGCCTCGGCTCGTGTTGCTTAACCCAATCCATCCATAAACGACGCACGGGTGTACCAATCACAAACTTCCAAACTAGTCAGTTTTTTAAAACTAAATAAGGATATTTCGGCCCGACCCGGGAAAAACCCCGTGCATTGCAGTCGCGCTATTTGACTACCAGACCAACGAAGAGTACTTACCTGAGATCAATAATGCAAACAAAACTGCGATGTAGCGACTAGTTCCCGGGGGCCGGTAAGTGAGCTGGCGAGTCTCCTCCTGCCATTTTTACATGTATTTATTATATATATATATATATATATATATAGTCCTCCTTATCGGTTTCGATAACGGCGACCTACGGCAATTCATCTCCTAGCGTGAGCCCTGATATGACTGGCTAGACCGAGTTTGGATCTAAATACTCGGTCGCAAGCGCTGCAGTACAGCGTGTGCGTTACCCCAGCCAGAAGTTGTCGAAAATGATAATTTGAATCTTATAGATAATTAGTATTGTGGCTTCTGTAATTGTTGCGCACATTTTTAAATTTGTTGCGCTTATAGTTTTTTAATTATTTCGAAAAAACATTTCCTGCTGGGGTAACGTTACCCCAGCCAGACTTTTTTCTTTCTAATGAGAATATTTAAATAAAAACTAGCTATAAAATTAGTTGTCTAGATGAAGTAAATGTTGTGCCTTATTTTGAATTTTTTTTTTCTTCCGTTGCGAAGTTATTCGAGATTTTGCTGGGGTAACGTTTCTGGGTTGGCTATATCTCTGAAATGGGTAAGCGGATTCTTATCATATTTTGTAGAAGACTTCTTAGGAATTAGTTTAAATTTGTTGGGCAATAAAAAAAACCAAAATAATGCATAGCTTAAGAGTTATTTCATTAAATAGAAAAACACTTCAATTGGCCCCAGCACTCTCAATAAGAGGTCTAAAGGCTTACTTTAAACATTATTTTGAAGCTTGTAACTGCCTTCAAATGTATGTGAAATTTCATTAGTATCCTGTAAGTATTTAACAAGTTATGATGATATTCAGTTCTTCACGAGCACGGTATTGATGCGCGCGGTGTTATTTGGCCACTGGATTGGAAATATGAACTGAATGTTATATCAATAATTAGTTGTTTAGTTCAGTTTTATATCAGTAAAATTTCAGCTCAGTACATTGGATAATTAATGAGATAATACGATTAAAGTCATTAGGAAGTGAATGACCGTGGCAACCCGACCAAGTTTAGGTGGTTACGAAAAAGCGAAAACGCAGAACATTATGGTACCTTTTGAAATGTTTAGTATAATACACCTTACAATTTCGATACAGACGCGTACACTGTTAAATACACAATAATATAATAATACATTCTGTGCTATGAAAACATTTTGAAGTTCATTTTTTTTAATATTAATAAAAAATAACATTTAAAACTATTAAAAAGAAACATTATCATTATCTTCCAGTTGCACAGACAACAAAAATCACCGATATAACATGTCGTTCGGTGGCACGCGGGAGGGGTGGGGTGAACTGTAACTGTGTACTGTGTATACTAAAATCTATAATTTAAATAAAAAAATGTAGAAAATTTTAAAAAAGCAAATTACTGTGTGTAATTTTAATCTGTGATTGTTTTAAGTATAAGTTAATTAATACTTTAAAAGTTCAATTGAAATGATTATTTTACCTGTAAATAAACATTATTTAATAATCATGTAGTTTTTTTTAAACTTGTGTACACGTCTGTACTAAATTTGTAATACTATCCTACATATTTTAGAAGGTACCATAATGTTCTGCGTTTTCGCTTTTTCGTAACCACCCAAACTTGGTCGGGTTGCCACGGTCATTCACTTCCTAATGACTTTAATCGTATATCTCATTAATTATCCAATGTACTGAGCTGAAATTTTACTGATATAAAACTGAACTAAACAACTAATTATTGATATAACATTCAGTTCATATTTCCAATCCAGTGGCCAAATAACACCGCGCGCATCAATACCGTGCTCGTGAAGAACTGAATATCATCATAACTTGTTAAATACTTACAGGATACTAATGAAATTTCACATACATTTGAAGGCAGTTACAAGCTTCAAAATAATGTTTAAAGTAAGCCTTTAGACCTCTTATTGAGAGTGCTGGGGCCAATTGAAGTGTTTTTCTATTTAATGAAATAACTCTTAAGCTATGCATTATTTTGGTTTTTTTTATTGCCCAACAAATTTAAACTAATTCCTAAGAAGTCTTCTACAAAATATGATAAGAATCCGCTTACCCATTTCAGAGATATAGCCAACCCAGAAACGTTACCCCAGCAAAATCTCGAATAACTTCGCAACGGAAGAAAAAAAAAATTCAAAATAAGGCACAACATTTACTTCATCTAGACAACTAATTTTATAGCTAGTTTTTATTTAAATATTCTCATTAGAAAGAAAAAAGTCTGGCTGGGGTAACGTTACCCCAGCAGGAAATGTTTTTTCGAAATAATTAAAAAACTATAAGCGCAACAAATTTAAAAATGTGCGCAACAATTACAGAAGCCACAATACTAATTATCTATAAGATTCAAATTATCATTTTCGACAACTTCTGGCTGGGGTAACGCACACCAGTACAGCTGACCCGCAGAGTTACGAGTATAGGTGTATGTCGGCTTGGGCCTCTCTTTTTGGGTTTTGCGCTTTTCGTCTAAAGTCTCGAGTCGCTTTATTTCGAATGACTTGACATTTTCGTATATTGTTTTGCGCCAAGAGGTCCTATTTAAAGCAAGCCTCTCCCAACCCTGTGGGTCAATACCGCATCCCTTCAGATGTCTTTTTAACACATCCTTGTAGCGCAGATATTGTCCTCCATGCTTACGTTTACCTTCAGCCATCTCAGAATAAAAGATCGCTTTGGATTGTCATCGGCAGGGGCCATAGTCCCCCATAGTATTCCCTTCCCTAGTCCACTAGCATCCCATCACAATAGCCCAAGTAGTATATCTTCCATACTTAGCAATAGTTTAGCACAAACCGGGGGTTGTCCTTGGGTACATTTCTATAGTGTATACAGGGATAATCGTCGGTTTTGTGTCACCATTACTTATATTAAAAGTTGTTTAAAAAAAGGCTTCGGCCCCACGTTCGCCTTCCAAAAATCCGAGACTAGACAAAAAGAAAAAAATAAAACGATCCAACTCAGTTGTATCCATATTTTTATTTCATAACTTACACTACACTCCTCAGAGTTGAAACGGACGAGACAATTAAATTAATAGTCATTAAAACCATTTAATGCTACTGAGCTTCTATTTATAATCCATTTACATGTCTACAGTGGCGTAGCTAGGGGGTGACAGCCCGCACCGGGTGTCACCCGCTCGGGGGTGACAACCGCAGTTTACTGAAACCGATGTTACACAGAACCGTCCTTAGACCCGACCCTGTGGAACACCGCACGACATGTCTCGCCGGTTCCACTCTGAGTGTCACCCCCAAGCGGACAAAACTCCCCCCAGCTGCACACACAGCGGGTGGGGGGGTCATTTGATGCTAATGATAAAGGGGTGACACATTGATTTTTGCAAGTGTCACCTACAATACCCGCAACAGGTGACACGCATACTAGCTACGTCACTGCACCCCTCCTAGATAAATTAAGGGAACTTCGTCCATACATTGGTCACCAAGACATCGATATACTCTATCTAGAAGAGATGACAAAAATATTTTAATATATTCAAGACTTCAAACAGCAGAATAATTAATCATTCCACCATATGGGTTTTATATGTTACGGGTAGTCAGAAGCCAGTAAGTCTGACGCCAGTCTAACCAATGGGTATAGGGTTGCCCGGGCAACTGGGTTGAGGAGGTCAGATAGGCAGTCGCTCCTTGTAAAACACTGGTACTCAGCTAAATCCGGTTAGACTGGAAGCCGACGCCAACATAGTTGGGAAAAGGTTCGGGAGATGATGATGAGTTTTATATGCAATATATAAAGAAAAGCTATTATTTTTACGGTTATTTTAAAGGCATTACTTTTTACACGATCCAAGCCGACCGCCGATAGAGGTCACCTTGGCCTAGTTGGTGAAAATCTACTGCGTAGACGTTGGTCGGCCGACCAGACTTTGGACGACCTTGGTCGGAAGGACATTGCGACAGGCTGCGTCCGACGCTGTCGGCCGACGGCAGACGCGACTAAGTTCATCGGGACACCTTTTTCACACACGGTCGGTTAGCTGTTGTTGCTGTTGTTGACTGTTCCAGGTCAGTACATTTATGAAAATATATTGTATGTACACAAAAATCCACATTTGTTTAAAAAATATAGTGATATTCATAATATTAACACAAGGAATAAACACAGATTAGTCGTTCCAGCTACCAGGCTCCAAAAGATAAATGGCTCCTTTAAGTGCCAAGTGTGTACGCTTTTATAATAAACTTCCTAGCCATATTCAAGATTTTAGTCTTAATAAATTCAAATTATTTGTTAAACAGACGTTATTAAGCAAGGCTTATTATTCAGTTAAAGACTATCTAGCAGATAAAAAGGCTTGGGAGTAAGCTGTTCCAAGAAAAAAAAAAAAAACTACTAATGCTACTGTTTTTCCTGATTTTATTGTACAGAATTATTGACATGTAATGATTCTATTAGTTATGACATTCTTTTTTTTATTATATTTATTTTTTTATTGACATGTAAACCTACTGTTTAAAGTAGATGCATTTTATTTTGTGAGTGCATGAACAATGTGGGTTTTCATTTTGTTTTTATTTACTTTTATGTTTTAGAATTTAATTCTGTCTGACAGTTTGAATATTATAAGTGGCCTACCCAAATGTCTTTTCTGCTGGTATGTTCGTCGGATTGTTGAGCTCCTATGTTACTGTTGAGTTCAACGAAGACCGACAAATGCTTAACAGCTGACTGGACAGGTCCATTCAAACTTGTATGACACTTTCCTCAAAAGGTCATTTCAGACACAAGCCTACATTGCTCATCCATACTTAAGTATGTAATCTTTTTTTTTTTTATGTCTGGACTCTAAAAGAGACTATGACCCTTGAGTTTGTTTCGGCGTTTCTTCTCAAGGTAGTCAGTTAGGAAATGCCGACCTCATCTCGTTCTTTATTTTTAAAAAATGTGTTGACGTGTAAAAGTGTTGATTTCAACCTATTTGCAAAATAAATATCATTTATCATTTATCATTTAGCCCGGCCCCAAGGTAAGCTATTGATTAGCTTGTGTTATGTGTGCCAACACAACTGATAAACTGCATATACTTTACACATATATATTTATAAATACATATTACAACACCCAGACCGCAGCCAACAAGCATGCTTATCACACAAATGTCGACCGTGCCGAGAATCGAACCCAAACATCTGTTCTGTGAGCGATCGGTTTGGATCGTGTATAGCGTATTTTAAATATTAAATCTGTATTCTTACATAATTGTCGGCTTGACTATGTAAAGACGCCAGCACATCAAGCTACCCGATACTGTAAAATTTTCCCAATCAACTTTGAACCATATGCTTCAGCGATAAAGTTGAAAATCTATTATGGTAATTTGACAGATTGTAGTAGCTTGATGTGCTGGCTATACTAGCGATATCAATATATAGGTAATGTTTACCTTCAAGAATGGAATAACGACATCCTGGATTATCATTTTAAAAATAAGGCTTCTCGTGCACACAGCTTTGTATAGACACAAGCAGGTCAACCTACCCGAGTCTGTCAAATTTTACCAATCGAATATTAACCTACCGGTATTGGTGATAAAGATGAAAATCTATTATAGAAATTTGACAGATTGTGGTAGGTTGATGTGCTGGCGTCTGCACACCAAAGTACGGTTTTACACTGATGGAAATTACGGTTTTTAACAGAACAAAACACTAGTTATGCTCAATATGACGGTTTTTAGTCATATAATTACGGTTTTTACGAATTAAAAGATTACGATCTTTGCCGGTCAAATGCGCCAGCACATCAAGCTACCCGAAACTGTGCAATTTTCTCAATCAACTGCGAACAATAAGCTTGAGTGATAAACTTGAAAATCTATTAATGAAATTTGACAGATTGTAGTAGCTTGATGTTCTGGCATGCGTATACATAGACGCCAGCAGGTCAACCTAACCGAATCTGTTAATTGTTTAACCACATTTTTAACCTTCCAGTATTATGATAAGGTTCAAAATCTCTTAAAGAATTGTCTAATTGAGGTAGGTTGATGTGCTGTCGCCTGTACAAACACACACAACACTAAACACCGTATCTAATAAAGACTACTCAACCGTAAATTATCACTATCAAAAAAAACCGTAAATTCCAATTTTCATCGTCAAAAGTCGTGTACAACACGCAAACAGCCTTATACCTGTCTCCGCCATAATTAATTAATTAATATAATAATTAAAACTAATAATTATAATCGTCCCCATTCGTGTCTTCGGGATTATATTTATTTTCATCTTCATTCGGTTCCTGTTTGATCTGCACGTCCAGGGGGGGGACGCTGAACTCTGGATAATCTGCGGAAAATTACAAGACAATATCAGTGTGGAGTAACCAGGATGGATAATGTGAGGAATGAGTATATCAGAGGAAGCCTGAAAGTAGCACCAGTGACAGAAAAAATTAGAGGCAAGCGTTTATCGTGGTATGGGCATGTCATGAGAAGATGTGAGACACATGCTACAAAGCGTGTGTTAAGTATGAATGTGAATGGATGGAGAGATAGAGGTAGACTAAGGAAGAGATGGATTGATTGCCTGAAAGACGACATGAATAAGAAGGTAGTGGATGCTAGTATGACGGCTAACAGAGACGAGTGGAAGCGGAAAACATATTGCGCCGACCCCAAATAGAATTGGGAACAGGGCAGGAAGAAGGTTGAGGGGCTCATGGCTAAGTAAGGCTAGCCGCTGACTCCAATTTTTTGTCACCGCGACTTTTTGTCACTTAGTCAAGTGCAATGAAAACTGTTAGAGTTCACTCATTATGGTGACGTGATAATACGGTGACAAATAGTTGCAGCGGCAGGCAACACCGGAGACTGGTGACTTTTTGTCACTCGGCCGGTGAATTTTCCTTTACTTTCCGTGTATAATAATAATAATAATTTATTAATTCAAACAATAAAAGCTCAGAAGTGTATAAAAATATAAATATAAAAACAGGTTTTTTGTTTTTAATTATTATTGTTTGGGATTGGTCCCGCAGAAATTTGGCAACAGCGATTTATAATAAAGCAGTCCAAACGATTAGAGAATGATATGATGTAATGTATATAGAATGCACCCAGTAGCTATTTTTCCGTTTCATTTTTCTTCTACAAAAATGCACGCGATTTGTTACCCAAGAACAGATTCAGTGAGCGCATGGTGGGTGACAGCAGGTGACAGTAACAATAAGTCACGGTGACAAAAAGTTGCAGTCGGCGGCCTAACAGCCGCACGGGTCGATCGATCATAAGGTTAAGCAACGCTTGGTGCTGATAAGTTCCTCCGTGTTTCGGAAGGCACGCTAAGTTGGTGGGTCCTGGCTGTCATTTGTACATCCTTGGCAGTCGTTACGGGTAGTCAGAAGCCAGAAAACCAGTCTAACCAAAGGGTATCCAGGTAACTGAATTTAGGAGGTCAGACAGGGAGTCGCTCCACGTAAAACACTGGTACTTAGCTGCATCTGGTTAGACTGGAAGCCGACCCCTACATATTTTGGGAAAAGGCTAGGCAGATGGGTGACAGTGTTTTAGAGACATGTGTAACTCATAATCTGTCTAGCCTTTTCCCAACTATGTTGGGGTCGGCTTCCATTCTAACCGGATGCAGCTGAGTACCAGTGTGCCACATGGGAGCGATCTGCTGGTATGCCAGGTTCATGGTCGAAAGGTCTAAGTAGCTAAACGTCCAACTAGCAGATGATCTATACAGTAGAACGTCTATTTAGCAAATTTGGTGGTTGAACAGGTTAAAAATCAATAGCTATATTCGCGCGGACACAGGTGCACTCTCTATTCCCTCACTCTCATAGTCCGATGGGACGGACATCCGACACGACCGGAGAGAGATCACAAGCAGGATCGACTGCAACGTGCTCTCCGATGCACGGGTGTATCGATCACCAACTTCCAGTTACTGAACTACCTCTTAAAACCCACAAAGCTATTTCGGGAATCGAACCCGAGACCATGTGGACCAACGAGGCAGTCATGTACCATCAGGCAGTCATGGCAGCATTGACCGGACACTGTCTCCGGTCAAAGCTATGAAAACTCACCATCAAGAAATTCCTTAACATCACCATGCTTGACTCTCCCTTCTGTCCGGCAGCGGTCAAAGTGTAAAGCGAACGGTTAAAGTAAGTTAAGTAAGAAACAAAGCGGTTAAAGTGATAAAAAAACCGTAGTCATTATTATTTTGTTCTATATAAGGTTTAAGAGCGCGTGCACCGAAAGTTGGCAACGTCGCAAATAGCTGTCAAATATTTACACGTTTTAATTAATTTGGCCAATTTACTATGTGAAAGTAAGACATATGGCTCTGTAGTGCACTAAAACATTGAATAGGAATTGCAATTAAAACACTAAATTTGATGTTTTAAACGTTTTAGGTGTAAAAAAGGCACTTGGAAAGTTTCCAAATACGTTTTTACATATAAAACTATATATTCTGTGTTACGATTCTTAGTGCACTACAGAACATTATTTTATGATTTCATAAAATAAAATTGAGAAATTAATTAAAGCATGTAAATATCTGACAGCTATTTGCGACGTTGCCAGATTTTCGAACACGCGCCCTTAACAAAACTAGTGCACCATATTTTTACTAGTAGATATTTATGGATGTATTCTTAGCTTAGCGCTGAGGGCACGTCTTTCTTATTCTGACGTGGTGGTTAAAAGGTACTAGGCCACCAAGATTTTTGTAAAAAAATCTTTTTTTAAAAAGCTTTTATAGTCCACCATATTGGACTTAGAATAACGTCAGATTATTTTTTAAGTCGCTCTCAATAAATCCTTTCATTTGATACCCATATTGTTGAAATTCATTAAAAATAACTACTCCGCCATCTTGGAAGGTCCGCCATATTGGATTAGAATGACGTCATATAACATAACTTGCATTGTCATCCAAACTGAACGTGTATACAAAATTTCAGCTCAATCGGTTGAAGATATCTACTTCAAAATTGAGTTCAAAGAATCCACCGTAACATACATACACGGCAAGTTAAATAAAAGCTTTTAATAAAAATGATTTTATATTTACCATACTCACCGTCCATCGGTTCTTCTTTGATTTTAATGTCCTCGGGTTTGACCTTGGGTTCCTTCCGTTCCTTGTCGCGGCGTGACCGCTTCTTGTCGCGATCACGTTCGCGATCCTTGTCGCGGTCGCGGCGCTCGCGCCGCCGCTCGGAACGCGACCGGGACCGCCGGCGACGCCCGGTCGTGCTGGGGAACATCGGTATAGTTTTAATTTTTATATTGGTTTGGAGGACCCGACACATATAGTCCAATTTTTTTTCTGTCATAAGAATTTTCTCCTGACAATTAGAAACAGCACAAAAAAATATGCCTTCGGTCAGGTAAATTCCTTTCTAAAATATAAGGTCAAACAATACTAGTGCACCATATTTTTACAGGTCATCTAGTACATGCTAAGGATCATGTTTACCACAAAAAGTTGAATGACCTAGGGGTCAACGATCGAGCGCGTTCATAGAGACCGGCGTTATGCGTAAGAACACAATTACAATTTGGCAAATTTGGTGTTAAATTTGAGAATGTCATGGGAAGATGTTAGACACATGCTACAAAGCGTGTGTTAAGTATGAATGTGAATGTATGGAGAGGTAGAGGTAGACCAAGGAAGAGATGGATTGATTGCCTGAAAGAGGATATGATTAAGAAGGGAGTGGATAGTAGTATGACGTCTGACCGAAATGAATGGAAGCGGAAAACATATTGCGCCCACCACAAATAGAATTGGGAACAGGGCAGGAAGAAGAAGTGATGATAAATTTAATAAAATATGTTATTGTTTTCCTGACTTTTTTGTGGTAAACATGATCCTTAGCATGTACAAGATGACCTGTAAAAATATGGTGCACTATTTTAACAGATGACATTAATCTTTCAGTACAACATACCGTTCAGCGTCTTCCGGCTCCCGTTCCCTGGCGTCCCGGTCACGTTCGCGTTCCCGGTCGCGGTCGCGGCGACGCGAGCGGGACGCAGAGCGACGCCTCGACCGTGACCGGGAGCGTCGCCGTCCGCCTGCCGTCTCTGTAAACAATAGCATTATTATTTGGCTATTCCTCGGAAAATCGACAATGAAGTTGTTGACTGGATCAAAAAAATACTTTATGTATTTAATCTTAAATCTGGTTCTTCAAACCTAACAGACAGACATGTGTTGCTGGGGAGTTTGTTGCGCCACTTCTTCCCAGCGAGAACACATAGGAAGTGGTGAAGGGTGGGCGTTTTGGAGGCTGTCTTTTGTTTTTTGACGTTCGAAAAGAGCTGATATATCAGCCTAATTTGAATAAATTATTTTAGATTTTAATTTATCGTTTTGAAAGTTTTTTTATTGATTATATACGTATAATAAGTATACAGCTTGATGGAAAAAATCTGTGACGTCATAGTTCTTATTTTCACACAAATTGCATAGAGAGTAACCGATTTTGACAGTTCTATAAAAGTATATTGAATTTATTTAGTATTCAATATTATAATTAAAAAAAAACGCTAATGAAAAATCACGCTTCATATCTGATGATAATTTAAATAAAATATATATTTTTTTTTTTAGAAAAAACAGCAAACCCACTTCTAAAAACACTGAAAAGCTGATCGATATATAAATCAGCGTAGACGTTACAGCCGTCCTTATTTCGCCACCTACTTCTAGAGCGATGTTCTTACCAGTGGTCGTGACCACATTAAGGAAATATTTTTCCTAATGAAAACACGTCATAATTCGCTAGCGTCATAGCGTTCCAAGGCTCAAAGCATCAGCAAAATCAGCATCAACGGAGGGGTCCCCTACGGCCAAGGCCTGCCGGGGCTATTCTTAAGAGTTACCTTAGCCCTGGCACACAGGGACCTCCAGAAGGAACTAAAATAGGTTTTAGTCAGTAAGAGTCTGACAATCTCTCCAGCTGCACCCACAGCGGGAGAGGCGTGCAATAGAAGAGGGTGCGGACTCACGCGTGCGGTCGGGGCGGGCGTCGTGCCGCGGGCGGTCGTCGCGGTCGCGCTGCTCGAGGCGGTAGCGCTCGCGCTCGCGCTCGTTGTCCTCGCGCCCCGAGTGCTTGATGTTCACGTCCGCGCCGCCGCGACGGGTGCCGCCCAGACCTCCGCCTGGACATCAAAAAATATAAATTATTCAAGTTACACTCGAAAAACCAGCATTTCATGAAATATGAAGATAGATATAGAAGCCAACTCCAATATAGTTTGGGAAAAGGCTAGGCAGATGAACTGATACACGTAGAAAGGTATTATATCTCTCTCGCATTTAAAAATATACTAATATTATAAAGAGGAAATATTTGATTGCTTGTTTATTGAATGAATTGAATAGGCTCCAAAACTACTTGACCGATTTGAAAAATTCTTTCACTGTTTGGAAGCTACACTATCCCCGGTGAATATAGGCTATGTTTTATCTGGGTACGGTAAGAAGTTCCATGGAGTAAAAGCAAGTCGCTTAGCCCCAAGGTAAGCTATTGATAAGCTTGTGTTATGGGTGCCAACACTACTGATAAACTACATATACTTTACACATATAGGGTGTTACAAAACTAGTGCACCATATTTTTACAGGTCATCTAGTACATGCTAAGGATCATGTTTACCACAAAAAAAGTTGAATGACCTAGGGGTCAACGACCGAGCGCCTTCACAGAGAACGGCGGTATGCGTACAATTTGGCAACAGTTATATTAAATGTAATAAAATATGTTGTCGTTTTCATGACTTTTTTTGTGGTAAACATGATCCTTAGCATATACTAGATGACCTGTAAAAATATGGTGCACTAGTTTTGTTAGACATTATATACCACAGTCAACAACCATGCTCATCACACAACTGTCGACCGTGCCAGGAATCGAACCCGGTACCCTCAGCTCGGCAGTCCGGCGTGGTAACCATTGCACCAACGGGGTCATCATTAAAACAGATTATATCATAACTAGCTGTCCCCAGCGGTTTCACCCGCATCTTTGGTTACTGCTCCGCTCCCGTGTGTCTTAGCGTGATGGTATATAGCCTATAGCCTTCCTCGATAAATGGGCTATCTAACACTGAAAGAATTTTTCAAATCGTACCAGTAGTGCCTGAGATTAGCGCGTTCAAACAAACAAACAAATTCTTCAGCTTTATAATATTAGTATAGATAGACATGTGTCCACTCACCTAGCCTCCTCGGCAGCCAACCTTTGACGGTGCGAGCTCTCTCAACATCAACAAGCACTCGCTTGCCGTCTATCTTCTTCCCATCAGCATGTTTGTATGCGGCTGTAATACGAGACACAGCTGTAGTGACGGGAATGCGGACAGAACCGCGCGACTGGGCTAGCGGAGACACCTTTTTGATTGTATAACATATTTTCGCGTGTATTTAAAAAAAAATCCAGATGTTAAACTCAAACTCATTTATTCAAACTTGGCTGTAAAACAGCACTTTTTGAACGTCAAATATTACAAAAGACAGCCCCCAAAACGCCCACCCTTCACCACTTCCTATGTGTTTTTGCTGGGAAGAAGAAGTGGCGCAACAAACTGCCCAGCAGACTAAGCGACGTTACGAATAGCAAGTTAGAGTGAACGACTCGGCAGTTATAAGAATAAATGATATTTATTTTGCAAATAGGGTTGAAATCAACACTTTTACACGTCAACACATTTTTTTTTTAAAACGAGATGAGGTCGGTCCTAACTGACTGCCTTGAGAAGAAACGCCGAAACAAACTCAAGGGTCATAGTCTCTTTTAGAGTCCAGACAATAAAAAGAGATTACATACTAAAGTATGGATGAGCAATGTAGGCTTGTGTCTGAAATGACCTTTTGAGGAAAGTGTCATACAAGTTTGAATGGACCTGTCCAATCAGCTGTCAAGCATTTGTCGGTCTTCGTTGAACTCAACAGTAACAATAATATAGGTGTATATAGAATTTACATAAGTTATACTCAAAAAAGGTGTCAACAGATTTTTTTAATAACATAGCCGCGTGGTTCTGTCTCTTTTCATGTCTATCTCTTATGCACATCGCAAAAAAATATATATATAAAATATAAAATAAATTTGATAATTATAATTATATTTTTAACTATGTATTAAAGAAACAAAATTCTAAATAACATTTAAAACTGTACAGATATCAGAACATCAAGCAGAAACTGTCAAATTTTCCCAATCAACTTTGAACCATATGCTTCAGCGATAAAGTTGAAAATCGATTGAGGGAATTTGACAGATAGTAGTAGCTTGATGTGCTGGCGATCAACTTTGTCCGCAAAAGATGTGCATAAGAGATTTGATATTATTTCTTAATAATGGACAGTTATTATATTGATTTTATTACCTATTCGTGAGGGTAGTTGTTCGTCCGAGTTAAGACCATACAATATACCATATCCGTGTCTAAATCAGCTCAAAATATGACACAAATATTCTCTAAATCAAACATAGACTTTTTAGACACGGATATATAAGCTCTAACAAAAATAGTGCACCATATTTTTACAGGTCATCTAGTACATGCTAAGGATCATGTTTATCACAAAAAAAGTTGAATGACCTAGGGGTCAACGATCGAGCGCGTTCATAGAGACCGGCGTTACGCGTAAGAAAACAAATTTAATAAAATTAATTTTACATTTTTCTTGTAAACATGATCCTTAGCATGTACTAGATGACCTGTAAAAATATGGTGTACTAGTATTGTTAGACCTTTTTTTTTGTTATAAATAATACAACCTGTAAAGATTCTTTGCGACCAGTCCACATAAAGTCGGCTACCGTCCAACTCGCAACTTTGACCGGACATTCCAAAGAATGTACCAGTCAAAGTTAAAAACAGTTAATAATAAAAAATGTCTTGTATACCTACTTTTTCATACCTACCGACCAAGCCGAGCGACCATTATACATATATGAAAATCTCTAGAGGATGAAAAAATCCATACCCACCATTTTCAATACCTACCGTGTGAGAAATTTACCACATTTTTTTTTTTTTACTTACAAACCCCGCGTTTTAGTCCGTATTACGGCGATTGTACACTGGTGACGTTCACTTACATAATCCGATGGGCAATCTCAAAAAACTCGGAAAATACTAAACACTGATTTCAATGCAAATTTCCAAAAAAAAAAAAATTACTACTGCCTTAATCAAAAATTATCGTTCATTCAATTACTTAAAGACACAATCCAAAAAATAATAATTACGAAATTAAACTACTTTACGGCGATAAATTTCGTTGTTAACGATTTTTTTTAAAGACAACCCGACACCTTTTCTGGCCGGTTATGGAGGCCTTGTTGCCTATATATATGTAGGTATATATAAAAATTGATTTTGTATGTATGTTGGCATCTTACCACATACAAACCTATGGTTGTACTCGAATGTCGCTACGGCATGTCTGGTTCGAAAAAGAAAAATTACTTATTAATCATATCATATGCGGCGAAGTGTGGACTAACCTTTATATTTATCGTACATTTTCGGAGGAGATCGATTTTTTTTTGAAGAATAACTAAATTTTTAAAGTTAAAAATACATAACTCGCTGTTTAAAATTCAAAAATTTATAATACATACAAAAAACTAATCTGAATTTTAGTCCAAAAAATAAATTTAAAATTCTATCGCTGTTATATTTCAAATTATATAATGATCATAATGTCTCTAGGTAGGTCCCATTATGATAAACTCTAAAGACGCCATTTTAAATTAAAAAGCAACGTATTATTCTAGTAAATATTAATAATTTGGTAGGAATGAGCTTAAAAAACGCGGCAAACGGCTGGCTAACCTATTTTGTACAAAATATTAATTATAAATAAAATTTTCCGAGTGTACCTCATTAATCAAAGCACGTACATGTATAAGTTCAACAAAAAAATGCGCTTATTTTGAAAATATATTTTCATGTAACTAAACCTAGCTTGGTCCGGCAGTAAGGTACAATAAAACATAATAAAATATTTTTAAATAAAACTATAAAATAACAGAAATAAGCAACTCAAAAAAAATACAATTTTTGAGCACTGAAATATAATTTAAAAAAATATCTCTAAAAAATCGATAATAGATTGCAAATATAAATAAATGTAAAAAAACAAGATCCTAAATAACAGACGAAAATCCAGAGACAATCTCCTCCGAGAATGTCCCAACTCCCGCGCATCTATCGACAAAATGGCGCAAGGAGTGATCACCATTACAACTGTATTTTACATTTTTACAATTATACAAAATACTGTCAACTTTTTCTTGTATATTAAAAAGTTTTGGTGTATCGTCATAATGGTGATAAATAATAATAAAAAAAATAATAATAAATATTTAAATATTGTACAGATTTTAGTGTTGGTTTTGTGGTGTAGTTTATGGACATTTTGTTAATTACCCAATTTTAGTTAAATTCCTAGACCAGTAAAAGTTAATAAGGGTATAACTTTACGATCCATTCTCAATACCGACGGGTTATCTTACCCAAAAAAACTATTCCTTTTAATAACTAATAATCTTGTTTTAAGTCAGCGAACGGCCCTCTCCCCAATTGTCATGTTACCCCATACCCTAAGCCCCACGTTACCCCATAACGTAAACCCTACTTTTCTCCGTACCCCACGCTATCCCATACACTATACCTATGTAACCCCATACCCTATACCCATGTAAACCCATACCCTACACCCACACTACCCCATACCCTATAGAGTATATACCCCATACCCTATAGAGTATATACCCCATACCCTATAGAGTATATACCCCATACCCTATAGGGTTTTAGGATATATGGTAGTGTGGTAAAACCCACGTTAGTCCATATATCCATATACCCTAAATCACACGTTACCCCAAACACTAAACTCACCCTACCCCATTCCCTAAATCCCACGTTACCCCTTACCCCAAGGCCCACACTACCCCATACTCTAACCCACGCTACCTCAATCATTAACTTTACTTGAAATCAAAGTTCAATAAAAGAAAATAAGAAAAAAGCCCACGTTACCCTGTACCCTAAACCCACACTACCCCATACCCTAGAACTCACGTTGCTACATACACTTAACCCACGCTACCCTATTCCCTAAGCCCCACGTTACCCCATACCCTAGAACCCACGTTGCTCAAAACTTAAAATCATTTATTCAAACTTGGCTGTAAAACAGCACTTTTTGAACGTCAAATATTACAAAAGACAGACCCCAAAACGCCCACCCTTCATCCCACGTTACCCCATGCCCTAAACCCCACGTTACCCCATAACCTAAACCCACGTTACCCCATAACCTAAACCCAAGTTACCCTAAGGCCAACTTCACCCCATAGGGTACCACACCACATCACCACCACGTGGTCTGCGCGGCGCGCTATCGGAGAGCTACTCACAGTGCATGTCCCGTTCGTGTTCGTACTCAATGAAGGCGTAGCCGCGCGGCTTGTTGTTGTCCTTGTTGTATATCATGCATATCTGTGAGAGAGAGAGAGATGGCATATCGTCAGTACTGGAAAATATTAATAGACTTTCTATACGATCTCGACTTTGGTCCAGTTGGTATGAATTGTAAACTCAAACTCAAAATCATTTATTCAAATTTGGCTGTAAAACAACACTTTTTAACGTCAAATATTACAAAGACAGCCCCCAAAAACGCCCACCCTTCAACACTTCCTATGTGTTTTTGGTGGGAAGAAGAAGTGGCGCAACAAACTCCCCAGCAACACATGTCTGTCTGTTGGTTTGAAGAACCTTTAAAGTTTAAACAATATTTTCTTCATACACAATTTGTATGATGCATGTAGAGATGTAGCCTACTTACATCTCACATTATATTTTGTAACAGGCCGGAACATCAATTAAATATAGAATAATTTTAAGAATAAAGTAGTTAGTCTTTAGTTTGACACTAAGTCGCCCGTCAGCTCCCAAGCAACGAATATAACTTGAAGTTAAATATTTATCTTTCATTTACTCAAGATCCCACAAGCGGTACCTGGAAGCCAATATCTTCACAACAAGAAGATAGGTTTCCACAGTAAGGGTTGAACTACATCTGGCAGCACGGAATCGCCTTTTTCCGTCTGTGCTACCACGTGCTGCAGTATGCTGCCGCATGCGAACGCGCGCTGTCGAATTCCGCAGACAAAAAAGGCGATCGCACGCGTAGCAAGTGATAGGCGATAGCAAGTGATCGGCGATGAAAGGATGCGTTAGCATGCTATCGCGCGCTTCAGCGTTCCGGAGTCTCCCTGCCGACCATTGCATTTTGTCCGTGAAGCCGATCGCCTGGAGGATTCCGCCGCGTGCTATCGCATTATGCTTTCTGTCTCAGTCTAGCTAGCAAATGGCAGTTCTAAGCGACAGAAAGAGAAAGGGCGACGGAAAAAGGTGATTCCGTGCTGCCAGATGTAGTTCAACCCTAAGTGTGTAGACCCAGACGTGGACAGAGTCAAACGACTTTGGAAGACCTTGGTCGAGAGCATATCCAACGTTACAGGCTGTGTCCGTGGTCAGCCCCAACCGTGTGAAACCCTGGCGTCTGACGGTAGACGCGACCAAGTTCTGTCAGCGGTCGCTTTGGATCATGTAAAGCGCTCATAAAGAGACCAGATAACCCTGATAGTTGTTTTTTGAATAATAAATAATTTTTAATAGTCCCACCAAGATGTAATAAAATCAGCCAGGGTTGCGGGTTGTTCGCAAGAGTTACCGCAGCCCTGGCACACAAAGACCTCCAGAAGGGAAAGTGGGTTTTAAGCAGTAAGAGTCTGACACTCCCTCCAGCTGTATACACAGCGGGAAAGATCATTCACTCTCAAAACAAAGTTGTAATTGGTTGAGGACGACAGGTAGGCAGTCACTCCATATGCCGCAAGTTTTTAGGTGGAACTAGATTTTAAACATACCTGGCAAAGAATTGATCAGTCTACTTACTTTTTTTATAGCTCCATAACCTTCAAATTCTCTCCTTAATTTAGATTCTGAAGTGTCATAGTTCTGTGAACAAAATGACGTGGAATTAAAAACTGTGGCTTACTTAATTCTCAGGCTTATTATCACCCCACAGCAGGGTACTGGCCTCCTCTCATACCGAGAAGAAATGGGTGGTAATCACCACGCTTGCACAGTGCAGGTTTACTTCAGACTTTGTCCAGGTTTATATGGTGTTTACTTGGTGTCCAAAATATATAATATATTCTTAACACATTCACACAACATCATCTAGTCCCAAACTAAGCAGAGCTCGTACTGTGGGTACTAGACAACTGATAAACATACCTATATACTTTTCTTTTGCAAATACATACTACATATTATATATAGAAACACTCAGACTAAGTCAAACACCTATGTTCATGCACACAAAAGTTATGCGGGAATCGAACCCGCAACCTTCAGCATGTAATAAAGTATATGACCTTATAAAGTACATGACATGACTTTATAAGTACATGATAACGTGACCTCCTCAACCCAGGTACCTGGGCAACCCAATACCTCTTGGTAAGACTGGCTATCAGACCAGGACCTACCAATTCTTATTCTTTATTCTTACTTACTGTATAGCTTAAAATATAATATTGGTATACTCACCACCCTAGCCACAAATAAAGTCTTGAAAGGGTCCATGGTGGCCCTCGCATTTGTCGTAGGGTCCCATAGCGCAATCTCCTGCTCTAACTTGTACGCTGTCTGTTCCGCTCTCTCTCTCCGTCTCCGTTCCAGTCGTTCCTCTCTCGTCTCCACCCGTGTTGGTGGGGGAGTTTCTGATGGATGCTGTATGAAAAAAAGAGGGTTGTTGTGTATCAGGTAGGTATGTAGAAATCTTTTTGAACAAGTTTTATGTATGTAAAGCACATATACATATAATATTGTGTGATTGATTTTATTTTCATTGTAAGTCTACCTAGTGTTAATGTGTACAATAAACCTAAAGCCCTGTGCACAGCAGTCATGCTATGCAACTACTAGATCAACGGGGCAGTTGCATGAAAATGATGATGATGGCATCCATGCCGATTATCAGCTACGGTGACCATTCTGTTTTATGGAGATCAGCCAGCTGCTCAGGACATATTATAGTGAACAAGCATTCGCGCAGATACAGGTGCACTCTCTATTCCCTCACTCTCATAGTCCGGAAGACAATCCGACACGACCGGAGAGAGATCAGGCGCAGGACCGACATTTACGTGCTCTCCGATGCACGGGTGTATCAATCACCAGCTTCTAGACTCCAGGCTACTTTATGAAAGTTTCTCAAAACCCACAAAGCGATTTCGGCTCGACCCGGGAATCGAACCCGAGACCCCATGCATAGCAGTCGCGCCTTGTGACTACTAGACCAACGAGGCAGTCAATAAAGTCTACGAATAAAAATACTTTTTAGTTGAGAGTAATTTATAAATTAAAAATACTAAGGACCAGTTTCACGGGTTACGGATAGCCACTATCTACTAAAGAAATAAAAAAATAGACCAGAATTTGTATGAAATTATCTGCCAGATAAACTATCTGGAACTTATCAGCAACCAGCCATAAGTTTAATCAAATCCTAAGAAAGATTTATTTTCATAGGATTTTTTTCTTGCTAAGTCACTAAAAACCAATGCCTTAATTACGAATGAAAGACAAATTGATGAACAATGCATACTACAGTCGCCGGCGTATAACTTGGCAAGGATTTTGACTTTTTTAATGAGGATAAGTTCGCGCATCGGGCGTTTAGTTACACAATACAGTGGTACCTTTATGTGCTTTTCATTAATCTATGGTTATTGCCTGGTTTTATTTGTAATCATGTCTGTAACGAGGACATACGATCTGTTTTCTCGTAATGATTTTTGCCAAATTACTTGCCGGGGACTATAATTACATTTCATTCGTAACATGCACCATTTTGATGCAGACAAAACAAAAAAAAAGAAAGCATGAATTTCTGTGTCGCATACATTGAAAAGAAACACATAAACTATAGAACACGCCTCATAAAGTTCCAGTATATTAAACCCGTATCGAGCAGGTTAATTAATTTTGCAAATTATTGCCGTATGCAAATTTTTATACAGATATGGTTTTTTGACGAACTAACCTCAAAAATGTTGAGGAATGCTCCGACACCATCGTAGCCTTTTTGTTTCTTCTCGTGAGGGAGTTTTGCGGCCGGAGGCAGGTAGGGTATCGGGTCCCTAGCCGCAAACAACGCTAATAAATTCGGTGGCAAAAACTGCGTCATTTTGCCAAACCACTAACGTCCATTCAATTTAAACACCTTAATACACAACAAACACACACATTACATAGTCCTAAAATAAGTTTATACCCTAAATTAAATATTTTAACACTAGTTGGTACTTATTTAATTGTTTTTTTATTGAATTTCACTAAAATAAAAGGTGAATTCATAACACGCTTTCGGCGGCCATTGATGGTGATTTTTTATTTACGGACAGGGTTACCAGCACAAAAATAAAAAAGTGAACGTAAATATGCGACAGACTATAAAAAAGTTGGAGGCAAGGATAGAAAATACAATAAATAGCTTATCGTTTATTTAAGCAGTACCTAACAGAAATAAACCAATTTTATTTAGTAATACATGTATGTATTGTATGTATTGTCTAACCAAGGGGTATTGGGTTGCCCAGGTAACTGGGTTGAGGAGGTCAGATAGGCAGTCGCTCCTTGTAAAGCACTGGTATTCAGCCGAAACCGGTTAGACTGGAAGCCGACCCCAACATAGTTGGGAAAAAGGCTCGGGATGATGATGATGTATGTATTGTATTTTCTTCCTTTTAGTTTACAGTCTGCCTACATCTCTTCCTATTCTATCCCTTAGCTGGCCTGCTGGAAGACATTTTCTAAAAAAAAATACTTACCTTTACTTATTTTTGAGCTTATTTTGATACTCAGTTTTTTATTTAAGCAGTACGATGTTATGCAATAGTTTAAAAACTCTATTCCATCCGATTTATTCTTAGTGGAAATAAAAATCACAACAAAACAGACAGAACAACTTTTATTCCTCAAACACTATTAAATCGACCCCCAAACCATTATAATTAAAATTGTGACTGTCAAACTTAAAATTGCAACGAAACCCACACACCATATCAATCTTAAGTGCCGTCCACAGCATGTGTTTTCACCATACAGGTGCCCCCGGACCCTGAAGGCGTTCAAATAGGCTGGCCCTGAAGGAGGAGGCCTGGACGTTGGTTTCAGCTTCTCTTGAGGTATCTCCATACAGTGCTGTCTTCAAACTATGACGTTATTCTGTGAACATGAAACTTATACATGTAACAATACACATAGAACAGCGATACTCAACCTTTTTTTTGATGGGGCTAAAATAATAATTTGAACTTGTTGCGTGAGCCGTACAATTCAACAAAATTTGACAACCCCAATGGCGCAATGGTTACCACGCCGGACTGCCGAATTAAGGGTCCCGGGTTCGATTCCCGGCATGGTCGACATTTGTGTGATGAGCATGATTGTTGGCTGTGGTCTGTTACATGTATTTATAAATATATATGTGTAAAGTATATGTAGTTTATCAGTTGTGTTGGCACCCATAACACAAGCTAATCAATAGCTTACCATGGGGCTAACCGACCGTGTGTGAAAAAGGTGTCCCACTATTAATATAAAATATTTTTTTAAGTGGTTACTAGTGGTCGATTTTTTTGTACTTTATAATATGAGGTCTTTATGAAGTCACATGGGTTGAAGGCTGACGTTTGACACGTGTTTAAAGAAAAAAATGTGTACAAAATTATTTTAAACACGTGTCGAACGTATGTCTAACTTTTAGTAGTAAGGCCCTATATATTTAAGAAGCTAACTTTGCTCTTTGTGTGTATTTTTTATGTTAATTTTTTTTATGCAAATCATCATCTCCCGAGCCTTTTCCCAACTATGTTGGGGTCGGCTTCCAGTCTAACTGGATTCAGCTGAGTACCAGTGTTTTACAAGGAGCGACTGCCGCAAGCAGTCGGTCTCAACTAAACTGCTTGATGCATTCTGTGTATGGCCCATGTATGGCCTCGCTAAGATATGAGGGTTGCACTATAAACAAATGTTGCTAGCTAAAAAAAAAAAACAAATGACAAAAGCAATAAAAAATTTACTCTTCAACATCTAAGACATATTTTTCCAAATTATTACAATTATCAATGTGGTGATTAAGCACAATATTAAAACTAACGCTAATCCCCATATGAGGCGTATATTTTTCCCTAAACATATATTTTCTCCGTGTAGTGGACCACGAATTCTGAAAGCATCCTGGTAGGCTGGTCCTGGGCGGTAGGCTGGTCCTGGCGGGTACCCTGGTCCGTAGGCAGGCTTCGGCTTATCCATGCAGACGCCACGGCAACCGAACTAGCAATTCTGTGAACATCAAACTAAGAAAACTTTACTAAAGTCTGTTTAAAATATGTAATACTATACCTACTCCACTTAATTGGGGTATTTAGTTAGCTAAAGGCTAGTATACACAGTGCTGGTAGCAATGCCGAGCGACTATGACCCTTTTTACGACTTTGTCGTGGCTTTGATTGCCGCTGGGTTTACTGATACTGTGTGTACGAGCCTTATATAAGGTCTAACAATACTAGTGCACCATATTTTTACAGGTCATCTAGTACATGCTAAGGATCATGTTTACCACAAAAAAGATAAATGAGCTAGAGGACAACGATCGAGCGCTTTCATAGAGACCGGCGTTATGATTAATTATGATTAATTTGGCGACTATGATGAAAAATTTAATAAAATATGTTGTTGTTTTCATGACTTTTCGTGGTAAACATGATCCTTAGCATGTACTAGATGACCTGTAAAAATATAATTTGGTGCACTAGTATTGTTACACCTTATATAAGAACAATCTTGATATGACCTTTAATTGAAATATTTCATTAAAAAGAATTAAGTGCAGCTTATAATAAATGTGAATACAACAATAATAATTACTTACTTGATTGAAGCACTGTTTTAATCTATTGTAGATATGTATTTTTCTAAAAGTCCTGTCAAGATTGTTAACTTCTAGTGACTTAGTTAACGACGATGACTATGTAATGGGAAGCGGTAACATATGCAAAAAATCTTTTTATTGTGTGAACGGACTAAGTCAAAAAGAAAATCCTTTATGATATCAATTTGGTAAAGCATCTTAAAATAATGTCACTTTCATTTATCGTTTTGAAGGAAAAACTATTTTATTTCTTTTTATTGATAATATAAGTAAATTAGTAACTATTCCGGTTGATGAGAAAAATCTGTGACGTCATAGTTCTTGTTTTCATACAAATTGCATAGAGTGTAACCGTTTTTGACATTTCAATAAAAGTATTGAATTTGACCAGTTGTCAACTACCGTATTACGCTGGATGCGGGTCGCTTCCAACAGGTACGTGTGGAGATCTAAAGGGGAGGCCTATGTTCAGCAGTGGACGTCCTATGGCTGAGATGATGATGATGACGTGTAGTCAGCTGAGCATTTTTTTTTTATTCTGGCATTTTACGGTTTGTATTAGCCAATGACGAGCCAGCTGAGCATTATTCACTAAAACTATTATCGTCATTACAATAATTGAAAAAAACCGGCCAAGCGCGAGTCGGACTCGCGCACGAAGGGTTCCGTACCATTATTTATAAAACGGACAAAAAATCATGTCTGTTTAATGGGAGCCCTCCTCAAATATTAATTTAATTTTAATAAAATTACTTATTTTAAAGTAAGTAATTTTATTATTTATAAGTTCAAGCATCTACCTGTTGCCTTTATCGATATCGAGCAAAAATGAACAAAAAAATCACGTTTCTTGTATGGGAGCCCCCAAAATATTTATTTTATTCTAGTTTCCAGTCTGTTGTTATAGCGGCAACAGAAATACATCATCTGTGAAAATTTCAACTCTCTAACTATCACGGTTCATGAGATACAGCCTGGTGACAGACGGACGGACAGAGGAGCGAAAACAATAGGCTTCCATTTTACCCTTTGGGTACGGAACCCTAAAAAACAAACGAAGAAAAACATCTTTTTCAAAAATAATTTAATGAACCAATTTTATGAACATTACATAACATTTTTACTACAAAATTATGTTTTTTCGGTGACGTCATTTGGGGTTGGAGTTTTTTATGAAAAGCACCATACAGACGAGGATTACTAGCAAGGATCCAAATACAACAACGGAGACGAGCCAAACCAGGGCTTGCTTCTTGTCAGAATTTGGATAATAACTGACGCAATACTGGGGATAGGATCCCATCGCTGGGCAAGCTGAAAACAGAGCAAAATAATAAATTAATCTAGATGTGAGATAAAAAAATTACGTGTTTTTGAAAGTTTTGAAACTAAATCCTTTTAAATAGATTAGACCTTAGACTCCTTGAGTTTTAAGGGCCTTACTTTAGAAACGTGTCAAACGTGTGTCAAAATTTGTTATAGTAAGGGCCTAAATGTCTAAAAGCTACGTTTTACGTGTTTTTAAGGCGTCTAACCAACCAGAAAGGCCGTGAGCACATATCTCAATAAATTATTCTTCATGTGATTCCGGCCCCATTATCGGCTACGGCGGCCGTTCTCTCTAAGGAGATCAGCCAGCTGCGCAGGACATATTATAGCGCACAAGCATTTGAGAGCGCTGGAGAGACGATTTGGACCGTTTCCTCGAGGATTGGCCACATAAAGCTTGCGATAGAGATAAGTGGAAAGATATGGGGGAGACCTTTGGCCAGCGGTGGGACAGTACAGGTTAATAAAAAAAATTGCAATGTTGCCAACTTTCGATATATGCGCTCTTAAACTTTTCGCGTGTCAAAGCGATTGGTATGTTACAACTTGATGATGATGATGGCATCCAGGCCGATTGTCGGCTACGGTGGCCGTTCTCTCTTATGGAGATCAGTCAGCTGCGCAGAACATAATTATTATAGTGGCAAGCATTCGCGCAGACACAGGTGCACTCTTTATTCACAGAACACAAATGCGTACTTTTTGCTGATGACGTGTCAGTGGTTATACCTGAGACTAATAAAACAACACATCAGCAGGAAATAACTAGAACCATTGATAGTATTATAAACTGGCTAATTCATAATAATTTAAAGATTAACTTGTCCAAAACTAAATATGTCCAATTTTCTAATTATAAACAAAACCCTCCCAAAATTAATTTAAATTACAATAGCGAATCTATTAAGAAAGAACATACCATAAAATTTTTAGGCTTAATATTAGATAATAACTGTAACTGGGGAATACACATAGATAATATATGTAATAAACTAAATAGATTTGTATATGCGCTGAAACAACTGCGCATCGCAGCTAGTCAAGGCGCAGCGCTCAGTGCTTATCACGGTTATGTTAGCTCTGTTCTCAGATATGGACTACTTGTATGGGGTAACTCCACACATACCCAGAGAGCCTTTATTGCCCAAAAGAAATGCATACGAGCAATAACTGGCACCCATCCACTCGAAAGTTGCAAACCAATATTTAAAAGACTTAGGGTTTTAACATTAGTATCCCTATACATAATGGAAATATGTATGTTTGTCAGAAAACACGAACACTTCTTTTCCAAGGTCAGTGAAGATAGTAAATTTTTACAAAGGGATCCAACAAAACTAAAAAAATTACCTTGTAGAAGCGCTCTCCATTATAAGAACAGTTATATGATGTCAATCAAAATTTATAACCATATACCTAAGATAATAAGAGAACAACCATTACGGCTATTTAGGAAGTTGCTAAAGAAATGGTTGCTTGAAAAAAATTTTTATACATTGAAGGAACTTTTTGATTGTAATTACAATAGAAATAGAAAAGATTCATATTAATAAGTAAGTACTATTATTAGTAAGTAAATAAGTTTAATGTAACTTTTTTTATTTTATAAACATTGTAATAGTTTGTAATAATAGTATGTAATAGTGTTTTCGCATAAATTGCAAATATTCGTATGTCTCTAATAGAGGCGGATGTGCTTGATCTAAATTAATTGTTACCAACTTTTGTACCATATCCTTGGCGAATAAATATCTTTATCTTTATCTTTATCTTCCCTCACTCTGATAGTCCGATGGGACGGCAATCCGACACGACCGGAGAGAGATCAGGCGCTGGACCGACATTTACGTGCTCTATGACATTTACGTGCAGGTATGTAACAAATGTGTAACCAGCTTTACATAATAATATTTTTTTGTACTTACCACACCTTGTACAGGTTCGCGGCATTTTTTAACTTTTTCATCTAAAAAATAAAATTACACTTTCACATAATATCAATAATTATTTTTCATAAATAAGTATTAATCACAGTTTTTCAAATTAAAAGAAAGTAGTTAGGAGTATTTTAAACTTGTTTAAGTAGTTTTGAAATGGGATAAAATAAAGGCAATGATTTCTTTTATAATAGGTATGCATAATAAAATAATCCTGGCTGATTGAGGAACTCGTGGCTAAGTATAAGGTAAAGCAACACTTGTCATGGGATGGGTTACCACCCATCCAAGTCCTAACGAGTTCCTCCGTGTTTCGGAAGGCACATTAAATTGATGAGTCCCGGCTGTCATTTGTACATCTTTGGCAGTCGTTACGGGTAGTCAGAAGTCAGAAAGTGTGACAACCTGTCAGTAACATTCGCTCCATTAAAAACACTGGTACTCAGCTGCATCCGGTTAAGACTGGGAGCCGATCCCAGAAAAGTTGAGAAACGGCTGGTCGGATGATGACTGTTGCCTTTTTATCCTTAACAAAGGTCTCGTGTGATAGGTAAAGAGCATTATTTCACCTACTTTCTATAAATAATGGTAAATAAATAAACTTATAAAAAAAAATCAATCTGTTTCATCATGGAGTCGGAAAAGAATAATATTCATAGTTCTCGCCAAACTTAATGGCGGCTCGAAAGTAGCTTAAGCTTAAGTTTAGCGTCGCGCATAACCTAATCTATAAACACTCCCAAGTAGGTACCTATATACAGACGCTAGCACGTCAAGCTATTTGCGACGTTGCCAACTTTCGGTACACGCGCTCTTGATAAATAAATAACTTTTTATTTGCATAAAATGTAGGTACAACAAAAATGGATAAGTCAAACAATCATTCCAAGAATTTGATAGGAAAGTAATGCTAAAATACTGCAATAATAAATATCTTAGTCCAATTCCTTTTCATATAAATAAATCCCTTATATATAGGGTCTAACAATACTAGTGCACCATATTTTTACAGGTCATCTAGTACATGCTAAGGATCATGTTTACCACAAAAAAATCATGAAAACAATAACATATTTTATTAAATTTGTCATCACAGTCGCCAAATTGTACGCATAACGCCGGTCTCTATGAAGGCGCTCGATCGTTGGCCAATAGGTCATTCAACTTTTTTTTTGTGGTAAACATGATCCTTAGCATGTACTAGATGACCTGTAGAGATATGGTGCACTAGTATTGTTACCTGTTAGGCCTTATATATAAGTGCGTTTCATAAATAAAAGATATAAATTACTTACATAAATACAGGGTTTTTTTTAATAATTTCTCATTCTGACATCTGATTTGCGGGAAAATTATCTTCTATTTCTCGTTCAGTTAGTCAGAAATTATTTCCAAAAAATATGTGTTGTGTTTTTATTTACTAACAATTTGTCAATGTATTTGATGTATCAACGTCAGTACTTCAAGAGGATTTGACAATTTGCGAAGGAGGCTAGGATGTACTACTAAGCTTAACCTTTTGACCGCCACAGTCACGTATAGATGACAAGCCAAAAAGTGCCCAGCACGCCACGGTCACGACTACATGACAGGCTTTTGAAGTGGAAAATTAATAGTCAGTTTTAATCGATATAATTCCGAACTCATTACTATTATATTGTAGGTATTTATGGATGAATTCTTAGCTTTGCGCTGAGGGCACTATTTTCTTTTTATAATGGGCGGCATTTTTTCAGTGCCTAAGGGAGGGCGGCAAAAATTTAAAACAATTCCTGGAACTGTAACGAGTGAGGAGGTCAAATAGGCAGCGCCCCTCCGACACATGGGTAGATGAGGAACATGGGTTGGTTTTTAGTCAGTAAGAGTCTGACAGTACCCTTTGCCCTTCCCTCAAGGCTTAGTGTCTCCATGAGGATTTTCCAACTCGATATCAAAAAAAAGATAAACAGGTTATTAATAAAACAGCAAAATAAGTGCTTACAAAAGTATTTTATTTACAACTTAAATTAATATATCCTAAGGACACAGCTTACACTTATCTTATATCCCGCACGCGAAATTATATCGTCAACACTCGCGGTGTATAACTAAATCTAGAACTATAAGGGCCAGTTTCACCGGTTGCTGAGAAGTCCCAGATAGTTTATCTGGCAGATAACTTCTGTTCCATTTTTTATCTGGCAGATAGTGGCTATCCGTTACCTGTGAAACTGGCCGCAAGTTGTATAAGACTTTAGACCGCCACGTCACAAAAAGAAAGACATGCCCTCAGCGCCAAGCTAAGAATTCATCCATAAATACCTACAATATAGTAGTGAGTTCGGAATTATATCAATTGAAACTGACTATTAATTTTGAACTTTAAAAGTGTGTCATGTATTCGTGACCGTGGCGTGCTGGGCACTTTTTGGCTTGTCATCTATACGTGACAGTGGCGGTCAAAAGGTTAAAGATTTGGAAATTAAAACAATTTATACTTAATTCTATCATAGATTGTAGTCAACTACAAAAATGTCCATTTGGATACTGAATGTAAATCTTCAAAACTTAAAAACATAATATAATAACATTTTTTAATATAAACAATAAAAAAAAAAAACACTTAACGCTCATATGTACGCCAGCACATTAAGCTACTGCAATTTGTACAATTTTCAACTTTGTCGCTGAAGAATATTGTTCAAAGTTGATTGGAAGAAATTGTCAGTTTCGGGTTGCTTGATGTGCTGGCGTCAATAAGGATAAATGCGAAACTTTTATGTACAGACGCCAGCACATCAAGCTACTACAATGTGTTAAATTACCTTACTATATTTTCAACTTTATCGCTCAAGCATATAGTTTAAATTTGTTTGGGTTTTCTTTCTTCAGTTTCTCGGTAGCTTGATGTGCTGGCGTCTGTTCCTAATAAAGTAAAAATTACAGACCTCGTCAAACAAATCTTATATTTTAATATCCATTATCACTTATATCATAAACTATTTACAGCGAACTTTAAGTCGCGTTCACATCCCATCATAATCGGCTCAGCCGTTTATGAGTTTTGCGCTTAGGGCCCGTCCACACCCGTCACGAGAGGTAGATTTTCTCATTTTTTTGACCCCCCCATCCCCCTGGTGATATTTAGTAAGGTTTGTCCCCCCCCCCCCTGGATCACGTGTAGTTTTTTGGAAGTCTATGTAAAGGTTATCTTTAACTGGAAAAAAATGCGTTTTGATTTAAAAACATTTATACATATGTATAACTTCGGCTCAAAAATAGCGCTTTTTGACAAAAAATAAATAAAATTAATACCCGTGATGTCTAACGAGACCCCCCTCCCCCTCGTGATGTTTACCGTATCCCCTCCCCCCCTTTTGGGCCTCACGTGATTAATGGACGGCCCCTTAACACATTTAACGAAAATAACTCTCATTAGGCTCTCACAGAAAAAACGGCAGAACCAATTCTCGTGAAACTTTCGCACGGGATATTTTTTTATTCGGATACTTGAATAAGCTTTGGACACCGGTAAAAACTGGCAAAAAGTTAGACATAAAATATAAGGTCTAACAAAACTAGTGCACCATATTTTTACAGGTCATCTAGTAAATGCTAAGGATCATGTTTACCACAAAAAAGTAATGAAAACAACAACATATTTTATTAAATTTATCATCACAGTCGCCAAATTGTACGCATAACGCCGATCTCTATGAACGCGCTCGATCGTTGACCCCTAGGTCATTCAACCTTTTTTCTGGTAAACATGATCCTTAGCATGTACTAGATGACGTGTAAAAATATGGTGCACTAGTTTTGTTAGACCTTATGTTTAGCACAAATCTATGATATCACTCGGGTTTTCAATTTTTGGTAAAATTTTTCTTAGGGGCCTGGCGCGTCTGACGGGTGGCCTCTTAAGAGGTCCGATAGATTCCGTGTCTTTTGAGGAGTCTCTAGATAGGGGGTTGAATTCTTCCTGCAAATAGAATAATATATATTTTTTTACAAATCTACCTTGACACGTCCCGAGGAGCTCGTGGCTAAGTAACAGCCGCACGGGTCGATCAATCATAAGGTTAAGCAACGCTTGCCACGGTTGGTCCGTGAATGGGTGATCATCTTCACATGACGAGTTCCTCCGTGTCTCGGAAGGCACGGTAAATTGGTGGGTTCCGGCTGTCATTTGTACAACTTTGACAGTCGTAAGCCAGAAAGTGTCAGAATTTGACAACCAGTCTTACCATGAGGTATCGGGTTGCCCAGGTAACTGGGTTGGGGAGGTTAGACAGGCAGTCGCTCCACGTAAAACACTGGTACTCAGCTGCAATCGGGTAAGACTGGAAGCCGATCCCAACTTAGCTTGGGAAAAGGCTAGATGAGAAGATGACAAGGCCCATTTGATGGACCATGTCTCTCTTTTTCTATTACTCACTTGAAGAAGTGACATGAGACATTAATTTTGAAAGTCCTGTGTTTCAGCCCAGTACAATTACGTTATGTCGTTAGGGACCAATCTGTCTAGCCTTTTCCCAAACTCTGTTGGGGTCGGCTTTCAGTCTAACCGGATGCAGCTGAGTACCACATGGCCTGCCTATCTGATGTCTTCAACCCTGGGCAACATGATATCCTTTGGTAAGACTGGTTGTCAGACTGTCTAGCTTCTGACTACCCGTAACGACTGCCAAAGATGTACAAATGACAGCCGGGACCCACCAATTTAGCGTGCCTTCTGAAACACGGAGGAACTCGTCATGACAAGATGGTCACCCATCCACGGACTGACCGCGCCAAGCGTTGCTTAACCTTAAGATCGATCACCCCGTGCGGCTGGTACTTAGCCAGGAGCTCTTCTACTGAATGTACTATACTTCTAAGTGTGCTACAATATTACCTTCTTGAGGGGTTTTCCACGTCTAGCAGGGGGTCTATTAAGGGGTCCTCTAGACTCCGCGTCCTTTGCAGCTTTAATTAAGGGGTCGGGGTCTATATCATCCTGTGAATAGGAATAAACAAAACTAAGCTATTTTATAAAAAAAAGTCGTGGTGGCCTAGTGGTTAAAGCACCAGCCTTTCGAGTATGAGGGTGCGGGTTCGATTCCAGGTCAGGCAAGTACCAATGTAACTTTTCTAAGTTTCTCGGACACCAATGACTGATTAAAGGTGAAGGAAAACATCTCGAGGAAACCTGGACTATAAAGTCTGAAATCACCAACCCGTATTGAGCAAGCGTGGTGATTAACGTTCAATCCTTCTCCGTGGGAGAGGAGGCCTGAGCCCAGCAGTGGGACGATAAAAAGGCTGTGATGATGAAACTATTTAATAGCAAAATAACTAAGCCGACAGAGATTAAAGAAATTTTGTACAGACGCCAGCACATCAAGCTACCCGAAACTGTCAAATTTTCCCAATCTACTTTGAACCATATGCTTCAGCGATAAAGTTGACGTCCCACGCGGACGACGTCGCGGGCAACAGCTAGTTATCCCTAAATCTGTGACATTATTTATCTTCTGAGACTATGACCCTTGAGTTTGTTTCGGCGTTTCTTCTCAAGGTAGTCAGTTAGGAAATGCCGACCTCATCGCGACGTGTTGATTTCAAACTATTTGCAAAATAAATATCATTTATCATTTCAATTGTTCATCCTACCTTGTCGGGGGGTCTTGTATGGGGGTCCCGTTCTACTGGGGGCCACATATGGGGTCCTGTGGGCTCCGCTTTCTTTGGGGTCTCTATTAAGGGGTTGGGGTCTACCGCATCCTGTAATAAACCAATTTATATGTATACTTACTAGCGGACCCGGCCACGCGTCGTTGAGATTTTGTTATAATTATAAACAAATAATTAGCAATAAAATAATATTGCGACTATAAATTAAGATGTAAGCTATCCTATCTTTCAAGTTGCATCAAACTGCACACGGTGTGCGAAGCTGATTAAAATCGTTTTAATAGTTTAGAAGTGCATCGCGAACAAACAACGAGACACGTAATTTATATATAGGGCCTAACAAAACTAGTGCACCATATTTTTACAGGTCATCTAGTACATGCTAAGGATCATGTTTACCACAAAAAAAGATGAATGACCTAGGGGTCAACGACCGAGCGCCTTTATAGGGACCGCCGTTATGCGTACAATTTGGCGACCGTGATAATAAATTAAATAAAATTTGTTGCTGACATAACTTTTTTCAGGTAAACATGATCCTTAGCATGTACTAGATGACCTGTAAAAATGTGTTGCACTAGTTTTGTTAGACCTTAGATATTAAGAAGATATATAAATTTCAATTTCCCGTTCCTCTTCATGACATACGCAATAATCGTTTTGTTTATATATATTTTGACAGTAACAAGGTACAGTCAGTTTCGTTAGTTAAAGTTTTTGACTAAAGATTAGTGTATTTTTTAAAGTTCAAATACTTACAACAAAAGAAATAACATCCATGGGTATTTTGTCTTCCCAATCGATACGATTTTTATGCTCTTCATTTGTTGGCAACACTTTACTTTTCTTAACTGGTGTTGCCATCTCAACAATCTCAGAATCCCTTTTATTAACTTCTTTCATCAAATATTTATTTAAAATTTTATTTTGACTATTTTCATGAGAGAATGCCGTAGAACTACTTTCATTTACATTAACGTTATGGGAAAAATTGACCACGGGCTTATTGAAAATTAAGACCCCATCTACGATTTTAGCATCTAGAGATGGAACTAAAGTGACCCCCTCTTTTATAGCTATGGGGTGCAATTGTAACGGGCCGTTAGGCGTCGTTAAAAGCAAACTGTCCCCCGTAAGTACTTCTTTAGGCTTTTGTAATAAATGTTCTAGGGGCACTACAATTTTGGGAGCAGGGGGTTTTTCTAGAAGATTCTCTATGGGGACTAATCTTGGTGTGGGGTGTAAAGCAGGGGGTCTTCCGGGCACTCGGGGGGCTTGCGATTCGACTTTCGCTATTTTTATGCTCTGTTCATTGTCTTCATCGTCTAAATTGATACACACTAATGTTTTTAGTGCTTTTAAGGGGGTCGCGGCTGAACTGTGGAATAAAAAAATATATTTATTCATTGCATACAGAAATACATGTAACATGTAGAGGAGCTCGTGGCTAAGTAACAGCCGCACGAGTCGATCGATCATAAGGTTAAGCAACGCTTGGCGCGGTCGGTCCGTGGATGAGACCATCTTGTCATGACGAGTACCTCCGTGTTTTGGAAGGCACGTTAAATTGGTGGATCCCGGCTGTCATTTGTACATCTTTGGCAATCGTTACGTAGTCAGAAGCTAGAAAGTGTGACCACCAGTCTTACCAAGGGGTATCGGGTTGCCCAGGTAACTGGGTTGAGGAGATCAGACAGGCAGTCGCTCCACGTAAGCCGGCCCCAACATAGCTTAGGAAAAGGCTAGGCAGAGAAGTTTTACATGTCTTGATAGACTTTTTCTTTGAATTTTAAAAGTGATTGACATACCTTGGAACAGGTGTTTGCGACATGTTATCTTCTGATAACCGTAAGGTGTCAGGAGACTGTGTCCTGTAGTTTCCATTTATATTCAAAGCGTCACAATGAGGATTTTCTATCTTTATTTCAGTCACTGCTCCAAAATGGTCTGTATTGAGGGGAAGTTTGTCCGGGATAACATACATATCCCTTGGGGGTCTAGCTTTCTTACTAACTAGAGTATTCTGAAAAAAATAACATTAATTAAAATAAATAATAACTAGTTTTAGGCGAAGATAAAAAGTCGTGGTGGCCTAGTGGTTAAAGCACCAGCCTTTCGAGTATGAGGGTGCGGGTTCGATTCCAGGTCAGCTAAGTACCAATGTAACTTTTCTAAGTTATACGTACTTTCTTAGTTTATGGACACCAATGACTGAGTAAAGGTGAAGGAAAACATCTCGAGGAAACCTGGACTATAAAGTCTGAAATCACCAACCCGCATTGAGCAAGCGTGGAGATTAACGCTCAACCCTTCTCCGTGGGAGAGGAGGCCTGTGCCCAGCAGTGGGACGATAAAAAAAAGGCTGTGATGATGAGGCGAAGATCAGTCGGCTGCGCAGGACATATTATAGTGCACGCACATATTATGTGTCGAGTGAAGCCGGCCGATTTCACCTGACATATCCGGCGACAGTCATGTAGTTGACGACACGTGTCTCGCAATGTTGCCAGACATATCGACCGAAGTCCGGCAACGTCGCTGGAGACACGTGTTGCACGATATTTGACCCCTAGTGTATCCGTGCCTTTTTGGTTTATTTTGGGTGTTACAATACTAGTGCACCATATTTTTACAATTCATCTAGTACATGCTAAGGATCATGTTTACCACAAAAAAAGTTGAATGACTTATAGGGGTCAACGACCAAGCGCCTTCATAGAGAGCGGCGTTATGCGTACAATTTGGCGACAAATATATTAAATTTAATAAAATATGCTGTCGTTTTCATGACTTTTTTTGTTATAAACATGATCCTTAGCATGTACTAGATGACCTGTAAAAATATGGTGCACTAGTATTGTTAGACCTTATATTCTCAATATCTTCACTACCATGCCTAAAACTACATTGAAGGTATCTCACCCCTTCCACACCAAACACCTGTATCTTTGTCTGTTTTAGCGTGGTAGAATTCCGAACTGAAGCTAATTCGGCTTCCCATACTGAAGACACTCTCCTTGTTGCTGGCTGTAAATTTAATTACAAAATAATCATAATTATCTCCCGAGCCTTTTCCCAACTATGTTGGTAGTTAAAGAGCCAACCTCTCAAGTATGAGGGCGTGGGTCCGATTCAGGCAAGTACCAATGCAACTTTTCTAAGTTTGTATGTACTTTCTAAGTATATCTTGGACACCAATGACTGTGTTTCGGATGGCACGTTAAACTGTAGGTCCGTCCGGACTGTTATTGAACATCCTTGGTAGTTGTTACGGGTAGTCAGAAGCCAGTACATCTGACGCCAGTCTAACCAAGGGGTATTGGGTTGCCCGGGTAACTGATTTGAGGAGGTCAGATAGGCAGTTGCTCCTTGTAAAACACCTGGTACTCAGCTAAATCCGGTTAGACTGGAAGCCGACCCAAACATAGTTGGGAAAAGACTCAGGAGATGAGTTATGAGTTAAAAATTAAAACGAAGCTACTTACAAACCCAAATATATCGATGATCTTACTAAAGTTTTTATTTTGGAACACGTCGATATTATTCCGCTTTTGTAGTAGGATTTGGAAAAATATTTTGTCTATTGCTGACGCGAAGGCTAGAGACCTGAAGAACTGAAGTGCTTTGATCGCTTTGACTTCACAAATGTAGCAGATATTGTCATTCTGAAAGAAAGTTTAGCATCAAATAATATATTAATATCAGGACACCTTTTCATACACGGTCGAAGTGTAGCCTTAGGAAGTCGAAGTGTAGGATTTAGAAAAATAATAGGGTTGGAGTGTAGCAAAGGCGGTGCAAGGCTGGATGAAAATTAAAATCTTATATATGCCTAGTTTTCTTTTTCCATATCTAAAGTGAGGGATCAATTTGAGGGTTGCATCCTGCCAACTCATGTCGACTAAGGTTTACAAAGCTTAGTTTGTTACCACTACCATCGAAATATGTATTTTAGCAACAAAAATCAATTTTCGTTGCCGCAAACGAGTTTAACGAATTTGGAATGTTAAATTGTGTACAAACCTTCCATTTTAAATGCATTTTAATAGCTTTAGCGAAAGCCTTCACCGATTCAGTATTATATACCAATTTTGTTTCTGTATTAGTCTTCAAACAAATAGAACAGAACTCAATCCCATCTTTATATCTTGAAAAGAAATTATCCAACTGCGGAGCTTCCTTGTATCCCTCCATTTTGGAACTATAAATGTCCGTTTGTGACACTAAAGTAAATATTATCGAAGATAATAAGAACTATGATATGTTTTTATAACATTTTCATTGTATTTTCGCGACAATTTCTGTAACAAACAAATCGAGGCACGACGATAATATTTTGACATGACAGACAACTGACAAGTGACATTATCATGTCATTGTCAAGTCTATAGAGTTACGATTCGCTAATATTCAGTAATAATAATAATAATAACCCCGTTGCCCCCTTGACCCCCGTTGCCCCCTTGTTGCGACTTAGCGACTAGTTCCCGGGGGCCCGGTAAGTGAGCTGGCGAGTCTCCTCCTGCCATTTTTACATGTATTTATTACATTGTTATCGGCAGGGGTCATAGTCCCCATAGTTTTCCCTTCCCTAGTCCACTAGCATCCCATTACAATAACCCAAGTAGATTTTCTTCCACACTTAGCAATAGTTTAGCACAAACCGGGGGTTGTCCTTGGGTACATTTCTATAGTGTATACAGGGACAATCGTCGGTTTTGTGTCACCATTACATATATTAAAGTTGTCTCAAAAGGGCTTCAGCGTGTTGGCTTCGGCCCCACGTTCGCCTTCTAAAAATCCGGGACAAAAAAAAAAAAAAAAAAAAAAAAAAAATAATAATAATAATATCGTTTATTTGCATAAAATGTGGTATAAAAGTTGGTATAAAATTTGGTTACAGAGCTAGACACATTTCGCAGTTATAAAACAGCATGCAGTACGTTATCTGTGATTTTTTATTTTTATTAGTCGATATATTACTTACTGAGAACATCCCTAATTTAATCTTATTATTTATTTTTATAAAATCAAAAGACTGGATCATTAGAAAATATACTGTATTGGGTAATTACGGTAGATTTTCTAAAATAGATTGGTTCAACATAAAGGTAGATACATACATATATATTTATGTATACCGCATTCCGCCAGCGATTTTATCGAGAACATAACTCGTCGATCATAAATCCATCGATATAAGAAAGTCTTCCGATATAAGAAGAACTTCCTATATCGATGTCCCCCTCCCTCTCTCGTGAAACTAATATCTATGAATAAGAATTTGACAAATTACAAAAATAAAACAATACATTCTTATTGGCCTAATAATTTATTTAATATTTTTATTGCAATTTGCCGAATTCTATAAATATTTATACATTTATTTAACAAGATCAAACTACCTAAACTAGGTACATACTTTTCTATATATAAATATTAAAATGAGGAATTATATGATTGCTTGTCTGAATAGCGTCCAAAACTACTCGACCGATTTGAAAAATTCTTTCACTGTTGTGAAGCTACACACCTACACTATCCCCGGTGAACATAGGCTATGTTTTAGCAGGGTACGGGAACAAGCTCGCCGGGGAAGCGGGAAAACCCCGAGAACGTGCTAGTTATTGATAAATTAAGTCGCGTGTTTTTACTAGCACGGTATTTGGCTACTTTTTATCCAGGTGCACGGAGAAACTTGAACTATAAAGTCTGAAATCACCAACCCGCATTGAGCAAGCGTGGTGATTAACGCTCAATCCTTCTCTGTGTGAGAAGGAAGCCTGTGCCCAGCAGTGGGACGATAAAAAGGCTGATGATGATGATTTACATTATAGTATTTCTGGAACACTTATTTCCTCTTCCATCCATGAGCGACCTTCAAATGCTGTGTCAAATTGATCCTGGATTTGAATATTTTATTTGGGCAGTGCGGGCACTCCACGGACGCTGACTCGGGTGGGTGCACATATTTGCTGTGCTGATGCAAGCAGAGCCTAGATTTGAACTCCTTACCGCAGACTGTACATTTGTGGATTTTGTCACCTGCGAAGACCATACGATTTTAAAATCAGAACTTTTTGATTATAAAAGTATGATATATGAGTCACATTTGGTTATAAAAAAAAGTTGTAAGATCTGTAAACACTGTTACAAAACCAAAAGTATGGTAATAGGGGCATATGCATGAAAAAATATTTACAATCTAACTAGTTTATCAATAAATATACAAAAATAGAATACTAACTGTGAAAAAAATATCGAAATCAGTAGGAAAACAAACGAGATATAACAATTTTAAACAAGTATACCTGTCCCTCTCACCAAAACGCTATATTCAATGACAGCATTACGGGCGTGTGTAGTTGTGACGTAAATTTTATACTCGGACTTCTCTTTCTTATTAGCAGTTTTGAAGCTTTATAACTTCTTGTCGATAAATATATTTTAAAAATTCTTTCATATTTATTACAGCTAAAAGTGTATTAGTTTAGTGAATAAAAAAATTACTTGCATATTCCCTATTGTTAAGCAGTATTGTCTATGTCAATGGTTTATTTACTTACTACAATTACATCAACATTTGTCTAGCCTTTACCCAAGTAATGTGACTTCCAGTCTTACTAGATGCAGCCGAGTATTAGTGTTTGTCATGGAAGGACTGCCTATCTGATCTACTCAACCCGGTTACCTTGGCCATTCGGTACTGACACTCCCTCCAACTGTACCCACAGGGGGTCATTGCTGATTTCCACTCAATGCAAAAGAAAGCAGTCGGGCAGTTTTTATTCAACAGAAATAAGATTATGGCTATTATTTGTGCAACCTTACAAGTTAATTTCTTTGACTTGTAAAACTAAAGACAACTCACCAGACGGATGAACATTCCTCTTATGATTAGACAGATACTTCAGCGACCTAAACTTCTGACCGCAAAGCTCGCACTCCTCCGAGTCCTCTACCGCCTCATGTACCAACTTAACGTGCTCCCTCAGCGTCAACTTAGACTTAAAATTCCTATTGCAGCGTCCACAAGTCAGTATCACATCCGGTTTGCGGTGCTCGTTCAGTAAATGTTCTTTGATACAGTATATCGGTAAGTCTAGAAGGCATATCGGACAGGACGCTGGCTGTAGAAGGTCCTGTTCCTCTATAAAGTACTTCGCTTCAACCTCCCTCATTATCTGTTGGAACGTTTTACGCTTACGGACTTTCTGCTCCGGTTGACATTCTTGTTGATGTATCGTCAGGAGTTTACGTTCTTGAAATGTGTTCTGACATACGTGGCATTTGTATAGGACCCTGCGGTAGTTATGTGTGTTCACCATGTGGTCTGATAGTAGGTTGGAGTCGAAATCTTCTAAGCAGTGCAGGCAGATCATGAGGCCTGTTTTTGGGTCCATCATCGTGTCCGTTGAGTTGAATTCGATCGGTTCTTGGTTGGTTTGCACGCACTGTGCGAGTTGTAGCAGGGCCCTGAAAGTTATTGTTCTTTATTTTAAATCTATTAAAAAAATGAGTTTGGATAGTTTTGAATTTTTTGATGCATTATTCTAATTTTAATTTGTCTCTTTTTTATTTTCTTTGTATATACTTTGATTAAGTTTGTAAATATAGTAATATTAATTTAAAAAAAAAAGTTAGGATATTATCAAATTCGTCCTGTCACTTTTATTACATTGTATCTTTTCATTCTAAATGATAAATGATATTTATTTTGCAAATAGGTTGAACTTAACACTTTTACACGTCAACACATTTTTTATAAAATAACGAGATGAGGTCGGCATTTCCTAACTGACTGCCTTGAGAAGAAACGCCGAAACAAACTCAAGGGTCACAGTCTCTTTTAAAGTCCAAACATAAAAAGAGTTTATTAGAGAGAGTGAATTCTGTACTAGAAACTCACAACATTTACCGTATTGATAATAATTATTTATAAATATTTTTTTAGTAATTAATATAATTTCTTACTTATTTATTTAAAGATTCATGCAAACAGCATTTAAGCGCACTTTATATTTAGAATATTAAGTAGGCATACCAACACGAAATTGAGTACTAATTACTCGAAAAATAACTAGGTACTAGACTCTAGACTACTAGACTAGACATTCTAGAATTTCCTTTTAATTATAAAGGTTCCATTAAAGCTAAAGCTTTTCCTTGTATTTTCGACACTAATATATCTTAGAAAGACTTTAAAATTCACTATCATCAAAGCAAATAACTATCCACACAATTTTTACACGATTCGATACATACATTGTGTTATAATGTTCTTCTTCATCTTCCTCCTTGATTTCCGCTTTAACAGTCACTCCCACCTCATAGCTGCTACCCTCCAGAGGGTCTACATCCAATTCCATCATGATTCTGATTTATTATTCGCGAAAAAACATGAAAAATACCTAAAATCTCGAAGTGCAAAATGCCGAACCCAAACAAAATAATTAATTTGACAGATAGTGCTGTGGTTGTTTGGTGGTTATATCGATAGAATGTTAAATGTCACGTTAGGACGTCGTGTCGGCTATCGCTGAAAATCAGCGATGTGACTCTGTCTCTCTCAGGGTTGGAGCAGGTTGCAGCATTAAGCTGAGCGTCGCGTCGGCCGTATTGCGTGATTGCGACACAATCTTTCCTTAATGTCTCAATTTGTACAATTTGTCCTTATGAGTCACAAGCACGTAATTTGTTATTTTCTTTCTTTCAAATGAATCTTACGATGAAACCATACGAAGCGTGTAGAAAATCTATTTGCTACCAGTGCAACGGCGCTGTAGCAGTGGCTGTACCGCTGCCGTTGCAGCGTAATGTGAAGACGCCGCCGGTTTTTCAACAGCAATTAGATACGACATAGCATGTTACTGGATTGGATTGTGCAGCCCTTGGACGCAAGCCTGTTGCAGTTGTGAACTACGAGACGAGGCGAAGACTGATGCGCTGCTACATTTGCAGTGACAAATGTCAGCTTACAAGCATCGTGTGTCCTCGCCAATTAAACACGTTTGCGGAATCATAAATTTTTGAAAGAAAACTTCAGAATTATGTGATATTTTACTTTTTTATAAAATTCATATAAACTGTTTACATTCTATACATCTTATACTGAACGCCTATGACATAGGATTTGTTTAGAATGTCGCACACGGCGAGGAAATCCTCCTTCGTTCTGTACTTGTAGTACGCCGTCTCAGACTTCCATTTGGAGCTGAACTTAGGGTCAGAAAAGAACGGTTCTGACGTCTGAATATCCAGCGGTTCTTGGGGCAGAGGTAGCATGAGCCTGCAGAAGAAAAATTGTATTTTCTTGGTACCTTGACCACACAATTTTTGACTATCCGTATTTTTATAACTAAAATGGCTGGATAAATTTTGATGACAACCAAATATTTGATAGTTTATAGTATAATGAGAAATTTAAAGCTGCTCGGTTTTTATAAAAGCTAGCTATTTCTGAATTGAGAACCTCGTCTTCTTTTGATGTCGGTTAACAAACATCGACATTAACAAAGCGGTGACGCCGCTATATACAGCTAAGTTGAAGTTTGCTCAATATTTCGGTTACTTTCTACGTATTTCAGTTACCTGGTGGCGTGTAAGAACATCCGGTGTGGCATGCTGTCCCGCGTGCCACTGTAAGTGTAGTCGCCGAGTATCGTGTGCCCCACCGCGCTGCAGTGCACGCGCAGTTGGTGGCGACGACCTTCAAAACAAATAGCCGGTCAAAATGCTATTACGAAAACCTCAACCCAATCATGTTGCCAAAATTATAGATTGTAGGAAGACTGCACTGCAATGGCGTCTTCGGTTCTTTAAATTCTCTGAGAGATATTGTTATAATACTGTGCCCAACATGGTCCATTTGTGACTAAATTATCAATGTACCAAAAACCTGTGTACATTATGGTACTTACGCAACAAGGAATTTAGAATTGAGATAAGAACGACTGAAGTAATATTCTTCTTCTTTAAGAGCCTGGCTCTTGTCGGTGCAGCTCCTTCCAATTCTACCTATCATGTACCAACTCTTGAACTTCCTTATATGTCCCAAAATATAGGAAATATATTTTATAGGTAACTCTTTGCTCAAAGGTAGGCGTGATCTATATAATTTAGAAACATGTTTACTGTTGCATTGTTGCCTTAGTAGGAGAAAGAAGTATTACCTGTTATAGGCTTAAGCAATAGCACGGACACGGGGCTATTATCGTAATACCCGGTCTCCAGCCGCAGCGCTCGCGTGTGCGCGTGTCGCGACTGCAAGCATCTCTCCGACGCTTCACTCGTCGTGAGCGCAGACATTCGGTGACTCGAGTCCGCCGTAGTAGGATCTACGCCTACAAATTTAAATAAAGGCACTAGTTACCTTCACTTGCGTCCCAAATAACTTACTTATACTTGCAATCTTCCAACAAAAAGCTAGCTAGCTAATCAGTACCACCTATCTCCTTGCCAAATTTCATTTCAATCGGTTCTGTCTTTTTAATGTCTAATCCCTAGCTTTCTAGTTTCAGTAGAGGTTTCATCTGCCTCCCGGGGAAACTAATGTGCACCTACATAAAATGTATCCTATAGCCGTCCTCTGTATGAACAGGCTATCTGTTACTGAAAGAATTTTTCAAATCGGTACGGTGTGTCCTGTGATTAGAAAGTTCTAGCAAAGTAACAAACTCTTCAACCACCTTAAGCGCCTAATTTAGCCACTACCATACCTTGCACAGGCCTTATAGTGTTTCATTATTTATATACATTTTGAATGTTTCACTGTCACGGGTAGACAACTTCAGAGCGGTTCAGTCATATGATAAAACCTGTCCCTGCATCAACAGCTACTCATTTCACTTCATCATCATCATCTCAGCCATAGGACGTCCACTGCTGAACATAGGCCTCCCCTTTAGATCTCCACATTTGGGTAGGTCGAACTGCTGCCGTCTGTATGATCTCATCATTTCACTTACCCACATTAAATTCAATATCAGCGACTTCAAACGCCACGTGCCCCCTTACGACGGCCAAATAATATTTCATAGTTAACCTCTGCTCAAATAGTTTGCCTGAAACAAAAATAATCTATTTATAAATAATGTACGATTCCAAAAAAAAAAATACATATCCGCGTTTTTTTTTCGTGGGAAATCATCAAATGACGTCTCCCGCTGAGTGAACAAAATCCACTATGCTCCTTCTGGAGGTCCCTGTGTGCCAGGGTACGGTAACTCTTACGAACAACCCGCAGCCCAGGCAGACCCTGAAAGGCCGCTTCTATGTTGCTGACATCTCTTCGAAGAGCACGTGGAACAGAACGCGCCGCCGAATAATAAAAATAGGATATGTTTTTAAACTCAATACGTTTGCCCTTACTACATAGTATTTTTATCAGATAATTATAAAACAAATAAGTTGACAACATCAAATCCGGAAAGATTTTCGATGGACCAAAGTAATAGCCATAGTATTCTTGTATGTGTGACATAGTGCAAAACTCCTACTAGTCTTGTGTTTTATATTCAATAATCGGAATTCTTTATAGAAAAAACCCCGAAGATAAATAAAGAATTAAAAAAAAACTGCAATAACCTGCTCGCGCCGCAGAGGATTTGTTCTTCGCTATGCAGAGGACGCCACTGGTCGCATAGTCGAGGCGTTGGACGAAGTGCAGGGGAAACACCGAGGAGGACAGGTGCGAATCAGGCGCGGCTATGTGATACGTGACTGTGTTCTGAAAGTTAACATTTGTAAAAACTTTCTCAACTTAATAGCGAAAGTGTAAGGGATACAAATAAATGAAGTAAAGATAGACAATCGCGCGAGTTGACGCGCAGAGATAATTTTTAGCTATCAGCGGCTGTATCTCCCAAGCCTTTTCCCAACTATGTTGGGGTCGGCTTCCAGTCTAACCGGATGCAGCTGAGTACCAGTGTTTTACAAGGAACGACTGCCTATCTGACCTTCTCAAGCCAGTTACCCGGGCAACCCAATACCCCTTGGTTAGACTGGCGTCAGACTTACTGGCTTCTGACTACCCGTAACGACTGCCAAGGATGTTCAATGACAGCCGGGACCTACAGTTTACTGTGCCATCCGAAACACAGTTGGTGTCCAAGATATACTTGGAAAGTACATACAAACTTAGATAGTTGCATTGGTACTTGCGTGACCTGGAATCGAACCTACGCACTCATACTTGAGAGGTTGGGTTTTTAACTACTAGGCGAGTATAATAACGATATGATACATACAAACGGCAGCAGGCCGATCTACCCTAATCTCTCAAAATTTTACCAATTGAATAATATATTAATCTTCGTTTCTTTTAGGTTGGGAAATCTATTAAAGAAATTTGACACCATGAGGTAGGTTGATTTGCTGGCATCTGTACCTATACTCGATAACCATTTGATTCAGCCGAGCCGTCATTAAATTTGGTGAGAGCAATTTTGATAGATAGCGATAAATTATATCGATATTACAACAGCGAACTACTAAGCACTACACTATATAATGTTTACCAAGTAAGAAAACATAACCTCTTAACAAAACTATTTAAGCCAAATGTCCTAAGCTAATACGCTTACCTTCTCATTTTCATCATCAGAATTAATATACATATCAAAAGGTTTGTTTACAACCAAAAAATTGTCGTTTTCAAACAACTTTTCCACCGCCATGTTTGTTGACAAAATACCTCTTGAATTTCCCAAAAAATCGCGTTCAAAAACAACAGTGATCTAACAAAATATTATGGTTCATTATCCAAGGGCCTTTGTATTCTAAAGCCTTTTGGTCGTTCAAAATTTTCATAGACGGAATCAGTGGAATACAGTTCGATACCCTGGGGCAAAATATCATCAAGAGGGATTTGAAAACTGTTTGTAAAGCCCTATCTAGGTAACTATCAAACATATCCTCAAGTGGCATTTTGCCCAGTGGATACCGAATAACTTTATATTCGTTACATAATATCGTATCGGCAGTTCACACACAATTTGGCTGGTGACAGAAACTAGTACAAAACAAAAAACGAATGACAAATATTCTTTTTTGTTTGGCAGATGTTAAAAAATATGTTTTTTTAACTCAAGCACGGACCTCTTTAGAATACCTATCTTGAACGCATCCAAAAGCTGTCAAAATTGACATAAATCGTATTATTATGCGGCTAAAGTACGTAGCCTCAAAATTGTATCAGTTTGTTCACAATCGATAACCACTTAAAATAATTTGGCCTATATCGCATTAATAACTGTTTGTGTGTAGTAAAAACACAGTTTTTAATAGAAAATAATAAAAATGAAGCGAGTTAAAAGGCATAAAGTAAAAACAGAGGCGCCGGAAGCTTCCAGTACCCACAATCGAGACCAAGAAGTGCATGATCTGGCGTATTACATACACGATCGTGTCGAACTCATGCACCAAGTTTTCTCGGTGATAAAATACAAGGAATTAAAAGCTATGGTGCCTGCTAGCATCAGAAATATATCTATAGACGACCTACAGGAACTGTGCACTGAAGAGGTATCGTAATTTCTAAATTTCCCACTAGATTTACACATCAATTTTCAGTTACCATCTTTGTATTATTTTTGTGAACATTTCACTCTAAATTGCATATTAAACAACCACAAAACCACACCAGTAAGACGACAGCAGACAGCAGACGCCAGCACATGAAGTTACTAAAATCTGTCAAATTTCATTCCTTTTAATAGATTTTTAACTTTATTGCTGAAGCATATGGTTCTAGGCTGCTTGGGAAAATTTGTCAGTTTCGAATAGCTTGATGTACTGGCGTCTGTACCAATATTTACAGACTAGCTGTCCCCAGCAGTTTCACCCGCATCTTTGGTTACTGCTCCGCTCCCGTGTGTCTAAGCGTGATGGTATATAGCCTATAGCCTTCCTCGATAAATGGGATATCTAACACTGAAAGAATTTTTCAAATCAAACTAGTAGTTCCTGAGATTAGCACGTTCAAACAAACAAACAAACTCTTTAGCTTTATAATATTAGTATAGATAATAATGTGACCACCTTCTTTGCAGTTGCTAGGTATAAGTTCAAAGCGTCTCTGCGCTATTCTTGATGGGGCTGATCCCCCGTCAGACACGGAGTCCTCCAGTCCGTCCCCACCACCAGAACAGATGGAGACCATATCGCTGGACAGTATATCTTCGGATGATGAGATACTGAGCCAGTCTAGCAGTAAGAAGAAAAAGGTGAGTTCCCCGCCTCCTGAAGAAACTGTATTCCGCACCTGGTTTAAAAGTAGCCTTTGTCAGGCTCTAGTCTGTGTCCAACTGACCTGTACCAAATTTTATTTAACCTTTTGACCACCACAGTCACGTATAGATGACAAGCCAAGAAGTGTCCAGCATGCCACGGTCATAAATACATGACTGATTTTTAAAGTTCAAAATTAATAGTCAGATTTTCAGTAGTTCCGAACTCACTACTTATTTATTAATTAAAGATATTTACAAGACATTTACATTATGTTAATTAATATATTAATAAAAAAAAACTTTATAAATTGTGCCAAAAAATTCCTCCTGAATGCTTCTCATCGGGAGTGTACCCAATAGGCTGGCAGCATTGTCACATTAGATGGCAATGCCTATCCGTTGGCTGAAATAAAAGCCAGGCTTTGGGTCACGGGAAGTGTCAGGGAATCTCTCTGAGATATCATCGATTACTCACTACTATATTGTAGGTATTTATAGATGAATTCTTATCTTGGCGCTGAGGGCACGTCTTTCCTTTTCTGTCGAGGCAGTCAAAAAGTTAACAAAACAATAAATTTAAACATTCTTCTTTCCAGCACAAGCACCGTCGCCACTCGAAGTCTAAATCCAAACGCAGGAGGTCCAAAGACGAGGACCCAGGAGAAGCAGACAAGAGCAAGGCGTCCCGAGCTGGCCTGACCGTGCTGGAGTTGTTAGAGCTCCAAGCTAGGGCTAGAGCGATAAGAGCCCAGCTACAGCAAGAGCAGAAAAATAGTAAGCTAGCTATGATCATAACGGCGAATCATGTCTAGGCTTTTCCCAAGCTATGTTGGGGTCGGCTTCCAGTCTTAACCGGATGCAGCTGAGTACCAGTGTTTTACATGGAGCGACTGCCTATCTGGCCTCCTCAACCCAGTTACCTAGACAATCCAATACTACTTGGTAAGACTGGTTGTCAGAGATTTTGGCTTCTGACTACCTGTAACGACTGTCAAAGATGTACAAATGACAGCCGGGACTCAACAATTTACCGTGCCTTCCGAAACACGGAGGAACTCGTCATGACAAGATGGTCACCCATTCACGGACCGACCGCGTGAAGCGTTGCTTAACATTATGATCGATCGACCCGTGCGGCTGTTACTTAGCCACGAGCTCCTCAGCTCAATAAATAATTTGAAGACTTCGTTGGCGCAATGGTAACCACGCCGGGATCTCCTTCGAGAGAACGGCCTGGACAATTGGCCTGGACGCCATCATCATTATCACAATTTCCTGCGCAGCTGGCTGATATTTTTACTTCTGTCTGAACAGAATCAGCATCAGAACCCTCGAAGGAGGCTCCGCACTCTTCAGACAACGAGGTGGAGATCAAAGAAGAGCCGGCTGAGGTCGTGGAGATCAGTAGCGATGATGAGAAGCCTAAGATTGAGGAGTTGCAGAAGCGTAAGTTGTCTTCTCAATACTAGACTAGCTTTTCATGCACCTGGCCTGGATAAATCTCCGGAATTCTGTTTGCAGATGAATGGAAGTTGATAATGTCAGAAGGATGCATGACTGTGTTTAAATTAGTTATATTAAATACTAGCTGTTGCCCGCGACGTCGTCCGCCTGGCATAAATGTTAAAAGATAAGATAAAAGTCATTTATTCAAAGTAGGCTGAAAATCAGCACTTTTTGAAGGTCAATTTTACAAAAAGGCATTAGGATTAAACATTTACCCCCCCCCCCCCCCCGTAGTGATAGCGTGATAATATGTAGCCTATCTGTTGACCCAACCTCTTAGTTATATTCATGCCGAATTTGAAGCAAATTCATGCAGTACTTTTTAAGATTATCCCGGAAATACATACAGACAAAAATTCTAAAAACTATATTTTTGGCTTCGATATCGATTTTAGATCACGCCCCAATTATTCTTATTAAAAAATATTCAATGTACAGTTTTGACTTTTCTACGATTTTATTATATGTATAGATTGTTATCGGCATCGATCGTTCTGTTTAATTCAGAAGTTTCAAACAAACAAACTTCACCTTTATTAACTTGACTCTTGTCTCTTTGTCATTTGTATTACGTGTAAGAGCGAGCGATATATTTACTTGTCTCTTTAAATAAAGAAAGGTTTATATTTCTTTTCCAGAAATAATTCGAGAGAAAGAAGCCGCCCAGCCTCAGCAGCAAGCGACAGTAACAACTATAGTAAACGATTTAACCATTACTGTCCCAAAAAAGAGTAAACAGAAAATAAAATTGAACCGTACTAAATCTACTCCGTCAACAGACAACACTAACAGTGTTGCCAACAATAACACTAGTGGCACAACAGAAAAAGCTGACACTGAAAATGTTGTTACAGCAAAAAAACCAGATCCAACTACTATAAGTAGCGCTGAAGGTAATAATAATGCAAACAAAAAAGATAAAGTAAAGAAAAAGAAAAAAGATAAAAAGAAAGACAGGAAAGATGACATAGATAATGACGAGATTACTCTTCAATTGTCAGATACGGAAAAAATGGATCTTTTAGAAGATCTAGACAGGAAGAACTATGATAGTGTCAGCTCTTGTTCTGATTCTAGTTCGGACTCCAGCGATACTGATGACGGTAAAAAAGATAAAGGTAAAGATAAAGAAGTAAGCAAAACACCAGCTAATACCAAAGATGGTGAAGAAAATGCTGATAAAGTCGAAGTAGAGAAAGATTTAGAAGTTAACGATGATGCAAATCTAAAAACAGCTTCAACAGAACATGAAAAAGAAGAATCTAGTCAGAAACTACATAAAGAAGATAGTTGTAAGGACACTGAATTAAATTCTTCTGAAAATGATAATATTATTATTAAAGATGATGATAAGGATTCTGATAATAATGCAAAAAATAGTTCTAGTTCAGAAGTAATTGAAGTTACCGCAGAACCTGAAATAAAGATTGTCGGAGATCAAAATTTAACTGAGAAAGATCAACCCACCACTTTGAAAGATACCGAAGTTAAAAATACAGAGACACTTAAAGATACACCCATTCTAACAACAAAAGATGACGAAAATAACTCTCAAGCTAAAACTGACAATAATTTGTCAGAAGGAGAGTTGTCAGACCGAGAAAGTTCAGAAGTGGAAGCAGTAGATCTAAAACCTGAAGTAGTCTGCATATCAGACGAGGAAGGTAGCAAGAAAGCAAAAAAGAAAAAAAAGAAGAAAGAAAAAAAATCAAAGAAAGATAAAAAATCTAAAAAGAAGGATTTTCGTGAAAGCGCCGATCAAAACTTTTTCAAAAATAAAGGAGACAACACTTCTCAAGACGAAATTGAAAATACTAGTTCTATAAAAGTCATAGACGATACATCTAAATCAGAAAGTCCAAAAGCCCAAATACCTACACAAGAAGTCTTAGACAAAGTAGATCTAACTTCAGAACAGACTACAGAAAAAACTAAAAACACCCTTTCTACAGACAATAATGCCCTTTCAGAAGACGATATAGCAGTGTACGAAATAATGGAGCTCTCAGACGACTCGTCTTGCTGTGAAGTCGAATGTACCATTCTGTCTAAAGAACCCACAACATCAGAGATAGAGGCTTTGTCAGCGAAAATAGATGAAATCGAAAGAGTAGAGATAATTACTGACAAAGAAATCATAGAATATGAAAAACAGCAGGAGCGTAAAGAAGATTTAGAAGATATATCCAACATATCCTGGAAGGATCGCTATTTGGACAGTACGAAGGTAAAAAAAGTCTTGAACACGGCAAATATTTTGAATGCCATACGAAAGAAGAATATAGAATTAAAGAAGAAGCTAGCAGAATCCAAAAATTATGATACAGAAATAGAAAAAGAACAGAAAGTCGAAGAAAAAGCACAGGATAGTATTCTTCTAGTAGAAGGTACTATAGAACAGTATAATACTCTAGAAACATCAAATAAATACGTTGATCCTATAAAAGAAGTGTCTAAAGATCTAAAAAAGGATGCGAAAATGCTTTTGAAGATGTATAAAAAATTACTTAAGTATAACGATATGCATAGAACTAAAAATCCTAATAAACAGAAAAAGAAAAAAAGACAAAAGGTAAAGAAAGACAGTAAGAACAAGGATGGAAAAGATATCATAAGCAATGAACTTGAAAGCGGAATTTCAGAAGTTAATCTCATAAATAAAGATCAGAATTTGCAAGAATTAGATGAACTACATAATAAATAAATATATAATTGATCGGATGTCCGTCCCATCGGACTAGAGAGAGTGAGGGAATAGAGAGTGCACCTGTGTCCGCGCTAATGTGCGTGCACTATAATATGTCCTGTGCAGCTGGCTGATTTCCATAAAAAGAGAACGGCCGCCGTAGCCAAGAATCGGCCTGGATGCCATCATCATCATCAAATATATAATTACAATATTGTAAATCTCATTATCAGCCTTTTATCATCCCATTGCTGGGCACAAGCCTCTTCTCACACAGAGAAGGATTGAGCGTCAATTGTCGGGGCTGCGGGTTGTTCGCAAGAGTTACCTTAGCCCTGGCACACAGAGACCTCCAGAAGGAACATAGTGGGTTTTATTCAGTAAGAGTCTGACACTCCCTCTACCTGCACTCTTAGCGGGAAGGTGTCATTTGATGATATCCCGCGAAAATCGCCACGCTTGCTCAATGCGGGTTGGTGATTTCACACTTTATAGTCCAGGTTTCCTCGAGATGTTTTCCTTCACCTTTAATCAGTCATTGGTGTCCAAGATATACTTAGAAAGTACGTATAACTTAGAAAAGTTGCATTGGTACTTGCCTGACCTGGAATCGAGCCCGTAGACTCGTATTTGAAGGCTGGTTTAAAAAAATAAAAGAATTGCTACTAGTAGCAAAGTCGGTAGTCTAGTATCTAATATTAATTTATAAATCCCATAGAATTTAAGAATAAATAAAACACTTTGAATTAAACAAATGATTTTTATTCCATTATCATCATCATCATCATCAGCCTTTTTCTTACCATCCCACTGCTGGGCACAGGCCTCTCACACAGAGAAGGATTGAGCGTTAATCACCACGCTTGCTCAATGCGGGTTGGTTATATCTTACTTGATTCAAAATATAAAACAATATAACATGAATAATCTGTTTTAATTCGACATAGTAGTAATATATAAAAAATTCAGCTCAATCGGTTGAAGATATCTACTTCAAAATTGAGTTCAAAGAATCCACCGTAACATGCATACACGGCAAGTTAAATAAAAGCTTTTAAAAATAGTCTGTGATAATAAATTGACATGTTGAGTGTTGCTAGTTAAGTAATAGGTAGTTGTGTTGCCAGGTAGTAGGGGATTGGACGCCATAGACTCCCAGGCCCTCTCCACTCAGGTGACGTCGAGTGCCGCTGGGTATTTTTAGTGGGTATACCGGGAACTACTTTACCGGGGATATTTACGGCAAAAGGGATGCGTAATAGAATTTTTTCCAAGCGCCAAAAAAAAGGTAGTAGGTAATTTATTTTGGTAATCCTTTTTACAGCCGTCATCTACATACGTGTATGTAGATAGAGCGTCTTAAAATTAACCCGTAACCGTCTCCATCTTTCTACAACTTCTTTCTCTCTTCTTTCTTTCTGCATCTCACCTTTATCTAAACCAGTTGAGCCGTTTTACGAAGCGCAAGCCCCCGTTCACAATCTAGTAATCAGTATGTAATCTCTTTCTATGTTTGGACTTTAAAAGAGACTGTGACCCTTGAGTTTGTTTCGGCGTTTCTTCTCAAGGTAGTCAGTTAGGGAATGCCGACCTCATCTCGTTTTTATAAAAAAATGTGTTGACGTGTAAAAGTGTTGAGTTCAACCTATTTGCAAAATAAATATCATTTATCATTTAGTATGGCCACTAGTAACTTCCACACTACCATTCTTTAACAAAAGCGCTTGAATTAGTTTCATTTTCAAATCCGCCTCCTCATCGCTATAACTAGAACCATCGACGATCTTTCGAAGCATTTCAGCTTTAAGCTTCCCGCTTTTAGCTTTATACAGTTCTTTAAAGCGCTCTTTCATTAGATGGTAGAACAAAGCCTTGCCTTTCATATCTTCTACAGCTTTTTCTTCTGCATGTTCATCGCCATTACTCATTTGTCTTTTAAAATTAAATTTGTTAACGATAGGATCTTCAGTTATGGAGGTTTTTTTGTATGTATTTGTAATTGCTTTTGTTGGTCTTGTCATTAAGTTGATGTAAAATCTAGTTGTAGGTTTTAAATTCATTTGTCGGAAGTGATAGTTAGAGGTCACGATATGGTATCGCCTCTGAATTGTTGAAGAAGCAGTTATGGGCTTCAATTTTCTTAGTATTGGGAACTCGTACTCGGTTCTGGGGTGGTATTGTCTTCTGTTTTTGTATTTGCGACTCTGTGTTGTTGGATTAAGGTTGGTTTTTCGGTGTGTCACCTTGTGGCGGTTACTTCGTTTTGGTATTTGAGATGTTCTTATGCTTCTTCGTACAATGGGAGGTCTTATGCTGTCTTCGGGAATGTCTTTTGGTGTGCTGTGAGCTTGTTCTGTGAAATGCAAATAAAGATCGTACAGACTCCAGCAGGTCAACCTATTTGAATCTGTCAAATTTTGCCAATCGAATATTAACCTTCCGGTATTGTGATAAGGTTGAACATGTATTAAAGAAATTTGACAGATTGTAGGAGCTTGATATGCTGCCATCTGTACATGTTTAATTTCACCGAATGTTCTAAGCTGCGTAAGGCTCAACCTTTTTTTAAAACAACCAAGACTTTCTTCCCTCAAGGATAATGGCGTCCAGACAGATAGCCGGCAACGGCACCGTTCTCTCTAAGGAGATCAGCCAGCTGCGCAGGACATATTATAGTGCACGCACATTTGCGCAGACACAGGTGCACTCTCTATTCCCTCACTCTCATAGTTCGATGGGACGGACATCCGACACGACCGGAGAGAGATCACAAGCAGGACAGGCAGTGTTCTGCGATGTACGGGTGTATAAATAGCCAACTTCCAGACTCCGGGCTGCTTTATAAAAGTCTCTTAAAACCCACAACCCCGACCCCGTGCACAGCTGTCGCGCTATGCGACTACTAGACCAACGAGGCAGTTTAAGTCATTAATAGGACTGAGAATGACGTCATCACCTGCTTAGCGTTTTCGCAAGCTATGTTGGGGTCGGCTTCCAGTCTCACCGGATGCAGCTGAGTACCAGTGTTTTACCTGGAGCGACTGCCTATCTGACCTCCTCAACTCAGTTACCTGGGCAACCCGATACCTCTGGTAAGACTGGTTCTCAGACTTACTGGCTTCTAACCACCCGTAACAACTGCCAAAGATGTACAAATGACAGCCGGGAGCCACCAATTTAAAGTGCCTTCCAAAACACGGTAGAACTCGTCATGACAAGATGGTCACCCATCCACAGACCGACCGCACCAAGAGTTGCTTAACCTTATGATCGATCGACCCGTGCGGCTGTTACTTAGCCACGAGCTCCTGGGACTGAGAATGACGCGGTTAATGCTTAAACAACCCTCATACACGACGTACCTTCATAGAATTTGTCGGTTCCTCCATGAAACCGTCTCTCGTCCTTGCTGTACTGAGGAAATCTCGCCATCAAAGCCTTATTCACCATGACGACCAACTTCTTCCGCCTGTTCACATCTCCGATACGTTTAAAAGGCAATAGAAAACTTTCAAATAGATTGTTGCAAGTCCAGTAGCCATCGGGTTCAGCTGGAAAATATAATATTTATTTTGTATTATTATCATCATCCTCCTGCCCTTATCCCAAGTTTTATTCGCGGTCGGCGCAGCATGCTTTTATCTTCCACGCTCTTCTATCTGCCGTCATCTCACAAGTTACATTCTTTCTAACCATATCAACTTTCACGCAATCCATCCATCGTTTCTTTGGTCTTCCCCTTCCTCTACCCGTCCACATTCATGCTCAAAACCTTCCTCACAACATGATCGTCATTCCTCCGCATTACATGCCCATATCATGCTAAAAAATCCTCCTTATCGCTGCTCACTGGGAGTGTACCCAATAGGTTCATTGCCACGTTGTATGGCAATGCTTATCCGTAGGCCGAAATAAAAGCCAGCCTTTGGGTCACGGGAAGTGTCAGCTAGTCTCTTCGAGATATCCTTAAAAAAGAGCAACCCCAAACAGATCAAAAGTATAGTTGCCTATTAGGCTACTGGCCCTGAATCCCCCCCCCCCCCCATGGTTCATCATCATCTCTTCGTGGAGCGCGCGTGAACGCATGTTATTACCGATATTTTTCTATCAAATTACGTATTTTTTTCTGTTAAAAGTTGTTAATGTTTACGAGTACATTGACCTCACTTCGGATGTATGTATACTCCATTGCCGTTGCAGCCTGTAGATAAAATCCCGCGAAAAACATTAAATGTAAAAAGAAGCCAAGTCAAATATGCAATCTTTTCACCGTAAAAAGTAGCCAAGTCCTGTTCAGCTAGTTTTGTAATGATGAATCAATATTACAGACTGAATCAATAGTTTTACTTACGTTATAATAATAGTGACTTGGCAATGAGCACAGGTTAAAAGCTGTTCGCTCCGTGGTCACCGAAAACCTAAAGCCCTTCGTCTACATCGAAGGTATAGGGGGTAGAAACAGCCGCGAATCGCTCCAAGAAAAGATGGTACGTATCTTTCTCTATAGTCATAGATGCTTGTAGTATGTAAAATGATTATTGTATATGTGCATATTGTGTATTTATTTATATTGTTTTATATATAGGTATGTAATATATATATTTATTTATATATACGTATATATTGTAAGTTAGTGAATAAATACTGGTTCTTTCAGTTTACACAGTCTGTCTACATCTGTTTTTATTCTAACTCTCCCACAGCGGGCCTGCTGGAAGAGATTCTTAAGAAATAAGCTGTGCCTTTGTACTTGATTGTTCTATTTTACCTCTTGTCTTATTTACTGTGTACATAAACTGTTAAATAAATAAATAAATACGGCCGTGCCCGCTCTGCTTGATACTTGGCTGGGGCACTCCCGTGCCCTCAGATGTACTCACTGGTGGGATAGTCCCCGAATCCTTTGATAGCGTTGAAGAGATGCTTGCCCTCCCACGGCGCGTACAACGTCTGGGCGTAGTCTATAATGGCGTTGACTTCGTCAGACAACGCTTCGCGACGTTCCAACAGTATTCTGTAGAGTATCTTCGCGTGACCTGGTGGAGGAAATGTGGGAGAAGTCCCAATATATTGACAGGAGGAGCTCGTGGCTAAGTAACAGCCACACGGATCGATGGATCATAAGGTTCAGCAACGCTTGGCGCGGTGACCATCTTGTCATGACGAGTTCCTCCGTGTTTCGGAAGGTACGTTAAATTGGTGGGTCCCGGCTGTCATTTGTACATCTTTGGCAGTCGTTACGGGTACGGGTAGTCAGAAGCTAGACAGTCTGACAACCAGTCTAACCAAGGGATCTCGGGTTGCCCAGGTAACTGGGTTGACGAGGTCAGACAGGCAGTCGCTCCATGAAAACACTGGTACTCAGCTGCATCCAGTTAGACTGGAAGCCGACCCCTACATAGTTTGGGAAAAGGCTCGGGAGATGATGATAATGATCAAGTCCCTATATGTTTTGACGATATTTTTGACGACCTCGTTAGCGCAATGGTAACCACGCTGGACTGCTGAACTGAGGGTCTACGGTAGAGCATGGTCGACATTTGTGTGATGAGCATGATTGTTGGTTGTGGTCTGGGTGTTATTATATGTATAAATATATATGTGTAAAGTGTCTGCAGTTTATCAGTTGTATTGGCACCCATAATACGAGCTAATCTATAGCTTACCTTGGGGCTAACCGACCGTGTGTGATTCTGATTTTCCCAAGCTATGTTGGGGTCGGCTTCCAGTCTTAACCGGATGTAGCTGAGTACTTGGTTTTAAGTGTAGTCTGACCTCCTCAATACAGTAAGCTAGGCAACCCGATACCCTGGGTAAGACTGGTTGTCAGACTTTCTGGCGTAAGTATGACTACCCGTAACGACTGCCAAAGACGTGCAAATGACAGCCGGGACCCACCAATTTTACTTACCTACCTTCCGAAACTCGTCGTGACAAGATGGTCACACATCCACGGACCGACCGCGCCAAGCGTTGCTTAACCTTATGATCGATCAACCCGTGCGCCTGTAACTCATTCCAAGCAAAATAATTTCGGTAATAATTTGTCAGGTTCAGATATAGGTACTTACTCTGTATGACATCTGTTTCGTTTGTAGAAATATATTTCGATAAGTCCTGTATGGCCTGCGATAGTGGCCAATCCAACCAGTAGAAGTAGCCATTTTGAACATGGCTGAAAGAAGATTTAGAAATGATCATGTCGTGGTGGCCTTGTGGTTAAAGCACCAGCCTCTTAAGTATGAGTGTGTGGGTCCGATTCCAGGTCAGGCAAGTACCAATGTAACTTTTCTAAGTTATATGTACTTTCTAAGGATAACTTGGACACCAATGACTGATTAAATGTGAAGGAAAACATCTTGAGGAAACCTTGACTATAATGTCTGAAATCACCAACCCGCATTGAGCAAGCGTGGTGATTAACGCTCAGTCCTTCTCTGCATGAGAGGAGGCTTGTGCCCAGCAGTGGGGCGATAAAAAGGCTGATGATAATGATGGCCGCCGTTCTCCTTAGAGAGAGGCCTCTTAAAACCCACAAGGCGAACCCCCTGTGTACCTACAGCAGTACTTACCTGACCTGGAATCGAACCCACGCCCTCATACTTGAGAGGTTGGCTCTTTACCCACTAGGCCACCACGACTACACCCTAGCCGTGAGACAAAAAGACATACTTACAAAGAAACAATTGCGTCCGAATGGCTGATAACGTCATGGACATGGTTCGTCTCCTTCAACGCGACCAGGGCCATCAGCTCCACCAAGAAGACCACCAGGTAGCCTTCGCGGAGAGCGTTCATCATGTGTTGGTACGCTATCGTCGTCGTGGTGGTGGGAGACGCTGGCGTCACTTCTGGGAGACGAAGAATATACCATCATTATAGCTATATGGACAATGGGGAATATGCATGAAAAAATATTTGCAATCTAACTAGTTTATCAATATATTATATACCAAAATAGAATACTAACGATAGGGAAGCAATTCTATGTCTATATAGAATAGACATAGAATCGCCATGCTGAGCCTGCTGACGTGGCTCGTGAATTAAGGGCCAGTTTCACAGATTACGGATAGCCACTATCTACCAGATAAATTAAAAAATGGAACAGAATTTGTATGAAAATATCTGGCATATAAACTATCAGCAGGCTTAGCATGGCGATTTTATATCTATTCTATTAAGCTCAGGTATTAAGCAAAGACAGAGCGTTTTCTGTCAATGTCAACATGTCTTCTGCCCGAGCATGGTGCGACCTGTCAACTCGCATATAATCTTTTGTAGATTTATGTCGATCGAAGAAAAGAAAAATTACTTCAAAAACTTTTCTGTCATTATGTCCATTCTCCGGCAGACAAAACTTGTTTCTACGGTTGTCATGCTAAGCCTGCTGGAACTTATCAGCAACCTGTGAAACTTTCTTTAAAACATCTACAAAAACAAATGAAGAAATCTCACTTCCAAACATTGCGTGGCCGTAAGGTAGCTTTGGGGATGATGGCTCTGGTGAGGTTATCTCATCTGACGGAGTGTCTGCTGGGTGAGCGGGTCTTCCAGGGACTGGGCTCATATCAACTGGTAAAGAACATAATTAATGTATACTAATATTATAAAGAATTGATTAAAGGTGAAGGAAAACATTTCGAGGAACTATAAATGATATTATTTTTGCGTCAACACATTTTTTATAAAAACCCAGATGAGGTCAGCATTTCCTAACGGACTACCTTGAGAAGAAACACCGAAACAAACTCAAGGGTCATAGTCTCTTTTAGAGTCCAGACATAAATAGAAATTACATCTTCTATCATCTTCTATATCTATCTATCTATAGGTACTTATATTAAATCTGTAGAGAGGTCAATTCTGTACATTGAATATATTTTCAAAATAACTATCAGGGGGTGATAAGTGATCGATATTGATGCCAAAAATGCAATCAGTAAAATTTTTGTCTGTCTGTCTGTCTGTATGTTCTTTATGGAAACAAAAACTACTGGACGGATTTTAATGAAACTTGGTACAATTTTTCTTCATACTCCTGGGCAGGTTATAGTATACTTTTCATCACGCAACAATCAATAGGAGCAGAGCAGTGAAAGGAAATGTTGGGAAAACGGGAGAAGTTACACCATTTTTTAAGCTTTAGTCGCGTGTGCAGCCTTAATGGTTAAAGCTACATAGAAATTATGTACGATGGAAATGTTCTACATAAAATATTCCACAACAGCATATATCTCATAATTACTATATTAGTTATTCGATATCCACTTACTTGGTGCTGGATAGGCGATAGCATGCGGGCCGTGTTTAGTGCGCTTTTTCACCCAATCCTTAACAATATCACTTAAAATTGATGAAGTTACCTCCTGATTACCCGCCACTGGAGTCGTAGACTCACTTGTCGAGTCTTCAAACGATTCCAAGACGAAAGTAGGTATGGGTGTGGTTATATCGTTAACAGGCAGAAGATCGACGTTTATAGAATAAGTGCGGGTTGTATCAGGGTATTCAGGATGCATAGGGGTAGGTGTGATACTAAAATCTATATGTGGATAATCGCCAAAAGATAATGTTGAGAATTTAGACGCTAACGTAGAAGGCTTTGTTGGCGGTGTAGTCACTTCTATTGGGTTGGATTCTGTCGACAATACTACAGCTGGGATTGTTAAATCATGATAATAATCGTGTGTAGTTGGTGATAAACTAAAATCAATATGGGGTTGATCTTTTGTAAAATGGGTAGGAATTTTGTAAGGTAGTGAAGGTTTTGAAGTAGAGGTAGGGAAAGTATGACTAGACGATGGATAAGTAGTGACTGTTGTCTCCCTAGGCCTTGTATACCCTGTTGGAATTCTATTGTGTCCAAATGGAGTTGGCAAAAATGTGGTCTCATGGGTTCTGTCCCCCATTCCGGTTGTCCACCAAATGTTAGTAATGTGGTAATCTAAAAATTCGTCGTCTGTGAATGTGTGTGTGACGGCTGTAGGTCTGTATGTTGTTTGTGTATCGTTCTGTTGGTTTTTATTGATTCTCTGGTGAATTCCGTCTATGTAGGCGTTGACTTTTAAAACTTGTTGATGTTGTTTTTCTATTAGATCTTCTTCGTTGAATTTGGCTGGAACTAATGGAATTATTGATACAGTTCTTGGTAAATGAATTCTGTAGCTATATGTATAAGGTGTAACAAAACTAGTGCACCATATTTTTACAGGTCATCTAGTACATGCTAAGGATCATGTTTACCAGAAAAAAAGTTGGATGATCTAGGAGTTGACGATCGAGCGCGTTCATTGTAAGAACACAATTACAATTCGGCGAATATGATGATAAATAGAATAAAAGATGTTGTTGTTTTCATGTTCTTTAGTGGTAACCATGATCCTTAGCATGTAACAGATGACCTGTAAAAATATGGTGCACTAGTTTTGTTACACCCTATATGCGTTAGCTTATTTTGCGTATACTGAAGTTAGGTTTCAACTTCGGATCCTCATCATCATCTCCCGAGCCTTTTCCCAAGCTATAGGGGTCGGCTTCCAGTCTTAACCTGATGCAGCTGAGTACCAGTGTTTTACGTGGACCGACTGCTTATCTGACCTCCTCAACCCACTTACCTGGCAACCCGATAACCCTTGGCAAGACATTCTGGGTTCTGACTACTCGTAACGACTGCCAAAGAAGTACAAATGACATCCGGGACACACCAATTTGACGTGCCTTCCGAAACACGGAGAAACTCGTCATGACATGATGGTCAACCATCCACGGACAGACTACGAAAAGCGTTGCTTTTACTTATTTGAGACTTATTTAAATGAATTTTGGTACACAGATATTCTAGAACTTCCTAGGGTCCATGATTGCTACCATGTTATCTGTATTACCATCTTATTATACATTGTGGATTTGCAATAAAGATTATGATTATAATCATGATTATAAATTGTAAGAAAACATACCTTTTTCATCCCCAGTAATTAGGACACAATTTGAAAACAAGAGAAGCAGTAAAAATAGCATTGCTTTGTTTTATTTATAAAATCATTTTTTTTGATTAGGTATATCGCGTTTGGATGCTGTTATTTTTATTTAGAACGCATCCTATTGTGTTTCGTTTCAGGGATATATTGACATTTATTGGTACATTTTATATGTTGGTATCTATACTTATTTATTATTTTACTTATTTTTTTGTTTGGTATTTTACGATTCATAAATTGGTTGGTTGGCACGACAATTTTAAAGATGAAACATTTTTTTTAATAAAAGCCGTTATTTAAAACAACATTTTTAAAACATTAAATTTTAACTTTTATTTTAAAATTATTTACAATAATTTCAGTTTTATGAACAATAAAATAGTTGTAACATCTTTATCGGATTAGAAAATATAAAAACATTTGCATATGCAATGTAATACAAGTTTTACGATTTCATAAAAATGTTTGCATTTTTATATTAAAATGAAAGTGTGCGCTTGCTTTCTGCTGTTCGCGATATTTTATTTGGTAGTTTTTACTTATGAACACGTAAAATCAGCCGCGGAACGGTCGCTTATCTTCCGATATAGTCAAGTGTCTTTAGACTCTGAAACCGTAACCGATCTTTTAGAAAAACCGGACCAACTTACAGCATTTTCACACATTTTGGGCTTGCAAAAGCAAGTTAATTTTTAGGGTTCCGTACCCAAAGGGTAAAACCGGAACCCTATTGTTTTCGCTCCTCTGTCCGTCCGTCTGTCCGTCTGTCACCAGGCTGTATCTCATGAACCGTGATAGTTAGAGAGTTGAAATTTTCACAGATGATGTATTTCTGTTGCCGCTATAACAACAAATGCTGAAAACTAGAATAAAATAAATATTTTGGGGGGCTCCCATACAACAAACGTGATTTTTTTGTTCATTTTTGCTCGATATCGATAACGGCAACAGGTAGATGCTTAAAATATTCACAGAATATGGAATGTATTACTCAATTCAAAAATAAGTAATTGCATTAAAATTAAATTAATATTTGAGGGGGGCTCCCATTAAACAGATATGATTTTTTGTCCGTTTTATAAAAAATGGTACGGAACCCTTCGTGCGCGAGTCCGACTCGCACTTGGCTGGTTTTTTTGCTACCCTACTCGCCCACGAGGACGTCGTCGCGGGCAGGAGCTAGTTAATAATATATTTTGATAGGATGAACCGATTTCGATGAAACAAACACTAAGTAACAGCCCAAGTGTGTATAAACTTTCTATGTGTTGACATAGAAAATTGTCTAAAATTAAAAACTCTCCCACAGCGGGCCTGCTGGAAGAGATTTCTTAAGAAATAAGCTATGCCTTTGCACTTGATTGTTCTATTTTACCTCTTGTCTTATATACTGTGAACATCATCATCTCCCGAGCCTTTTCCCAACTATGTTGGGGTCGGCTTCCAGTCTAACCGGTTTCGACTGAGTACCAGTGTTTTACAAGGAGCGACTGCCTATCTGACCTCCTCAACCCAGTTACCCGAGCAACCCAATACCCCTTGGTTAGAGTGGCGTCAGACTTACTGGCTTCTGACTACCCGTAACGACTGCCAAGGATGTTCAATGACAGTGTACATAAACTGTTAAATAAATAAACTAACTTTTTACAAAAAAAATTGAAAATATTTTAAAATACTTTTTAGTGTTTTGTGAAGTCGGTTTCTATTTTTTTGTAAAAAGTTTTTTATTTTCTGCTTTTTAGTTTCCTAGTCAAAAATTGAAGAAATCTACTTTCATACTTCCTATTCCTACTTATCATCAGCATCGAGCTTCCAGTGGCATTCACAAACCATGATAGTACATAGGTTATGGCTACAACTTATTACACCAATAAAGTTTTCATCAACACGATTAAAACAAGCCCAAACACTATGTAGCTGCTATCAACCATTAAGGAGTTCCCTAAACTGTACTGCACATGCATCACGGACCTTGCAGTTGAGGTCGTTACCCTTCTCGCTGGAAAGATCTTCTCAACACGAATAAAATAAGCTCAAACACGATGTAGTTAAGATGTACCGTTGAGGAGTTCCCTCGATCCTCTGCAGTCTCCATCATCAGATTAGTCTTAAACCTCCGTAATGTTATAGTCCCATCAGATATACACATAAATAACAAGTTTTTACCCCATGCTCGCCTACATATTTCAAGAGACGCCCTCGATTTCTCAGGGTTTCCACCATCAGGTCTTGATCTGATGACAATGGGACCAAATGACAAGCATACCTTTTTAAAAAAAAAGAATTTTTGAAATCGGTCCAGGCGTTTTTAAGAAATCGAGTAACAAACATAAAAAAAAACATTCCCGAATTGAGAACCTCCTCCATTTTTTTTGCAGTCGGTTAAATTTTTTATCACAATTATTATAGTTATTGTTTGCAAGATTACCTTAGTTGTTAACTTACCACAAATGCTTACCAGCTGATTGGACAGGTCCATTCAAATTTGTATGACACTTTCCTCAAAAGGTCATTTCAGACACAAGCCTACATTGCTCATCCATACTTTAGTATGTAATTTATTTTCATGTCTGGACTCTAAAAGAGATTGTGACCCTTGAGTTTGTTTCGGCGTTTCTTCTCAAGGTAGTCAGTTAGGAAATGCCGACCTCATCAAGTTTTTTTATAAAAATAATGTCTTGTAAAAACTTGTAAAAAAGTGTTAAAATAAATATAATTTATAATTCTTATAAATACCTAATAAAAAAAACTGTTTTCCTGTCTCTATCACTGTTTTACTTAAAACGTGTTAAGGGCGCGTATTCTAAAAGCTGGCAACGTCGCAAATAGTTGTCTTTACATGTTTTAATTAATTTCTCAATTTTATTTTATGAAAACATAAAATAATGTTCTGTAGTACACTAAGAAAGTTAATAGAGAATGCAATTATTAATATCGTAACACCGAAAATATAGTTTTATATGTAAAACACGTATTTGGAAACTTTCCAAGTGCCTTTTTTACACCTACAGCGTTTAAAACATCAAATTTAGTGTTTTAATTGCAATTCCTATTCAATGTTTTAGTGCACTACAGAGCCATATGTCTTACTTTCATATCGTAAATTGGCCAAATTAGTAAAAACGTGTAAATATTTGACAGCTATTTGCGACGTTGCCAACTTTCGGTATACGCGCTCTTAAGCATCATTTATCTTCCTATAATCTCCTAAAATCCCTACCAGATATATAACATACTCGCTGTTCACCGCGTTTCCACCCGGGAATTTTAGTTTGTAGTCTACTTAAAGTGGTCTATGTCCGTTCTCTGACTCAAGAGTATGTGTATACAAAATGTTATTTAAGTCGGTTCAGTACTTTTGACGTGAAAGCGTGACAGATGGGAAGACTTTCGCATTTATTAATATTGGCGATGATGGCATCCAGGCCGATTGTCGGCTACGGCGGCCGTTTTCTTTTATGGAGATCAACCAGCTGCGCAGGACATATTATATTGACACATTCGCGCAGACACAGGTGCACTCTCTATTCCCTCACTCTCATAGTCCGATGGGACGGCAATCCGACACGACCGGAGAGAGATCAGGCGCAGGACCGACTGCAACGTGCTCTCCGATGCACTGGTGAATCAATCACCAACTTCCAGACTGTTTTATGAAAGTTTCCCAAAACCCACAAAGTGATTTCGGCCCGACCCGGGATTCGAACACGAGAACCCGTGCACAGCAGTCGTGCCTTACGACCACTAGACCAACGAGGCAGTCAAAGTTAATATTAGCAAGGATGACATTCACGGTAAAATAATTTTGAAAATCAATTTGTAACTCCAGAGAGTAACCCTAAAACGTCACAATAATATTATGTAGTATGGACTGCCCCGTTGGTCTAGTAGTCGCCATGCGCGACCGCTGTACACGTGGTCTCGGGTTCGATCCCCGGGTTGGACTGAAATTGCTTTGTAGGTCTTAAGAAACTTTCACAAAAGCAGCTTGGAGTCTGGAAGTTGGTGATACATCCGTGCATCGGAGAGCATCTAAATGTCGGTTCTGTGCCTGATCTCTCTCCGGTGGTGTCGGATTGCCGTCCCATCGGACTATGAGAGTGAGGGAATAGAGAGTGCACTCGTATCTGCGTGAATGCTTGTGCACTATAATATGTCCTGCGCAGCTGGCTGATCTCCTTAGAGAGAACCGCCGCCGTTCTGAAGGTCATTATTATAATATCCATAAATAAAGTACAACTGAATAAATTAACACATTTAATTTGAGTGTATTTACAAAATAGCAATAAATATTAAGTAATTCAACTTCGGTCGATAGAAAGAGACTACAGTTGGTTTTGTATAGCGCCTTCCTTGTTTTCAAGTGACATCTCGCTCTCATCATTCGTTTGTACTTGCTGGTTTTCTGTATCTATAACAAACAAGGAGTTTTTATTAAAAGCTTTTATTTAACTTGCCGTGTATGTATGGTACGGTGGATTCTTTGAACTCAATTTTGAAGTAGATATCTTTAACCGATTGATTTGAAATTTTGTATACACGTTCAGTTTGGATGACAATGCACGATATGTTATATGACGTTATTCTAAATCCAATATGGTGGACCTTCCAAGATGGCGGAGTAGTTATTTTTAATGAATTTCAACAATATGGGTATCAAATGAAAGGGCTTATTGAGAGAGACTTAAAAAATAATCTGACGTTATTCTAAATCCAATATGGCGGACTATAAAAGCTTTTTAAAAGAAGTTTTTTCTTTTGATTTATTATTAGTTTTGTATTAGTATCTGCTTGGAGGAGCTCGTGGCTAAGTAACAGCCGCACGGGTCGATCGATCATAAGTAACGCTTGATGCGGTCGGTCCGCGGATGGGATACCATCTTGTCATGACGAGTTCCTCCGTGTTTCGGAAGGCACGTTAAATTGGTGGATCGCGGCTGTCATTTGTACATCTTTGGCATTCGTTACGGGTAGTCAGAAGCCAGAAAGTGCGACAACCAGTCATACTAAGGGGTATAAGGTTGTCCAAGTAACTGGGTTGAGGAGGACAGATAGGCAGTCGCTCCACGTAAAACACTGGTACTCAGCTGCAACAAGTTAAGACTGGAAGCCGACCCCAAAACAGCTTGGGAAAAGACTAGGCAGATGATGTTGGCTAGCACACGGCTTTGTCAGGTTTCAATCTTCTTCTTCTACCTGCCCTGTTCCCAATTCCATTTGGTGTCGGCGCAATATGTTTTCCGCTTCCATTCGTCTCTGTCAGCCGTCATACTACTATCCACTCCCTTCTAAATCATGTCGTCTTTCAGGCAATCAATCCATCTCTTCCTTGGTCTACCTCTACCTCTCCATCCATTCACATTCATACTTAACACACGCTTTGTAGCATGCGTCTCACATCTTCTCATGACATGCCCATACCACGACAAACGCTTACCTCATGCCATGTTTCAATCTACTTAAGAGCGCTTGCACCGAAAGTTGGCAACGTCGCAAATAGCTGTCAAATATTTACACGTTTTAATTAATTTGGCCAATTTACTATATGAAAGTAAGACATATGGCTCTGTAGCTCCCTAAAACATTGAATAGGAATTGCAATTAAAACACAAAATTTGATGTTTTTAACGTTTCACTTGTAAAAAAGGCACTTGGGAAGTTTCCAAATATGTTTTTACATATAAAACTATATATTCTGTGTTACGATATTAATAATTGCAATTCCTATTCAATGTTTTAGTGCACTACAGAGCCATATGTCTTACTTTCATATAGTAAAATGGCCAAATTAATTAAAACGTGTAAATATTTGACAGCTATTTGCGACGTTGCCAGATTTTCGTACACGCGCCCTTAACAGAATCACTGTAATGTAATTATTTAGACATGTACCTTCAGCGCTATCATCAGCCGTCTCCACCGCGTTCTTGGTCACACCCGCTCCAGATCCTTTCCCTTGCATCAACGCCTGAACCAGATTAGCTTTCAACTCATCTTCTTCATCACTGTAGCTTGAACTGTCCACGATCCTCTTCAGCATTTCTGTCTTCAACTTGTCTTTAACTTTTCCAGGTTCGTCAGTAATATTCATACGTAGATACGCTGACTTATTTTCTTGGTTTTTATTCATATCACCTCTGTGTCGTTCAGGCTGTCGTCCGTCCAGGAGTTCTGCATCATTATCTCCATGTCTGTCTTCGTGAAAAAACTGTTTTGGATGTCTGTGTTTGTAATCTGTTGTTCGTCTTGTCATCACGTCTTGGAATTCTGCGTTTGTGTGAGTGTTGACCTTGCTATGCCTTGGGATGACGACGCTGAATCTTCTTTGCTGTTCCGTGATGGGTTTTTGGCTTCTTGTCTTGAAGAGTTCCATTTGTGTGAAGTACCGGCGGTGGGGGGTGTCGTTGCGTTTTGTTTGTGCTTTGTAACGTTTGTTTCTTCGACGTCTTGTGTGTTTGCGAGTTCTTCGGAGTATGTATTTCATGGAACGCGATGATTGGTTGTCTTCGTCTAGAAGTAAAAGTATTTTTATATATACTAATATTATATAAATCAAAAGAAAAAACTTTTTTAAAAAGCTTTTATAGTCCGCCATATTGGATTTAGAATAACGTCAAATTATTTTGTAAGTCACTCTCAATAAGCCCTTTCATTTGATACCCATATTGTTGAAATTCATTAAAAATAACTACTCCGCCATCTTGGACAGTCCGCCATATTGGATTTAGAATAACGTCATGTAACATATCTTGCATTGTCATCCAAACTGAACGTGTATACAAAATTTCAGCTCAATCGGTTGAAGATATCTACTTCAAAATTGAGTTCAAAGAATCCACCGTAACATACATACACGGCAAGTTAAATAAAAGCTTTTAAAATGGATGGACATGGTATCGCCACCGTCGAGCAACTGTTTCGCTTGGAGCAAGCCCGGGATAAGTTCTCTGAGCTGACGGTCAACTTTCAGTAGTGAAGGGGCACCAGAAGAAGAAGAAGAATATTATAAAACGGATTTTTTTATTATTAGTTTGGATTGAATAGACTCTGTAACTACTTGACCGATTTGAAAAATTGTTTCACTATTGGGAAGCTACACTATCCCCGGTGAACATAGGCTATGTTTTATCCATATACGGAGAGAAACCGCTAGGAACTGCTAGTTTTAACCGACTTCCCGAATTATCTAGATTTGTGATCTCCACTGAGCAAAAAAGCTATGTCGGGAGTCGGTTCTATTCAAGACGTTATTCGTGGCTAAGTAACAGCCACACGGGTACATTGATAATCAGGTTAAGCAATGCTTGGCGGGGTCAATCCGTGAATAGGACACCATCATTTCAAGACGAGTTGTTTCGTGTTTTGGAAGGGACTTTATATTGGTCCCTACTGTCATGTTTTGTTGTTATTAAGGGTAATCAAGCAAGGTAACGTAGTGTAGGACGTCCTCAGGCACGGTGGAATGATGACTTGCGCAAGACGGCTGGCAGGAGCTGGATGCGAGAAGCCGAAAATCGATCTCAGTGGCGTGCACTTGGAGAGGCCTATGTCCAGCAGTGGACTGTGATAGGCTGATGATGAATGATGATGAAGGGTAATCAAAGCCCAGCCAGTTTGACAAGCTGTCTTACCAAGGGATATCAGGTTGCCTAGGTAACTGGGTCGAGGAGGTCAGATAGACAATCGTTCCTTGTGGCACACTGGTACTCAGCAGCATCTAATCAGACTGGAAGCTGGTCCCAATGGCCAGTTAGATAAAAGCTAGATAGCTGATTTTGACTGAGCTGAGATTGACCTTCACTACATAGTATAAAACAAAGTCGCTTTCTCTGTCCCTATGTCCCTTTGTATGCTTAAATCTTTGAAACTACGCAACGGATTTTGATGCGGTTTTTTTTAATAGATAGAGTGATTCAAGAGGAAGGTTTCATAATCATAATCATAATCATATTTGTGGGTTTATATGTATAATTTTAGTATCAGCATTGCACCCGTGCGAAGCCGGGGCTTGTCGCTAGTTAAGCTATAAGAACCAGTTTCTAGGATCTTCAACATAGTTAGAATCTCTAAAAAATGACATAGCCTAAACCCATCGTTATATCATCAATCTTCGCGGTGCCTCTACTTGCAAATACCACTCAGTTTCCAAGTAGAACTCTTGGCAATTTTACTATTATCTACCAAAACTAACATACCATCTCCACTCTTGTCTTCGGATCTCCTCAGCCTATAACCAGGGTACCGTGACTCCAGTGCATCATTGACGGAGACCAGCAACTCCTGGCGTTGTTTGGAGTGGTGAAGGCGACGGAATGGCTGCAGGAAGCTGTCTATCAGACCTTCACATACTTGGCGACTGGTTCTCGCTACTGGAATTAGATGTTAGATTGATAACCAATAGGCATGAAGACAACTATTAAAATAGGGTATATGACAATTTTTTAAAATTATTCTTATCAAAAGTAAAAATATATTTTTTTTGGAATCCGTTGAGAAATAAGTAATTCATAAACTTTTCAAAAGCGGTAGAAAGTCAAACAATTAAATAACAGAGAAAGGATGCACATACAAGCTTGTGACGTCAACGCTATTTGATCACGCATGTGCAAAAGAGATAGCAAGATGTCCCCACTATGATCCCACTCTTCATCATACGAATATAAAAGATGTTGATTGCTGCTCCATTTATCAACCAATTGCGACGCCGTTTTCAGAAAAATGTTCCTTGTGCGTGTGTTTGTTTTGTTAAAAAGTACAAAATCAAAAACAGGCAACTACCCTATTTAATTTTAATTGTCAAAAACGGTAACTTTCTATCTCGTCAGTTTGTTGAAAACGGAACTTATGACGTCACAGATTTTCTGACACACAGATTTACAGATCGTCTGATTTAGTCTGTGGGTTCCTATGTATAATATGTATGTATTTACACAACAAAAGTATAGAAGTACGTTTATCAGTTGTCTAGTACCCACAGTACGAGCTCTGCTTAGTTTGGGACTAGATGACGTTGTGTGAATGTGTGAGGGATAAAAATAAATGTTTATCTACGTACTGTGAGGATATTTTTCGAACTCTATAAGGCTGTCGAAGAGTGAGTAGCCTTCTGCAGGCTCATACAGCCGGCTGGCGTCGTCGATGATAGCATTAACGTCCTCAGCCAAAGCCGATTGACGCATGCGCAGTAGATGGTGCATCCTACTCGCATACCCTGTGGGTAGACACATGATGATGATGGCGTCCTGACCGATTGTCTCTAAGGAGATCAGCCAGCTGCGCAGCACATATTATAGTGCACGCACATTTGCGCAGACACAGGTGCACTCTCTATTCCCTCACTCTCATAGTCCGATGGGACGGCAATCCGACACGACCGGAGAGAGATCAGGCGCAGGACCGACATTTACGTGCTCTCCGATGCAGGGTGTATCAATCACCAACTTCCAGACTGCTAAGTGCAAGTTTTTTAAAACCGACAAAGCAATTTCGGCCCGACTTGTGATTCAAACTCGAAACCCCGTGCACAGCAGTTGCGTTATGTGACTACTGAGCCACGAGCAACACAGCACTCGCTTCTCACCAATTTGGACATTGTGCTTGCGCAACCACTAGAGAGACACTATAGTACAATTTCAAATAAGCTTTTTATCATTTTATACCAAAATCACCATCATACCTATAACTCAGCCATGCGCCCCCTTTTTTTCGTGGGAAATCATCACACGACCCCTCCTGCTGAGAGTGCAGCTGGAGGGAGTGTCAGACTCTTACTGACTAAAACCCACTATGTTCCTTCTGGAGGTCCCTGTGCGCCAGGGCTACGGTAAGTCTTACGAACAACCCACAGCCCAGGCAGACCCTGGCCCTAAGGGGCTTCTATGGGCTCCTATGTTGCTGACATCTCTTCGAGGAGCGCGTGGAACAGTACGCGCCGCTGACAAGGCCCCGCTGTCAATCCCTTGGCAAGACTAGTTGTCAGACCTTCTGGCTTAAAGGTGAAGTATCAAGTGTCGAATGTTGAGTGTCACATGTAGTGACTCTCAGTACTCACTCCGCACGACGCCTGTCTCCGCCTCAGCGAGGAACCTGCCCAGGCTCACGGTCATGTCCGCCAGCGGCTGACCGAACCACGTCAGTTGGCCTCTCTCGAACAACCTGGAACGTTGCATTTTGTTGCATAGAACTTCTGCAATAGAAGATGGTATACGGAAGATTTTGACATATTTAGGGGCAGGAGAAGGGGATATTTTATATCGAGACACCTTTTCGCATGGTCAGTTAGCCCCATGGTAAGCTATTGATTAGCTTGTGTTATGGGTGCTAACACATTTGATAAACTACATATACTTTACACACATATATTTATAAATACATATTATAACACCCAAACCACAGCCAACAAGCATGCTCATCGTAACCGGTACCCTCAGCTTGGCAGTTCGACGTGGTTCGTTGGTACCATTGCGCCAACGGGGTCGTCGAAATAAATCCTTGTACTTAATTTCCTACTAGTCCTTATTTTACTAATATTGAATTTTTCTGTTTGATTGTCTGTCTCTCTGTATGTCACGCTTTCACGCCAAAACTACTGAACCGATATTATTGAAATTTTGTACACACATAGTCTAGAGCCTGAGAAAGGACACAGGCTACTTTTTATCCGGATGCGGGAGATAGTTCCCTCAGGCGGCGGGTGAAACCGCAGGGAACAGCTAGTATTGATGATGATGGCATCCAGGCCGATTGTCGGTTAAGGCGGCCGTTCTCTTTTATGGAGATCAGCCAGCTGCGCAAGACATATTATAGTGCACAAGTATTTCCGCGGACACAGGTGCACTCTCTATTCCCTCACTCTCATAGTCCGATGGGACGGCAAGTCGGTTTCTCTTATTTTGAAATGCTAGTTCTTAGTGCTTAGTTCTTACTTGGTGACAATGGAGTCTACATGGACAATCACGTCATAGACATCCGTCTGGTCCTTAGTGGCGACAAGCCTGGAGATCTCCATCAGGAACACCATCATGTATCCTTCGTTGAGCTGATCCATCATCTCATCATAGTGCTTGTAGGGAGCCGTGGCTGAAAGATAAAGGCTGTTAGCTAAAGTGATGATGATGATGATGGCCGACCCGGGATTCGAACCCGAGATTGCTTATCCATATGTAAGTAATCTCTTTTTAAAAGCTTTTATTTAACTTGCCGTGTATGTATGTTACGGTGGATTCTTTGAACTCAATTTTGAAGTAGATATCTTCAACCGATTGAGCTGAAATTTTGTATACACGTTCAGTTTGGATGACAATGCATGATATGTTATATGACGTCAATCTAAATCCAAAATGGCGGACTATACAAAATGGCGGAGATTTTTAATGAATTTCAACAATATGGCTATCAAATGAAAGGGCTTATGGAGAGTGACTTAAAAAATAATTTGACGTTATTCTAAATCCAATATGGCTGACCATAAAAGCTTTTTAAAAAAAGTACTTTTCTTTTAATTTATTATGTCTGGACTCTAAAAGAGACTGTGACCCTTGAGTTTGTTTCGGCGTTTCTTCTCAAGGTAGTCAGTTAGGAAATGCCGACCTCATCTACTTCTTTCTTTCTTTAAAAAATGTGTTGACGTGTAAAAGTGTTGATTTCAACTTATTTGCAAAATAAATATCATTTATCATTTGAGAGCCCGTACACAGCAGTCACGCCTTGCGACCACTAGACCAACGAGGCAGTCAAAACTAAAGTAAATAAATAAGGGGTCGAAAACCTTGACTTGTGGGGTCAAAATGTCTTTTGAACGAGAGAGAGAGATTCCAGACCAATGTAACTTTTCGAAGTTATTATGTACAGACGCCAGCACATCAGGCTACTACAATCTGTCAAATTTCCTTAATGGATTTTCAACCTTATCGCTGAAGTTTAAGTTCAAAGTTGATTGGGAAAATTTGACAGTTTCAGGTAGCTTGATGTGCTGGCGTCTGTACATTCTACTCATATCTTGGACACCAATGACTGATTAAAGGTGAAGGAAAACATCTCGAGGAAACCTGGACTACAAAGTCTGAAATCAACAACCCGCATTGGGCAAGCGTGGTGATTAACGCTCAATCCTTCTCCTTGGGAGAGGAAGCCTGTGCCCAGCAGTGGGATGATAAAAAGGCTGATGATAATACAAACCTTTATGAAGCACACCTGTATACGCATTCTGTTTTTGAGTCCTGAAGACTGGTCTTGATTCCAACGCTAATGAGTCCTGATCTTCAAGCTTGGGTAGCGAGATGCCCCGTTGGTATACGTCTAGTGGTTTGGACGTCATAAGCTGTCTACTGCGGAGCCTGCCTAGTACTTTTCGAGTGTAACTAGTATGTTTGGTTTGACGCCAATTGCCTGATGGAATGTTATCGCATATTTATAAAAATAGGAGGGTTATTTTTATAGGTCGTGGTGGCCTAGTGGTTGAATAGCCAACCTCTCAAGTATGAGGGCGTGGGTTCGATTCCAAGTCAGGCAAGTAGCAATGCAACTTTTCTAAGTTTGTATGTACTTTCTAAGTGATATACTTGGACACCAATGACTGTGTTTCGGATGGCACGTTAAACTGTAGGTCCCGGCTGTCATTGAATATACTTTGCAGTCATTACGGGTAGTCAGAAGGGAGTAAGTCTGACGCCAGTCTAACCAAGGGGTATTGGGTTGCCCGGGTAACTGGTTTGAGGAGCGCGTTTAACCAAAGAAAGAAACAAACTCTCCTGACCAAACTCATCCTTTTTATCGTCCCACTGCTGGGCACAGGCCTCCTCTCCCACGGAGAAGGATTGAGGGTTAATCACCACGCTTGCTCAAAGCGGGTTGGTGATTTCAGACTTTATAGTCCAGGTTTCATCGAGATGTTTTCCTTCACCTTTTTAATCAGTCATTGGTGTCCACGATAAACTTAGAAAGTACGTATAACTTAGAAAAGTTACATTGGTGCTTGCCTGACCTGGAATCGAACCCGCACCCTCATACTAGAAAGGCTGGTGCTTTAACCACTAGGCCACCACGACTAAATATAATATTAGCATAGAAAAAAATTCTTACCAGCATCATATCTCGGTGTAATATCTCTAGAAGTCAAACTATGCAACCATTGGTCCAGCGGTGTGTAGTTATTCATTTCGTGCTCCCAAATCTTCTTGTAGTTCACGTTCGATGTCGTTGAAGTCAGCAACTTCCATTTCGGAGTCGATCTCTCTCCTGTGTAGCCCGAACTTGAAGTTCTGTCCATAACTCTTTGATATTTTGGACGATAGGGCAAAGAAGGCTGTTTTTTCTGATGGTGCCATTCCGAAGGCGAATTCTTCAGTTTATCAGGGTTTGAGCGAAAGTTTTTATCTTCTGTACGACTTTGGTAGCTTATAGAAGGTTGTGGACTATCAGGAGAGGGGGAAAGTGCAGTTCTTGGAACAGACTGTTGACGTAAAGGCATAGATTGAGGTGTCACCACCTCAGATGAAAACAAAATTGGAGGGAACACATTTGTATCGATAGGCACTCCATTCTCTGAAGAGAGTTCATAGCCAGTAGGTCCTGGGATGTCAGGCTTCCTTTTCTTTGGATAATTAGATGTATACTTACGAACGTGTCGAGTTAAGGGACCCCTAGTAGCTGGACTCGATACATTTAAAAGTTTATAAAAATTGATAGTTGTATCAACGTTTTTAGAAGGTAATCCAAGAGAATTAGTTTCTGAATTATTAGCTGCAGTTATTTGAGATGTTATAATAGGAGTACTGGGAGGTGTTAATCTATTAGTTACAGGACTAGGCTGTTTATATAAATTGGTTGTTGAAACTGCTTGGCTGGTCAATGCAGGTTTTTGAGAGCTTGAAGCAGGATTATTAGCTTCTGAAGGCTTATGGAAGGTAGAAGTAAATACAGCACTTTTTAGAGTACTAGGTCTCATGGAATGAGGATTTGAAACAATTGTTGATTCAGGTGTGATGGTAGAAGGTTTCTGAGGGTTTACAGAAGAGCTTCTAGATGTATTGGTGAGTCCAGGAGCTGGGTTTATCACTCCAGGTTTTTGTAAATTAAGAGTTGCTTCGTTTAGGTTTGGCATAGTCTTTTGAGAGATCTGAGTAGACTGATAGTCTTTTGGAGTCTGAGGTGGTAGAGAACTCGAAGTAGACGATCCAAACTGTTGATTTGAATGATCAGGTCTTCTTGCCATGGAAGGACTAGGAAGACCAAACTTTTTATACAAATTCTCTGTAGACTTACGCTTGTTGCGATGTTTGGAGTAATACCCACGCGGATGGGGGGTTCTCTTTGAGCTTGGACTCGGACTTGGGAGACTGAAGAATTCGTACCAATTTATAGTAGTAGACGTTGTTTCAGTATATACTAAGGAAGGTGTTGGAGATTGCTCAAGTCTACCAGCCACAGAAGACAGTGTTGATCGTTTTGAAGAGGATAAAGGTTGAAAAGCACGACGTATAATTCTTCCTGCAGTGACGTCATTCTTTATAGGAGATGATACGAAGGTGGAGATGTAGTCTTTAGTGGAATTCCACCATAGGTCGGTCATGGTGAAGTATATGAGGTCATGTCCTGTTGTCTCCTGATCCGAGGCTTTGAATCTTGATCTCTGTTCCCGTAGGCTTTGCTTTAGCGTCTTGATGATCGTTTGCACTTGCTTTGAGTGTTGATGGTGTTTCGCTATGAGAATTGATTCGTTGAATCTCACTGGAATTGTTGTTGGAATATATCGGGACACCTTTCTCACACACGGTCGGTTAGCTTCAAGGTAAGCTATTGATTAGCTTTTGTTATGGGTGCTAACAATTGATATACTACATATACTTTACACATATATATTTATAAATACATATTACAACACCCATTTTACAGATAACAAGCATCCTCATCACACAAATGTCGATCGGGCCAGGAATCGAACCCGGGACCCTCAGCTCGGCAGTCCAGCGTGGCTACCATTGCGCCAAGGGGGTCGTCAAAACTGATGGGTTTTGGTGTTATTTAAAAAGCGAAAGAAGATTTTTTTTTTAAATCGAGGATCCTTCCTGCTCTGGACCCTGGCTTGGAACAGTGTTGGAAAAGAGAGGAGAACAAGGCCTTTTTTTCTTGGAAAATCATCAAATCCATTCTTATGGAGTTCTTAACCTAGGCTAATAGGGCCCTGGCTTTAAGGTCTTAATTTGACAATAAGGTTTTTGGTATTTATGGTCCTTCTATCCTAAAAATCTTGGTCCTTTATTTTTTTTATTGTGTTATGGCAGTGAATAATTTCTACTTGACAATAATAATTATGTTAGTCAAATATACATATACTAGTCTTATAATAACGAAACAATTTTGTATCATATTTCGTTACCAAACTTTTGGCTGTCATTTGTACATCTTTGGCAGTCGTTACGGGTAGTCAAGATCCAGAATGTCTAACAACCAGGCTTACCAAGGGGTATCGGGTTGCCCAGGTAAGTGGTTTGAGAAGGACATACAAGCAGTCGCTCCAAGTAAAGCACTGGTACTCAGCTGCATTAAGAATGGAAGTTGACTCCAACATAGTTTGGGAAAAAAAACACATAGGAAGTGGTGAAGGGTGGGCGTTTCGGGGGGCTGTCTTTTGTAATATATGACGTTCAAAAAGTGCTGTTTTACAGATAAGTTTGAATAAACGATTTTGAGTTTGAAAAGGCTACGTACATGATAAGATGATGTTAAGACAACCTATTAGCTGTTTAAAATTAAAAAAAACATACCTGCATTATTACTGCAATTGAATGTAGCGAAATTCAGAATTAAATTAATCAACAACACTAAAATTATTTTTGTCTCGTTCATTTTAATTAAAACTTAAGCTATTAACGTCATTCTTATGAATATTCCAACGAAGCTGTTTTCCCATATTTTTTACGTAAAATTCAATTCCTACTGAACAAAATTATTTATTTAAATATACAACAATTTTCACTTTTAAAAAAACGTTAAACAAAAAATCTCTCAAAAAACGGTAAAAATATTTAAATCTTATTTTAAAATTATTTACAATTTCAGTTTTTATGAACAATAAAATAGTTGTAACATCTTTATCGGATTAGAAAATATAAAAACATTTGCATATGCAATGTAATACAAGTTTTACGATTTCATAAAAATGTTTGCATTTTTATATTAAAATGAAAGTGTGCGCTTGCTTTCTGCTGTTCGCGATATTTGGTAAATATTATTTTAATAATTACATATTTATATAATAGTGCAAAGTATTTATATAACAGAAATTAGACTGATATTTTCATACTCTTAACATTTTGGGAGTATGCTGTGTCTATGGTTTGGTCATACTAGGGCCCAATAGAACTAAAAAATTAAATAATATTTTTATGTAGAAAGTCACTGACACACATATTAAATAAATTTCACCTCAAATGTGACTGACTGATATAGTAATCTATCAACGCACAGCTCAAATCACTCGAAATATAGCTGCAGAGCTTAAATTTGGCATGCATGTAGATGTTATGACGTAAGCATCCGCTAAGAAAGGATCAATTTGATCTATTCCACCCCCAATTCAATTCAAATAAATTCCCAAAAGAAGCCGAAAATCGATCTCAGTGGCGTGCACTTGGAGAGGCCTATGTCCAGCAGTGGACTGCGATAGGCTGATGATGATGATGAAATTCCCAAAGGTATAAAACATGGGAAGAAAGTTAAAACTATACCTAATTAAATAATAATAATACTTACGAGCGAAGCTGCGGGCAAAAGCTAGATAGACATAGTTCAGAAGAATTATTAATAGTAAAGAAGAATTTATTAGCTTCTCTTCTTGTTTTTCATTAAAATCATCTCTTCTCTCTTACAGCCTTAACAAATTCAACTCCGCAAAATAATCAACAGGACAATGGGAGAAGCGTCAACCTAGTACTAGAATCAGTACTAGAATTCAATAAAAAAGATAAATCAGCCGATATCAAGTTCCTTGATGAAGTTAACGAATTTATATCTAAAGTAAAAACAGCTATTCTTAACAATAAGAACGTCAGACATGACATTAAAAAGAATAGAGTTGATATCAATAAGCAAGACTATTCAAACAATATAGTAAAACAAGGTAGACATCACCATGAACATAAAAAATCCAAACATAAGAGATACGATATTAAATATCGAAGCAAAGACGTAACACCAAAGCCTGATAAATTTGACGATCAGAGAGTGATGAAAAATCGAAGAAAGTTCAACGAATTTAAACCGAACGAAGCCGTTACTGACACTATAAGATTCTCATTAGAATACCAGCCTTGGTTCGGAGAAGATATCAATAATACGACAAAAACTAAGAATTTAGCTACAAGCGGAATACTGTTTAAAGATTTCGAAGCTAGAATAGATATTAATAATGACAATGCTTATAAATCTCATAAAAATAAGCACGTATTGAAACGGGCTGAGAATGTTAATAATTACGATACAGTAAATGACCAACCTGCTTATACAGAAGATAAGGTTTTCAAACTAAATGTAAAACCTGATACAGATCGGTCTATGGCTAAACAAGGGAAGGTGAAATTGCAAAAACAGCAGAGTGATATGACGACGATGGGGATGTATGAGTACAAGAAACTGTTTGAATCAGTCAGTTCGGATATGATGTAAGTAATGCAAAGCTTGTTCCCCATGGTTCTGCCTAGCAATCTTCAAATGGTTCCTCCCGCTGTGGGTGCAGCTGAAGGGAGATAAAAAAAGATAAAAAGTTTATTCATTTATTCAAAGTAAGCTGAAAATCAGCACTTCTTGAAGGTCACTTAAAAAAAAGACAGCCCAAAAAACGGTCACCCTTCACCACTTCCTATGTATTATCGAAGAAGAAGTGGTGGAACAAATTCCCGAGCAACACAATTCTGTGTCAGACTCTTACTAACACCCACTATGTTACTTCTAGAGGTCAGCACACTCTGAGATAAATATTTCACGTCTTAAAAACCAAACAGACAGACATGTGTTGCTTGGCACTTTGCTGCGCCACTTCTTCTTCCCAGCAAAAACACATAGGAAGTGGCGAAGGGTGGGCTTTAGTTAGGTTATATTATTCCAATTTAGTAGTATGGGTAGAAAGAACTTTCACACAACCCCACTTTCACGTTTCTAATATTAGAGTCATACATATACTCACTTTTGTCTAAGTTCAAAAAATATCGTCTTTAGATTAGAAAAGTAATTCTTCAACAACATAATCATCTAAGTCATCATCTCCCGAGCCTTTTCCCAACTATGTTGGGGTCGGCTTCTGAAACATAGTCATTGGTGTCCAAGCCATACTTAGAAAGCACATACAAACTTAGAAAAGTTGCATTGGTACTTGCCCGACTTGGAATCGAACCCACGCCCTCACACTTGACAGGTTGGCTCTTTAACCGCTAGGCCACCACAACACATCTACAGTTCTTTAAAATAAACTTAAATCATAATTACAATTGTTTCAGGCACAATGCTACGTTTACGATAACATCTATACCATATAGATCTATTCAAACTCCATTCCTTCGAGTCCATCAACAATTGAGACCAGATCCTCTCATACTTCCGAGAATAAAGGCAACGTTAGATCCACTGACCGTGAATGAGATGAATCCTTCATCTCCCACAGCATCCAGTTCACGCTGGTTCGTCACAGCAATACATGACGAACCCCATGCACCACCAAAACAGATTTCAAAAACAAACCAAGAGAAAGAAAGCGCAGAACATCGCGTAGAGTCTGACAAAGCTATGTCTATACAACTACCTAAAAAAGACGATACAACATCTAGACCTAGGAAGGTTAAAAATGTCCTCAGAAGAATAAACGAGTTAGAAAAAGAATTAACAGATGCCAAAAACCAGTTAATCGGTATTAAACTTAGTAAGCTTAAAGCGAAAAAGCGAACTGTTAAAACTAACTTGCTTAACGGTGACATTTCTAAAAGGAAAAGTTTCACAAATAGAAGCAACAATTCCAATCACAAAGGTGCTGAAAAGACTAAATTCGTCTACAAATATATAAAAGAAAATGTTATTAAGAATACAACAGGTAAAGAAGATATGAAACAGGCTGAAACAACAGAAAACGATAGAACAACATTAGCCACTCAAACCAATTTCATATTCAGAGTGAATTCAGGATCAAAGGTCACTAAAGGTATCAAACTCATGATAGAAGACCAGGATTACGTGAACCCAGAGGACCCGAGACTCAGAATCGATTACGAAGGAGTTGATGAATGGAAGGCTCTCAAATTCGCGAGGATTGAATCCAAAACCTCTTCTACTACCTCACGATCTACTTTTAAACCAAGTACAACGAAATCAACTACTGTTTCACCGTTATCTGTAACAGTTTCAGCGTCTTCCAAATCACTGAAAGCTGTTCAGAGAGCTTCAGATACACCAACAGTTGGACCTGAAACAACCAAACATAACACTACGTCACACCTGACTGCTGACGTCAGCAAGTCCTCTACCCCCACCACCAAGGTCATAAGCACACGAAGCAGTAAAGCGTCTTCTGCGAATGTTGTCAACGTTGTGAATTCAACGAATCTTGAAAATGTCACTTCTTCAGTTGATATAAAGTGAACGTAAAAATTAAATGGCGCAGTAAATTGTCTATTTGTGTTTTAATTTTATTAATCTACATGCATCTGCCTAGCCTTTTCCCAACTATGTTGGGGTCGGCTTCTTACCGGATGCAGCTGATAATCAGTGTTTTACGTGGAGCGGCTGCCTATCTGACCTCCGCAACCCAGTTACCTGGGCAACCTTATACCCCTTGATAATACTGGTTGTCAGACTTTCTGGCTTCTGACTACCCGTAACGACTGCCAAGGATGATCAATGACAGCCGGGACCTACAGTTTAACGTGCCATAAAAAACACAGTCATTGGTTCCAAGATATACTTAGAAAGTACATACAAACTTAGAAAAGCTGCATTGGTACTTACTAATGACAGAAAAGTGACAGATTGACGTAAGATTTCTTTTGACATTTTTTGAAGTAGTTTTTCTTTTCTTCGATTGACATAAGTCTACAAGTGATTATATGCGAGTTGACAGGTCGCGTCATGCTCGGGCAGAAGACATGTTGACATTGACAGAAAGAGCTTTGTCTTTTCTTGACAGAATAGATATAAAATCGCCATGCTAAGCCTGCTGGAATACTTAACTACTACGCCTGTGAATACAAACACTACAAACGTAGGCAATTATATCGTGGACTGGGCCGGAGATAGCCTGACCGGAGATACTTACTCTCTTTATACTATGTCTTGGCGCGTGGGCACTTAACATAAATTTCTGAATACTGAACTACTCATCTCCCGAGCCTTTTCCCAACTATGTTGGGGTCGGCTTCCAGTCTAACTGGATTCAGCTGAGTACCAGAGTTCTACAAGGAGCGACTGCCTATCTGATCGCCTCAACCCAGTTACCCGGGCAACTCAACTACGGGCTACGGTATCAGTTACGAACAATCCGCAGCCCAGGCAGACCCTGGCCCTAAGGGGCCCCTCCTATGTTGCTGACATCTCTTCGACGAGCGCGTGGAATATACGCGACGCTGACACAGGCCCGTCATGTTTCATGTGTCAAGTGTCGAGTCTCATGTGTCATGTGTCGAGTGTCAAGTGTCGAGTGTCATGTGTCGAGTGTCGAGTGTCATGTGTCGAGTGTCAAGTGTCAAGTGTCGAGTGTCATGTGTCGAGTGTCATGTGTCAAGTGTCGAGTGTCGAGTGTCGAGTGTCGAGTGTCGAGTGTCGAGTGTCGAGTGTCAAGTGTCGAGTGTCGAGTGTCAAGTGTCAAGTGTCGAGTGTCGAGTGTTAGTTAAGTTTTAGTTTAGTTTAGGTTTAGTTTTAATTTAGTTTAGTTTAGTTTTAGTTTAGTTTACTTTAGTTTTAGTTTAGTTTTAGTTAAGTTTTAGTTTAGCGTTGCTTAACCTTATGATCGATCAACCTGTGCAGCTTTTACTTAGCTACGAGCTTCTCGATAGGAGTCTATAGAACTACAACACCACTAAACTTAGCTAAGGCAAAATTGACAGGCGCAGTAGTTCAGTATACAGAAATGTTAAGTGCCCACGCGCCAAGACATAGTATAAAGAGAGTAAGTAGGCCATCTCCGGCCCAGTCCACGATATAATTGCCTACGTTTGTAGTGCTGCATGAAGATAACTTCCAGCGCCGTAAATAGGGAGATGCGAGCGGTGCCCAGGCACAGGGCGCAGACCCTGGGAGGAGGGGGGGGGGCGCAGAAATGATCAGACCAGACACGAGTATCTAGTTTTATTTCATGCAAGTTAGCTAGTAGGTTGATTAGTTGTTCGTTGATACACTGGTTTGGAAATAATTCCTGTCGGTTACCGTAAGCTAAAGAACTAAAACATCCATCTAACAAAAACATCCATCTGGTTCTGAATTTCGTAAGAGCCTGGTTAGAATATTTTAAAGGGTTTTGAAAGCAGTTTTGAGTGTCAAGTGTCGGATTTTGAGTGTCAAGTGTCGTGTCTAGTTTGAGTTTTGTGTGTTGTATGCTGCAGTTTCGAGTGGCAAGGTCAAGTGTCAAGTGTCGGGACCTGAGTGACAAGTGTCACATGGAGTGTCGAGTGTCAAGTGTCGAGTGTCATGTGTCGAGTGTCATGTGTCGAGTGTCATGTGTCGAGTGTCAAGTGTCGAGTGTCATGTGTCGAGTGTCATGTGTCGTGTGTCGAGTGTCAAGTGTCAAGTGTCGAGTGTCGAGTGTCAAGTGTCGAGTGTCGAGTGTCAAGTGTCAAGTGTCGAGTGTCGAGTGTCAAGTGTCAAGTGTCGAGTGTCGAGTGTCGAGTGTCGAGTGTCATGTGTCAAGTGTCGTGTCTAGTTTGAGTTCTGTGTTGTTTGCTGCAGTTTCGAGTGGCAAGGTCAAGTGTCAAGTGTCGAGTGTCGAGTGTCATGTGTCGAGTGTCATGTGTCGAGTGTCATGTGTCGAGTGTCAAGTGTCGAGTGTCATGTGTCGAGTGTCATGTGTCGTGTGTCGAGTGTCAAGTGTCAAGTGTCGAGTGTCGAGTGTCAAGTGTCGAGTGTCGAGTGTCAAGTGTCAAGTGTCGAGTGTCGAGTGTCAAGTGTCAAGTGTCGAGTGTCGAGTGTCGAGTGTCGAGTGTCATGTGTCAAGTGTCGTGTCTAGTTTGAGTTCTGTGTTGTTTGCTGCAGTTTCGAGTGGCAAGGTCAAGTGTCAAGTGTCGAGTGTCGAGTGACAAGTGTCAAGTGTCGAGACCCGAGTGTCATGTGTCGAGTGTCAAGTGTCGAGTGTCAAGTGTCGAGTGTCAAGTGTCAAGTGTCGAGTGTCACGTGTCGAGTGTCATGTGTCGTGTGTCGAGTGTCAAGTGTCATCTGTCCAGTGTCAAGTGTCATCTTAAACTAAAATTAAACTAAAACTAAACTAAAACTAAACTAAAACTAAACTAAAACTAAACTAAAACTAAACTAAAACTAAACTAAAACTAAACTAAAACTAAACTAAAACTAAACTAAAACTAAACTAAAACTAAACTAAAACTAAACTAAAACTAAACTAAAACTAAACTAAAACTAAACTAAAACTAAACTAAAACTAAACTAAAACTAAACTAAAACTAAACTAAAACTAAACTAAAACTAAACTAAAACTAAACTAAAACTAAACTAAAACTAAACTAAAACTTAACTTAAGTCAAGTGTCGGGACCCGAGTATCAAGTGTCGAATATTGAGAGTCGCATGGAGTGTCGAGTGTCATGTGTCGTGTGTCAAGTGTCGTGTGTCAAGTTTCGAGTGTCGAGTGTCAAGTGTCGAGTGTCGAGTGTCGAGTGTCGAGTGTCATGTGTCAAGTGTCGTGTCTAGTTTGAGTTTTGTGTTGTTTGCTGCTTTACACATGACACCCGACATTCGACACTTGACATAAAATTCATGATGAAAGACCAGGACTACGTGAATCCATCATCATCTCCCGAGCCTTTTCCCAACTACAGGATGAAATTGAATTCATTGGCAATATTTTTTCCCCAGAATCCAATCGAGGTAATAATAATTTATAGATGTAGTCAACTGTTCAATAGTTACTCACAAGAGAGGTCCCAAAATTAACAAAAATAAATAAAAGTTCAAGACATGACGGAGCGCTACATCGCACTCTTACGTGCTATCGAGAGGTCAATCGCCTTACGCACGCACACAGAAAAGCGCGAGCGCGTCACTAACTAATAAATCGAAATTTAATATTATACCGATTTCAAAATGGAAATCTCTTAATTTCGATATCACTCAACATTCGCAAAATCAAGTAGGTACCCACCAGGGCTTCCAACTACGTCTCCTTTAAGAAACCGCGTCCTAAAAAACCAAAGCTCGGATAGATACTTTCAAGTATTATCTCTGCATAGAAAATTTACCCGTAATTTTGTACAAACAAAGAGCACAACCGTGTTTAAATAAATACCTACTTCAGACGATTAAAGTTTCTACTACTAATCCATCCAAAAGCCATATTGAATAAAAAAATAGTCGCAAAGGAAATTGAACTCTGATGTCCTATTAATAAAGAGCACAATCGCGTTTACAAATAAATACTTTCAAAGTAAAAATACTTGCATACTAAATTCTTCCCTAAACTCTTACGAATAAGGCGCATAATCGGATTTGCAAAGAGCGCGAGTCGCTAGACACCGATGTAATGACAAAGGATTCTCGTGTTCACTAAAAACAATTTTGTAATTTAATTGTTTACAAATCTTCTCAAATAACAATATCGAGTAGTCGCTTACTTAATCGTTAGTACGTTCATAAATTGTTAAACTGATTTAACTGGTTGGTTAGAAGTGCTAATAATACCCTACTCAAATTTGTGATTAATTTAAAATAAGTTACTCGGCGCGCGGCACCCAACACTTGTAGGCAAGTAAAATTACATGAAAGGCCGATGCCGCCGCGCCACCGGGTCGCGACTCTCCGGCTCGCGCCAAAACTACGTTGTAGTTACCTACAAACACTCATTCATTACATGCCCGCACGCCGGCACAGCGCGCAGGACACTGAGGGGCCACGAAGGGAGGGCGTGCGGTGCGCACAAACTTTAGTGGATTTTCAACTTTATGCTTCAGCAATAAGGTTGAAAATGTAAAGTTGATTGGGAAAATTTTACAGTTTTGGGTAGCCTGATGTGCTGGCATCTGTACCTTTTAGTTGGCAATAAGAGATGATTACGAATAGGAATGTTTTATTTGCGTGAAAGCATTTTGTTTAAATACTTCGACCCGGTGTATTATGAACTGTTTGGTTTTACTTGAGCAAATTGAAAAGTTTCGGGCTGGCTCTAAGGCGCCGAGCGTCGCGCGTCGTCTGCGCACTTGCGTAGGTATCGATGGTGTGACCTTTTGCGAATTAGCAAGATAAGAATTTGTACCTAATTTCATTGTTGATTTACGTAATAATTATTATTCTTCAACATTTAAAAAATTACTTTCGTAACTAAATTCGACGTACGTTCGACTAATTATTGTGTTGTAAATTTATTGTTTGGACCTGTTTTTATGACTTGTGGCAGTTTAGGTATTCGTAGGAAACTACCGATAAGAGCGGTTTTAGATCAAAAATCGTAAACTGACGATTAAAAAATCGGTTAGTTAATCAAGGTGGTAGTAAGTGGGACATTTTAATTGTAATGTTGGTGCAGGTGTCGTGTTTATGTTTACCTATCTTAACAACTTGTGGAGGTGAAACATACCTTTTACAAGTATTGATTTCGTAAAATTTGGATTAAAATAAAAATTCGGGATTTTTGTGTACACTGCATTCCACCAGAATTGCTGGAGATACGTAAATCACTGCAGTCCAGAGTTCACTTACGAGATCGTGCGCACGTCGCGTCCGCGCAATGGTGCTCGCTTGACTGGCGAGTGGCGGCAGCGCCACTTGCCGATACAGCTCACAGCTGACCGTAGTTGCCTACCGCGCGCCTATTGTTCCCGTTTATCGACCCCAGATAAGGCTACTCGGTAGAAACCGCGTCGCGTGAGTCTTGGTATTTGTGATTTATTTAATTTTGAAGATATTTTTTTTGGGTTTCGTATTTTTGTAGATGTATTGTTTTCATGATTTATTAACATAATTGACATATTCTATGACGATTTAAAAGGTTTTTTCTTGACAATTTTAATACACTATTTTATGAGCTCAAAGGGTAATCAATCATGAGTAAAACACGTGGTAGAAATATCACGCGCGAATTCAAAATCACTCTGTATGTTGGGGTCGGCTTCCAGTCTAACCTTATGATCGATCAATCTATGCAGCTTTTAAGTACTTAGCTACGAGCTTCTCGATAGGAGTCTATAGAACTACAACACCACAACACTTAGCTAAGGCAAAATTGACAGGCGCAGTAGTTCAGTATACAGAAATGTTAAGTGCCCACGCGCCAAGACATAGTATAAAGAGAGTAAGTAGGCTATCTCCGGCCCAGTCCACGATATTATTGCCTAGTTTGTAGTATTTGTATGAAGGTAACTTCCAGCGTGTAAATAGGGAGGTGCGAGCGGTGCCCAGGCACAGGGCGCAGACCCTGGGAGTGGCGCAGAAATGACCAGACGAGTATCTAGTTTTATTTCATGCAAGTTGGATAGTAGGTCGTATTGTTGTTCGTTGATACACTCGTTTGGAAATAATTCCTGTCGGTTACCGTAAGCTAAGGACGCTCGCTATAACAAACAACATGTCTCAAGTGTCGAATGTTGAGTGTCACATGGATTGTCGAGTGTCATGTGTCGTATGTCAAGTGTCATGTGTCAAGTGTCGAGTGCCATGTGTCGAGTGTCAAGTGTCAAGTGTCGAGTGTCGAGTGTCAAGTGTCGAGTGTCGAGTGTCGATTGTCAAGTGTCGAGTGTCGTGTGTCAAGTGTCGACTGTCGACTGTCGACTGTCGAGTGTCAAGTGTCAAGTGTCGAGTGTCATGGTGTCAAGTGTCAAGTGTCATGTGTAAGTGTCGAGTGCCATGTGTCGAGTGTCAAGTGTCAAATGTCGAGTGTCGTGTGTCAAGTGTCGAGTGTCGAGTGTCGATTGTCAAGTGTCGAGTGTCGTGTGTCAAGTGTCGAGTGTCGAGTGTCGATTGTCAAGTGTCGAGTGTCGTGTGTCAAGTGTCGACTGTCGACTGTCGAGTGTCAAGTGTCAAGTGTCGAATGTCATGGTGTCAAGTGTCAAGTGTCTAGTGTCATGTGCCATGTGTCGAGTGTCAAGTGTCAAGTGTCGAGTGTCGAGTGTCAAGTGTCGAGTGTCGGGAGTGTCATGTGTCGAGTGTCGATTGTCAAGTGTCAAGTGTCGAGTGTCGAGTGTCGTGTGTCAAGTGTCGACTGTCGAGTGTCAAGTGTCGAGTGTCATGGTGTCAAGTGTCAAGTGTCGAGTGTCTAGTGTCATGTGCCAAGTGTCATGTGTCGAGTGTCGAGTGTCAAGTGTCGAGTGTCGAGTGTCAAGTGTCGAGTGTCGAGTGTCGGATTTTGAGTGTCGCATGGAGTTTTGAGTGTCAAGTTTGGGTTTTGTGTATTGTGTTTGAGTGTCAAGTGTCGGGTCCGAGTGTCAAGTGTCGGGTCCGAGTGTCAAGTGTCACATGGAGTGTCAAGAGTCAAGTTAGAGTTTTGTGTATTGTGTTTGAGGTTTGAGTGACGAGAGTCAAGTGTGGAGTCTGTAGTGTCAAGTGTCGAGTGTCAAGTGTCGAGTGTCGAGTGTCAAGTGCCAAGTGTCAAGTGTCGAGTGTCGAGTGTCGAGTGTCGAGTGTCAATTGTCGAGTGTCAAGTGTCAAGTGTCGAGTGTCAAGTGTCATGTTCGGGTTTTGTGTGTTGTGTTTGAGTTTGGAGAGGCAAGTGTCGAGACCTGAGTGTCGAGTGTCGTGTGTCGTGTGTCAAGTATCAAGTGTCGAGTGTCGAATGTCAAGTGTCAAGTGTCGAGTGTCAAGTGTCAAGTGTCAAGTATCAAGTGTCGAGTGTCGAATGTCAAGTGTCGAGTGTCAAGTGTCGAGTGTCATGTGTCAAGTGTCGAGTGTCAAGTGTCAAGTGTCGAGTGTCGAGTGTCATGTGTCAAGTGTCAAGTGTCGAGTGTCGAATGTTGAGTGTCAAGTGTCAAGTGTCGAGTGTCGAATGTCAAGTGTCAAGTGTCAAGTGTCAAGTGTCGAGTTCGGTTTTGTGTGTTGTGTTTGAGTTTGGAGAGGCAAGTGTCGAGACCTGAGTGTCGAGTGTCAAGTGTCGAGTGTCGAGTGTCATGTGTCGGATTTTGTGTGTCAAATATGGTGCCTAATTTGAGTTTTGTCTGTTGTTTGCTGCAGTTTCGAGTGGCAAGGTCAAGTGTCGAAACCTGGGTGTCGAGTGCCATGTGTCAAAAGTAAAACTAAAACTAAACTAAAACTAAACTAAAACTAAACTAAAACTAAACTAAAACTAAACTAAAACTAAACTAAAACTAAACTAAAACTAAACTAAAACTAAACTAAAACTAAACTAAAACTAAACTAAAACTAAACTAAAACTAAACTAAAACTAAACTAAAACTAAACTAAAACTAAATTTAGATTGTTGATCGTCTAGCCTTGCCCCTTCCTGTGATATTTTACTTCACGATCTACTTTCAAACCAAGTACAACGAAATCAACTACTACTTTGCCTACCTCTGTAACAGTTGCAGCGTCTTCCAAATCATTGAAAGCTGTTCAGAGAGCTTCAGATACTCCAACAGTGAGAGCTCAAACAAACAAACATAACACTACGTCACACCTGACTGCTGACGTCAGCAAGTCCTCTACCCCCACCACCAAGGTTATAAGTACACGAAGCAGTAAAGTGTCTACTGTGAATATTGTTAACGTTGTGAATTCAACGAGACATGAAAATGTCACTTCTTCAGTTGATATAAAGTGAAAGTAAATATTAAATGGCGCATTAAATTTTCTTATTGTGTTTTAATTAATCTTCATGCATCTCCCGAGCCTTTTCCCAACTATGTTGGGGTCAGCTTCCAGTCTTACCGGATGCAGCTGATAATCAGTGTTTTACGTGGAGCGACTGCCTATCTGACCTAAACAACCCAGTTAACCTGGGCAACCTTATACCCCTTGGTAAAACTGGTTGTCAGATTTTCTGGCTTCTGACTACCCGTAACGACTGCCAAGGATGTTCAATGACAGCCGGGACCTACAGTTTAACGTGCCATCCGAAACACAGTCATTGGTGTCCAAGATATACTTAGAAAGTATATACAAACTTAGAAAACCTGCATTGGTACTTGCCTGACCTGAAATCGAAACCAGGCTCTGACACTAGAGAAATTGGCTCTTTACCCACTAGGCCACCACTATGGGCATATACATAATATATACTGACCTGGGCAACCTTATACCCTTTGGTAAAACTGGTTGTCAGACTTTCTGGCTTCTGACTACCCGTAACGACTGCCAAAGATGTACGAATGACAACCGGGCCAAAACACGGAGGAACTTGTCTTGAAAAGATGGTCAAACCACGGAGCGACCGCGCCAAGCGTTGCTTAACCTTATGATCGATCAATCTATGCAGCTTTTAGTTAGCTACGAGCTTCTCGATAGGAGTCTATAGAACTAAAATATTCACTACAACACTAAGCTAAGGCAAATTTGACAGGCGTAGTTGTTCGGTATTCAGTAATGTTAAGTGCCCACGCGCCAAGACATAGTATAAAGAGAGTAAGTAGGCCATCTCCGGCCCAGTCCACGATATAATTGCCTACGTTTGTAGTGTTTGTATGAAGGCAACTTACTACCAGCGCCGTAAATAGGGAGGTGCGAGCGGTGCCCAGGCACAGGGCGCAGACCCTGGGGGTGGCGCTGAAATAACCAGACCAGACACGAGTATCTAGTTTTATTTCATGCAAGTTAGCTAGTAGGTCGTATTGTTGTTCGTAGATACACTCGTTTGGAAATAATTCCTGTCGAATACCGTAAGCTAAGGACGCACGCTATAACAAACAACATGTCTCAAAAACATTTTAAGAGTTTCAAATTGAAAGTGTCGAGTGTCAAGTGTCGAGTGTCAAGTGTCGAGTGTCGAGTGTCATGTGTCGAGTGTCATGTGTCGAGTATCGAGTATCGAATGTTGAGTGTCGCATGGAGTCTCTAGTGTCAAGTGTCGAGTGTCGAGTGTCGAGTGTCGAGTGTCAAGTGTCGAGTGTCGAGTGTCAAGTGTCAAATGTGTGTCGAGAGTCGAGATAGTGTCAAGTTGGGGCTTTGTGTGTTGTGTTGTTTGTTAGTTTGTTAGTTTAGTTTACTTATTTTAGTTTAGTTTTAGTTAAGTTTTGTTTTAGTTTAGTTTAGTTTTAGTTTAGTTTTAGTTTAGTTTTAGTTTAGTTTTAGTTTAGTTTTAGTTTAGTTTTAGTTTAGTTTTAGTTTAGTTTTAGTTTAGTTTTAGTTTAGTTTTAGTTTAGTTTTAGTTTAGTTTTAGTTTAGTTTTAGTTTAGTTTTAGTTTAGTTTTAGTTTAGTTTTAGTTTAGTTTTAGTTTAGTTTTAGGGTTTTGTGTGTTGTGTTTGAGTTTGTAGTGTCATGTGTCAAGTGTCGAATGTTGAGTGTCGAGTGTCAAGTTCGGGTTTTGTGTATTGTGTTTGAGTTTGGGGTGGCAAGTGTCGAGACCTGAGTGTCGAGTGTCGAGTGTCAAGTGTCAAGTGTCGAGTATCGAGTGTCGAGTGTCAAGTGTCAAATGTGTGTCGAGAGTCGAGATAGTGTCAAGTTGGGGCTTTGTGTGTTGTGTTGTTTGTTAGTTTGTTAGTTTAGTTTACTTATTTTAGTTTAGTTTTAGTTAAGTTTTGTTTTAGTTTAGTTTAGTTTTAGTTTAGTTTTAGTTTAGTTTTAGTTTAGTTTTAGTTTAGTTTTAGTTTAGTTTTAGTTTAGTTTTAGTTTAGTTTTAGTTTAGTTTTAGTTTAGGTTTAGTTTTAGTTTAGTTTTAGTTTAGTTTTAGTTTAGTTTTAGTTTAGTTTTAGGGTTTTGTGTGTTGTGTTTGAGTTTGTAGTGTCATGTGTCAAGTGTCGAATGTTGAGTGTCGAGTGTCAAGTTCGGGTTTTGTGTATTGTGTTTGAGTTTGGGGTGGCAAGTGTCGAGACCTGAGTGTCGAGTGTCGAGTGTCATGTGTCAAGTGTCGAGTAAAACTAAAACTAAAACTTAAACTAAAACTCAAACTCAAACTCAAACTAAAACTAAACTAAAACTAAACTAAAACTAAACTAAAACTAAACTAAAACTAAACTAAAACTAAACTAAAACTAAACTAAAACTAAACTAAAACTAAACTAAAACTAAACTAAAACTAAACTAAAACTAAAACTAAAACTAAACTAAAACTAAACTAAAACTAAACTAAAACTAAACTAAAACTAAACTACACTAAACTAAATTAAACTAAATTTAACTAAAACTAATACTAAACTTAACTAATACTAAACTAAAACTAGTTTAGTTTTAGCCGAGTTCGAGTTTTGTGTGTTGTTTGCTGCAGATTCTTGAAAAAGGAGATAAGTTGTTTAGTTATGGTCAAAAGGAAGTCGCTCCATTTTAAACGCAGCCCAATCGCATAAAACTGATCTGTCATAACTTCAAGTTGGAGATAAATAAACCTTGGGCGGATGACGTCGATAAATAAATACTACAAGACATTTCAGTGTATCATTTAATTTTTACTTTTACTTTTAACAGCGACAGTAGAAGTGACATTTTCAAGTTTCGTCGCGTTCACAACTTTGACAATATTCACAGTAGACACTTTACTACTTCGTGTACTTATAACCTTGGTGGTGGGGGTAGAGGACTTGCTGACGTCAGCAGTCAGGTGTGACGTAGTGTTACGTTTGTTTGTTTGAGCTCTCACTGTTGGAGTCTTTGAAGTTTTCTGACCTTTTGCTGGTTTGGAAGATGTTAAAATTGATACAGACGCAGATGAAGCTATTTTGGTTATATTTGTACTAGGTTTGACAGTAGATTTTGTTGTACTAGTGACTGTAGTAGATTTTACAGCTTCAGTTTTTGTAGACTCTGAAGCTCTTAGAACAGCTTTTAAAGATATGGAAGATGTAGAAATTGGTACAGATACAGGTGTCAATGAAGGTAGAGATGAAGAAGCAGTAGTAGTTATGTTTGTACTTGGTTGAGCAGTAGTTTTGACTGTTGTAGATTTTACAGTAGAAGAAGTTTTGGATTCAATCCTTGCGAATTTGAGAGCTTTCCATTCGTCAATTCCATCGTAATCGTTATTGATTTTTGGGTCTTTTGGATTCACGTAGTCCTGGTCTTTCATCATGAATTTTATTCCTTTAGTAACTGAATTTACTCTAAATATAAAATTGGTTTGATTAGGCAAGGTCAAGTGTCAAGTGTTGTGTGTCAAGTGTCGAGGTGTCGCATGGAGTGTCGAGTGTCAAGTGTCGTGTGTCAAGTGTCGAGTGTCAAGTGTCGAGTGTCAAGTGTCAAGTGTCGAGTGTCATGTGTCGAGTGTAAAGTGTCGAGTGTCGTGTGTCACGTGTCGAGTGTCAAGTGTCGAGTGTCAAGTGTCAAGTGTCGAGTGTCGAGTGTCAAGTGTCAAGGTCGAGTGTCAAGTGTCAAGTGTCAAGGTCGAGTGTCAAGTGTCGAGTGTCAAGTGTCGAGTGTTAGTTAAGTTTTAGTTTAGTTTTAGTTTAGTTTTAGTTTAGTTTTAGTTCAGTTTTAGTTTAGTTTTAGTTTAGTTTTAGTTTAGTTTTAGTTTAGTTTTAGTTTAGTTTGTTTGTAGTTGAGTGTCGAGTGTCAAGGTCGAGTGTCAAGTGTCGAGTGTCAAGTGTCGAGTGTCGAATGTTGAGTGTCGCATGGACTGTCGACTGTCAAGTTCGGGTTTTGTGTGTTGTGTTTGAGTTTGGAGTGGCAAGCTCAAGTGTCAAGTGTCGGGACCCGAGTGTCAAGTGTCGAATATTGAGTGTCGCATGGAGTGTCGAGTGTCAAGTGTCGTGTGTCAAGTGTCGTGTGTCAAGTGTCGAGTGTCGAGTGTCGAGTGTCGAGTGGCGAGTGTCAAGTGTCGAGTGTTAGTTAAGTTTTAGTTTAGTTTTAGTTCAGTTTTAGTTTAGTTTTAGTTTAGTTTTAGTTTAGTTTTAGTTTAGTTTTAGTTTAGTTTTAGTTTAGTTTGTTTGTAGTTGAGTGTCGAGTGTCAAGGTCGAGTGTCAAGTGTCGAGTGTCAAGTGTCGAGTGTCGAATGTTGAGTGTCGCATGGACTGTCGACTGTCAAGTTCGGGTTTTGTGTGTTGTGTTTGAGTTTGGAGTGGCAAGCTCAAGTGTCAAGTGTCGGGACCCGAGTGTCAAGTGTCGAATATTGAGTGTCGCATGGAGTGTCGAGTGTCAAGTGTCGTGTGTCAAGTGTCGTGTGTCAAGTGTCGAGTGTCGAGTGTCGAGTGTCGAGTGTCGAGTGTCGAGTGTCGAGTGCCGAGTGTCGAGTGCCGAGTGTCGAGTGTCGAGTGTCGAGTGTCAAGTGTCATGTGTCAAGTGTCGAGTATCAAGTTTCGGATTTTGAGTGTCAAATGTCGTGTCTAGTTTGAGTTTTGTGTGTTGTTTGCTGAAGTTTCGAGTGACAAGGTCAAGTGTCAAGTGTCGGGACCCGAGTGTCAAGTGTCGAATGTTGAGTGTCAAGTGTCAAGTTCGGGTTTTGTGTATTGTGTTTGAGTTTGGGGTGGCAAGTGTCGAGACCTGAGTGTCGAGTGTCATGTGTCAAGTATCAAGTGTCAAGTGTCGAGTGTCATGTGTCAAGTGTCGAGTATCATGTGTCAAGTGTCGAGTGTCAAGTGTCGAGTGTCATGTGTCAAGTGTCGAGTGTCATGCGTCACCCGGGTCCCGAGACCCGAGTTTGTGACAACAAGTGTCAAGTGTAGAGACCCGAGTGTCGTGTGTCAAGTTACTAAAACTAAAACTAGACTAAACCAAAACTAAAACTAAAACTAAACTTGACACTCGACACTTGAAACTCGACACTTGACATTCGACACTTGAAACACGACACTTGTTACATGACACTTAACACTTTTAGTTTAGTTTTATTTTAGTTTTAGTTTAGTTTTAGTTAAGTTTAGTTTTATTTTAGTTTTAGTTTAGTTTTAGTTTAGTTTAGTTTTATTTTAGTTTTATTTTAGTTTTAGTTTAGTTTAGTTTTAGTTTAGTTTTAGTCAAATTCGAGTTTTGTGTGAGTGTCGAGTGTCCTGTGTTAAGTGTCGAGTGTCGAGTTCGTGTTTGAGTTTCAAGTGTCGAGATAATACATAACTAAAACTTAACTAAAACCAAACTAAAAATAAACTAAAACTAAACTAAAACTAAACTAAAACTAAACTAAAACTAAACTAAAACTAAACTAAAATTAAACTAAAACTAAACTAAAACTAAACTAAAACTAAACTAAAACTAAACTAAAACTAAACTAAAACTAAACTAAAACTAAACTAAAACTAACTTGACACTCCACACTTGACTCTCGACACTCAAACGTCAAACACAATACACAAAACTAACGCGACTCGACACTCAATGTGACACTTGACACTCGGGCCCCGACACTTGACATTCGACACTTGACATTCGACACTCGACACTCGACACTCGACACTCGACACTTGACACATGACACTCGGGTCTCGACACTGGACACTTGACACTCGACACTCAGGTCTCGACACTTGCCACCCCAAACTCAAACACAATACACAAAACCCGAACTTGATACTCGACACTTGACACATGACACTCGGGTCTCGACACTCGACACTGGACACTTGACACTTGACACATCACACTCGACACTCGACACTCGACATTCGACACTTGACACTCGGGTCTCGACACTCGACACTTGACACTCGACACTCGACACATGACACTCGACACTCGAAACTTGACACATGACACTCAACACTCGACACATGACCTTGCCACTCGAAACTGCAGCAAACAACATAAAACTCAAACTAGACACGTTATTTGACACTCGACACTCGACACTTGACACATGACACACGACACTCAGGTTTCGACACTCGACACTTCATGTGATACTCAACATTCGACACTTGACACTTGATCTTGCCACTCGACAAAACTCGACCTCGACTCTCGACACTTGACACATGACACTCGACACTTGACACTCGACACTTGACACATGACACTCGACACTCGACACTCGACACTCGACACTTGACACTCGACACTCGACACTTGACACATGACACTCGACACTTGGCACATGACACTTGGCACATGACACTTGGCACATGACACTTGACACTTGGCACATGACACTAGAGACTCCACAGTTGACTCGTTACTCAAACCTCAAACACAATACACAAAACTAACGCGACTCTCGACACTCAATGTGACACTTGACACTCGGGCCCCGACACTTGACACTCGAGACTCGACACTTGACACTTGGCATATGAACCTCGACACTTGACACTCGACACATGACAGTAGACACTCGACTTGACACTTGACTTTAGTTTTAGTTTAGTTTAGTTTTGTTTTAGTTTTAGTTTAGTTTTAGTTTAGTTTTAGTTTAGTTTTAGTTTAGTTTTAGTTTAGTTTTAGTTTAGTTTAGTTTAGTTTAGTTTAGTTTAGTTTAGTTTAGTTTAGTTTAGTTTAGTTTAGTTTAGTTTAGTTTAGTTTAGTTTAGTTTAGTTTAGTTTAGTTTAGTTTAGTTTAGTTTAGTTTAGTTTAGTTTAGTTTAGTTTAGTTTAGTTTAGTTTAGTTTAGTTTAGTTTAGTTTAGTTTAGTTTAGTTTTAGTTTAGTTTTAGTTTAGTTTTAGTTTAGTTTTAGTTTAGTTTTAGTTTAGTTTTAGTTTAGTTTTAGTTTAGTTTTAGTTTAGTTTTAGTTTAGTTTTAGTTTAGTTTTAGTTTAGTTTTAGTTTAGTTTTAGTTTAGTTTTAGTTTAGTTTTAGTTTAGTTTTAGTTTAGTTTTAGTTTAGTTTTAGTTTAGTTTTAGTTTACTTTTAGTTTAGACTTAGTTTTAGTCGAGTTCGAGGTTTGTGTGTTGTTTGCTGCAGATTCTTGAATAAGGAGATTAGTTATTTAGTTACTAGATTAGTTAGTCAAATGGAAGTGATCGCATCGCTACATGTCTACGGTTAGGCGCTCCCTGTGTTGCTCCGCATCGCTGTCATTGCGGTGAAGCCGTCGACGGCCTCGGACACCATGGTCTGTCATGCTGCAGAAGTGCTGGCCGGATTTCACGACACGCCAGCATAAACGACATTATCCGTCGGGCTCTCTCCTCTGCCGGCGTACCAGCCGTATTAGAGCCTAATGGCCTGGTACGTGACGATGGGAAGAGACCGGACGGTATGACGTTGTTGCCTTGGAAGTTAGGTAGGCCTTTGGTGTGGGACGCAACTTGCGTCGATACCCTGGCGCCATCACATCTTCCCAGTACGGTAGGTTGTGCAGGTGCGGCCGCTGCTTCTGCAGAGACCTCCAAACGGCGCAAATATAGTAATCTCGTTGGTAACTATACTTTTGAGCCGTTTGGAGTCGAAACACTCGGATCATGGGGTCCGAGCTCGCGACTACTTTTTAAGGAAATCAGTAAAAGGCTGATTGACGCTTCGCGTGACCTGTTCTTGCGGCTTGCGGCTGGCTTGTTCTTCGGACAAAGATTAAGCATTGCCATTCAACGTGGCAATGCAGCCAGTCTTCTGGGCACGTTTCCGAATGACAGTGACGCGGAGGAATACTTCGATGCCTGATGTATATATTAGTTTGTTAATTTAGATACATATATATATTTTTCGTTTTAACTTAATTTTAGATAGTAGTTTAAGTATTATTGTAATATAAATATTATTAATAATGTGTATATGAATGAATTAAATGGAAGTGACTCAATTTTAAACGCAGCCCAATCACATCAAACTGATCTGTAATAACTTCAAGTTGGAGATAAATAAACCTTGGGCGGATGACGTCGACAAATAAATACTACAAGACATTTCAGTATATCATTTAATTTTTACTTTTACTTTTAACAGCGACAGTAGAAGTGACATTTTCAAGTTTCGTTGAATTCACAACTTTGACAATATTCACAGTAGACACTTTACTGCTTCGTGTACTTATAACCTTGGTGGTGGGGGTAGAGGACTTGCTGACGTCAGCAGTCACTTGTGACGTAGTGTTACGTTTGTTTGTTTGAGCTCTCACTGTTGGAGTCTTTGAAGTTTTCTGAACACCTTTTGCTGGTTTGGAAGATGTTAAAATTGATACAGACGCAGATGAAGCTATTTTGGTTATATTTGTACTCGGTTTGACAGTAGATTGTGTTGTACTAGTGACTGTAGTAGATTTTACAGCTTCAGTTTTTGTAGACTCTGAAGCTCTTAGAACAGCTTTTAAAGATATGGAAGATGTTGAAATTTGTACAGATACAGGTGTCAATGAAGGTAGAGATGAAGAAGCAGTAGTTGTTATGTTTGTACTTGGTTGAGCAGTAGTTTTGATTGTTGTAGATTTCACAGTAGGAGTTTTGGATTCAATCCTTGCGAATTTGAGAGCTTTCCATTCGTCAATTCCGTCGTAATCGTTTTTGATTTTTGGGTCTTTTGGATTCACGTAGTCTTGGTCTTTCATCATGAATTTTATTCCGTTAGTAACTGAATTCACTCTAAATATGAAATTGGTTTGATTACCTAAATATGAGATTGTTTTATCGTCTTCCTTTGGTTTGGCTGGTTTAGTAATTTCTTTAGCTGTTATATTGTTAGATACGTTTCCCTTCATAATTTTGTTTGTGAACTTTTTGTCTGTCTTGCTCGTGGCATTCAAATTATCCCCTATAATTTTGAAACTCCTTCGCGGCATATTGATGTTAGTTACTTTTGCATTCTTATCTTTGTTTAAGGAACCTTTTTTGTTTTTTACAACACGCTTTTTGCCACCATCTTTGATATCAACTATCTGAGTTCTGACATGTTTTAATTCATTTTCTATATTATTTATTTTCTTGATAACATGTTTAACTTTATTTGTTTTAACTGATCTTTTATAACCTGTGTCACGTCCATTATTCGCGTCTTTTTTTGGTTCTATAGCCATACCTTCGCCAGACCTTAAGCGAAGTTCTGGTCCTTGCTTATCTTCTATTTTTGAGATGTGTTTAGAAGGCAAGTGGTATTCATTAGGAGCAGCTGTAACTAACCAGCGCGAACTGGTTGCTTTAGGAGATGTGACGAGTGCCTTTGCGTTTAATCTCGCAAGCATTGGAGGGACAGCTCTTGTTGCTACGTGAAGAGTCTTGGTTGCAATCGGTGTCATTTTAGATGGTTTATATGTTCTCGTAGTGAACGTTGAAGATGATGTATTTGATCTGAAACAATGGTAATTATGATTATAATGGCATCCAAACCACGTCAGCCACGGTGGCGGTTTTCTCTAAGGAAATCAGCCAGCTGTGGTGGACATATTATAGTGCACAAGCCCAGGTGCACTTTCAATTCCCTCATTCTCAAAACCGGCAATTCGACACGATCGGAGAGATCAAGCGCAGGACCTGTGGCAGGATCGATACCGATTCTACCGATTGTAGAATGTAAAGCAATGTAAAGCAACTTTTCTAAGTATATCTTGGACACCAATGACTGTGTTTCGGATGGCACGTTAAACTGTAGGTCCCGGCTGTCATTGAACATCCTTGGCAGTCGTTACGGGTAGTCAGAATCTAGTAAGTCTGACGCCAGTCTAATCAAGGGGTATTGGGTAGCCCGGGTAACTGGGTTGAAGATGTCAGATAGGTAGTCGCTCCTTGAAAAACACTGGTACTCAGCTAAATCCGGTTAGACTGGAAGCCGACTCTAACATAGTTGGGAAAAAAGACTTACATAGAATTAGGCTTAACCGCTCCAAGCTGTTTTCTATAATCATACAACTCCATATTCGTAGCCATTACTTTGTAGTATTCATACAGCTTAGCGTTTCCATTACCAGATCTGCCTGAAGCCTTATGTTTATGATGATTAGGCTTCATTTTAGTTTCATCATCATGATTTTTGTGTTTCCCTTCATTGTGTTTTGGTTTACCATGTTTTCCATGTCTTTTATCTTTTTTCTTACCATGCTTTGTTTTATGGGATCTTTTATGGTGTTTTGAATGGTGTTTATCTTCTATTTTATCATTTACGTGTTTTGTTTTTTCTTTTTTATGATGATATGATCTGTGAACGTGGTTTTTAGGTGCCTTTGTGTTCACTGTTGTGTGTTTGCTATGTATATCTTCTGTGTACAGTGTTTCGTACGGTCTTGTGTTGTATTCTCGTTGTAACTCCTGAGAGAATTCTATTGAATTGCTTTGCATTGAAACGTCAGACAATAATTCGTTTGAACTAAATTCTTCTGGATGTTTTTTATTTCTTATTGCTTTATGAGTTGTTTCTTTTAGATTGTGTATTTGGTTGATAATGTCGGATCTAGTCTGTTTATATCCTATCTTTTCATCTGATTCAACTTCATCATCTTTATCAATTTTATTGGTTTTGATGTTGTTAATTTTTTTAGTAGTATCTATAACCTTTTTTATCTTGTTAGGAGTTGTAAGTGACACTTTAGGATTCCTGTATTCAACGCGAATATTATTGGTAGTCTCGATTTTGCCTTCAGTTATATAAATGTCTGGTCTAGTGCTTATGCTTGGTACTGGAGTTTCTCTGTACTGTTTTTTCCAAAATATTTCGATTTTATTTTTCAATTCTCTTCTGGCGTTAGGATTTAAATTGCTATAATAATCAAACAGGATAGATCTCACTCCGTCTCTAATGATTTTGACCAAGTTGTTATTCTTTGTTTTTGAATTGCGGTAATACTCTAGTTCTGATAAGATCTTATGGAACTTCTCTTCTGCATCATCTCCGTACAAAGAGTTTATGTAATCAACAAGTTCTTTTACGTTATCATTATATTTCTCATCCCTTATCATGTCAGCTAGCAAATTGATGTACGCTCTCATAATTACTACAGGTTTATCTTTAATCATATTCAGTTTAGCTCCTATTACCTTTCGTATTTCATAATCCTCAATTAATTCGTAAAATTTACACCCTCTATAGTGATATTTTCTGATTTCTTCATCTAGATATTTGAAGAATTCTTCAAATTCTTTATCTTCATATGTGCTGAGGACAGCGAAGACCTCCTGAACGAATCCTGTCAAAGTTACAGGTCTTGCTATTGAGATGTGACGTCGTGAGATTTTGTTTTGTTTGCCAATAGCTGTTTTGACTTTTGCAATAAACTCCTGGACGTCATCTAAGAATTTGACGTCCCTAGCTTTGTCTTTCTTGTTGAATTCTAAGATTGTTTCCAGTGCAAGAGTCACACTCCTCGCATTGTCTGGTTGGTGTTTAGCTTCCAAAACTGATGTAGCTGTAAGAGAATAAAAGTGGTTCAGACGCCAGGATATTAAGCTACTACAATCTGTCAAATTTCCTGAATAGATTTTCAACTTTATTGCTGAAGCTTATGGTTCGAAGTTGATTGGGAAAATTTGATAGGTTTGGGTAGCTTGATGTGCTGGCATCTGGCGTGGTGGTCTAGTGGTTAAAGCATCAGCCTCTCAAGTACACAATGCCAATGCAACTTTTCTTTGTACTTTCTATGTGTATCTTGGACTCCAATGACTGATTAAAGGTGAAGGAAAACATCTCGAGGAAACCTGGACTATAAGTCTGAAATTAGCAACCCGCATTGAGCAAGCGTGGTGATTAACGCTCATTACTTCACTGTGTGAGAGGAGGCCTGTGCCCAGTAGTGGCTGACGATGTGTAAAAATTACTAAAATAATTTATATTGTTAAAAAGTAACAACTGGGTCAATTAACAATAAGGTTAAGCAACATTTGGCGCGGTCGGTCCCTGGATGGATTACCATCTTGTGATGATGAATTCCTCCGTGCTTCGGAAGGCACACTAAATTGGTAGGTTCCAGAAGCCTGAAAAGTCTGATAACCAGTGTTAGGAGGTCAGATAGATAGTCGCTCCATGTAAAAAAACTGGTACTCAGCTGCATCTGGTTAAGACTGGAAGCTGACCCCAACATAGTATTGGTTTTAATATAGTTATTTTAGTTCATATCAAAATATCAAATAAAGTTATAAAATTTACCAAATATAGCGAACAGCAGAAAGCAAGCGCACACTTTCATTTTAATATAAAAATGCTAACATTTTTATGAAATCGTAAAACTTGTATTACATTGCATATGCAAATGTTTTTATATTTTCTAATCCGATAAAGATGTTACAACTATGTATTTTATTGTTCATAAAACTCAAATTGTAAATAATTTTAAAATAGGATTTAAATATTTTACGGTTTTTGAAATTTTAAAGAATCGGTTTAAAAAAATATAGGGTGCTGTTGTATTTTATTTAAATGCAAGTATTCTCTGACCAAAGTATAGAAGCCGACCCCAACATAATTAGGAAAAGGCTTGGGAGATGATGACGATTCTCTCACCAAAGGAAATAGTCAGCATTTGAAACCCTCGAGCCGTGGGGTCCGAATGCTAAATGCGAAGTCTTTATAACGTGCTATCTAAGCGGCTGGTTGACGCTTCCCGTGACCCAAAGGCTGGCTATTACTTTGGTCAGAGATTAAGCATTGCCATACAACGTGGCAATGCTGCCAGCCTTAGACACGCTCCCAGTAGACGGCAATGGGGACGAATTATTTCGACGCCTTTTGGTTTTTTATGTAAATATTTTTGTCATATGTATATATTTCTTTAAAATACTTTTTAAATATTTGAATGTTCAGAAATAAATATATTTTTTGACTATTGCTGTACAAGTATTTCTTGTTTTGTCAGACTTTCTGGTTTCGGACTACCTGTAAAGACTGCCAAAGATGTACAAATGACAGCCGGGACCCACCAATTTAACGCTACATTTAATAAAAACTAAAAAAAAATATCATAACGAATAATTAAATCACGCATTACCAGTCGAGAACCGTTAAAGAATTTCCTAAAATGTTTATCTTCTCCGTCATTGGGGATACCATGGTACTCATAACCTGGGTATAAAGATCTCGTCCATACGAGCAAAATAAGCCCAAACACGAGGTAGCTACGATATACTGTTGAGGAGTTCCCTCGATTCCCTGTCGTCTCCATCATCAGATCCTAACCTGATGACAATGATACCAAACAGTACGGCTGTCTACCCTTTCATTATGAAGAAATAATTTTTCAAATTTGTCCAAGCATCTTCGGGAAATTGAGGAATAAAGACAAAAAAATAAACAACATACTCCCGAATTGGGAATCTCCTCGGAAGTCGGTTGACGATATACGATATACCGTTGAGGAGTTCCCTCGATTCTCTGTCGTCCCTAGTGACGGTTTTTTTTATTTTTTTTATTAGCCTTTACCATTTTTGTCCCACTGCTGGGCAAAGGCCTCCCCCATATCTTTCCACTTCTCCCTATGGCTAGCTTTTTGCGGCCAGTCCTCGAGGAAACGGTCTAAATCGTCTCTCCAGCGCTTCCTCGGTCTTCCTCTCGATCGGCTGCTGTCATTTGGATTCTAGTGACGGTTAACTCATCATTTTTAAATGAGCTTGAGGGAGTACCTCATCATGGTGAGGCACTTACGAGGTACCCATCAGAAGTAGAAGAGTTAGACTGTGTAGCTTCAGAAGCTTGGCTCTGCATGAGATCCGATATCTATCTCACAGGGCAAACCTTATAAACCTAGTCGTCATGGCAACATTTTACATGAAATGTTTTTGGTATGGCTTAGCAGGCTCAGCAAGGCGATTCTATATCTATTCTACCAAGAAAAGACAAAGCTCTTTCTGTCAATGTCAACATGTCTTCTGCCCGAGTATGGCGCGACCTGTCAACTCGCATATAATCACTTGTAGACTTATGTCGATCGAAGAAAAGAAAAATTTCTTCAAAAAAATTCAAGAAATCTTACGTCAATCTGTCACTTTTCAGTCATTATGTCCATTCTCCGGTAGACAAAACTTGTTTCTACAATTTCGATGCTGTAGTGCATAAAAAAAAATATATATATATATATGAATTATATATATATGAATTGCAATCACAGCCCTTTTGATATTGTAAACGTTTCTGGTGTAAAGAAGGCTTTTGGCTAGTTTCCAAATACTTATGACTATGTATAAAGAGTCTAACAAAACTAGTGCACCATATTTTTACAGGTCATCTAGTACATGCTAAGGATGATGTAAAAAAAAACAAAAAGGTGTAGGGGTCAACGATCGAGCGCCTCTTCATCATACGAATATAAGAAATGTTGATTGCTGCTCCATTTAGCAACCAATTTTGACGCTGTTTTCAAAAAAATGTTCCTTGAGCTTGTGTTTATTTATTTTGTTAAAAATTTTGAACAAAATCAAACATAGACAAATACCCTATTATAAAACTTTTGATGAAAAACACGTCTTTACTTATGTAGCGACAATACAAGCAGCGCCATCTACATATGCCAACTATGAATTACTATTTATCCTACTACTATTATAAAGGCGAAAGTTTGTAAGTATGGATGTATGGATGTATGGATGTATGGATGTTTGTTACTCTTTCACGTAAAAACTACTGAATGGATTTGAATGAAACTTTACCACAATATAGCTTATACATCAGAATAACATATAGGCTACTTTTTATCCGGGTATGGAAAGTACTTCCCTCAGAAAGCGGGTGAAACCGCTGGCGGAAGCTAGTTACTTTCATAAAACCACCCGAAGTCTGGAAGTTGGTGATTGATAGGTGAAGAATTCTACTATTTGCGCGTTGCAGTATTTTGGTATGCTAGGGATGATGATGGCGTCCGTTCTCTCTAAGAAGATCAGCCAGCTGAGCAGGACCGATATTTACGTGCTCTCCGATGCACGGGTGTTTCAATCACCAACTATCGACTCCGGGCTGCTTTATAAAAGTTTCTCAAAACCCACAAAGCGATTACGACGAGACCCGGAAATCGAACCCGAGACCCTGTGCACAGCAGTCGCACTATGCGACTACTAGACCAACGAGACAGTCAACGTACATGTAATAATCACATCGTAGCAACATATTGTGGTGCCAGGTCGTCTCACTGACTATACACAGAGTAGTATTGTTGTTGTTGTTATTTGTTTTTTTCTATACTGTGGTCCTAATTTGCTAGATTGGCGGCTTATGTTGTACATCATGGTTACAACAGACTAGCACATGTAGGTGGACACTCCCTTATCTCCTATTAGCATCATATAATTGGAGGCTGTGATTTTGTTTAGTTTTGGTTTTATTTTTATAAAATATATTTAATGCTTGAGTTACAGAAAGGTATGTAGGTGTAAGGTTGAGTGTTAGCCCGCGTGTGTAACATAAGTATTTAAACTTCTTTATATTGTTATATATACATCTAATTACTTACATCATACAAATTGTGTATGAAGAAAATATTGTTTAAACTTGGGCTGTCTTTTGTAATATTTGACGTCAAAAAGTGCTGTTTTACAGCCAAGTTTGAATAAATGATTTTGAGTTTGAGTTTGAATTGCTAACGCTTACAGTACAGGCGTTGAATAAATTCTCTGGTAGCTGATTTAGCGTTGTGTATCGGCTTGCCCAGGTAATTACCTTGAGGAGGTCAGATAGACAGTCGCTCCATGTGGCACACTGGTACTTACTGCATCTGGTTAGACTGGAAGCCGACCCCAACATAGCTTGTAAGGAAGCAGATGATGATTTTATTATAACAATGCAATTTAAAGACACGGTGTCCCAATATTTAACCTTTTAACACGCTACAGTCACGTATAGATGACAATCCAAAAAGAAAAAGTGTATAACAATAAAAGTATATAACAATGTACATTGTTATATTACGTTTTTTAATTACTTGCATCATACAAATTGTGTATGAAGAAAATATTGCTTAAAGGTTCTTCAAACCAACAGACAGACATGTGTTGCTGGGGAGTTTGTTGCTCCACTTCTTCTTCCCAGCAAAAACACATATGAAGTGGTGGGTGTTTTTTGTAATTTTTGACGTTCAAAAAGTGCTGTTTTACAGCCAAGTTTGGATAAATGATTTTGAGTTTGAGTACGCCACGCTCACGACTACATGACAGATTTTTAAAGTTCAAAATTAATATTGAATTAATCGAACTCCGAACTCACTACTATATTGTAGGTATTTATGGATGAATTCTTATCTTGGCGCTGTGGGCACGTCTTTCTTTTGTTGAAGTGGCGTATACATATACACTGTGAGTTCTCCTGTCTATAAATTTGCTCATGAGGAGCTCGTGTCTAAGTAACAGCCGCACGGGTCGATCGATCATAAGGTTAAGCAACGCTTGATGCGGTCAGTCCGTGACCATTTTGTCATGACGAGTTCCTCCGTGTTTCAGAAGGCACGCTAAATTGGTGGGTCCCGGCTGTCATTTGTACATCTTTGGCAGTCGTTACGGGTAGTCAGAAGCCAGAAAGTGTGACAGCCAGTCTTACCAAGGGGTATTGGGTTGCCCGGGTAACTGGGTTAAGGAGCTCCACGTAAAACATCGGTACGAGGAATATTATTTTAATTTTTGTAGCTTGGGCAAAGGCTAGGCAGATGAATAACATATACAGGGTGTGCGGGACAGCCCTCCGCAGACTGATTGTATGAGTTCAGTATACCATACTAAGAAGACTGGTTCATGAAATTGTTTCAGGAACGTTATGGAAATCCAATAATACTGATTTGTTTTAAAACCTCACAAAAATTCAACAGCTGATTTCACGCGTCGATCGTTATGATTATTTCAAAATACGTTGCTGTTTTTTCTTTTTACTTTAGCGGTATTATTAAAAAAATATGTAAGTTCTGAGTAAAAAAAAAAAAAATACTGAATTAAGTATTCAGTTTTTTTTTTTTCAAAAATAAAAAGAATCCTGAGAGAAATTACAGTGACATAATCATCGATATAGGACATAATATTTGAAGTAAGAAGCCGTATGCACCCTATCAGTCTGCTAAGGGCTGTCCCTTACACCCTGTATAGGCGAAATCGTATCAAAGTTACCTCGGAACGCAGGTGAAATCATAAAATATACCTAGTATAATAGATACGTGAAGTTGTGGTGGCCTAGTGGTTAAAGCACCAGCCTTTCGAGTATGAGGGTGCGGGTTCGATTCCAGGTCAGGCAAGTACCAATGTAACTTTTCTAAGTTATACGTACTTTCTAAGTTTATCTTGGACACCAATGACTGATTAAAGGTGAAAGAAAACATCTCGAGGAAACCTGGACTATAAAGTCTGAAATCAGCAACCCGCATTGAGCAAGCGTGGTGATTAACGCTCAATCCTTCTCCGTGGAGAGGAGGCCTGTGCCCAGCAGTGGGACGATAAAAAAGGCTGTGCTGATGATGATGATGAATAGATACGTAAAAGTGGTTTTACAACAATAAAACAATAAAGAATTAATTTTCTACTTTTAATAAGGCATCAAAACACATTTTAAAATATCTTTTAAGTTCTTAGTGAACCTTTTAAATCATTATATCTTCTATACTTATCAATGCGACCTTTATTTTTAATGGACGGTTTTTTTTCATCATAGAATCCGCCAACGATGCCATTTTGTTTATCATCAATTATGTCAAAATTTGAATTCTTAGGCGGAGAGGAAAATGCGAGCTCTCTCCTTTTTTTGCCAGATTTAATTTCATTTTTTAATGTAGTAACATTAGCTGTAGATGTTTTGGTATCATTTTTATTTTTATCAGTGTTACCAGCTACAAAAACGGCTTCGGTGTTGTTAGTAATGTTAGCTGAATTTATATGTGGCATATTTCTTCTGCCATCTTTAGAAGTATTGTGTGTATCTTCCGAGGCTAAATCAACAACAATTGACGCCGATATCGTAGCTCCTGTTTCAGATTTTGACGTTCCTTTGTCTATTTTATTGTTTTTCTTTCCTTTTCTTTTTGTAATGTCGTGATTTAAGTCTACAAGTTTCACAATGTCATCTTCTGTGTTAGTTTTTTCTGTTATGTTACGCTTATTAACATTTGTGATATTGAATTTATCATCACTGCCTTCGATTTTGTTTTTAACTTCATTTATTTCTTTCTCAAGGTCATTGATTTTTCTTAGAAATATAATTTCAGCTGGGTTTAAATTTGTAGTGCTGTTAGCACTTCTTCTTAATATTTCTCCGTCTCTTTCTCTCTTAAACATCTCGATGGAGAGACCTTCGTGGGATGATTGAGGTAAAGAGTTATCTCGCCGCAAATCTCCGTAGTTCTGATCTTGAGGAGATGTTCCTGTATCATCAGCTGGTGTTTCTTCAGTAGGTTTCGCTTCGAATACAGCTTCCAATCTAAGCATTTGAGGATGCTTACGTGGCTTGGTGGTGATGAGTTTTCTTGGGTTTTTGGCTTCAGCGGAGTCTGGTGCGATGTCGGAACCAACACTGATGGAGTAATTAAGGTTCATGTTAATAATAATAATAATGTTGGGACACCTTTCACACACAGTCGGTTAGCCCTAAGACAAGCTATTGATTAGCTTGTGTTATGGGTGCTAACACAACTGATAAACTAAATATCGTCGTCTTAGAGTGAAAACCACGGAAATGCATTTTTGTATCTATTTTATTGGTCTTCTAAGAAGATAACTTCGCAACAGACACGCTATATCTTTCTTCTAAAAAGTTTTTTTTTTCATTTACCAGTTTTTCACTCCAAGGCATACATATTATAACACCCATACCACAGACAACAAGCATGCTCATCACACAAATATCCACCGTACCGGGAATCGAACCCGGTACCTTACCTCAGCTGTTCGGCGTGTTTGCAATTAAATCATTTGTGCAGATAAAAACTTACTCCGTATCCTCCATGGGGTCTAGCCTTCTGTTAATCTCTCTTCGTTTATTTTCTTCACTTTTTAAATTAGTATCGTATTCTCTAAATAGCTGCGCATTATTCGTAGGCATAGATCTAGCTGTGTCGTACTTCTTTTGTTTCAAATTGTCTTCTTTCTTCATCCTCAAATCAGGCGGCATTTGTGTCTCATGTCGGTCGAGCTGCGCCTCGGGCTGCGTAGTCTGTTTCTGCTTGTGTTCCGAACGATATTTCTTCTTCTTCTGCGATCTGCTCTTCGATTTCCCTTTCTTCTCTATCTTCTTTGCCTTCTTAGTCGTGTTCTTAGGAGGTAGAGTTATTGATTCCGTATATAATGTCACGTATCGTTGTGTGTTGTACTGTTGTTGGCGTTCCAATGAGAATTCTATGCTGTTACTATCGAAGGTTTCGCTTGATGGGATCTTTTCTGAGCTAACACTGCTTGCAAGATGATCTATCAAATGTTTGTCTCCTTTTTTGCCTGTTTTTACGGTGGACGCATCGGTTATCGAACGTGATTCATCAGATGATGACAATTCTTTGTTTGTCTTATGTTTTTTATTAAGCTCATCGTCTTTGTTTGCTATTGTTTTATTTTTCAAAGTCTTAGCTTTGTTTTTTGTTTCATTTGTGTCATTATCTTCATTTGTTTTATCGTCAATAGAATGCGGATTTTTGAATTTGCTCCAAAACTTTTCTATTTTGCTTTTCAAGTCTCGTCTAGTTTTCGTGTGGAGGTTTGTGTAATGGTCGAATATGACAGAGCGTAAGCCATCCCTGACGATTGTAACCAAACTGTTGCTATTTCTTTTAGACTTAGAGCGATACTGCTGTAATTCAGTCAAGACTTTTTGAAACTTCTTTTTTGAATCATCTTTGTATAGAGAATTGACGTGATCTACGAATTCTTTGACATTGTCATCGTATAGTTCATCTTTTAAGATAAAAGCGAGAGCATTTACATGAGCCTTGGTCACAGCGATGGATTTCCCTTTAATCAGATCCAATTTAGCATCAAGGAGTCTCCTAGTATCAAGGTTATCAGTCAACTCGTAGAACTTACAACCTCGGTAGTGGTATTCCTTTATCTCATCGTTCAGAACTTCAAAGAACTCCTCAAAATCTTCATCTTCATAACTATTTAGTATGTCAATAGCCTCTTGTAGGAAATCTGTGAACGTGTTATCTTTAGCTTCTCTGAACTTGCGTATCACAGTCTGTTGTTTATTCTTATTCTTGTCCAAAGCGTTGTTGAGTCTCTGCATGAAGTTTTGAACTATATCGACGATGTTGTTGTCTTTCTTGTCTTGGTCATCGAAGTCTAGAACCGTTTGGAGCGATAGGCTGATGCTTTTCTTGTCCTTGCCAGGTGGTTGAGCTGCTGAAGATGGTAATGCTGTAAGGAGAAAATGTGGGATTTTGTTACTATTTTCATCTGCCGAGCTTATTAACAATTATGTTTGGGGTCGGCTTTCATTCTAAGCGAATGCATAGAGCGATTATCTAACCTTCTAAAAACAGTAACCATGGCAATCTGTTAAGATTGTATCATTAAAAGACTAATTGTCAGACTTTCCAGTTACTTATGAATTAATTAAGTTGTCTACCGAAACGTCGATAGTTTTATTAAATACTAAATTATTTTACCTATTGTAGAGACACGTGTAAGTATGTATGACAGAGTGCAAGGCAAGCAAAAATATATGAGAGCGCGAGGCATGCAAGGGACAGACAGTTAAAGCGCACTGGTCTGAGTGAACGGTTCTCTTTGGGGGTTTACGCGAAATATATCCGGTATCCGAAATTCCGAACACCGTGTTTCATTCAACCCCAGCAGGCTTAGCATGGCAGCCGTAGAAACAAGTTTTGTCTACCGGAGAATGGATATAATGACAGAAAAGTGACAGATTGACGCAATATTTCTTTTGACATTTTTTATAGTAATTTTTCTTTTCTTCTATTGACATAAGGCTACAAGTAATTATATGCGAGTTGACAGATTGCGCCATGCTCGGGCAGAAGACATGTTGACATTGATAGAAAGAGCTTTGTCTTTCCTTGACAGAATAGATATAAAATCGCCATGCTAAGCGTGCTGAAGCGTCGACCAGAAGAGGCATTACTCAAATTAGGTATTTAACCCAACAACAAATCCCTTAACCATCATCACGTACTTATTTACAATAGTTACAAAAAGAAAATATATATACATTTAATATAAGCATTTACACAAAAAAAAACTAAAACTCGTCGAAAAATTCATCCACATAGCAGTCTACTGGGAGCGTGCCTAAGGCTGGCAGCATTGCCACGTTGTATAGCAATGCTTATTCTCTGACCAAAGTAATAGCCAGCCTTTGGGTCACGGGAAGCGTCAATCAGCCGCTTAGATAGCTCTTTATAAAGAGTATAACAACCAAGATTTGCCACGTCACCGTGTTTTGTCGTCGTGTCTCTAAAGTGACGACGCCATCTTGAAATTATTTTAATATTCGTTTGAAGGATGATTTTTGGACTATTAACTCGCGTTTTTATAGCTTCACTTCTAACTATGTATGTAAGAAAATCTGGGAATCTTAATTTGACCCACTTCTCGGTCTTCGATTAGTATGAAATTTTGCCCACGCTCTGAGTTCTGGTGACAATACATGACTAGCTGAGAAACGTCGTTACAAAGCCAATATGGAGGCCTACCAAGATGGCTGACGGCGTAATTTTTAATGTGTGCTACCTATAAGCGGGATTTTTTGATGTTTTTCCTGTTTAATTTCTTAAAATGACAACATTGAATTAAAACTAGGAGTGGAGTCATGAATAATTATATTTAATACATATTTGTAAAATCTTTTTCTTCTTTCAGGGAGAGTTAGAATAAAAAAAAATTCAGACAGACGATCTTGCACGAAAGGAAAAAATCCAATCATTTTCACTACCTAGGTAATTTAATATAAATAAAAAAAAAGAAATTTAATATGTGTATGAAGAATATATTGTTTAAAGGTTCTTCAAACCAACAGACAGACATGTGTTGCTGGGGAGTTTGTTGCGCCACTTCTTCGTGCCTTCCGAAACACTGACATCAACGGACCGACCACGAAAAGCCTAACCTTATGATCAATCATATATTATGTTTAATTACATCATACAAATTGTGTATGAAAAAACATTGTTTAAAGGTTCTTCAAACCAACAGACAGACATGTGTTGCTGGGCAGTTTGTTGCGCCACTTCTTCTTCCCAGCAAAAACACATAGGAAGTGGTGAAGGGTGGGCGTTTTGGGGGCTGTCTTTTGTAATATTTGACGTTCAAAAAGTGCTGTTTTACAACCAAGTTTGAATAAATGATTTTGAGTTCGAGTTTTTAATAATGTGGTGACTAAGACACTAATTAAGCTATGCTCCAACTTATTTTTATTTTATTTTGCTTTTTCAAGATGCCTGTAGTCGTATAAATTATTTCAAATATATATGTAATGTAATAAATAATACATACCAAATATCGCGAACAGCAGAAAGCAAGCGCACACTTTCATTTTAATATAAAAATGCAAACATTTTTATGAAATCGTAAAACTTGTATTACATTGCATATGCGAATGTTTTTATATTTTCTAATCCGATAAAGATGTTACAACTATTTTATTGTTCATAAAACTGAAATTGTAACTGTTTTTAAACAAAATTTTAAATTTAATATTATTTTTAAAAGAACGGTTTTTAAAAACGTTTTTTGTAGATTTAAAACGTGTTAAGTTAGATCGTGTTAAGTCTAAATTTGAAAAAAACACTAAATAATATTATCGAGTACTTAACAAATATAAATAAACATAAACTTTATACTGTATGTTAATATTATGGACACAAATTGTGAAGAAAGGCAAAAATATTTTGATTTACTAATCCAATTTATAAAACAGAGAATGAAAAGTAGTAAATAAATGAAACAAAATTAAAAAAAACAAAGCCATTCTTGACAGTCGCGTATAAATAAAACTGTAATCGTGTTGAAATTGTAATAGGTATTAAGTCCGTGTGTTGAAACAAATACAGATATCGTAATGAAAAAAGTGACAACAGACATAAAAAAACATATTTAAGAAAAAAAAACTTGGGATCATTTTTTTTTTCAAATACACATACAATCTAGTAAACTAGAATAAGGACCAGTTTCAAAATGTCCGACTAGCCACTATCTACCAAAATAAATTAAAAATATTTAACAGAATTTGTATGAAATTATCTACCAAATAAACTAACTGGAACTTATTCGTAGGTGGTGAAACAGAACTATTGACTAATAATTTACCTTTTGACCACCAGTCACGTATAGATGACAAGCCAATAAGTGCCCAGCACGCCACGTTCACGACTACATGACAGACTTTTAAAGATCAAAATTAATAGTTAGTTGTAATCGATATAATTTCGAACTCACTACTATATTGTAGGTATTTATGGATGAATTCTTAGCTTGACACTGAGGGCACGTCTTTCTTTTCTTGACATGGCGGTCAAAAGGTTAAGAGCTTTCTAAAAAACTCATCCTCATCGCTGCCACCCGGTAGTGTCCCCAAAAGGCTGGCAGCATTGCCACGTTGTATGGCAATGCTTGATCGAGCGAAATAAAAACCAGCCTTCGGTTCACGGGAAGTGTCAACCAGGCGCTTGGAAATATCCTTTGCGAGGAGACGGCAACCAATAGCGATGCTTGTATTCTCAATTCAATTGTTTTTATATTTTCAATTAATTGATGGCAATAATGAAGGTAAGCTTATTTTTATTTTACTTTCATAGCTGCATCGTTGGTCTAGTGGTCGCATAGCGCGACTGCTGTACACGGGGTCTTGGGTCGGGCCGAAATCGCTTTGTGAGTGTTAGAAGATTGTCATAAAGCAGCCCGTAGTCTGGAAGTTGGTGATTGATACACCCGTCCATCGAAGAGCACGTAAATGTCTGATAGATTGCCAAAAAATGACAATAATGGCATCTAGACTGATTGTCGACCATGGTGGCAGTTCTCTCTAAGGACGCAGCCAGTGACGCAGTACATTATTATAGTGCACAAGCATTCGCGCAGACACATGTGCACTCTATATTCCCTCACTCTCATAGTCCGATGGGACGACAATTCGTATAGATGACAGCCTGAACCCAATTTATCCTAGGCTTCCGAAACACGGAGGAATTCGTCATGACACATCCATACATCGATCCACATAAAATCTAACTGTTCATTTTTCTTTCAGAAAGATTCGACGAAGGAGTCCTAATGGAACATCATCACAAGAATAAACAAGAAGTAAACTCATTCATTGATAGCTTTCATCCCAAAACCAATTCCGATCAAGAAGTTACCAATGAACTGAATCTAAGAAGAATAGAAGATAAAGAAGACACTCCTAAAGATGAATTTCTCGATTATGAGATGACTAAGGTGTGGTGGAATGATTCTAATCAGGGAGAACATGAAATAACTCCACAAATATCGTTTTTAACCACTCCTTTTGGACACGGGATGTTTCCAATGGAAACTACAGCATATGATCCAGTTTCACCTCCCTCTGAGCGAACAATACCTGTAGAACTTCAAGATATATATACCGCACAAACTAGACCTATAGAAGAATCGACAAACCTACCAAATGTGTTCATAACTCGTCCATCGTTCCCCATTTCGACTGCAACGCCAACAGAAACAGATCTCACGAGTACCCTCGAGATTAAGTTCACAGGAACACCTATACACCCTCAGTATCCTTACCTGACTCCTCCAAAAGATTTTCCACCAGACTTCAAATATCCAACTGTTGATCCCTTACCACTTGACGAGGAAGCGGTCCCAAATGAAACACTGCTTACTCCGAAATATCCCCTGTTTACTTTGCCAGATATCAATGAGCGACCAAGCCCCCCATTTTTCCTATTTCCTAATTATGATACCATGACTACACAGTATGAGGGGACGACTCTTGAGGAAGAGACGGTGACTGATACGACTGTCAAAATGACGTACACGACCTTGCTGCCGAAGATAAGTGATCTGATTGAGGAGTATGTGAAGGAACATGGTGTGGAGACGGTTGGGGGCTTAAGTGAGTAGATCTTTGGGTGGTGATCGTTACTATAATGTTCATCATCTCCCGAGCCTTTTCCCAACTATGTTGGGGTCGGCTTCCAATATAACCAGGTTCGGCTGAGTACCAGTGTTTTACAAGGAGCGACTGCCTATCTGACCTCCTCAACCCAGTTACCTGGGCAACCCAATACACCTTGGTTAGACTGGCGTCAGACTTACTGGCTTCTGACTACCCGTAACGACTGCCAAGGATGTTCAATGACAGCCGGGACCTACAGTTTAACGTGCCATCCGAAACATAGTCATTGGTGTCCAAGATATACTTAGAAAGTACATACAAACTTAGAAAAGTTGCATTGGTACTTGCCCGACCTGGAATCGAACCCACGCCCTCATACTTGAGAGGTTGGCTCTTTAACCACTAGGCCACCACGACTTTTATCTTTTATCTTTATACTTTGTATCCAGCTCAACGTGCCGCTGTAATTCGAAATTACGGACTTTATTTTTAGCCACTATCTACCAGATAAATTAAAAAATTGAAAAGAATTTGTATGAAATAATCTGCCAGATAAACTATCTGGAACTTATCCGTAACCGGTGAAACTGGTCGTAAATTTAGTCCATACTAAAACCGGTAATTTTAAAGACAAAGTTTTATAAAAAAGGGGCTTGATTTTGACTTTTTTTGGCAAAAGACAGACAGACAGACAAGCCTCTAAAACACTTTGTTTTATAATTGACACATTTTTGTATATATAATAAATATATATAAATAAAATATAGTGGCCTCGTCGGCAACTATATTTTCGAACCGTTTGGGGTCGAAACCTTAGGATCGTGGGGTCCGAATGCTCTTAGTCTATACAACGAGTTATCTAAGCGGCTGGTTGACGCTACCCGTGACCAAAAGGCTGGCTATTACTTTGGTCAGAGAATAAGCATTGCCATACAACGTGGCAATGCTGCCAGCCTCTTGGGCACGCTCCCAGTAGACAGCGATGGGGATGAATTTTTCGACGCTTTTTAGTTTTTTATGTAAATACTTGTATTATATGTATATTTATTTTATTTTATTTTTCTTTCCATTAATATTGTAAATAGTGTTTGTAAATAAGTTGTAAATATAATCCCACGAAAAACATTCAATGTAAAAAAGCCAAGTCTCTATGCAATCTGTTCACCGTAAAAAGTTTTGAGATCGCATCGTAGCCAAGTCCTCTTCACCTTATTTTGTAATGATAAATCAATATTTAGAGACTGTATCAATAGTTTTACTTACATTATCATAATAGGGACTTATATCTTATCGCTCTGCTTGAGACTTGGCTGGGGCACTCCCGTGCCCTCAGATAAACAAGTTTTTGTATTAAACACAAGGAAATTTCTACCAACAGTTGGAAGAACCAATCCAGGAGTCAGGCTGCTCCGCACGCGGAGCCAACAGCCTCCAATCCTCGCGGACGCTCAGCTGACACACACCTCCTTGTTACCGACTACAAATTGGACGGAAAAAAGTCCAGCTACTTCTTATACGGGACTCGGAAACCTTATATTTGGAAGTTGGTATCCTTTATCATCATTATCATCATCATCATCAGCCTATCTATCGTCCCACTCCTGCAGGCTTACCATAGCAACCGTAGAAACAAGTTTTGTCTACCGGAGAATGGACATAATGACAGAAAAGTGACAGATTGACGTAAGATTTTTTGAAGAAATTTTTCTTTTCTTCGATCGGCATATGTCTACAAGTGATTTTATGCGAGTTGACAGGTCGCGCCATGCTCGGGCAGAAGATATGTTGACATTGACAGAAAGAGCTTTGTCTTTTCTTGATAGCTCAGATTAATGAAGGACAATAGATGAAACCTTTATGCCATAAAAGCGTACTACCCAAAGTGACAGTTCCGACTCCTAACGACTCCTATCCACCCAACCAAATAAGAAAGGTACTTTTATAAGTGTCACTAGCAACATGGGAAATCCTGTCAATTTAGTCGCATTATATCTTGTGTTATTGCCCGGGAAAAGACTTTCAGTTTTAAAAGAATTGTGATAAATTGTGGTGTGTTTGTGCCTCGTTTTTATATGGAGAAAGAAGGAAAGGGCCGGTAGATTGTCCTGCATTGTGCGCGATTGCAGATCACATTCCAGCACAAAGAAAACTCGGCCGAAAATATCAGTTTCAAGAAGTAAGTAAACAAACATGTTTTTTAAAGTAAATAAACCAGAAAATATAGTGGCATTAAGTTAAAATACTTTTGATAACTTGTATTACAATTCTGAGGTAATTTCATACATGTTAAAATGAAAATAAACACAAAAATCGCGAATTCAATTAATTCAATTTTGGGGTTACTAGTGTCGTGAAAACTGTTATCGACAGTTGATTAATTAATGTCGCTCATGCCCGAAACTTGACCTTTTATGTAAATCAATGTAACTTAACTAACTTATGTAATATTTAACTTATATCTTCAAGGTTTCCGAAAATTGAAGACATCCGTGTGCAACGCTTCCCTGTTACGAATCGGATGAGAATCAGCCCGAAAACCATTGGAGGATGTGCTCACGACACTTTAATCCATAAATTAAAGAATGTTTTTTTTCATGTTCCGAGTTTTATTAAACCTCGATTATCATAAGAACATTAATCATTTTACAATAATTCCTTACGAATTGATATGACTTAGATCAGATTTTCGAATAAACCTCATTGTTGCAGCGTCCCAGTAGCCACATCTGATTTTCCTACTTCATTTATTTTTGTAACAATAAAAATACTCAAACAAATGAAGCACACGAGGTTGTCGCCATGTGGAATGTCGACACAGCTATCATCGTGCCGATTGTCGTTACGGCCAATGGCCAAGAGCCTCGACCAACATCTGAAGAGGCTCTCGTTAGGCAGATGGATCAAGGGACAGATTCAGAAGGCAGTACTCCTTGAAACGGCACGTATTGTGAGGAGGTTTCTGTCTCTGGGACCCTAACCACCGGTAGCTTGGACCCTGTTCCCGATATCGGTGGTGACCTATTTTTTATATTTTTAAATGTTTTTTATTTTTTTATATTAATATTTAAAAATGAAATAAATATGTATAAAAATAAAAAAATTACTCAAAATACTCAAGTCAGTGTAGGTAAACCTATAATATGAAGACCACGACTAGAAAGCATAATTCCCAAACCAAAAATATTTTATTACAAGCGGTTTAGCCATCTTCGAGCTATAAAATTCCGAGGAACTGAGCACCTCTTCTCTTTTTTCAAGTCAGTTGTTAAAGGTAGAAACGCATATAGCTATTTATTTATATTTTGGTTTTACTGTTGAAACTCAAATATTTTCTTTTGCTTAGCATGTTTTTAATTATCAAGTAACGTCGATATCGATTAAAACTTTTGGTACATTCCTGGGTGATAGCGTTTGACACTGATTTGTCAAACAGGGCTGTACGCGGATTGAAATTGACATACTGACAAAAACATTGTCATCTTGTTTCTTCAAATACCGAGTTTTTACTTGCATAACCAGGATAGCAATACGTAGGTTCTTCCTGCTAAGTTACACTTCATCTATTGTCCTTCATTAATCTGAGCTTGATAGAATAGATATAGAATCGCCATGCTAAGCCTGCTGGGTACAGAACGTCAATTCGGTAAAATTAAAACAAGAACTCGCATTCACTTTGTTATTCGCTCTCACTTCGTATAAGGTTTGGCACTTTGAATCGGGTTTGTGTGCGAAGCGAACGTCGAACTAACAAAGGAATTACCTTATAGAAAGCCACTTTTTATGTCATCTCATACTTTATGTTTCAAAATCTCGAAGTTAATTTAGTTCAACTCGCAAACACGCTCGCAAGAGTAGCGCTTGTTCTGGGACTGCGGGTTGTTCGCACGTTACCGCAGCCCTCTCACACAAAGACCTCCAGAAGGAACATAGTGGGTTTTAGTCATAGTCAGTAGAAATCTAACACTCCCTCCAGCTGCACAGCGCGAGGTGTCATTTGAAGATTGAAGAAAATTGAATTTTTGCTGAGTTTTTTAGATGATACGGATCCCTTCCTGCACTGGTCCGAACCTTACAAAACCTTTTCGCCCTTACCAGATATAACAGTGAGTACCACGCCGCTCCCCACGACTATACCATACCAGTATATCCTGGCGCACCTCCGCGAGGGGTACATGATGGCGGCGCTGATCGAGCTGATGGCCCTCCTCACCTTGAAGCCGCCGGCGCATGTGCACGAAGTTGTCACTAAGACCTACTATGTAGTTAAGACGTACGTATCGATTAGTCCTGTTCATCACTACATAGTATAAAACAAAGTCGCTTTCTCTGTCCCTATGTCCCTTTGTATGCTTAAATCTTTGAAACTACGCAACGGACTTTGATGCGGTTTTTTTATATACCTAATAGATAGAGTGATTCAAGAGGAAGGTTTATATGTATGATAACATCCATTGCACCCGTGCGAAGCCGGGGCGGGTCGCTAGTTGATAATATTACGAGCTAGGGGTTCTGGATAAATTATCAGGTAGTGGGTGTAGGTCGTGAAGGTTCGAGAAAGTTCCAGTTGGTAACTGAAGGTCAATGACCTATTCTAGAGTGTTCGTGAAGGTCTGACCTGTAGTCTAGAATGTTCGCGTAAGTACTAGAATGTTTTTGAATTTTTAACCGACTTCCAAAAAAAAGGAGGAGGTTCTCAATTCGGCCGGTATGTTATTTTTTTTGTATGTACACCGATTACTCCGAGGTTTCCGATTACTCCGATTTGTGTAATTCTTTTTTTGTTCGATGCACTATACTTGCCATTTGGTCCCATAAAAATTTCATCCAATTTGGTTAGGTACTTTTTATTTTATGAGCATTTGTTTGATTTATGTGGATGATGTGTATGTGGATGATGTTATAAAGGGCCGCTTAATTTCCACAATTTAAAAGAATTTCCCACAAACTTGAGTTATGATAGCTATTATAGAAGGTATGGAGTGTATAAATGGATGACGAAACAAGATTTTGGACCTGATACTAAAAAGATAAAAATATTTTTTTTCTACAAAAAAATAAAACCGACTTCAAAAACACTGAAAAGTGAAAAAAAAGCTTTTAAGTACCTACATCGCTCTAGAAGTCGGTGTCCAAATAAATTCATTATTACAGTTGCAACTTCTTGACACCGACTTCTATCATCTACTTATCTATCTTGACAACTATCACATATCCAGAACATTCTACCAATTACTAATTGTTTCGAGTTTTTACTTTTAAACAACATTATGTCTTATCGACCTACGTAACAAGAAGCTAAATTATACTAGAAAAAAAAAAACAAAAACTCGAAAATCTTGCGTTCAAGTCGCGAAAATCTAAATCATCTCCCGAGCCTTTTTCCCAACTATGTTGGGGTCGGCTTTCAGTCTAACCGGTTTCGGCTGAGTACCAATGTTTTACAAGAAGCGACTGCCTATCTGACCTCCTCAACCCAGTTACCCGGGCAACCCAATACCCCTTGGTTAGACTGGCGTCAGACTTACTGGCTTCTGACTACCCGTAACGACTGCCAAGGATGTTCAATGACAGCCGGGACCTACAGTTTAACGTGCCATCCGAAACACAGTCATTGGTGTCCAAAAAATCGAAAATCTAAAAACATATTTATTAACTCTTTCAGGATGCTGGATACAAAACCAATGCAATTTCTTGGTTTCCCACTGACGACTGTAGTAACAGACTTGGCCAAGTACGCGTCTACCAGGGCCACGCACATCATACAGCGTGAGTTCTCTCCTGTCCTCTAGCTGACGTCATCGGTAGTGGTGTAGCTAGCATGGATGGTCTAGTGGCCGCAAAGCGCGGCTGCTGTGCCGAAATCGCTTTGTGGGTTGTGTGAAACTTTCATAAACCAGCCTGGAGTCTGGAAGTTGGTGATTGATTCACCCGTGCATCGGAGAGCACGTAAATGTCGGTCCTGCGCCTGATCTCTCTCCGGTCGTGTCGGATTGCCGTCCCATCGGACTATGAGAGTGAGGGAATATAGAGTGCACCTGTGTCTGCGCGAATGCTTGTGCAATATAATATGTCCTGCGCAGCTGGCTGATCTCTATAAAAAGAGAACGGCCACCGTAGCCGACAGTCGGCCTGGATGCCATCATGGATGACACCCGGAGCGGATATTGTAGGTCTGCTTCTTCTACCTGCCCTGTTCCCAATTCTATTAGTGGTTGGCGCAATATAATGTTTTCCGCTTCCATTCGTCTCTGTCAGCCTACTACTATCCACACCCTTCTTAATCATATCGTCTTTCAGGCAATCAATCCATCTCTTCCTTAGTCTGCCTCTATCTCTCCATCCATTCACATTCATACTTAACACACGCTTTGTAGCATGTGTCTCACATCTTCTCATGACATGCCTATACCACGGCAAACGCTTACCTCTCATTTTTTCTGTCACTGGTGCTACTTTCAGGCTTGCTCTGATATACTTGTATATTGTAAGGAGTAACCACAAAAATCAATTAAAAAAAAATATTTACTACTGAGGTTGAGATCAGTCGTTACGGGTAGTCAGAAGCCAGAAAGTCCGACGCCAGTCTAACCAAGGGGTATTGGGTTGCCCAGGTAACTGGGTTGAAGAGATCCGATAAGCAGTCGCTCCTTGTAAAACACTGGTACTCAGCTGAATCCGGTTAGACTGGAAGGAAGCCGACCCCAACATAGTTGGGAAGAGGCTCGGGAGATGATGATGATGTTGACAGTCGGGTGACACACCTTTTTTATGACCATCAAAGACACCTCTCCCCGCTGTGCGTGCAGCTGGAGGGAGTTTTGGTCTCGCTTGGGCACAGGCCTCCTCTCACACAGAGAAGGATTGAGCGTCAATCACCACGCTTGCTCAATGCGGGTTGGTGATTTCAGACTTTATAGTCCAGGTTTCTTCGAGATGTTTTCCTTCATGATTTTTTAAAAAATCTCCAATAGTTTCCAAGTTACGAACCAAACCCTTTAGTTTTTAAATATTACCCAGTAAGATCAGATCGCTATCTTACACCAGTCTTGTCACCAATATAGTAGGGAAAAGGCTAGGCAGATGATGATGATGATGAGTCTAGGCAGATGAGGAATTGAATTGTTCCCACTATTTCCACCAGATCACGCTAGACTGATGTACGGCCTCCTCCTGTTGCGAAGGCAGGAGCTGTCAGCTGAAGTGAACGCGATCATAGACAACGCAAACTCATTCTACGGACCATACGATGGGAGGAAACTCTTGGACTCAGTCAGGGATTTTGGAATATATCCCAATTGTGAGTCATCATTATAGCCTTTTTATCAACCCACTGCTGGGTACAGGCCTCCTCTCCCACGGAGAAGGATTGAGCGTTAATCTCTCTTGCTCAATGAAGGTTGGTGATTTGAGACTTTATAGTCCAGGTTTCCTCGAGATGTTTTCTGCCGCTTGTCGCCCATGTCAACAGGCGAAAAGAGTGAATGTTTAGACGAAGGAAATGTTTTCCTCAGTCCTTCAGTTATCGTATCTTCGAGACGAGAAACTCTCAACGTCTAAATGAGCCTTAATTAATTATGTCAGCTAGACTTTTCACGACCCCATTGGCGCAGTGGTTACCACGCCGGACGGCCATGCTGAGGGTCCCGGGTTCGATTCCCGGTACAGTCGACATTTGTGTGATGAGCATGCTTATTGGCTGTGGTCTGTCTATAAATATAAGGTGTAACAATACTAGTGCACTGTGCACCATATTTTAACAGGTCATCTAATACATGCTAAGGATCATGTGTACATAAAAAAAAATTGAATGACCTAGAGGTCAACGATCGAGCGCGTTCATAGAGACCGGGGTCGGTGTTATGCAATAATATAAGAACACAATTACAATTTGGCGAATGCGATGATAAATTTAATAAAATACGTTATTGTTTTCATGACTTTTTGTGGTAAACATGATCCTCAGCATGTACTAGATGACCTGTAAAAATATGGTGCACTAGTATTGTTACACATTATATATTATGTAGTCTATCAGTTGTGGCACCCATAACACAAGCTAATCAATAGCTTACCTTGGGGCTAACCGACCGTGTGTGAAAAACTTAAAAAGCTGAATGTACATCTGTGAACTCCTTGTTCCAGCAAACAATGACGCCTACAAAGTGTGTGATAAGCTTATAGAAAGATTCTTTGCACCATATTTCCGCATACATGGAGCGCGACAGATGTTAGCGAATTCCATCAACCGAGCGATCAGAGCGAGGTTCCTTCAATACCAAAGACGACCCGCACCAATAACTGTACGTCCAAATTCAGGTAAGTGTCAAAAAAAAATTATTATTAATTTATTTATTTTATTTTTAAATTATTATTAACGAAATAATTATGTATTTAATTCAATCGGTGAGTTAATCACGGAGGTCGAGTGCAAACAAACAACAAATATCATATGGGTTGTTCGTAAGAGTTACCGCGGCCCTGACACTCAGGGACCTCCAGAAGGAACATAGTGGGTTTTAGTCAATAAAAGTCTGACACTCCCTCCAGCTGCACACATAGCGGGAGGATCATTTGATGATTTCCCACGAAAAAAAAGTCTAACAAAACTAGTGCACCACATTTTTACAGGTCATCTAGTACATGCTAAGGATATGGTTTACCACAAAAAAGTTTAATGACGTGAAGTGGTAAACATGTCCTTAGCATGTACTAGATGACCTGTAAAAATGTGGTGCACTACTGTTATTAGACCTTATATTTAAAACATTCCGAATTGAGAATCCCCTCTGAAACTTAATGAAAACGCTGATGATGACTCAGCCAATCCCAATCAGTGTTGGAATATGCTTCTAGTCTTAACTGAATGCAGCTGAGTACCAGTGTTTTACAAGGAGCGACTGCCTGTCTGACCTCCTCAACCCAGTTACCTGGGTAACACGATACCCCTTGATAAGACTGGTTGGCAGATTTTCTAGCTTCTGACTACCCGTAACGACTGCCAAAGATCTACAAATGACAACCGGGACTTACCAAATTTACCGCTCCTTCCGAAACACGGAGGAACTCGTCATGACAAGATGGGCACCCATCCACGGACCGACCGCGCCAAGTGTTGCTTAACCTTATGATCGATCGACCCGTGCGGCTGTTACTTAGCCACGAGCTCCTCTAAATAGTATAAAATATGAAATGCCGAGAATCGATCTCAGTGACGTGCACTTGGAGAGGTCTATGCCCAGTAGTGGACTGCGATAGGCTGATGATGATGATGATGATGAAATGCTTTTGTTTCTCAACGTGAATAGAGATAAAGATAAAGTACCTAATTTACACATTCTTACTCCACAGACAGAATCAAAACAAGAACGCCTCCACAAGAACATAACACCTATCAGAGACATCGCAAAAGCAACCTTAAGCCAACGACACAGAGTAACAATTCAAACAGAAGACAATACCGTCCAACTGAAACGGAATTCCCCATGCTAAGAAGCTTGAAGCCTATAACATTAGAAACAACATTACAAAGACGTTATCACATCGTCACCTCTAAATATCATTTTAGACAGATGAACATACAACCCACGACTAGACATTACGTAAACCTAATAACGCGAAGAACTAAATCTATGAATGATGTTAAAGGAAGATATATAAGTAAGGCTTATGCTACTAATGATGCAAGACTTGTAAGCAAGGTTAATTATGAACGACGAATGAATAACGATGATGATAAGGACCCGATAGAAGAAGTGAAGGCTATAGAAGATGTGAAAGATAAGGGTCTGTTCTACCATCAAATGAAAGAGCGCTTTAAAGAGCTGAATGAAGCTAAAAGCGGGAAGCTTAAAGCTGAAATGCTTCGGAAGATCGTCGATGGTTCTAGTTATAGTGATGAGGAGGCGGATCTGAAGATGAAGGTGGTTGAAGCGCTTTTGTTGGGAAAACGGAGTGTTGAGAGTGACAAGAGACAGTGAGTGAATAGTATTGGTGTTAATAAGGTTGGCAGATAGTCAAATTTAATACTTTTATTGAACTGTCAAAAACGGTTACTCTCTATGCAAGTTTATAATGGCGTTTCTATATCTATTCTGTCAATAAAAGACAAAGCTCTTTCTGTCAATGTCAACATGTCTTCTGCCCGAGCATGGCGCGACCTGTCAACTCGCATATAATCACTTGTAAACTTATGTCGGTCGAAGAAAAGAAAAATTTCTTTTGTACGTGTCAAAAGAAATCTTACGTCAATCTGTCACTTTTCTGACATTATGTCCATTCTCTGGTAAACAAAACTAGTTTCTACGGTTGCCATGCTAAGCCTGGTGCTTTATGTATGAAAATAAGAATTATGACGTCATAGATTTTTTAAGAGCAAGCTTTCGAAAATCTAGCAATTTTTCCATCAAAAGTATAACTCATTAATTGTGTAGTTGACTAGGTCAAAAATAAAATCCTTTATGATGTTAATTTGGTAAAGCATCTTAAAATAATGTCACTTTCATTTATCGTTTTTAAGGAAAAACTATTTGGATTTTTTATTGATAATTTAAGTAAAATAAGTATACAGCTTGATGTGAAAAATCTGTGACGTCATAGTTCTTGTTTTCATACAAATAGCATAGAGAGTAACCGTTTTTGACAGTTCTATAAAAGTATTGAATTTGACTAGTTGTCAACTGCCGTATTGTGTCGCCACGATAGGAAACCAAATTGTTTAAAAAAAAGTCTATAGGTTTATAATATAAAAAAAACGTTTTATTTTTAACGACTGTGATTTAAGTTTTAATGTTTTTGCAATTAATAAATGTGTGTTATTTGTTTAATTTTGTGTTCATTAATTCAGTGTAGATTATTCAACAATATTAATCCTGGCTTTAATATTACTCTTACTTAGGCCGATTGTCGGCTACGGCGGCCGTTCTCTCTAAGGAGATCAGCAGATGCCCAGGACATAATATAGGGCACAAGCATTCACGGACACAGGTGCACTCTCATAGACCGATAGGATAGCAATCCAACACGCTGCTCTCCGATGTACGGGTGTATCAATCACCAACTTAAAAACTTCGTGCAGCTTTATGAAAATTCGAGCCTGAGACCCCGCGCCCAGCAGTCACGCTATGCGACTACCAGACCAACGAGGTAGTTAAGCTACAAGTTCAATAATTAAATCAGTATTTGTATATCGAAAAAATAAAACTAATTTTTAACAAATGAATTATTTTTATTTACAAAATATCATTATCATACTTCGTACTGGCGATTATAACCTTAACTAGCGTTAGCAACCACGAGAGTTCTTAAGAATAGGATTTAGACGCAAGGCGCGGCCAACCAGACCTTGTAACAACCACTAGAGGACGCCTTTGTCCAGCAGTGGGCATCTCATGTCTCCTTACATGATCATCATAATTATTTCCAGAACCTTCCACCATTTCTTCATCATCCCATTCCTTTTTTGATTTGTCTTTATCTATATCTTCACCAATATTATTTTGTAGATAAATTGAGGTCACCATATTGTTAGCTTTCCTCCATTTTTGTAAATGACCTTTGTTAACAAAATCTTGTCTTCTAAGTGTTGTTTTTTTGAATTGTTTTTGTATTTCAATTTTATTGTAATTAAACTTTTGTGTGGTTCGGAAATTATATGCTGGGTTTGTATGTTTTGATGTTGTTGTTTTCAAATATTTTTTTGGAGGTAAGTTGTGTCGTCTTTCTATTTCTAGAACGGCTTTCTTTTGTTTAAATTGTTCCAAAATTAAATCATTGTTGTCTATGTAGAGTTTTATTTGTTTTAAAGTTGTTTGTTTGTCTGTGTGTCTGTGTTTTCTGTAGCGTTTTCGTCTTTTGTGATTCATTCTTGGTACGTGAAGCTTTTTCGGGTTTCTGTGGTGTTTTCGCTTGTGTCTTTTTCCTGTAAATTTTTATGTTTTATGTTATTTTGCTAAGCCATTTGAAATTTTTCGTTATCATGGAAGTAATACCCTCAATGTTCACGACCCCGTTGGCGCAATGGTAAGCGCGCCGGACTGCCGAGCGAGGTCTTGGGTTTGATTCCCGGCACGGTCGACAATTGTGTGACAAGCATGCTTGTTGGCTGTGGTCTCGATATGTAAGCACCCATAACACAAGCTAACCAATAGCTTAACTTAGGGCTAACTGACGGTGTGTGAAAAGGTGTCCCGATATACATATGCATATACACATGTATACAGGGTCTAACAAAACTAGTGCACCATATTTTTACAGGTCATCTAGTACATGCTAAGGATCATGTTTACCATAAAAAAAAGTTGAATGACCTAGGGGTGATCGAGCGCCTTCATAGAGACCGGTGTTATGCGTACAATTTGGCGACTGTGATGATAAATTTAATAAAATATGTTGTTGTTTTCGTGACTTTATTTGTAGTAAACATGATCCTTAGCATGTAATAGATGACCTGTAAAAATATGGTGCACTAGTATTGTTAGACTTTATATAATAAAGATTTTGCAGATTTTGCGTTAACCTCTAGTTCCTTCTTCATTAGATCGTCTCATGTTGCTGTACTCCGGGAACCGTACTTTCAGAGCGTAGTTGACTGAGTCCAGCAGCGCCTGGCGCCGCTCCGAATGGTATAGCCGACGAAATGGACGCAAGAAATTCTCTAGTAAATTTTCACACATCTGCTGACCGTTTTTGTCAGTTCCTGGAATGAAAGTAATCAGTAATAATATCATCATCATCATCATCAGCCTCCTGTCCTAATCCCAAATTTTATTTGGTGTCGGCGCAGCATGTTTTTGTCTTCCACGCTGTCTGTTATCTGCAGGCTCAGCATGACAAACAAAACAAGTTTTGTCTACCGGAGAATGGACATAATGATAGATAAGTGACAGATTGACGTAAGATTTCTTTTGACACGTACCAAAGAAATTTTTTTTTCTTCGATCGACATAAGTTTACAAGTGATTATATGCGAGTTGACAGGTCGCGCCATGCTCGGGCAGAAGACATGTTCACATTGACAGAAAGAGCTTTGTCTTTTTTTGATAGAATAGGCATAGAATCACCATGCTGAGCCTACTGCCAAGTAACTACCAACCCGCATTGAGCAAGCGTGGTGATTAACGCTCAATCCTTCTCTGTGTGAGAGGAGGCCTGTGCCCAGCAGTGGGACGGTAAAAAAAAGGCCGATGATGATTCTTAGTTTTAGCATGCTTATTATGTTCGGGTTGCCCGGGTAACTGGGTTGAATAGATCTGACCGGCAGTCGGTCCACATAAAACACTGGTACTCAGCTGACATCCCGTTAAAACTGGAAGCCGACCCCAACATAGCTTGGGAAAAGGCTGTAGTGAAACTTTGAGTCTAAATACCATTTGGATAGAGCTCAAACTCGATAAGGCTGTCGAAGAGCCTGTAACCTTCTTCATGCTCATACAGCAGGTCGGCGTAGTCGATGATGGAGTTCACATCAGTCGCTAGCGCCGAGCGTCGCGTGCGCAGGAGATGGTGCAGCATGCTTGCGTAACCTAACGGACGAAGCTAGAACCTTTTATACACGCACAGATAAAAAGATAAAGATACAAAGTCATTTATTCAAAGTAGGCTGAAACTCAGCACTTTTTGAAGGTAAATTTTTTGACGACCCTGATGGCGCAATTTTTTTTTAATTTGTTATTTATCCATTTATTTCAGGCATCAAGGCCCATATAAATATATTCAGTACTATACTAACATAACTTAAAAATACTATAAATACATATAACATTAATTAATATACCGTTACAATACAGTAGTGAGTTCGGAATTATATCGATTGAAACTGACTATTAATTTTAAACTATAAAAGTCTGTCATGTATTCGTGACCGTGGCGTGCTGGGCACTTTCTGGCTTCTCATCTATACGCGACTGTGGCGATCAAAAGGTTAACAGATGCAGGGGTTCTCTCTATTTATTCTGTATCATAGTCGGATGGGACGGCAATCCAACAATACTAGGGCGAGGCACAGCACCTACAGTTTATCATGCTCTCTATGGCACGGAGAACTTAATTACGGATGAATTTTTTGATGCATTATTTTAATTTGTCTCTTTTTTATTTTCTTTATATATGTCGCAGGGAAATGAAGATATCAACTATGGACAACTTAATTTTCTAATAAAATGCTCCAGTTAATTTGTAGTTTTGTTTTATTACTTTATTCCTCAACAGTATTCTTTATTTCACTAGATTTAGTTTAGTGAAACGACGATATCACTGACGATAAATTGGTATTTTGTCATTTCACTAGATACTTTTAGGAAGAAGATATAATAAACAAAAGTATTCGACATCTTCCGGAATTTCGTGATATCCCTAGGGATTTCGGGAAATACCGGATATCTTCATTTCCCTGCGACATATATAGTTTTATTAAGTTTGCAAATATAGCCCTTATAGTTTAGTTATAAAATAAAACTTACCAAAGTTAGGTTGAACAGTTATTTAAAAAAAAAATTGTTAACTTCTAAAATACTATTAAATTACTTTAAGCCTGAATTTTAAAAGTCTGTCATTTATTCGTGACTTTGGGGGTCAAAAGGTTATCATATACTCTGAACCAGTACTTACTCCGTACCGCGTCCGTCTCCGCTTCAGTGAGGAATCTACCGATGCTCATAGTGACCTCCACGAGTGGATGTCCGAACCACGCTATCTCCGCCCTCTGGAACCAGCTAGAACATAATAGCATAAGTGTGAATATCACAATCATTCATCAGCCTAGAATTTTCCCAAGCTATGTTGGCGTCAGCTTAGAGTCTTAACCGGATGTTAAGTTATACGTACTTTCTAAGTATATCTTGGACACCAATTACTGATTAAAGGTGAAGGAAAACATCTCTAGGAAACCTGGACTGTAAAGTCTGAAATCACCAACCCGCATTGAGCAAGCGTGGTGATTAACGCTCAATCCTTCTCCGTGGGAGAGGAGGCCTGTGCCCAGCAGTGGGACGATAAAAAGGCTGTGATGAAGAAAACACCAGATAATATATTAACTAGCAGATTCTCACGGTTCCTCCTGCGTCCCTGGGTCTGCCTGCCCTGCTTCCCAACGATAATAGAAATTTTCAAATCGGTCAAGTAGTGTCGGAGCCTTTTCTATTCAAACGAACTATAAAATCCATTTATGCAATAGAAGAATTTAAGAATAGTTAACTAGCAGAAGTAAGCATTAAACTTTTGACCGACAGTCACGTATAGATGACAAGCCAAAAAGTGCCCAGCACGCCACGGTCACGACTACATGACAGACTTTCAAAGTTCAAAATTAATAGTCAGTTTCAATCGATATAATTCCGAACTCACTACTATATTGTAGGTATTTATGGATGAATTCTTAGCTTGGCGCTGAGGGCACGTCTTTCGTTTTTTGACGTGGCTGTCAAAAGGTTAAGCTTAAAATTAAATCGTCAATATTCCTAACTAAATCTGCAGTTAGTATTTTCTTTTTCAACTTCTAGAAGATTAAGACTTACTCAGTGGTAATCGTCTCCGCGTGTCCAATGACGTCATAGACATGCTTCTGGTCCTTAGTGGCGACGAGTCTGGATAGCTCCATCAGAAACACGATCATGTATCCTTCGTTCACCTCATCCATCATCTCATCGTATCGCGTGTACGGATTCTCCATCCCCGGTGGGGGTGTCATACCAGGTACTATCACGTCAGGAACCTCAGGCATTCCACCGGGTCCAGGGTACCCTATACCAGGTGGTCCAGGATACGCTGTGGCGTCTCCAGGTTCCATTTCGTAAGGTGGCACCACTTTGATATCTGGAAAAAGGTTATTGGTGAAATCTTTCAAAATCTGTCTGGTGTTTTTTCTATGTTGGGGTCGGTTTCGAGGCAACTGCGTGGTTAAGATATAGCATATTTTTCTCTATTATAAACAGACAGACAGTTACTGCAATCTGACACCTTGTGATGCTACGTCAAAAAAAGGAAGACGTGCCCTCAGCGCCAAGCTAAGAATTCATCCATAAATACCTATAATATAGTAAGTAGTAAGTTCGGAATTATACCGATTGAAACTGACTATTACTACTACTACTTTTGAACTTTAAAAGTCTGTCACGTATTCGTGACAGTGGCGTGCTAGGCACTTTTTGGCTTGTCGTCTATACGTGACTGAGGCGTTCAAAAGGGTAATAGATTTTCAACTTTATCGCTAAAGCATATGATCCAAAGTTGATTGCATTGGAATTCTAAAACTCTGTACATAATTCGGATCTACACTAGCGCTACTCTTGCGAGCGTGTATGCGAGTTGAACTACATAAATTGACTTCGAGATTTTGACAGAAAAAGTATAAGATGACGTAAAAAGTGGTATTCTGTAAGGTATTCCTCTGTCAGTTCGAAGCTCAATCTCGATTAAAAGTGTAAAACCTTATACGAAGTCAAAAGTCGTGGTGGCTAGTGGTTCAAGCACCAGCCGTTTGAGTATGAGGGTGCGGTACGATTCCAGGTCAGACAAGCACCAATGTAACTTTTCTAAGTTATACGTACTTTCTAAGTTTATCTTGGACACCAATGACTGATTAAAGGTGAAGGAAAACATCTCGAGGAAACCTGGACTATAATGTTTGAAATGACCAAATCGCATTGAGCAAGCGTGGTGATTAACGTTCAATCCTTCTCCATGGGAGAGGAGGCCTGTGCCCAGCAGTGGAACGATAAATAGGATGTGATGATGATGATGATGATTAGGCGAAGTGAGAGCGAATAGCGAAGTGAACGCGACTTGTTTTAATTCATTCAGGTCCATTCATTCTTGTATGACACTTTCTTCAAAAGGTCATTTCAGACACAAGCCTACATTGCTCATCCATACTTTAGTATGTAATTTCTTTTTATATCTGGACTTTAAAAGAGACTGTGACCCTTGAGTTTGTTTCGGCGTTTATTCTAAAGGTAGTCAGTTAGGAAATGCCAACCTCATCTCGTATTTTATAAAAGTAATGTGTTGACGTGTAAAAGTGTTGATTACAACCTATTTGCAAAATAAATATCATTTATCAATTCTACCGAATAAATAAACCTAATTCAATAATACAATAGTACCAAAGAAACGATGGATGGATTGCGTGAAAGTTGACATGGCTAGAAAGAATGTAACTTGTGAGGTGACGGCAGATAGAAGAGTGTGGAAGACAAAAACATGCTGCGCCGACCGCGAATAAAACTTGGGATAAGGGCAGGAGGATGATGATGAATTCAATAGTACAGACCCCCATGCAGCACATCTCCTGCATCAGTCGCCATGGTGACCTCATAAGGCTTATTGACTGGTACTCCATCGATCATCGTGGTCTTCGTATGGTCTCCAGCAAGCGGAGTAGTTCCAAGTACCACTACACCGAACTTATTTTCTTCTATGAATCTGTCTTGCGGTCCAATTGTTACTGAGAATCCGTAGTCTTGTTCCTGGGTGTAGGCATCAGGTAAGGAGATGCCTTGGCGTACAGCTGGCGAGAAACTAGTCTCCATATTCTTGTTTGAGATCTCTGCTTTTGGTACCTCTTCGGGAATTTTCTTGGCTGATGGGAAAAGTTATTTGTTAGTTTTGCAAGAATAGGGTACTTGACAACTAGTCAAATTCAATTACTTTTAAATGAATTTGACTTGTTGTCATCTACCGTCTTAAGGGCGAGTGTTCGAAAATCTGGCAACGTCGCAAATAGCTGTTAAATATTTAGATGTTTTAATTAATTTCTCAATTTAATTTATGAAAACATCAAATAATGCTCTGTAGTGCACTAAGAAAGTTAATAGAGAATGCAATTATTAATATCGTAACACCGAATATATAGTTTTATATGTAAAAAACATATTTGGAAACTTTCCAAGTGCCTTTTTTACAAGTAAAACGTTTAAAACATCAAATTTAGTGTTTGAATTGCAATTCCTATTCAATTTTTTAGTGCACTACAGAGCCATAAATGTCTTACTTTCATATAGTAAATTGGCCAAATTAATTAAAACGTGTAAATATTTGACAGCTATTTGCGACGTTGCCAACTTTCGGTGCACGCGCTCTTAATGCGAGCGAAGACGCGAGCTAAACCTATATAGTTAGAGACACTCACTTGCATAATAATTATGCTTAGACTCCAAACTCTTCGTAGTCAATCCACGCACCCAGCTTTCCACGGGAGTATAATCAGTACTTTGAGTTAGCCACAAATTGGGTTCTTCACCAGTGGACATGCCTTGGGTCCGAGCGACATTCCTTAACAATTTAAATACAGGAGATGTTGTTTTAGAGCCTAAAGGTGCTATAGGTCCCTCAGATAAGCGAGGCTTCTCAGCCCTCGGATTTTTGACAGAAATCGGTGAAGGTATAGTTGCAGTGTCTGGGATGTGAGTTTCTATAGGCGGTGGGGGGTAGTGGGTTGAATATCCCGGCTCAGACGTCACACCTGGAGACAACTCTTCTGGTGGATGAAATGAAGGGGAAGTCTCATGAGTTGAATCAGGATAATCTGGTAAAGTAAATTCGATGAATGTTGGTGTAGTTGTAATCGGGGGTTCCAGTGTAGGATATGAGAAGAAAGGTCTAGAAATATCTGGTATCGGTCTCCCGTCAGGGGGTAGGTCGTCACTGCTATTTCCAGTCGGGTATGGCAAAGGCCAGCCCGGGTAGGGGGTCTCTCCAACATCTTTAGGCACAAAGGTGAATGGGAAGCCGGGGGCCAGCTCGTAGTCCATTTCTTCCGGTTCAGGAGTTAAACGAGGGGGTTGATACTCAGGGTCCCATACGACCGTTGGACCCTCTTGTGTTGGGAATGGAGGGATCGTCTCTGAGGTGGTCAAGTTAGAGGGGGTGAATGGATCCTCTGCTGTAGGGAATGGAGGGATACTGTATGAGGGGGTCGAGTTTGAGGGGGTGAAGACTGTTGGGGGTATTAAATGTGGGGGCTCTGTAGGATTATCAGGCAAAATTGTTGTAAAAGTAGGTATAGGAATAATTGTTGAGAAGGTGCGAAGGGTTGTGTCTTTTGGTGGAATGTCATCCCACCAGGTATCCTGTATGCTGTAGTCTAGGAAGACGGGTTTTGTGACTGCCACTTGATTCAATTTGATCATTTCCAATGCTTTCCTGTCGTGCTGTATCTCATGCTGTACGTCCTCCAGGAGTGATTCTATCTCGTGGATAGATTTGTGTATTTGGCGTTTTAATTGGGTCTCGTTCAGAATTTGTTTTGCTGGAAATATAATGTAGTAATGTACATACGGGGTAACTTATTGAATCAGGCGTTACTTTGCGGAAATCCATTGCAATAAATGTTAGAAAAGAATAATATCTAGCTTTAATTCCGCGAGACAAAACTGCTGCAGCAGGCCCTGCAGCCATTTCTCCGTGTCCAGGTGCATGAGGGAGGGAGGGTGGTATCTTCCCTTCCTGTGCTTGTGGGCGGGAGGGCGGTATTGCATGTGCATCCTGCACCCAATGCTGGATTTTTGTCTCGCGGGATTAAAGCTAGATATTATTCTTTTCTAACATTTATTACATACAAGGTGTAAGGGACAGCCCTCTGCAAATTGATGGGGTGAGTTCAGTATACTGTACTAAGAAGATTGGTTCATGAAATTCTTTCAGGAACTTGCTGGGGAGTTCGTTGCGCCACTTCTTCTTCCCAGCGAGAACACATAGGAAGTGGTGAAGGGTGGGCGTTTTGGGGGCTGTCTTTTGTAATTTTTGATGTTCAAAAAGTGCTGTTTTACAGCCAAGTTTAAGTAGTAAGTTCAAGAACGATACGTAAAGCCAATAAAACTTCAACATCACAAACAATCAAATTACCTAAAATCATACTTAGCAAAAGCAATAAAAAACACTTACATTTACGAATTTCAACACAGTTTACTTTGACATCCCACGAAAATACACATAACACAAAAAATATTATCATTATTGTGTATTTCGCTTCAATCTTTGGGCAATTATTTACTAAAATTATCTTTGTATTTATTTTTTAAACCTACATAATACTAATAGGCTCATATTTTGGTTACTTTCTTATATATTTAATTATTTTGTTATTCAGTGCAGCTTATAAATAATTAAGATACAAAACATTTGAGGTTATGTACGCTAATTGCCGCCAAACTAATTGTACGCTTTTAAAATAAAATTGTTTGTATTTGTTTAGATATTAATTTATGTATTCGTTTTAATTTTAAAGTGATATTGTTTGTTAAAAAATATACTTTGGGTAAAAAAAGTATATTTGACTCGTGGCAAACAGACGTTGTTTTTTAAAAACACTATAAAACGCAACCGTTATTTTAAAAACCGTTAAATTTTTAAAACATAAAAAACATCAATCTTTAAATTTTGTTTTAAAATTATTTACAATTTCAGTTTTATGAACAATAAAATAGTTGTAACATCTTTATCGGATTAGAAAATATAAAAACATTTGCATATGCAATGTAATACAAGTTTTACGATTTCATAAAAATGTTTGCATTTTTATATTAAAATGAAAGTGTGCGCTTGCTTTCTGCTGTTCGCGATATTTGGTATGTATTTTGACTAGAATCCTACACTAGCACTGCAGACTACAATTTCAATCCTGAATCTAAAAATAAATATGAAAAAAGTTAGTTTTTAAAGCTTTCTCTTCTTCTCTTAAAGCTATAAATGGTGAACAAACATATTTTTTTACTTTTGATCGATTTATTTTACAATATTGATAACAAACTATCACCCATTTCAATAAATCGATCATCATTAACATCACTTTTTATCTTCCCACTGCTGGGCACAGGCCTCGTTAATCACCACGCTTGCTCAAAGCGGGTTGGTGATTTCAGACTTTATAGTCCAGGTTTCCCCGAGATGTTTTCCTTCACCTTTAATCAGTCATTGGTGTCCAAGATAAACTTAGAAAGTACGAAACGTAGAAAAGTTACATTAGTACTTGCCTGACCTGGAATCGAACCCGCACCCTCATACTCGAAAGGCTGGTGCTTTAGCCACTAGGCCACCACGACTTCAGTACTTACCTGCTAAAATAACCACCATCATCATCTCCCGAGCCTTTTCCCAACTATGTTGGGGTCGGCTTCCAGTCTAACCCGATTCAGCTGAGTACCAGTGTTTTACAAGGAGCGACTGCCTATCTGACCTCCTCAACCCAGTTACCCGGGCAACCATAAAATAACCACCAATCCTCCATAATTAATTCTACCTCAATTTTCAGGATTAACACAAACAGCCTCACAAGAGAACCCTCAACAAAACCCGAGGAGTGTCAACCTAGCTCTAGAAACCGTCTTAGAGTTCAGAGAAAAAGACAAGACCGCAGATCTCAAATTCCTAGACGACGTACAAGACTTCATATCTAAAGTCAAAACAGTTATAGACAAGACAAGAAATACCAAAAACCAACGACGCGATTTCAAAACTACTCAAGATGTAACATTCACGGGATTCATCCAAGATATCATCCAAATACTTTTGAATTACGACGACAAAGCTTTCAAAGTATTTTTTGACATTCTCGACGATGAAGCTAGGAAATACCATTATAGAGGCTGCAAGTTCCATGAATTGACTGATAACTTAGATACTAGAAAGTTCTTAGCTTCGAAATTAGATCTAATTAAAGGTAAACCTGTGGCTGTTATCAAGGCTTATATTAGTCTACTCGCTGAAGCGTTAAGAAAGAAGATTGATGATGATAGAGTCAAGGAATTAGTTGATTACATCAATTCTTTTTACACAGAGGAAGCAAAACCAATGTTCTTAAAAGTCTTTACAGATGTAGAACGTCATAGCAAATCAAATAAAAAAGATTACAATGATATAGTCAAAGTTATTAGAGACGGACTTAAGTCTACAATTTTTGATCATTACAGTCGTCTACATCCAAATGCTAGATCAGAAATAAAAAACAAAATTGAAACGTTTTGGAAATCAGTCAAAACGTCTACCCCGATAACAACTGATAAAAATGTTATTCTATATTCAAAATTTGTTAATAATGTCAAATCTGACAGCGTTATGACTGAAAAAGAGAAGCCAGTAAATACAATAAAAGAATATATAGTAACAACACACAAAAAAGTTGAAACAACTAAAAAAGCCGACAGAATATTTATCAAAGACTCCGATTACAAAAAGCGTATTATCATGCGAGATGGATTGAAAGATAACAAAAAAGGTTCTAAATCTACAAGAACGAAATCTGTTAACATACCTGTTAACGACAAAGAAGTTATTAAACCAACAACAGAAACAAAACAGGATCGCGAACAACGCGCACAGTACAAGAAATCTACGGACTATTCAAGAGAATCCAGTTTATCAGATAAATCTGTCAATAGTAATTCAGTAGCATTCTCACAGGAATTGCAAAAAGAGTTCAACACGATACGATACATGACTCTGTACCCAGAAGCGATCTCGCGCAGGCCAACAACTAAAAGGAAGAAAAACAAAAACATAGTTCACAGGGCTGTTAAAGAAACAACGGGAGGGCATACACTACAAACGCTATGGATAGAGGAGTCTACAGGAAGAATACCAAAATCTGTTCTCGACAAACTAAACACGAAAAATAAGACTCTACATAAGAAAAAATCTAAAATAATTAAAGAATCCAAAATCAAGAAAAAACACAGTTCTAAATATAACAAAAAAATTGATGACAAAAGCGAATCGGAATTTGAAAAAAGCTTACCTGACAAATTTAAGCATCCGAGAAAGAAATTTAAGCATGTCAAAAAGACAGATGTACATACATACAAACATGTCAATAAGCATGATGTTATACATGATAAAAAGGTCGTAAAACATGGGATCAAGCATAGAAAAATAGAATACCATAAGAAAGACGCTAAGGGCCATAAATTGGATAACAAAAAACGTCTCTGGGCACATAATTTAAAACCAACGAATGAGGAGTTTATTGATTACAAAAAGATGATGGGGCCAGTTACAGTTGAATATAAGTAAGTACTTTTTTTTTCGTGGGAAATCATCAAATGAGGGTGGAGCTGGAGGGAGTGTCAGACTCTTACTGACTAAAACCCACTATGTTCCTTCTGGAGGTCCCTGTGTGCCAGGGCCACGGTATCTCTTACGAACAACCCGCAGCCCAAGCAGACCCTGGCCCTGAAGAGGCCCCTCTTGTGTGCTCCGCCATGTCCTCTGGCTGGTCCGCGCAGTGGTGACACCCAGGCGTCTCCTCCCGCCCGATACGATGCAGGTACCTCCCGAAACACCCATGTCCGGTGAGGACCTGCGTCAGGCGGTACGAGAGGGTGCCATGACTCCTCCCAATCCACTCCTCGAAGAGGGGCACTATGGCCACTATTGTGGCGTGCCCTGCACGGGGTTGCGTGTATATATAAGTAAGTACTTGATCTAGATTAAGCGAGGCCATCCTCGGACTGCTTCAAGCAGTTAAGACCGACTGCTTAAACCCGCGACCGCGTGGTGAACGGTATATATTCGCGGCCGTATACACATCATCATCATCAGCCTTTTTATCGTCACACTGCTGGGCACAGTGAAGGATTGAGTGTTAATCACCACGCTTGCTCAATGCGGGTTGGTGATTTCAGACTTTATAGTCCAGGTTTCCTCAAAATGTTTTCCTTCACCTTCAATCAGTCATTGGTGTCCAAGATATACTTAGAGAGTACATATAACTTAGAAGTATTTGCCTGACTTGGAATCGATCCCGCGCACTCATACTTCTGGGGCTGGTGCTTTAATCACTAGGCCACCACGACTATGCCTTACACACGACTGCTCACAATCGCGACCGCTTGAAGCCATTAACTGTTCGAGCGGTCGCGAGGCATACACCGCTCGAGCCGTTGACTGCGCTAGAACAGCCGACAGCTCAGTCGTGTACTAACATCGCTTCGAGATGGTCGTGCGATAGTTGAATACCTATAACACGAATGTCAACCTTATGCTTCAAGCAGTTAGGCTTATATGTTGCCACTGGGTACAAGGCCATCTGTGGTCGGGGTAGCGGAATTAAATCAAGTGATCATTTTCATAATTTTACATTGCATTAATATTTTCAGGCCAGAAATGACCATAACTAAAAAAACAAACAAAACACGCGTTCACAACAAAACTATGAAGACAACAAAACCTCCATTACCGCCAAGAAATAAATTGAAAACGAATGAATCCGTTTCTAAATTACCTGCTATACCACCAAGAGTGAAAAAAATTAAAGTACCGAGGAAATTAGAACCACTTCAAAAAGCTACCATGTTTACTAGAAAACCTACCAAAACAACTCTGGTAACACTACCCATACCAAAAGACAGTCACCTCGATTTGATTCCTGGTAAACAGTACAAATACTACAACAAACGTCAGAAACTGTCGTCAGACGAATTAACTATAGAAGAGTTACTTAAAAGTCGGCTGAATAAAGAAAGATCTTTTAGAAAAAGTAATGACCCGAGCCTCCTCAAAAGAATAAGTGCTCTAGAAAAGGAATTGAAAGATGTTAAAAGCAGACTAAGTAATAATACTGTTGGAGCTACGCTTGAAACGACACAAAACGCATTGAACGTTACTCAAAAAAGTAACAAGCCTGATTTGAAAACACATAACACTTTGGGACCATTCTTTCCGATAGTAATGACAGATAACGTCAAATTAACAAGGTTGGCCAATAAAAACGGTTTTGGAACTGAGTTTAAAGGGAAAGAAAATGTTCTGAGAGAAAAATTCGATACTGATAATACAACGGTACAAGATGACACAGCATATGAAAACATGACGAATATAAGTACGAAAATTAACACAAATTCTGAAGTTAACATGAATGCGGAAGAAAATTTGGCTGTAACCGCTAACTATGATAGTGGACGAGACTCAATTAATCACAATGACGATGAAGTAGACGTATGGAAAGACGATTTCAAATTCGAAGAAATAAAGACTATGAAATCTACCACTACGGGAATCACGAAGCCTAAGAACACAGTAAATTCTACCATAACTGTTAAACCTGCAATGTTGGCAACACCTGTGAATTCTCCAATGATTTTAAATGCTACGCCGTTTACAATTTTAGATGTAAAGAAAGGTTTGGTTTTGTCAGTTGATGAAATTAAAAATGTTTCTAGAACTACATTATTAGCTAGCGATTTTGGTGCTGACACTGGGCAGAGTAGCAATAATTTCTCAAATGCCACTACAATTTATACGGTCGTAAATAAAAATCCTATTCTGAGGAATACAACTACAGATTTTGGGGCAACTTTCTATAGAACTATAGAAACTACATACAAGGAGGAAGATTCTACGCCGTATACGTTCTATAGACGATTGGACGATAAATTCATGCAGGGACTGACAGATTTAGAAAATTTTGTGAAATAAAAATACTTTGTAAAGTGAATAAATTGATTTTATTTTCAAGAGAACATTATGTTAATCGAAAAGTTTGATTTTGAGTTCGATTCCCAAGGTAGGGAAAATTACCACATTTATTTTCATCCCACTCGGTTCCTTTATGATGCGGACCATAAATAGATTCTGGTTGGTTGTAAATACCAAAACATATGAGTAATATTTTTTAGGTAATATGAAATTAAATTAGTAAAACGACTGCACCGATGTGCTGACTCCGCTGACGACATTATACTCTTCAGCCGTTTGGGGTTGAAATTCTCTATTGAGTCCAAATGCTCATGTCCTTTTGAAGGATCTATCAAAGTGGCTCGTTGAAAATTCGAGTAACCTGAAGGCTTGGTTTAATTCTGGTGAAAAGCTGAAATGCTGCGGTCTTTTGGATATGCTTTAAGCGGACAATGACAAAGAATTTATTAACGCCATATGTTAATTCTTTTTATTTAATATATTTCATTTTCATTGTCTATCAATAAACTATATTTAGGATTTTAGGAAGGATTTACATAAAATTAATATAATATTCTAAAAGTAGCATACCTCAGATTAATGAAGGACAATAGATGAAACCTTTATGCCATAAAAGCGTACTACTCAAAGTGACAGTTCCGACTCCTAACGACTCCTATCCACCCGACCAAATAAGAAAGGTACTTTTATAAGTGACACTAGCAACATGGGAAATCCTTTCAATTTAGTCGCATTATATCTTGTGTCATTGCCCGGGAAAAGACTTTCAGTTTTAAAAGAATTGTGATAAATTGTGGTGTGTTTGTGCCTCGTTTTTATATGGAGAAAGAAGGAAAGGGCAGGCAGATTGTCCTGCATTGTGCGCGATTGCAGATCACATTCCAGCACAAAGAAAACTCGGCCGAAAATATCAGTTTCATGAAGTAAGTAAACAAACATGTTTTTTAAAGTAAATAAACCAGAAAATATAGTGGTAAATTAAGTTAAAATACTTCTGATACCTTGTATTACAATTCTGAGGTAATTTCATACATGTTAAAATGAAAATAAACACAAAAATCGCGAATTCAATTAATTCAATATTGAGGTTACTAGTGTCGTGAAAACTGTTATCGACAGTTGATTATTGATCTACTTATACCGAGATCTACACCGACGGAGGCTCCAAGCGAGCGCATGCCCAGATGCTTCTGCATTCTCCACCGCGCTCGTCCTACTTGGTGCGGCTTAATGACGTTCCAAAGAATGTCGCTCATGCCCGTAACTTGACCTTTTATGTAAATCAATATAACTAACTTATGTAATATTTAACTTATATCTTCAAGGTTTCCGAAAATTGAAGCCATCCGTGTGCAACGCTTCCCTGTTACGGATCGGATGAGAATCAGCCTGAAAACCATTGGAGGATGTGCTCACGACACTTTAATCCGTAAATTAAAGAATGTTTTTTCATGTTTCGAGTTTTATTAAACCTCCATTATCATAAGAACATTAATCATTTTACAATAATTCCTTATGAATTGATATGACTTATAACAGATTCTCGAATAAACCTCATTGTTGCAGCGTCCCAGTAGCCACATCTGATTTTCCTACTTCATTTATTTTTGTAACAATAAAAATACTCAAGTCAGTGTAGGTAAACCTATAATATGAAGACCACGACTGGAAAGCATACTTCCCAAACCAAAAATATTTTATTACAAGCGGTTTAGCCATCTTCGAGCTATAAAATTCCGAGGAACTGAGCACCTCTTCTCTTTTTTCAAGTCAGTTGTTAAAGGTAGAAACGCATATAGCTATTTATTCATATTTTGGTTTTACTTTTGAAACTCAAATATTTTCTTTTGCTTAGCACGTTTTTAATTATCAAGTAACGTCGATATCGATTAAAACTGTTGGTACATTCCTGGGTGATAGCGTTTGACACTGATTTGTCAAACAGGGCTGTACACGGATTGAAATTGACATCCTGACAAAAACATTGCCATCTTGTTTCTTCAAATACCGAGTTTTACTTGCAGAACCAGGATAGCAATACGTAAGTTCTTCCTGCTAAGTTACACTTCATCTATTGTCCTTCATTAATCTGAGTAGCATACACACAAAAACTACCATTTTGCAAAATGACAAAAGCAGGATGTAGTATATTTCGTTTTCTTACCCTGGTAACCCAGTTGGTAATTTTTTGACACGCCTAGGCGATACTTTTCAGTAGTTTTATTGAAAATCGTGTGATTTTGTGTGTTATTTTAGTGAAACTCAGTGAAATATTGTGGATTACGACTTTCTTAATCTTTTTAATACAGTGTTGTGTGATTAATACAAGAAAATCGTTGCTAACAATCAGGTAAAAGTTGCTATACTATGTTTTCAATGGATAGCCCTACCAAATTGAATATACCACTTTGTATAATTAGTTTCGTTTATAATAGAATACTTTTAAATTCGCGTGTGTTATAGCGAAATATTTGTTGTTCCCATTCCCAAGTAACTATATAAAGCATAAAAAAGAATAAAATATAGATATCGATTGTTTTGAGAGGAATTGTGTAAAATGTACGTAGCTTAAACATAGTTTCTTTATAGTTTTGGTTTTCTGTTGTTGAGAAATGTTCTATCAATGAGTCACTTATTGTTCGCTTGCATTCAAGTAGTGAGTTCTAGATTATGTATTAAGACTGTTATCTTGAAGTATTTGTTATTTAAAATCGTGTTTCATACCTTATTCCCAGTATTTCTCTACTCATTCGTGAGAGAATCGTGATAATTTTCTTTGATACGTCAAATCGTAATTTTTATGCGCCTTTATGGTTTATTTTGTGATAATTTGAGCTGATATTCAATTGTTTTATTTACAAATTTAAGTACTGGTGTTTATTTTTTATTTTCGTAGATTTAATATTTTTTCAGCATGTAAGATATATTTTTTAAAATATATTCTTATAAAAACATTGCAAACGATTTTAAAATTAAAAGTGCTTGTTTCCATATACAAAGAGCTAAACTCAAACTTGTTTATTCTAATCAAGCTGATAAATCAGCACTTTTTGAACTTCAAAACAAAAGACAGTCATTAAAACTCTCTTCACCACTTCCTATGTGGTATTGCTGTGAAGAAGTGGCGCAACAAACCACTGTTGGAACCTAGTTTTGGCATATGGAAAGTTTATTTGTTAAACTCCCATCATCTCCCAAGCCATTTCCCAACTATGTTGGAGTCGGCTTCCAGTCTAACCGGATTCAGCTGAGTACCAGTGTTTTACATGGAGCAACTGCCTATCTGACCTCTTCATCCCAGTTACCCGGGCTACCCAATACCCCTTGGTTAGACTGGTGTCAGACTTACTGGCTTTTGACTACCTATAACGACTGCCAAGGATGTTCAATGACCCGGACCTACAGTTTAACGTGCCATCGACCAAGGCCTCCCCCACAGCTCGCCACCTTGCATGATCTTCCACAACCCGCATCCATTGAAACCCCTATTGGTTTAAAGAAAATGATTAATTCTGTATGCTTTCTAAAATCTTTATTTTGTACAAATCTGGTTCTTCAAACCAACAGACATACATGTGTTGCTGGGGAGTTTGTTGCGCCACTTCTTTCCAGCGAGAACACATAGGAAGTGGTGAAAGGCGTTTTGGGGGCTGTCTTTTCAAAAGTGCTGATTTATCAGCCTAACTTGAATAAAATATGTTTGAGTTTCAATGCATTCACAAGAATCATTAATTGTTTTGAGAATCAATGAACAAACAATACCGTTTGTCTTGTTGTTATGAATAAATATTTAATTAATAGAGGGCTTATTTACGTAACCTTATTTAATTTATCTTGGGATTGAGTATGCTTAACCTTTTGACCGACACGTCAAAAAAAGAAAGACATTCCCTCAGCGCCAAGCTAAGAATTCATCCATAAATACTTATAATATAGTAGTGAGTTCGGAATTATATCGATTGAAACGTGACTATTAATTTGGAACTTTAAAAGTCTGTCATGTAGTCGTGACCGTGGCGTGCTGGGCACTTTAGGCTTGTCATCTAGACGTGACTGTGGCGGTCAAAAAGTTAACCTTGTGTATTTTGCTTCTTACCTTGTTTCATACCATACTCTTTATTGCCAAGGATATAAAACTTAGTATTATGTGAAATCAGTCATTTGTATTAAGTCATCATCTGTCTAACCTTTTTCCCAAGCTGTCGATCCACTTACCGACCTTTTGTTAAGACTGCCAGGTTGTTAGACTTTCTGGCTTCTGACCTGTAACGACTGCCAAAGATATAGAGAAAACAACCAGGACACACCAATTTGATGTGCCTTGCGAAATACGTAGGAATTCGTCATGATAAGATGGTCACCCAGCCACTGACTGACCGTTCCGTGCGTTATTAACCTTATGATCGATCGAAAAGTGCGGCTTATTCCTTCTCTGCTCCTCCCACAACATTTTTAATTTAATTAACCACCAAAAATATTTAAAAGCCAGGGATCAAACTTCAATTCTCACTAGCGACGATAAAGTAGGCTCAATCTCTAGCCGTTTATTCTTATGATAAGGTAAACATGATCCTTAGCATGTACTAGATGACCTGTAAAAATATGGTGCACTAGTTTTGTTAGACCCTATCTCTATTATCTATCTACTATCTCTTTCCAGCAACAATGGCGACCATGACAGACCAGTACGGTACCACCGGTACCCTCACTCTCAAGTGGGACCCTCGGAACCTGGAGATACGTACCATGTCCGTGGAGCGAACGCTGGAGCCACTGGTGCTCCAGGTGACTACCCTCGTCAACAGCAAGGATCGGGATGCCAAGAAGAAGAGGCGTGAGTAGCTTGACTTAAATCTATATCTTCCATCAGGCCGATTGTCGGTCATGGCGGCCGTTCTCTTTTGTAGAGATCAGCCAGCAGCCAGCACAAGCATTCGCGCAGATACAGGTGCACACGTGTTAGTATGACGGCTGAGAGAGATGAATGGAAACGGAAAACATATTGCGCTGATCACAAATTTAATAGGGTATTTGACTCTTTTTTTTATTATTCATATCAAAAGTAACATTTTACAAAACCAAAAACAGAAATAATTTTTGGAATCTGTTGAGAAATAAGTAATTTATAAACCTTTCAAAAGTCAAACAGTTAAATAACAAAATGCACATACAAGCTTGTGACGTCAACGCTATTTGATCACGCATGTGTAAAAGAGATAGCAAGATGTCCCCAATATGTTCCTACTCTTCATCATACGAATATAAAAAATGTTGATTGCTGCTCCATTTATCAACCAATTTTGACGCTGTTTTCAGAAAAATGTTCCTTGAGTGTGTGTTTATTGTTAAAAAAATTATTTATAAAATGTTAGTCAATATGTTACTGTACATGCGAAATTCTATACTAAAAACTACTATCTATAATTACAAAAAAATATATATATATCTAAATTAACATAATTATACATGTATATATACACGTCAGGCATCGAAGTATTCCTCCGCGTCGCTGTCATTCGGAAACGTGCCCAGAAGACTGGCTGCATTGCCACGTTGGATGCCACACGAAATATAAAAAAAAAAAATACAAAATAAAACACAGGCAATTACCATTGGGAACAGGGGAGGAAGAAAACTAACTAATAAAATATTGATTTCAATATAATTTTGCAGCGGGCAAGTCCAAGCGAGCTAGCGCTCTGGTCGCTACCGTAGAGCGAGCGACGGAAATCTTCATAGAGCGAGGGCAGACCATCGCCTATGAGAACCCGGAGATCACGCAGCAGATGCTGACGGCTGTCGAGGAAGTCCGCAAGGCCGGTAAGAATATCATCTATATAGTGTTTTTCCAAGCTATGTTGGGACGGCTTCCAGTCTAACCGGATTCAGCTGAGTACCAGTGTTTTACGTGGAGCGATTGCCTATTTTACCTCTTTAACCCAGGTTACCTAGACATCCCTATAGTCCTTGGTTAGACTGGCTTCTGACTACCCTTAACGACTACCAAAGATGTACAAATGACAGCCGGGACCCACCAATTTAATATGCCATCCAAAACACATTAAAAAAACAAAGTCATTGGTGTCCAAGATATACTTAAAAAGTACATACAAACTTAGAAAAGTTGCATTGGTACTTGCCCGACCTGGAATCGAACCCACGCCCTCATACTTGAGAGGTTGGCTCTTTAACCACTAGGCCACCACGACTTACTTCCTGTCTGACCTCCTTAACCCAGTTAATCGGGCGACCCAATACCCCTTGGTTAACAAGGCTGGTAACGACTGCCAAATTTGTACAAATGACAGCCGGGTCCCACCAATTTAACGTGCCATCCGAAACACAGTCATTTGTGTTCAAGATATGCTTAGAAAGTACATACAAACTTAGAAAAGTTGCATTGGTACTTGTCTGATCTGGAATCTAACCAACGCACTCCCACTTAACCATCAGGCCACCACGATTTTTTTTTAACACCTAAAACCCATACCCCCCCCTCCCCCTTTTTTTTTCGTGGGAAATCATCAAATGACCCCTCCCGCTGAGGGTGCAGCTGGAGGGAGTGTCAGACTCTTACTGACTAAAACCCACTGTGTTCCTTCTGGAGGTCCCTATGTGCCAGGGCCGCGGTATCTCTTACGAACAACCCGCAGCCCAAGCAGACCCTGGCCCTTTATGGGCCCCTCCTGTGTTGCTGACATCTCTTCGAGGAGCGCGTGGAACAGAGCGCGCCGCCGACACGGGCCTGTCGTCCCTAGACGTACGCCCCCCCCCCCCTCCCCCTTAATCCCATATTTAATCACCAGGCCACCAAGACTTTTTTACACCAAACCCCACTTTTTTACACCTTGTACACAAATCCCCCCAGGCGCGGGCATGTCGCTGGCGGCGCGCGAGTTCTCGGAGGAGCCGTGCGCGTCGGCGGTGCGCGGCGGCATGGTGCGGGCCGCGCGCGCGCTGCTGTGCGCCGTCACGCGCCTGCTCATCCTGGCCGACGCCGTCGACGTGCATCTGCTGCTCAACAAGCTCAACACTGTGAGTTCAATTTAGTCATCATCATCATCATCACAGCCTTATCTATCGTCCCACTGCTGGGCACAGGCCTCCTCTCCCACGGAGAAGGATTGAGCGTTAATCACCACGCTTGCTCAATGCGGGTTGGTGATTTCAGACTTTATAGTCCAGGTTTCCTCGAGATGTTTTCCTTCATCTTTGATCAGTCATTAGTGTCCAAGTTACATTAGTACTTGCCCGAACTGGAATCGAACCCGCACCCTCATACTCGAAAGGTTAGTGCTTAGTGATAGTGTGATAATATGTAGCCTATATGTTGACCCGTCCTCTTGGTTATATTCATGCCGAATTTGAAGCAAATCCATGCAGTACTTTTTGAGATTATCCCGGACATACATACAGACAAACAGACAAAAATTCTAAAATCTATATTTTTGGCTTTGGTATTGACTGTAGATCACGCCCTAATTGTTCTTTTAAAAAAATATTCAATGTACGGTTTTGACTTTTCCAAGATTTTATTATATGTATAGATTTATACCATGTTTCAATCTAAATCCGTTCAGCAGTTTAGACTTGAAGAAGTAACAAACATACACACTAATTCACCCTATAATCATCATCATCATCTCCCAAGCCTTTTCCCAACTATGTTGGGGTCGGCTTCCAGTCTAACCGGATTCAGCTGAGTACCAGTGTTTTACAAGGAGCGACTGCCTATCTGATCTCCTCAACCCAGTTACCCGGGCAACCTAATACACCTTGGTTAGACTGGCGTCAGACTTAAAGGCTACTTATTCACCTTTATAATGTTATTGTGATATTGTCCACAGGTTGAGAATGATTTGGACAAATTGAAGTCTGCGTCCTCCCAATCCGAGCTGCTGGAGTCTGCGCGTCAGTTCGGCCGCTCGGCCGCTGAACTCACGGCTCAGGCAGCCAAGCGGCAGAGAGAGCTAAAAGGTATAGCCTTATATGTAGTACTAGCTTGGTAGGCTCGTGGCTAAGTATTGAACAGCCTTGTCAGTCGTTACGGGTAGTCAGAAGCCAATAAGTGTGACACGCCCGAGTGGTGGTCGAGTCAACACCTCCTGAAGATGCCCCGGGGAGGGGCGAAACACGTGCCGAGTCGGCTTGGTTGCAGGGCTTGCTGCCATTTCTCCGTGTCCAGGTGCATGAGGGAGGGAGGGTGGTATCTTTCCTTCCTTGCTTGTGCTTGTGTAAGTGGGCGGGAGGGCGGTATTGCATGTGCATCCTGCACCCAATGCTGGATTTTCATCTCGCGGAATTAAAACTAGATATTCTTTTCTAACATTTATTATAATGGATTTCCGCAAAGTAACGCCTGATTCAATAAGTTATCTTAAGCCAAAAAGTGCCAAGCATGCCAATGTCACGACTACATGACAGAATTTGAAAGTTCAAAGTTAGTAGAAAGTTGTTCAGTTATACGAGTATATTGATCCTCCCTTCGGATGTACATACCCTTTCTGTTACACCCTGTATATGATATTTGCAGAGCCCCGAATGAAGGATGAGCTTGCGGCTGCTAGAGCAGTTCTGAAGAAGCATTCCACCATGTTGCTGACGGCTTCCAAGGCAAGTATTGTTATAATAAAAAGTACTGAACCAAATTGGATGAAATTTTTATGGGACCAAATGGTAAGTATACTGCATCGAACAAAAAAAGAATTACACAAATCGGACTAGAAACCTCGGAGTAATCGGTGTGCATACATAAAAAAAAATATAAAATAAAAACATACCGGCCGAATTGAGAACCTCCTCCTTTTTTTGGAAGTCGGTTAAAAATAGATTAAAGTTTGACTGGCTTTTGTATTCTGATGCACATGGGTAAATAGTAGCCTATGCCCTTTCTCAGGCTTTTTCAAATCCGTCCGGTACAGTAGTGCCTGATATTAGCATGTTCAAGCAAACAACACAATTTGCATGCCTTAGTACCAGTTTCACCGGTTACGGATAGCGACTATCTACCAGATAAATTAAAAAATGGAACAGAATTTGTATGAAATTATCTGCCAGATTAACTATCTGGAACTTATCCGTAACCGGTGAAACTGGTTCTTAATATCTTAAGCCAATCTATACTAATATTATAAAGCTTAAGAGTTTGTTTGTTTGTTTGAACGCGCTAATCTCCGAAACTAGTGGTTCGATTTGAAAAATTCTTTCAGTGTTAGATAGCCCATTAATCGAGGAAGGCTATAGGCTATATACCATCACGCTAAGACACACGGGAGCGGAGCAGTAACCAAAGATGCGGGTGAAACCGCTGGGGACAGCTAGTAGAAAATAATTTGGTGACAGGTGTACGTGCGTCACCCAGAGCTGGCCGCAGCTAAGGCCAACCGCGACTACGTGCTGCGCGCCGTCTGCAGCGCGGTCGACTCCATCTCCGCTGTGGCTCAGGGACAGCCAGCCCCGCAAGGTCAGTGTACGTCATTCTATGTCGTCTGTGAGAATAGGTCAAAGTCGTGGTGGCCTGGTGGTTAAAGAGCCAACCTCTCAAGTGTGAGGGCGTGGGTTCGATTCCAGGTCTGGCAAGTACCAATGCAACTTTTCTAAGTTTGTATATACTTTCTAAGTATATCTTGGACACCAATGACTGTGTTTCGGATGGCACGTTAAACTGTAGGTCCCGGCTGTCATTGAACATCCTTGGCAGTCGTTACGGATAGTCAGAAGCCAGTATGTCTGACGCCAGTCTAACCAAGGGGTATTGGGTTGCCCGGGTAACTGGCTTGAGGAGGTCAGATAGGCAGTCGCTCCTTGTAAAACACTGGTACTCAGCCGAAACCGGTCAGACTGGAAGCCGACCTCAACTTAACTGGGAAAAAGGCTCGGGAGATGATGATGTGGGAATAGGTCATTAACCCATATAGTTCTATGTTAATGTGTCATTAGCCCATATCATTCTATGGCATAAGTTTATGGGTCATATCTACTTTTGTCACTAAGTCATTAGCCCATATAATTGTAAGTCATTCGGTAACTTACCTACAAGTTGCTATATTAACATGTCATTAGACCTTATCAAGGTTATGGCCCAGTTCACTTTTTGTCATTAACCCATACTATGTCCCTAAATTGCTAATCCATAAAGTTTTACGTTAATGTGTCATTAGCCCATATCATCTGAGGGCGCAAGGTTCCCATTAAGTAATTAGCCCATACCATTTTATATCATGAGAAGATGTAACACATACCACAAAACGTGTGTTAATTTATCAAATCATTAATTAATTAGCCCATATATGCCCTACGTTACTAACCCATAAAATGCTATATCAATGTGTCATTAGCCCATATAATTTTATGTCCTTAGATTACTATAAAAGACTTAGATTACATAAGTCCATGTTATCCTATGGTGATGGCCCATATCACTAATTCATTAGCCCATATCATTGCATGCCCTTCGTTACTAATTCATTAAATGCTATGTTAACGTGTCATTAGCCCATATCTACGAGACCAGCAAGGCAGTGTTTAGTAGTATAACAATTTGACATTTCAGGTGGCACTCGCCCTGTGGAAGGTCCTGGGGAGCTAGCTCAAGCGCTCGATGATTTTGATGTGAGTTAAATATTTGTGTTTTTTGCGAAAAAAAATGAAAAATTAACATTTAAGTTGAAAGTACTATTTTTTTTTAAATTTAATATTTTAAAATATGTAACATTAAATTCAGTTAAATTCAAAATTACTAGTAGATATTATTTTTTAATATTGTGTTTCATTAATTTTGGTTCAGTAGCTTCTAAGCTGATATGTCAACAGCGGTAGCGCAGTAGAAATTTTAGATACCAAAATAGGGGGATATTTTGTTGTGCTTAGATTTCTTTTGATTCATAGTTAAAAATGCTAAATGCATTTCTAAAAGCGAACATTTAGAAAGTTCCAAATAATACGAGTCGCTATTATGTCATGTCGGGGTACTAGTTTAGTTTTAATCGATGACTGTATACCCCCCTCCCCCCTGCAGGAACGCATGGTGATGGAGCCGCTGGCGTACTCGGAGGTGCGCACGCGGCCGTCGCTGGAGGAGCGCCTCGAGTCCATCATCTCCGGCGCCGCGCTCATGGCCGACTCCTCCTGCACCAGGCACGTGCCCTCCTCATATTATACAGCTCCGTACTCGGAGGTGCGCACGCGGCCGTCGCTGGAGGAGCGCCTCGAGTCCATCATCTCCGGCGCCGCGCTCATGGCCGACTCCTCCTGCACCAGGCACGTGCCCTCCTCATATTATACAGCTCCGTACTCGGAGGTGCGCACGCGGCCGTCGCTGGAGGAGCGCCTCGAGTCCATCATCTCCGGCGCCGCGCTCATGGCCGACTCCTCCTGCACCAGGCACGTGCCCTCCTCATATTATACAGCTCCGTACTCGGAGGTGCGCACGCGGCCGTCGCTGGAGGAGCGCCTCGAGTCCATCATCTCCGGCGCCGCGCTCATGGCCGACTCCTCCTGCACCAGGCACGTGCCCTCCTCATATTATACAGCTCCGTACTCGGAGGTGCGCACGCGGCCGTCGCTGGAGGAGCGCCTCGAGTCCATCATCTCCGGCGCCGCGCTCATGGCCGACTCCTCCTGCACCAGGCACGTGCCCTCCTCATATTATACAGCTCCGTACTCGGAGGTGCGCACGCGGCCGTCGCTGGAGGAGCGCCTCGAGTCCATCATCTCCGGCGCCGCGCTCATGGCCGACTCCTCCTGCACCAGGCACGTGCCCTCCTCATATTATACAGCTCCGTACTCGGAGGTGCGCACGCGGCCGTCGCTGGAGGAGCGCCTCGAGTCCATCATCTCCGGCGCCGCGCTCATGGCCGACTCCTCCTGCACCAGGCACGTGCCCTCCTCATATTATACAGCTCCGTACTCGGAGGTGCGCACGCGGCCGTCGCTGGAGGAGCGCCTCGAGTCCATCATCTCCGGCGCCGCGCTCATGGCCGACTCCTCCTGCACCAGGCACGTGCCCTCCTCATATTATACAGCTCCGTACTCGGAGGTGCGCACGCGGCCGTCGCTGGAGGAGCGCCTCGAGTCCATCATCTCCGGCGCCGCGCTCATGGCCGACTCCTCCTGCACCAGGCACGTGCCCTCCTCATATTATACAGCTCCGTACTCGGAGGTGCGCACGCGGCCGTCGCTGGAGGAGCGCCTCGAGTCCATCATCTCCGGCGCCGCGCTCATGGCCGACTCCTCCTGCACCAGGCACGTGCCCTCCTCATATTATACAGCTCCGTACTCGGAGGTGCGCACGCGGCCGTCGCTGGAGGAGCGCCTCGAGTCCATCATCTCCGGCGCCGCGCTCATGGCCGACTCCTCCTGCACCAGGCACGTGCCCTCCTCATATTATACAGCTCCGTACTCGGAGGTGCGCACGCGGCCGTCGCTGGAGGAGCGCCTCGAGTCCATCATCTCCGGCGCCGCGCTCATGGCCGACTCCTCCTGCACCAGGCACGTGCCCTCCTCATATTATACAGCTCCGTACTCGGAGGTGCGCACGCGGCCGTCGCTGGAGGAGCGCCTCGAGTCCATCATCTCCGGCGCCGCGCTCATGGCCGACTCCTCCTGCACCAGGCACGTGCCCTCCTCATATTATACAGCTCCGTACTCGGAGGTGCGCACGCGGCCGTCGCTGGAGGAGCGCCTCGAGTCCATCATCTCCGGCGCCGCGCTCATGGCCGACTCCTCCTGCACCAGGCACGTGCCCTCCTCATATTATACAGCTCCGTACTCGGAGGTGCGCACGCGGCCGTCGCTGGAGGAGCGCCTCGAGTCCATCATCTCCGGCGCCGCGCTCATGGCCGACTCCTCCTGCACCAGGCACGTGCCCTCCTCATATTATACAGCTCCGTACTCGGAGGTGCGCACGCGGCCGTCGCTGGAGGAGCGCCTCGAGTCCATCATCTCCGGCGCCGCGCTCATGGCCGACTCCTCCTGCACCAGGCACGTGCCCTCCTCATATTATACAGCTCCGTACTCGGAGGTGCGCACGCGGCCGTCGCTGGAGGAGCGCCTCGAGTCCATCATCTCCGGCGCCGCGCTCATGGCCGACTCCTCCTGCACCAGGCACGTGCCCTCCTCATATTATACAGCTCCGTACTCGGAGGTGCGCACGCGGCCGTCGCTGGAGGAGCGCCTCGAGTCCATCATCTCCGGCGCCGCGCTCATGGCCGACTCCTCCTGCACCAGGCACGTGCCCTCCTCATATTATACAGCTCCGTACTCGGAGGTGCGCACGCGGCCGTCGCTGGAGGAGCGCCTAGTCGGTAACTATAACTTGTATGTAGATAACTTTTGTTAAATAAAACTGTGTTTGTAGGGACGAGCGGCGCGAGCGCATCGTGGCGGAGTGCAACGCCGTGCGGCAGGCGCTGCAGGACCTGCTGCATGAGTACATGGCTAACGTTAGTATATGTTGTATTTTTAATGAAAATTATGAAATATCGGATAATTTTTGTATATTGTCATCCTCCTGCCCTTATTCTAAATTTTATTCGTGCTCGGCGCAGCATGTTTTCTTCTACCACACTCTTCTATCTGCCGTCATCTCACAAGTTACATTCTTTCTAGCCATATCAACTTTCACGCAATCCATCCATCGTTTCTTTGGTCGTCCCCTTCTTCTATATCCATACACGTTCATACTCAAAGCCTTTCTCAAGACTTGATCAATTAAACAATACGGTAGATGACAACTAGTCAAATTCATTACTTTTATTGAACTGTCAAAAATGGTTACTTTGTATGAAATTACTTAGTTTTGACGTCACAGATTTTTCACATCAAGCCGTATACTTATTTCGATTATATCACTACATAGTATAAAACAAAGTCGCTTTCTCTGTCCCTATGTCCCTTTGTATGCTTAAATCTTTGAAACTACGCAACGGATTTTGATGCGGTTTTTTTTAATAGATAGAGTGATTCAAGAGGAAGGTTTATATGTATAATTAGTATCAGCATTGCACCCGTGCAATGCCGGGGCGGGTCGCTAGTTATCAATATAAAAAAAATAACCATATTTCGATTCAAAACGATAAATTAAACTGACTTTATTTTAAGATGCTTTATAAGATGAATATGATAAAGTATTATATCTCTATTCTAGCGCATATTTCATTTGAAATGTGCCAACACAAAAATGTTGACTAGAACAGCATTACCACAATTTCAATACTCAGTCTACTTCGCAGACCGGCAAGCCGGAACAGTCTGCCGGCCTCGAGCGAGCCATAGAGAATATGTGCCGCAAGACCAGGGACCTCAGGCGACAGCTGCGCAAAGCCGTCGTGGACCATGTTTCTGACAGGTACTGTTGTTAAAATTCGAAAAAAATAGGGGGGGTCATTTGGGGTCACTTTAAATTTTGACCCCATTTGACCCCCAAGACTTTTATTTACCTTACATGTATTAGGTAAGTTAATATTATTTAAAATATTGGTCGTAGTCCAGAAGTCAAATGGGGTCAAAATGACCCCACATTTAGTTAGTTTAACAAATTAGATAACTAAACATCATTGTTTTTGTTTACCTATATTGGTCATTGGTCTTTCCATAGTTTGATAGAAAAAAAAAATAGCAATTAGCCCTTCGTATAATTTTTACCCGGGTGCGCGGAATAATATAATAATGTCGTCGACAGTTTCCTGGAAACAAACGTCCCTCTACTTGTGCTGATGGAGGCAGCTCGCAACGGCAACGAGAAGGAGGTCGAGGAGTATGCCCTCGTCTTCACCGAACACGCCAACAAGCTGGTTGAGGTCAGTGCTTAGCGTTATACACACATCTATACTAATATTATAAAGCTCAAGAGTTTGTTTGTTTGTTTGTTTGAACGCGCTAATCTCCGAAACTACTGGTTCGATTTGAAAAATTCTTTCAGTGTTAGATAGCCCATTTATCGAGGAAGCCCATAGGGTATATACCATCACGCTAAGACACACGGGAGCGGAGCAGTAACCAAAGATGCGGGTGAAACCGCTGGGGACAGCTAGTACAAAATAATCCTCCTCTCCCGAGCCTTTTCCCAACTATGTTGGGGTCAGCTTCCAGTCTAACCGGATTCAGCTGAGTACCAGTGTTTTACAAGGAGCGACTGCCTATCTGACCTCCTCAACCCGGGCAACCCAGTACCCCTTGGCTAGACTGGCGTCAGACTAACTGGCTTCTGACTACCCGTAACGACTGCCAAGGATGTTCAATGACGGCCGGGACCTACAGTTTAACGTGCCATCCGAAACACAGTCATTGGTGTCCAAGATATACATAGAAAGTACATACAAACTTAGAAAAGTTGCATTGGTACTTGCCTGACCTGGAATCGAACCCACGCCCTCACACTTGAGAGGTTGGCTCTTTAACCGCTAGGCCACCACGACTTCCCGGACGACGTTGCGGGTAACAGCTAGTAATTAATAATTATGTACATTACGGTGCAGGTCGCCAACCTGGTCTGCTCGATGTCTAACAACGAGGATGGTGTGAAGATGGTGCGTCATGCGGCCGAACACATTGAAGCCTTGTGTCCTCAAGTAAGTGCAAATGATAAAAATATGCTTTTGATTAAAGAAGAATTATATAATTTTTTTCTTAGGATTTTTGGCATTTTGTTCACGCTCTGAGTTCTGATGACAATATACGACTAGCTAAGAAACGTCATTACAAATCCAATATGGCGGTCTCTCCAAGATGGCCGATTGGTTGTTTGAAAGGACATGTCCAGAAATGGTTTTTTATTATTGAATAATTCTAACCACGGTGAGGTAAATATATTTGAATAGACATCCCAAAACTTAGGGCTTCTGACTATTTCAAACATTTTTAAAGCCCTCCAATTTTGTTTTTTGTTTGTCGGAGTTTGTATTTTAATTTAGTGAGAATTTACTTCCAAAACGAACAAACCTTAAGATTTATCTAGGCCACTGAAGTGAACGCACCCCAAAAAAAAGTTAACTTGTCAATATTGACATAGGAAAACAATTTTCGTGTGTCATTTTATGACAGTTACTGTCAGAAATATTGATTATTATCCCAGTGTGGCGATACTTTAGTTAAAAACTACCTTTTTTAAGGGTGGCCAATAATTTAAAAATAATAATAACTACAATTATTAAGTTTTGAATTTTCTCTTAAATGGAGGGGTTTAAAAATATTTTTTCAATGGTTCTAAGTTCCATATTTTTGTCGTATCTAAATGAGTACACTTTGATGTTGGTTAGATTTTTCTCGGAATAAAAAACCAACGTCCATACAAAAAGCGGACATGTCCTTTTTACTGCGTGCTTTAAGCGTGTTTTTTAGTTTTTTTATTTAAAACATTTAACTTTAGGCCTCCAGCCAGGGACTTAAATAGACCTAAAACTAAAACGACAGCGCTAAGGGCACCCTCTGTGGGGTTAGGACCTCGGCTCGTTCGAGTTGTTGGGGGGGAGAACAGCAAAGGGATCGGCTGGTTGGTAAAATTATTAATACGAGCTTTTATAAGCTACTGGCTCGACGTGCTAGGGACGGGAGGGCTTGAATCGTTATTATCGGTCTGACGGGAGAATCTGGTAGGGCTCCGCTGGCCTTTATATAGTCGCCGTGGGACGTTGTTGTCGCTGCTATCGAAGACTCGGTGACACGTTCTTTGTATGTGTGCGTGTGCTGATGTGTGATTGTATTGACTTGTTCACTTGGTATGTTATAACACGTTTTATAAGAAGGTGGTCAAGAGCGTGAGTACCGAAAGTTGGCAACGTCGCAAATAGCTGTCGAATATTTACATGTTTTAATTAATTTGTCCAATTTAATATATGAAAATAAGAATTATTGCTCTATAGTGCACTAAAACATTGAATTGGAATTGCAATCAAAACCGATGTTGTAAACGTTTTACTTGTAAAAAAGGCACTTGGGAAGTTTCCAACTACGTTTTTTTTTACATATAAAAGTATATATTCTGTGTTACGATATTAATATTTACAATTCTTATTCAATGTTTTAGGGAGCTCCCGGAGCATATGTCCTACTTTCATATAGTAAATTGGCCAAATTAATTAAAACGTGTAAATATTAGACAGCTATTTGCGACGTTGCCAGCTTTTGGAACACGCGGTCTTAAGACGCATTGTCCCGTACGTAGGTGATAAACGCAGCGCTGGTGCTGGGCGCGCGCAGCCGGTCGCGCGTGGCGCAGGAGAACGCGGCCGCCTTCGCGCGCGCCTGGGAGGCCGCCGTGCGCCTGCTCACCGACGCCGTCGACGACATCACCACCATCGACGACTTCCTCGCCGTCAGCGGTAAGCTTTTATTTTACTTGCCGTGTATCTATGTAAGGTGATGACTGTGTTTCGGATGGCACGTTAAACTGTAGGTCCCGGCTGCCATTGAACATCCTTGGCAGTCGTTACGGGTAGTCAGAAGCCAGTAAGTCTGACGCCAGTCTAACCAAGTGGTATTGGGTTGCCCAGGTAACTGGGTTGAGTAGGTCAGATAGGCAGTCGCTCCTTGTAAAACACTGGTACTCAGCCGAAACCGGTTAGACTGGAAGCCGACCCCAACATAGTTGGGAAAAGGTTCGGGAGATGAGATGATGTATGTATGTTACGGTGGATTCTTTGAACTCAATTTTGAAGTAGATATCTTCAACCGATTGAACTGAAATCTATGTATACTAATATTTTAAAGCTGAAGAGTTTGTTTGTTTGTTGGAACGCGCTAATCTCCGAAAGTACTGGTTCGATTTGAAAAATTCTTTCAGTGTTAGATAGCCCATTTATCGAGGATATATACCATCACGCTAAGACACACGGGAGCGGAGCAGTAACCAAAGATGCGGGTGAAACCGCTGGGGACAGCGAGTTTTGTATACACGTTCAGTTTGGATAACAATGCAAGATATATTAAATGACATCATTCTAAATCCAATATGGCGGGCCCCACAAGATGGCGGAGTAGTTATTTTTAATGAATTTCAACAATATGGGTATCAAATGAAAGGGCTTATTGAGAGTGACTTAAAAAATTATTTGACGTTATTCTAAATCCAACATAGCTGACCATATAAAACGCTTTTAAAAAAAGTTATTTTTCTTTTATTTTTTTTTGATATCGTGTTGGAAAATCCTCATGGAGACCCTAACCCCTGGGGACACACGTCTGTCTGTTGGTTTGAAGAACCGTTTCTATACAAAACAAAATAGTAATACATGAAGTATCAAATTCAATGAAATGAAATGAATTTTGACCATGTTGGCTAGCCCACGTCTTCCTACCTATACCTTATTACAAGGAAATACATACATACATATACTAATTTAATATTAATTTCACAGAGAACCATATTCTAGAAGATGTGAACAAATGTGTGGTGGCGCTTCAAGAGGGAGACCCGGACTCGCTCGAGAGGACAGCCGGCGCCATACGCGGCAGGGCTAACAGGTAAGCTGATCATAATCAGCTTTTTTATCGTCCCACTGCTGGGCACAGGCCTCCTCTCCCACGGAGAAGGATTGAGCTTGACACGCTTGCTCAATGCGGGTTGGTGATTTCAGACTTTATAGTCCAGGTTTCCTCGAGATGTTTTCCTTCACCTTTAATCAGTCATTGGTGTCAAAGATATACTTAGAAAATACGTATAACTTGTAAAAGTTACATAGGTACTTGCCTGACCTGGAATCGAACCTACGTTCTTATACTTGAGAGTTTGGCTCTTTACCCATGATGATGTATTTCTGAACCAACTTCAGTCATCTACTCGTTGACCCCTAGGTCATTCAACTTTTTTGTAGTAAACATGATCCTTAGCATGTACTAGATGACCTGTAAAAATATGGTGCTCTAGTTTTGTTAGACCCGATACATCCTATTATAAGATATCATCTCCCGAGCCTTTTCCCAACTGTGTTGGGGTCGGCTTCCAGTCTAACCGTTTCGGCTGAGTACCAGTGTTTTACAAGGAGCGACTGCCTATCTGACCTCCTCAACCCAGTTACCTGGGCAACCCAATACCCCTTGGTTAGACTGGCGTCAGACTTACTGGCTTCTGACTACCCGTAACGACTGCCAAGGATGTTCAATGACAGCCGGGACCTACAGTTTAACGTGCCATCCGAAACACAGTCATTGGTGTCCAAAATATACTTAGAAAGTACATACAAACTTAGAAAACTTGCATTGGTACTTGCCCGACCTGGAATCGAACCCACGCCCTCACACTTGACAGTTTGGCTCTTTACCCATGATGATGCATTTCTGAACCAACATCAGTCATCTACTCGTTCCCCTAGGTCATTCAACTTTTTTTGTGTTAAACATGATCCTTAGCATGTACTAGATGACCTGTAAACATATGGTGCACTTGTATTGTTAGACCTTATATATCCTATTATAAGTTACTGTGGTATTATTTCTTCAACAAAATTTTAACACTAGTCTTGTCTCCAGGGTGTGCTCGGTGGTGACCCAGGAGATGGACAACTACGAGCCCTGCATCTACACCAAGAGGGTGCTGGAAGCTGTCACCGTGCTGAGGGATCAAGGTTAGTGCAATGGATACATGGCTCAGTAGTGCACTAAAAATTTGATGTTCTAAGATTTCCAGGTGTAAAAAAGGCATTTGATAAGTTCCCAAATACGTTTTTTTTTACATCTAAAACTATATAAGGTCAAATAAAAATAGTGGACCATATTTTTACAAGTCATCTTGTATATGCTAAGGATCATGTTTACCATGAAAAAAGTTGAATGACCTAGGGGTCAACGATTGAGCGCGTTCATAGAGATCGGCGTTATGCGTGCAATTTGCCGATTGTGGTGATAAATAAAATAAAATATGTTATTGTTTTCATGACTTTTTCGTGGTAAACATGATCCTTAGCATGTACTAGATGACCTGTAAAATTATGGTGCACTAGTTTTGTTAGACCTTATGTTTAACAATATTATTATAGTAGGCACAATAATAAAAAGTTGATTTTTTAAACGTATTTATTACAATAACGTAATAATCTCTTATCACAGTACACAATATTTATAAGAAAAACGAGTATTTTAATAATAAACTAAAATAAAATTAATGTGAAAATCTTAACTTATACATCCTCTGTTAAGTAAGGTCATCTCTCTCTTTCTTTATTGTATTAAAAAAGAAAGAGATAGATATACAGACTTGTGACGTCACTGTTATATGGTTGCGCTCGCGCAATAGCTAGGTGTTCTTACTACGCCATTTTTATTAATATTGACTTGAATAATTTGAATACAAAATAATATTTGTACTTTGCTGTTTTGTATAAAATACTGTGCATACAAACAAACATATGGAAATTCTAATTATATTGTTTCTGAATGGTACAGACGCCAGCATATTAAGCTACCTGAAACTGACAAATTTTCCCAAGCAACTTTCTTACTTAACTTTGAGTGATAGAGTTGAAAATCTATTAAGGAAATTTGACAGTTTGTAGTAGCTTGATGTGCGTTTCCGAGATGTGCATATGTCGTGTGCGACTATGTCATCAATTTTGACAGTATAGGTATATATGACGGTTACTATCAGCTGATAGGCCCATTTAGACGGGGAGAGTTTCTCGCCTCGAAGATACGATAATTGAAGGAATATAAAACATTTCCTTCGTCTAAACATTCACTCTTCTCGCCCGTTGACATGGGCGACAAGCGGCGTGTCATTTCGCTATCGTATATGTCATATACATGGACTGGACTTAATATAGCCTATCTAGTCATATACGAATCTCGCTGGCGACATTTTAGTTGTTGCCTGAATGTAAACATTTTTTTACGATTATGTTATGGCGATTATTGTCGCGGAGACATTATCGTACCGAAACGTGCGAGAAACTCTCTCCATCTAATTAGGCCTCTAGTTTCGCGTCATACATCCCCATACTCTCTCAGCCGCAAGCGACAAACGCGTGGCTCGGAAATAGACCATTAAAAAACTTTAGCGACAGCTAAAATTGTCATCTAAGACTTGAAAGAGGACTGTCTATTATATACTGCTTAAATAATATACTCCTTAGTTCTCGGCCTTGGGGGGATGATCCCTGATGTACTGGAGAGCGCGGATGATGGCCTCCGGGATGGGGGGCGGGGTGGGGAGGTGGGAGCCCTGCGAAATATTAATCAGCACTTTAATTTATTAAGGAAAGCTTTACAAAATACGAGGCTGTCAAAAGTAAAGGACTGCTAGGCAAAGATGCTAGGCAGATGCCTGTCATCTGCCATGTGTCTAGCCTTTTTCCAAGCTATGTTGGGGTCGGCTTCCAGTCGTAACTGGATGCAGATGAGTACCAGTGTTTTATGTGGAGCGACTGCCTGTCAGACCTCTTCAACCCAGTTACCTGGGCAACCCCATACCGCATGGTAATACTGGTTGTCAGACTTTCTAGCTTCTGACTACCCTTAAGGACTGCCAAAGATGTACAAATGACAGCCGGCACCCACTAATTTAACGTGCCTTCCGAAACACGGAGGAGCTCGTCATGACAAGATGGTCACTCATCCACGGACCGACCGCATCAAGCGTTGCTTAACCTTATGGTCGATCAACCCGTGCGGCTGTTACTTAGCCACGAGCTCTTCTAGGATGAGGACCTGATGGCATCAGGCCGATTGTCGGCTACGGCGGCCGTTCTCTTTTATGGAGATCAGCCAGCTGCGCAGGACATATTATAGTGCACAAGCATTCGCGCAGACACAGGTGCACTCTCATAATCCGATGGGACGGCAATCCGACACGACCGGAGAGAGATCAGGCGCAGGACCTACATTTACGTGCTCTCCGATGCACGGGTGTATCAATCACCAAAGCGTTTTTGGCCCGACCCGGGATTCGAACCCGTGCACAGCAGTCGCGCCTTGCGACCACTAAACCAACGAGGCAGTCAGGTCTATGTGACCCTGAATTTGATCTCACCTGTGGCTGGTAGCCGTTCTCGTCAGCGACGTACTGCAGGCTGATGACCTCGCCCTCAGGGGATGTCCAGCTCGCTGCCCCTTGGACTGACTCAGCTGGTACCTCCTGGAATTATTTAAAAAGATTTTAGGTCATATTGCATTTTCATCATCATCATCATTATTTAACAAAACAAATAAACACACGCTCAAGGAACATTTTTCTGAAAACAGCGTCAAAATTGGTTGATAAATGGAGCAGCAATTAACATTTTTTATATTCGTATGACGAAGAGTGGGATCATAGTGGGGACATCTTGCTATCTCTTTTGCACATGTGTGATCTAATAGCGTTGACGTCACAAGCTTGTATGTGCATCCTTTTTCTGTTATTTAACTGTTTGACTTTTGAAAGGTTTATAAATTACTTATTTCTAAACGGATTCCAAAAATTATTTATGTTTTTGGTTTTGTAAAATGTTACATTTGATATGAATAAGTAAAAAACCGGCCAAGTGCGAGTCGGACTCGCGCACGAATTGTTCCGTACCATTATTTATAAAACGGACAAAAAATCATGTCTGTTTAATGGGAGCCCCCCTCAAATATTAATTTAATTTTAATAAAATTACTTATTTATAAAGTAAGTAATACATTCCATATTCTGTGAATATTTCAAGCATCTACCTGTTGCCGTTATCGATATCGAGCAAAAATGAACAAAAAAATCACGTTTGTTGTATAGGAGCCCCCCAAAATATTTATTTTATTCTAGTTTTCAGTATTTGTTGTTATAGCGGCAACAGAAATACATCATCTGTGAAAATTTCAACTCTCTAACTATCACGGTTCATGAGATACAGCCTGGTGACAGACGGACGGACAGAGGAGCGAAAACAATAGGGTTCCGTTTTACCCTTTGGGTACGGAACCCTAAAAAAAGAGTCAAATACCCTATTATCGCGTATTTAAATTCATTTTGTTGAACAAGGCCATTCTTGACATTGTCCTATGAATTTGAGAGTTCAGCGTCACTTACGGCTCCGACGTTCTTCAGAGCGCCGCTCTCGCTGGCGCTGATACCGTTGTCAGTCTCAATAGACCACTGGTACTGGCCTTCCACTCCCACGTCCAGCTCTTGCTTCACGATGACGGCGTCAGCATCCTTGGAGCTGTGGGGCAGGATGTGGGAGACGTCTGCAGCAGCTAGCGCCACGCATACTGATAGGATGAGGAGTTTCTGTGGAAGGAACAAGGAGAATAAGCCAATAAATTATATCCCTCACACATTCACACAACGTCATCTAGTCCCAAACTAAGCAGAGCTCGTACTGTGGGTATTGGACAACTGATAAACTTACTTATATACTTTTCTTTTGTAAATACATACATATTATACATAGAAACACCCAGACCAAGTCAAACACCCATGTTCATGCACACAAATGTTTGACTTATGCGGGAATCGAACCCGCGACCTATAGCGTGGCAGCCAGGTTAGCTAACCACCACGCCATCTGGTTGTCAAGGTTGTCAATTAAAAAGAAAAATCTTTTTTTAAAAAGCTTTTATAGTCCGCCATATTGGATTTAGAATAACGTCAAATTATTTTTTAAGTCACTCTTAATAAGCCCTTTGATTAGATACCCGTATTGTTGAAATTCATTAAAAATAACTACTCCGCCATCTTGGACGGTCCGCCATATTGGATTTAGAATAGCGTCATATAACATATCTTGCATTGTCATCCAAACTGAACGTGTATACAAAATTTCAGCTCAATCGGTTGAAGATATCTACTTCAAAATTGAGTTTAAAGAATCCACCGTAACAGATACACGGCAAGTTAAATAAAAGCTTTTAAAAAATTGAAATCTTTGCTAAGAAACAGTGCTACGGGTCTATCAAACTCAAACTCAAAATCATTTATTCAAACTTGGCTGTAAAACAGAACTTTTTGAACGTCAAATATTACAAAAGACAGCCCCCAAAACGCTCACCCTTCACCACTTCCTATGTGTTTTTGCTGGGAAGAAGAAATGGTGGAACAAACTCCCCAGCAACACATGTCTGTCTGTTGGTTTGAAGAACCTTTAAACAATATTTTTTCATATACAACTTGTATGATGTAATTAAACATAATATACGATCGATCATAAGGTTAGGCTTTTCGTGGTCGGTCCGTGGATGTCAGTGTTTCGGAAGGCACGTTAAATTGGTGGGTTTCGGCTGTCATTTGTACATCTTTGGCAGTCGTTACGGGTAGTCAAAGTCAGAAAGCCTGACAACCAGTTTTACCAAGGGGTATTGGGTTGACCAGGTAACTGGGTTGAAGTGTTCAAATAGGCAGTCGCTCCATGTGGCACACTGGTACTCAGCTGCATCTGGTTAGACTGGAAGCCGACCCCAATATATCTCGGCCCAATACGTACATACAAACTTTCGCTTTTATATATTAGTTTGATTTGACGATGTGTGTCTGCCACGTGAAAAAATAATGACGTGCCCTCAGCGCCAAGCTAAGAATTCATCCATAAATACCTACAATCATCGATATAGGAAAGACTAGATGGAGTGTTTAGTACAAAACGGAACGTTCATATTGACAGCATGTTTGATGCGCGTGTGAGTGCCGAAAGTGTATGATTATCGCGTCTGCATTTGTGTGCGTGTCATTCTAATATACCAGCGCAAAGTGATTACCCCCAAAATGTGGGAAAATTAAAATTTGTGCAGTTTTATTCACATTGACATAGGTGATAAAATTATCTTATAAATATAAATATAGATATAGATATAGATATAGATATAGATATAGATATAGATATAGATATAGATATAGATATAGATATAGATATAGATATAGATATAGATATAGATATAGATATAGATATAGATATAGATATAGATATAGATATAGATATAGATATAAATATAAATATAATGACTGGATGTCACAGGATCAGTCGGAAATCTATTGAAGAAATAAACTTATGTATTATCAATAAGTATCTTACTAAATTACAATAAAATAATAATGTTGATTTCGTAATACCATTTTACAATATTAATCGCAGCATCAAAAAAGAAGGTAAAAATATTTCATGCCTTGGCAATACTCAAACAATATGGAATCGTTTTGTTGTTATTTTGCCGTCGTAATATTTTCAAAGAAATGCATAGATATCTATACATATTTATCATAAAATTTCAAACTTGCCTATGAAAAGAGATGTTCGTATCCTTATGTTTTTTTGCAGTGTAGTTATTACAAAGTTTCACTACACAAACCGTCATTTTTGAATTTTTTTGTGAAAAATTTACAATGTAAACACGCGGCAAACGTCTGTCGCGTAATGGCGGCCTGTGGGTGGGGTTAAGCCAAATTGATGTCTCTGATCATAATGCATTTTGACAGCGCGTACTAGGCATCTAGACACTTCTTATATCGATGCCTACAATATAGTAGTGAGTTCGGAATTATGTCGATTGAAACTGACTATTAATTTTGAGCTTTAAAAGTCTGTCATGTAGTCGTGACCGTGGTGTGCTGGGCACTTTTTGGCTTGTCATCTATGCGTGACTGTGGCGGTCAAAAGTCAATAACATCGGTTTGTTTAACCTTGTAAACTTAACAAATACACATTTACCTTTCGCATTTATAATAATAGTAAAGAATGCATTTCATAATAAAGTATCTATAATTAATTAATTATTAATAAATATTAAAAAGATATTTGGAAATAATAAATATTAATTATTATGGAGAATTTCTTTATTTATTGTTGAGAAATAGGTCGCGACCGTCGTGAGTATGAGAGTGCGGGTTCGATTTCAGGTTAAGCAAGTACGGAGGAGCACAAAAAGCTACCCGAAAGTGTCAAATTTTTCCAATCAGCTTTGAACAGTAATATGCTTCAGCGATAAAGCTAAACTTCTTAACCCAGTTACCTGGGCAACCCGACATCCTTTACAAATCTGTTTGTCAAACTTTTTGGCTACTGACTACACGTAACGACTGCCAACGATGTTCAAATGACAGCCGGGACCCACCAATTTAACGTGCCTTCCGAAACACATTGAATATTAGCGAATATTACTAACGAAAATTGTCGCTTTGATAGATCAAAATAAAAAGGCTTAATCCGACAGAAATATAAGTCTATTTGTTAAAAAAAAAAACACTCTTTCCACGTCCATGTCCCCGGGAACTTCTTCCCGTACCCGGATAAAACATAGCCTATGTTCACCGGGGATAGTGTAGCTTCCCAACAGTGAAAGAATTTTTCAAATCGGTCACGTAGTTTTGGAGCCCATTCAATTCAAACAAATAATCAAATCTTTTCTCCTCATAAGTACAAATGCCAGCACGTCAAGCTACCAAAACTGTCAAATTTTCCCGATCAACTTTGAACCATAATGCTTCAGCTATAAAATTTAAAATGTTATATTGATAAAGGCAAGTAAACATCTATTTTTTAGGTCGTGAGAAGTGTAATGAAACCTCAATAGGGATGCGGACAACTAGTCAAATTCAATACTTTTATAGAACTGTCAAAAACGGTTACTCTCTATGAAATTTGTATGAAAACACCACATATGACGTCACAGATTTTTCACATCAATCCGTATACTTATTTCGATTATATTATCAATAAAAAAAAAAACAAAAACAGTTTTCGATTAAAAACGATAAATTAAACTGACATTATTTTAAGATGCTTTACAAAATGAATATGATAAAGTATTTTATTTATGATCTAGTCCACATCCTAATTTAAAATTTTAAATAAGAGAATCAGCACTTAATTTTTTTGATACTGGCAACTTTTGACTGATTGTAGTATGTAGTAGCTTGATGTGCTGGCGTCTCTACCTATAGACTAAAAGTTCACTTCAATTTTAAACACGATATTTCGCCACAAAATGCCTGATTATAATAACTCACCATATTTAGTAGTTATCGGCACAAGGATTGGGCACTGACTGACCTGAGATATAAGCTCAGCTGTATATAAATCTATATTGTGCGCACGCGCAAGGTCGCCACACACTTTGGTGGGCACAAGACTAAAGGCCCATTTAGACGGGGAGAGTTTCTCGTCTCGAAGATACGACAATTGAAGGAATATAAAACATTACCTTCGTCTAAACATTCACTCTTCTCGCCCGTTGACATGGGCGACAAGCGGCGTGTCATTTCGCTAAATATAAATTGCAAATCTCGTCTATACTAATATTATAAAGCTGAAGAGTTTGTTTGTTTGTTTGTTTGAACGCGCTAATCTCAGGAACTACTGGTTCGATTTGAAAAATTCTTTCAGTATTAGATAGCCCATTTATCGAGGAAGGCTATAGGCTATATATATAGTTTGTTCCACCATTTCTTCTTCCCAGCTATAACACATAGGAAGTGGTGAAAGACGGCCGTTTTTGGGAGCTGTCTTTTGTAAAATTGACCTTCAAAAGGTGCTGATTTTTATCTTTATCTTATCTTTATACGTCGCTGATGGTGGTGATGATTAGATTTGGAAACAAACGAGTGTCTGTTTTCTTTTTTCATCATCTTCATCACAGCCTTTATATCGTCCCACAGCTGGGCACAGGCCTCCTCTCCCACGGAGAAGGATTGAGCGTTAATCATCACGCTTGCTCAATGCGGGTTGCTGCTTTCAGACTTTATAGTCCAGGTTTCCTCGAGATGTTTTCCTTCACCTTTAATTAGTCATTGGTGTCCAAGATAAACTTACATTGGTACTTGCCTGACCAAGAATCGAACCCGCACCCTCTTACTCGAAAGGCTGGTGTTTAAACCACTAGGCCACCACGACTTATACACGTTTTTTTTTTGCTTTAACTAATGAATAGAATCTTTTTCACTCTAACCTCTTAGGGCCCTCTAGGTTTCACAGGTTACGGATAGACACTATCTGCCAGATAAATTCAAAAGTTGAACAGAATTTGCCAGATAAACTATCTGGAAGTTATCAGCAACCTGTGAAACTGGCCGTTAGTGACCTAAATATAAACAAAAGAAGACGGTCACACTCCTCGAATTGCTATCCAAACCTTGAGGCTTACGTAACCAGCGCAATGCACACATATGTACAAGTCTGCGTACGTGTCGAAATAAACATATGACATCATATCTTAACCAAAATGACGATTTATAATTGAACTTTTAAAAGCTCTTTTTGTTAAGGATGTGTCTTCGAAAATCTATACTAATATTATAAAGCTGAAGAGTTTGTTTGTTTGTTTGAACGCGCTAATCTCCGAAACTACTGGTCCGATTTGAAAAATTATTTCAGTGTTAGATAGCCCGTTTATCGAGGAAGGCTATGGGCTATATACCGTCACGCTAAGACACACGGGAGCGGAGCAGTAACCAAAGATGCGGGTGAAACCGCTGGGGACAGCTAGTGAAAAAATATTTGGGCAATATATTGAATGGGGTATCATCAAATAAGGAGTCAAACTCCTAGCCGGGGCTGCGGGTTTTTCGCAAGAGTTACCACGGCCCTGGCACACAGGGACCTCTAGAAGAAACATAGTGGGTTGTAGTCAGTAAGAGTCTGATACTCCCTCCAGCTAACGAGCCCCTGTTGGCACAATGGTAATCACGCCGGACTGTCGAGCTGAGGGTCTAGGGATCCATTCCCGGGACGATCGGCATTTGTGTGATGCCAAACATAAAATCATATAGGTCAAAATTAATACCTCCTTTTTTGAGCCGGTTAAAGCACTCAAACCTTCTTATGAATGTAACGAATACTTTTCCGAAAACCGCATCAAAATCGGTTCAGCTGAACGCGAGAAGATCGCGGACAAACGTACATACATAAAGGTCAAACTGAGAAGATCCTTGTTTTAAAAGTTGTTTAAAAAAATTTTTAGCGGCAACCCTACACTGTAAATTATGTACCTACATCATATTGAACTTTAAGCTCGTCTGCCGACCTACTTGAATATTTCACGATGATACATCGCCCTAAGGGCTTTCCATTCAACACGCGATGCGCGACCCCGATATATACCTTTAGTATGTACCTGGGTGACCGAGCCTAGTACAGTTTCTTTTGGTCATCATCCCCCGAGCCTTTTCCCAACTATGCTGGCGTCAGCTTCCAGTCTAACTGGATTTAGCTGAGAGTACCAGTGTTTTACAAGGAGCGACTGCCTATCTGACCTCCTCAACCCAGTTACCCGGGCGGGTTAGACTGGCGTCACACTTACTGGCTTCTGACTACCCGTAACGACTGCCAAGGATGTTCAATTAATAATATAATATTCCTCACACATTCACACAACGCCATCTAGTCCCAAACTAAGTTGAGCTCGAACTGTGGGCACAAGACAACTGATAAACTTACTTATATACTTCTCTTTTGTAAATACATACATATTATACATAGAAACACCCAGACTAAGTAAAACACACATGTTCATGCACACAAATGTTTGACTTATGCGGGAATTAAACCCGCGACCTATAGCGTGACAGGCAGGTTCACTAACCACCACGCCATCTGGTCATCAATTATGCTTTTAGACATCAAAAAACCAACCCTTACCATATATTTTCTTTCACAGTAATGTCGAAATTCGGCGTGCGCGTCGACGCGGCGGTGTCCGCGCTCGGCGGCGGCGCGGGCGCAGCCCTGGATGAGAACGACTTCATAGACGCGAGCAGACTCGTCTACGATGCTGTCAGGGAGATCAGACGCGCAGTTCTAATGAATAGGGTAAGTTGGAAGCTGGTTGTTTTGAAAAAAAGGGGGGAATAATGGGGTCTTATTTTCTGTGGTGGACATCTGTTTGTGATGGAAGAGAGTTGTAGTGTAAGCAAATGTTTATAAGTTTGATTGTAGCTGTGGGTTCGAATCCCAAGTCAGGCAATTTGTTTATTTTTTTTATTTTACCTCGTTGAAATTGTCTGGCTCGATGACTGACAAATCGTTATAATATATTTAATAACATCACTGGCGCCCAAGATGAATAGATAATTATGCTATTTAAACTGTAAATAGTGTATTTTTTTGTATTTGCATAATGTTCCGTCGCTCGACTCTTTTCGATGATCTTATTTCATAAAATAAAAGACGCCAGTCGCCAGCTCATGTATTTCTGGGCGCCAGAACATGTATTCGGGGCGCCAGCACATGTATTGAGGGCGCCATCACATGTATTGAGGGCGCCAACTTTACTGCTGCGTTTAACAGACTTCTTACTATATAGGATGAGGAGGAACTAGATCCTGAAGATGTGGAGCTTGATGAACATTACACATTGGAGACCAGGAGCAAATGTGAGAGCAACCTTAGACTTAGCGAAACACGAACTCAAAATGCTTCAGAAAATTTTACGTACAGCTATATTGGCCAGGTTTTGAAGGCATATCTTCGCGCACCCGGATAAAAAATAGTCTCTAGTCCAACGCAAACCGGCTGAGGAGCGATGAAGATACTGAGAATATCATCATCTCCCGAGCCTTTTCCCAACTATGTAGGGGTCGGCTTCCAGTCTAACCGAATTTAGCTGAGTACCAGTGTTTTACAAGGAGCGACTGCCTATCTGACCTCCTCAACCCAGTTACCCGGGCAACCCAATACCCCTTGGTTAGGCTGGCGTCAGACTTACTGGCTTCTGACTACCTATAACGACTGCCAAGGATGTTCAATGACAGCTGAGACCTACAGTTTAACGTGTCATCCGAAACACAGTCATTGGTGTCCAAGATATACTTAGAAAGTACATACAAACTTAGAAAAGTTGCATTGGTGCTTGCCTGACCTGGAGTCAAACCCACGATTTAATTCATTCTCAGTATCTTCGCCGGTCTGCGTCAGGCCTATACCTTCTTCGATAAATGAGCTACCTAGCGCTGAAAGAAATTTACAAATAGGACCACTAGTTCTTGAAATAAGCGCGTATAAGCAAATCAATAGGGATGCGGACTAGGTCATAAATAAAATAATTTATCATATTCATTTTGTAAAGCATCTTAAAATAATGTCGGTTTTATTCATCGTTTTGAACCGAAAACTGTTTTTATTTTTTTATTGGTAGTATAATCGAAATAAGTATACGGAATGATGTGAAAAATCTGTGACGTCATATGTGGTTTTTTCACACAAATTGCATAGATAGTAACCGTTTTTGACAGTTCTATGAAAGTATTGAATTTGACTAGTTGTCCGCATCCCTATTTGTTAGCTTAGTTCAGTTATTCATTGAAGCATTTTCGCGTTCGTGTTTCGCTATTAAAAATAATATTGGTTGCTTATGGTTGTTCGTATGTGCTCGTGTTAAATTTGTGGTTGCTAATACCATCGTTCATCTAGGTTGTTTGTTATATTTCATGAGCTTTGCGTTCTTGTGAGTGATACAAAGCCTATTAATATGTCGTCTAGTTAGACCTTAGGGGTCATTCTTGAAGTACGTCACACGAATGTTATGATTTTTAGACCCCCTATTGTCGCTGGGGTCTTATTTGTGAGACCCCCTACACTCCGTAGTGTGACGTCACAATTTTACATTTAAAAATTAACACTTAAAAAAGTGGGCTATTTTGGCGACAATTATGTTTAAATAGAACCGTATGTTTAAATAGTTATGGTTGAAATTATTAATTAGTTTTAATAAAATCAATATATAGCGTGACAAACTAGGTATTTAAATAAATATATTTTATTTTAATTGTATTATATTTCTATTTTCGCGATTGAATTGAATATTATAATGTCACAAAAGTTATAACCATTCCTTGTTAGACCCCGTCACACTTCTTTGACCCCCCTTACGTGTCACGTAAGGGGGGTCCTTACGTGCCACGTACTTTATAGATGACCCCATATCGTGTGTGTAGCAGGGTTGACAAACGCTAACGCGTGCTAGTGTCCGCGTGATCTCAAACCTGCCTGACTTCCATTTACAGTTGTCACAACCTCCTGCTTTCACCATAGCCCGGGATATACTTTAGTTCTTACATTTATGCAAAACTCATGGATTTTTTATGTGTTTTGTTGCTAATGTCATGTCCATTTGTCAATGTCATTTTTAATATGGTTTTTTTAAATGTAGCGAAAGCAACCGTATGCTATGAGTTTATTTTGTACAGACGAAAGCACATCAAGCTACTGCAATGTGTCAAATTTCCTTAATTGAATCTCAACTTTATCGCTGAAGCGTAGGGTTCAAATTTGTTTGGGAAAACTTGACAGGAAGCTTGATGTGCTGGCATCTGTACTAGCAGTTTCTCCCGTGCCTCCAGGGAACTTCTTCCCGTACCCGGGTAAAACATAGCCTATGTTCACCGGGAATAGTGTAGCTTCCCAACAGTGGAAGAATTTTTCAAATCGGTTGAGTAGTTTTGGAGCCCATTCAATACAAACAAGCAATCAAATCTTTCCTCTTTATATTATACTAGCTGTCCCCGGCGGTTTCACCCGCATCTTTGGTTACTGCTCCGCTACCGTGTGTCTTAGCGTGATGGTATATAGCCTTCCTCAATAATTGGGCTATCTAACACTGAAATAATTTTTCAAATGGAACCAGTAGTTACTGAGATTAGCGCGTTCAAACAAACAAACAAACTCTTCAGCTTTATAATATTAGTATAGATTAGTATAAATAACAAATATGGTTGCTGGCGACCATTTTACATATTAGTTATATGGTTGTTTTCGTTATTAAATGTTTTTACAGGTTCTTTGTTTTAATAGTGTGTTTTTTTAATATAATTTAGAGTGCATTTTGCTCTCTAAGTTGAATGAGGTCTAACAAAACTAGTGCACCATATTTTTACAGGTCATCTAGTACATGCTAAGGATCATGTTGACCACAAAAAAGTTAAATTTATCATCACATTCGCCAAACTGTAATTGTGTTCTTACGTATAACGCCGGTCTCTATGAACGCGCTATATCGTTGACCCCTAAGTCATTCAACTTTTTTTGCGGTAAACATGATCCTTAGCATGTACTAGATGACCTGTAAAAATATTGTGCACTAGTTTTGTTAGACCTTGTATAGGATGCTCGTGAGTTTATGTTTTTATTGTCATTTTTGTATCGCCATTCATCTATGTGTTAACATAGAAAGGATTTTGTTTCAAAACTAATTTACATACAATATTAAGAGGTATCTCTATATTGCTAATTTATTGATTTAATTTTATACTTAATCAGTTTTCGAGAAGAGAAAGATAACTTATAAAGGTTAAAACATGGATGCTAAAATCTATTCAAAACAGAATATTTGACCTCATAGGTCTCTCAATAAATTTTAAACATATATAGTATGTTAAATTAATTCATAAAGATGTGATGTTTATTTATCGATTTATTTGTTAATACTTTTTTCTGATGACTAAAGTCTGTATTTTGGGTCTTTACAACCGACTTCAAAAAAACGAGGTACTCAATTCGTCGACATATTTTTATCTCCCTAAGTCCTCTATTGCGTATTTCAATATAATATCCCTCACACATTCACACAACGTCACCTAGTCCCAAACTAAGCAGAGCTTGTACTGTGGATACTAGACAACTGATAAACGTACTTATATATTTTTCTTTTGTAAATACATACATAGAAAGAACCAGACCAAATCAAACATATTATAGATGATCCCGTTGGCGTAATGGTAACCATGCCGGGCTGCCGACCTGAGGGTACCGGCTTTGATTCCCGGTACAGTCGACATTTGTGCGCTATGCATTCCTGTTGGCTATGGTCTGGGTGTTATAAGTATATATGTATGTGTAAAGTATGTATGTAGTTTATCAGTCGTATTGGCACCCATAACACAAGCTAATCAATAGCTTACCTTGGGACTAACCGACTGTGTGTGAAAAGATGTTGTCCCGATATTATTAACAAAAAAAAAACATCCATGTTCATCCGCGCAAATTTTTGTCTCGTGCGGCAATCGAATCGGTGACTTCAAATTGAAACAGAATCCTGTCCATCATTGCATGCTACATGTTGTGTTTGTTCGCATGACCACTAACGCAGACGAGCGAGGATCTCGATACGGACACCGAGTTTGAGCCAGTCGAAGATATGACCATGGAAACTAGGAGCCGATGTAAGTGGGGATGCCATGGTGATGGGATACTTGTTGACTTTTTTTTTGAGGCTGGCAACTCGCAGTTCAGCCTCGGAGGCTGTTTACTTCTTAGCCGGACAGGGTTGACAGTCTCAGGAGTTTAGACCAGGTCATCAACTGCGAACTCTTTTAAGCCTATTTCATACAAGGGCATAAGAATAGGACAGAATAAGGAAGGTCTAGTGTCGTTTAACGTTTTGAAAGCCACAGTCACGTATAGAAAACAAGCCAAAAAGGGCCTATCACGCCACGGTCACGAATACATGACAGACTTTTACCCCCTTATTATAAAATTGGGTCTTAAAAAATATAAAAAAAACTGGCATTCAATATAATTTTTTCATTTACTAATTATGTTGACAGTCAGATGTCACCCCCTTTTTTACGACCACCAAATGCCCCACCTCCTCCCCACTGCCCGTGTAGCTTGAGGCTAGAGATCTGGTTCGGTGCTCCACACGGTTGATTCTGAGAACGCTCCTGTGGAACATCGATGAATCAATGAACAGGGGGGAAGTTTATTGACTCCTAGCTACTGCCTCTGAATTATACTACGTCATATCCTTAAGTAATAGACAATGAAACATAGATTCCCATAACTAAGGAAGCTTTTTAAACTTGTTTTTAACAAAGTGGTAAGGCATGTTCACTCACCAACCATCTTTGTGTTTTAAGCTAAAATGGCATGCTTAGCGTAATATAGGGTGTAACAAAACTAGTGCACCATATTTTTACAGGTCATCTAGTACATGCTAAGGATCATGTTTACCACAAAAAAGTTGAATGACCTAGGGGTCAACGATCGAGCGCGTTAAGTTCGTATAAGTTGGCGACTGGGATGATAAATTTAATAAAATATGTTGTTGTTTTAATTACTTTTTTGTGGTAAATATGATCCTTAGCATGTACTAGATGACCTGTAAAAATATGGTGCACTATTTTTGTTACATCTTATAGTATATGTTTTTATGTTAATATTTGGTGGTAATTAAATTTCTGATTATATGAAGCAGGTAAGCAGGACTTTGCGCCAAGCATTTGAATGAACAACCAGACGCCAGCACATCGACCTACCTGTAATTTTTTTTTATAGATTTTCAACCTTATCACAATACTGGAAGGTTAATATTCGACTGATTTGGGAGGTTGACCTGCTTGCGTCTGTACATTGAAACTAGTTTGACCAAGTCGCTTTTGCAAGTGAATTATACAGGGTGTTGCAAAAGTACTCTACAGTAAGGTTCTGTAATATGTATTCGTAAAAAGAAAGTGAAAACGTAGAACTTTTATAAATAGAACAGAAGAAAATCGCTATTGAATTTTGCTAAGTGTATACATATTTATTGTTCGTGACTGTATGTTCTGGTACTATAGCTCTTTTTCATGTATTTATGCAATTCTGTGTACACACAAAAATAATAACGAAGTGTTTTTTTTTGTGCTGACTTTTTAAGATGTCCTACGGGGTTAAAATTTTGTTAACGGGGTCTTTACAAAAACCTATTACACCCCCTTTAAGCTCCAAAATTTTTTTGTATCACCCTGTATAATTGTCAATTTTTGTGACACAGATTTATCTATAGAGCGATTTGCTTAAATAAAGTCCTGCTTATCTTTACTTAAAAGATAAGTTATATAATGTGTGATGTATGATTGACAGCAAGCGCTCACACCGGCGAACATGGTGTCGACGAGTATCCTGATATCAGCGGTATTACGAATGCCAGGGTGAGTATTATGTATTGCTAGCTTCCGCCAGCGGTTTTGCCCGCGTCCCGTAGAAACAAATCCGCGCACCTAGATAAATAGTAGTCTCTAGACTTGATCGATAAATGGGCTATCTAACATTGAAAGAAATTTTCAAATCGGATGAGTGGTTCCAGAGATATTCGCGTTCAAAAAAAAATGCTCCAACTTCATAATATTAGTACAGATTTATTTTTCGCGTTATGAGTGAACTACAAAAAAGTAGCCTACTTATGTCTTTTATCAAGCTCTATTGTAAGACCAAATTTGATTTAGATCGCTTCAGTAGTTTTGCCTTGAGAGGCGGACAAAACAGTCCCTGAGTGTCTATCACATCTATAATATTAAGATGTAGACTACCTCGTTGGTTTAGTAGTCGCAAGGCGCGACTGCTGTGCACGGGGTCTCGGGTTCGATTCCCGGGTCGGGCCGAAATCGCTTTGTGGGTTTTGAGAAACTTTCATAAAGCAGCCTGGAGTCTGGAAGTTGGTGATTGATTCACCCGTGCATCGGAGAGCACGCAAATGTCTGTCGTGCGCCTGATCTCTCTCTGGTCGTGTCAGATTGCCGTCCCATCGGACTATGAGAGTGAGGGAATAGAGAGTGCACCTGTATCTGCGCGAATGCTTGTGCACTATAATATGTCCTGCGCAGCTGGCTGATCTCCATAAATGAGAACGGCCGCCGTAGCCGACAATCGGCCTGGATGCCATCATAAGGATGTAACTTCATTCAAAATAACCACAATGACACCAAAATCGTAACTTCAATTATCTGACCAGCATTATTTCAAGATCTCATCAAAATTCCTCTCGCCTCCCAGGAAGCTATGCGCAAAATGACAGAGGAAGATAAGCGCAAGATCCTACAGCAAGTGGAACTGTTCCGCCGTGAGAAAATGACCTTTGACAACGAGGTGGCCAAGTGGGATGACGCTGGTAACGACATCATCATGCTGGCCAAGCATATGTGCATGATCATGCTTGAGATGACCGACTTTACTAGGTAAGACCTCTAGCTTCCGACTTTAACCTTTTGACCGCCAAAAACGTGCCCTCAGCGCCAAGCTAAGAATTTATCCATAAGTACCAACAATATAGTAGTGAGTTCGGAATTATGTCGATTGAAACTTCAGTTTCTTCCACTTAATAATCATCTCCCGAGCCTTTTCCACACTATGTTGGGGTCAGCTTCCAGTCTAACCGGATTCAGCTGAGTACCAGTGTGCCACAAGGAGCGACTGCCTATCTGACCTCCTTATTCAACCCAGTTACCCGGGCAACCCAATACCCCTTGGTTAGACTGGCGTCAGACTTACTGGCCTCTGACTACTCGTAACGACTGCCAGGGATGTTCAATGACAGCCGGGACCTACAGTTTAACGTGCCATCCGAAACAGTCATTGGTGTCCAAGATATACTAAGAAAGTACATACAAACTTAGAAAAGTTGCATTGGTACTTGCCTGACCTGGAATCTAACCCACGCCCTCACACTTAATAGGTTGGCTCTTTAATCACTAGGCCACCACGACTTTTTTTCATCTGAAATATTAATATTATCACTAAATATATTTTTTGTCCTAAAGGGGTCGCGGACCGCTCAAAACAACTATGGATGTCATCAACGCGGCGAAGAAGATCTCCGAAGCTGGCACCAAGCTTGACAAACTCACCAGGGAGATTGCTGAGCAGGTTGGATACACTTCATCACTGTCTTTGGTCCCACAGACTGCTTAACTGCCTCGATGGTCTAGTAGTCGCATAGCGCGACTGCTGTGCACGGGGTCTCGGGTCGGGCCGAAATCGCTTTGTGGGTTTTAAGAGACTTTCATAAAGCAGCCCGGATTAACCGGATGCAGCTGAGTACCAGTGTGCCACTTGGAGCGACTGCCTATCTGACCTCGTCAACCCAAAAACCTGGGCACACATACCCCTTGATAAGACTGGTTGTCAGATTTTTGGCTTCTGACTACCCGTAACGACTGCCAAAGTTGTACAAATGACAGCCGGGACCCACCAATTTAACGTGCCTTCCGAAACACGGAGGGACTCGTCATGACAAGATGGTCACCCATCCCTCCGCGCAAAGCGTTGCTTAACCTTATGATTGATCGACCGTGCGGCTGTTACTTAGCCACGAGCACCATATTTTTACAGGTCATCTAGTCCATGCTAAGGATCATGTTTATAACAAAAAAGTCATGAAGACGACAACATATTTTATTTTATTTAATATAACAGTTGCCAAATTGTACGCATTACGCCGTTCTCTGTGAAGGCGGTAGGTCATTGACCCCTAAGTCATTCAACTTTTTTGTGGTAAACATGATCCTTAGCATGTACTAGAGGACCTGTAAAAATATGGTGCACTAGTACTGTTAGACCCTATATAGTGGAATTTATAATATAATATGATTGTTTGTTTTGCAGTGTCCGGAATCGTCAACGAAACAAGATCTGCTCGCGTACCTGCAGCGTATTGCGCTGTACTGCCATCAGATACAGATCACCAGCAAAGTGAAGGCTGACGTGCAGAACATATCTGGGGAGCTCATCGTTAGTGGGGTGAGTTTATCGAGTCGTTTCGTTAAAGTGTCCGGATTTTTTCGGACACTGTCCGGATTTTTTTGGTGTCCGGACTCCGGACACTGGATCTCGCGTTTGATTTCCGGGTATAAGAAACTCACAAAAACAGCCCGGAGTCTGGAAGTTGGTGATTGATACACCCGTGCATCGGAGAGCACGTTGCTGTCGGTCCTGCTTGTAATCTCTCTCCGGTCGTGTCGGATTGCCGTCCCATCGGACTATGAGAGTGAGGGAATAGAGAGTGCACCTGTGTCCGCGCAAATGTGCGTACACTATGTCCTGCGCAGCTGGCAGCTCCTTAGAGAGAAAAACCGCCGCGCCGTGGCCGACAATCGGTCTGGACGCCATTATTATATGACACTTTCCGGTTATCATCTAAAATAACAAGTATATACCTCCATATTCATGTGTATTTACTTAAAAAGAGACTATGACCCTTGAGTTTGTTTCGGCGTTTCTTCTCAAGGCAGTCAGTTAGGAAATGCCGGCCTCATCTCGTATTTTATGAATATACTAGCTGTCCCCAGCGGTTTCACCCGCATCTTTGGTTGCTGCTCCGCTCCCGCGTGTCTTAGCGTGATGATATATAGCCTATAGCAGGGTAGGCGAACCAATGGCACGCGTCGCAGAATTAGGTATTTTAGGACGAATGAACGGTGACAAAAGTGAAGGATATCGTTTTTGCAAAATGAGGGAAAAATTGAACAATACCCAAAGTTATTAGACGTTTGATGTTTTTTACAGAAATATAATTTTGAAGAAGCTGGCTCATGCTATTTTAACCATGTTTCCATCTTCATATGCCTGCGAGTCATTATTTTCAGAGATGAATAACATTAAAAACTCGGTTAGAAACCGTTTGACAGATGAATCTAGTTCAGCATGCATTTTGCTAAAAGTAACATATTACAACCCTAACATAAATTATTTGTCATCTAACCTGCAGCAACAGAAGTCACACTAATTTTACTGTTTAATATAAACATACCAAAATGTACCTCTTTTGCTTACTTTATTTAATAAAGAGTTTTGATAGTATTTATAATTATTATTTTCCAAATAATCAGAAAGTCAAAATTATTTGATGGCACGCGAATGACCCCATGAAACTTTTTTTTAGAAAAAATGGCACGTTGGTGTATAAAGGTTCGCCTACCCTGGCCTATAGCCTTCCTCGATAAATGGGCTATCTAACACTGAAAGAATTTTTCAAATCGAACCAGTAGTTCCTGAGATTAGCGCGTTCAAACAAACAAACTCTTCAGCTTTATAATATTAGTATAGATGTGTTGACGTGTAATAGTGTTGATTTCAACCTATTTGCAAAATAAATATCATTTATCATTTAGAACTAAAGCAGAAACAACCAAATTGACCATAGAGAGGTGTATTCAGAAAAAAAGTGGTATTTCAAAGTACCCTCCAAACTTTAGTTGTAACTTTCTCCAGAACAACACTGAAGTGCAGTCGCAGACGAACACCGGGGTCATTGTAACAGGGGTGAGTTGCAACACGGGTCGGTTGCGGTCACTGTCCGGTTTTATTGTGATGTCCGGATTTGTATGTCGCTTTTTTTGCAATGCAGTCGGACGAGATCTGCGAAATGAGACATGAGTCTGTTGCGGTCACTGTCCGGGATGCTGTCCGGTTTTATTGTGATGTCCGATTTTTTATGTCGCTTTTTTACAATGTAGTCGCACATGTTCAGCGAGTTGAGATACAGAACTGGTTGGTTGCGGTCTCTGTCCGGGTGCTGTCCGGTTTTTTGTGGTGTCCGGATTTGTATGTCGCTTTTTTACAATGCAGTCGCACATGTTCAGCGAGCTGAGATGCAACCCTGGTTGATTGTGGTCACTGTCCGTGATGCTGTCCGGTTTAATATGATGTCCGGTTTTGTATGTCGCTTTTTTACAATGCAGTCGCACACGATCAGCGAGTTGAGATACAAAACTGGTTGGTTTCGGTCTCTGTCCGGTTTTATTGTGATGTCCGGATTTGTATGTCGCTTTTTTACGATGCAGTCGCACATGTTCAGCGAGTTGAGATACAACCCTGGTTGGTTGGGGTCACTGTCCGGGATGCTGTCCGGTTTTATTGTGATGTCCGGTTTTGTATGTCGCTTTTTTACAATAAAGTAGCACACGAACTGTGAGGTGAAACGTAACACGAGTCTGTTACGGTCACTGTCAAAGTGCTGTCCGGTTTTACTAGTGTGTCCGTTTATCTAAGCAGACGGTTTGCAATGCAGACTCCAAAGAACAATGGGTGAATGGTGGAGAATTCCATCCCGGGTCAAGAACGGTCATTATCTGAGAGCTGTCCGGTTTTATTGTGTTGTCAATGTTTGCAATGCCTCTGCCAATGAACAGAGGGTTAATAGTAAAGATATCCAACTGGGGTGGGTAGCGATCACTGTCCGGGTGCTGTCCGGTTTATTGTGTTGTCCGTTTCTAAGTCGACAGTTTGCAATGCACCCACAAACGAACAGCGGGCTAATAGTGAAGAGTACCAACCCGAGTCGGTTGCGGTCACTGTCCGGGCTGTCCGGTTTTGCTGCACACTTGCAACAAGGGTCGAGTGCGATTACTGACCGAATTAACGAAAGATTTCTTACAAAAACCAAATTAGAAATATCTTAATAATTTTTTATTAAAAATTTCCCAGCTGGACAGCGCGACGTCCCTGATTCAAGCGGCCAAGAATTTGATGAATGCAGTAGTTCTGACCGTGAAGGCGTCTTACGTCGCTTCCACCAAATACACCAGACAGGGAACCATTGCCGTGAGTATAATTATGTATGTCTCTACTAGACCCGGATTTTTAGAAGGCTCTCGCTGAAGCCCTTTTGAGACAACTTTAATATATGTAATGGTGACACAAAACCGACGGTTATCCCTGTATACACTATCGAAATGTACCCAAGGATAACCCCCGGTTTGTGCTAAACTATGGAAGAAAAACTACTTGGGCTATTGTGATGGGATGCTAGTGGACTAGGGAAGGGAAAACTATGGGGACTATGGCCCCTGCCGATGACAATGTAATAAATACATTACAAATGTTATTATTAAATATCAAAGCTCATTAGAACCACTCGGTACCCACTCGGCATCGCCTCGTCTCGTGCGGTCAGTATTTTTGATATGGACTTGTGTGGGTATGCGCTTCCAATGTCAACTCCGTCGCGTTATCGCATCGCCTCTGTTGTAAGCCCTTCAGGCGCGGACGGTGGGTGGACTACTCGGTGACAATTTCCTGCTCGCATGCTTGCCAACGCGTGGAAGCGAATCGGACTATAGAACGAGCGAATTGAGTCATAAAACATGACATCTAAGGAATGTGACGAATACGGTGAAACTCGCTATCGATAAAAGCATGCCGCTCGGACGCAGGTAGCTGGGACGAAGCGCTCGATACGTCACTAGACTAATTAATGAAATTAGGTATAAAATGTAGGTATTTGTGAAAATTGTGTTAGCTGTTATTGGCAAGTGAACCATGGATGCATTATTCTCCAATTTCACTTTAATTTATTAACCTTTCCATTATTACCTGCTTTGACTATCGACAAATCCCTTTTCGTCGTTACACACAACACTAGAGGTGTGAGTCAGAGTTCCGATAAGCTTATAAGTGTGAGCGAGAGCAATGAAAAAAATGATTTATGACTCCGTTCGCACGTTTGTAATGGACCGACTATAGTCGAAAATTCGCGGATTAAGCGACGTCCACACGTTGACCACGCGGCGTTCACCTGTCGATAACGAGTGGACGTCATACGACGATGCGGTGTGGAGTGGGTGCCTGTTGGCTCTAAAGAGCTATGACCTTAACTTCTTAACTAGTTATTGCGTGTGGTTTTGCTCGCGTTTAATAGAAATTCCGTCATCCCGCGTTTTCACCCGCCGCCCTAGGTAACTACGTAGCCTATGTTCTTTCTCAGGCTCTGGACTATATGCGTACAAATATATCTCTGGCAGTAGTTACGGGTAGTCAGAAGCTAGAAAGTCTAATAACCAATCTTAGGATATCGGGTTGCCCAGGTAACTTAGTTGAGGAGCTCAGAGAGGCATTTGCATTACCGACCCCAACATAGCTTGGGAAAAGGCTAGGCAGACAGATAAAAAGGAGCAATCAATATAAATAATAATTTATAAAAAAAATACATTAGTTTGTTGCTTTGTTATGTTGTGATTGGAATGAAAAGTTATTTTGGTTTTATATCACTTTCAACGATATTCGAGAGTATTTTTTCCCATTATATTTTACAGATGAAGTCGGGTGTGCTTGAATAGCCATTACCAATCACCGATATCCATTATTACGGTATATCTGATGCAAGTATTCATTAAAAAAAATGCATCCCCCTGTATATCGAAAAAGTAAAAAGCATGTTTCGAAAACATATAATCCAAAAATTTTGGTTTTGAAGTATGTTTGTATGGTCTAACAATATTAGTGCAACATATTTTTACAGGTCTTCTAGTACATGCTAAGGATCATGTTTACCACAGAAAAAGTTGAATGACCTAGGGGTCAACGATCGAACGCCGTCATAGAGACCGGCGTTATGCGTACAATTTGGCGACTGTGATGATAAATTTAATAAAATTTGTTGTTGTTTTCATGACTTTTTGTGGTAAACATGATTCTTAGCATGTATTAGATGACCTGTAAAAATATGGTGCACTAGTATTGTTAGACCTTATATATATCGGCTTTGCTACAGTAAAATATATGGCTTGAAGATATTGTAGATTTTATTTTATTTTTAGTAAATCTAGCGATTTTACGCGGATTTGTTCAGATTCTAGGGACGTTCACGTAAAACTGAACAACTTTCAGCAGGAAAAAAAACTAATTCCATAGAAAAACATTGCGATATGTATAATACCCCCCTTTCCGTTACGCCATGTATACAAGGTGTAACAAAACTAGTGCACCATTGTTTTATGGGTCATCTAGTACATGCTAAGGATCATGTTTACCACAAAAAAAGTCATGATCACAAGAACATATTTTATTAAATTTGTCATCACAGTCGCCAAATCATACGCATAACTCCGGACTCTTTGAAGGCGCTCGATCGTTGACCCCTATGTCATTCAACTTTTTTGTGGTAAACATGATCTTTAGCATGTACTAGATGACATGTAAAAATATTTTAGGTTTTGTTAGACCCTAAATTTGACTGGCTTCAAAAATTAAAATGTAGATGAGGCTTCAATCTTTCCTGAATAGCAAATATGGCTTCTAATTTAATGTAACTAGAGTTATTTTTCAATAACAGCGAGTACATTAATATTTATTTGTATAAAACTGGCCAATTTAGGCCGCTTTGAGTTTTGGCGTGACATTTTTTTATGTTTATCATTACCTATAGTCTTGTATCTGGATGTACCTTCAGTTTATGAGTTGCTGGGGAGTTTGTTGCGCCACTTCTTCTTCCCAGCAAGAACACATAGGAAGTGGTGAAGGGTGGGCGTTTTGGGGACTGTCTTTGTAATATTTGACTTTGAGTGATTTGAGAATGTTTTTGAGCTAAATTGATACTATGTTACTGAAAAATAGCTCTTAAGCAAGTATTTTTAACTTTTTGACTGCCATTGTCACGTATAGATGACAAGCCAAAAACTACCCAGCACGCCACCATCACGACTACATGACAGACTTTTAAAGTTCAAAATTAACAGTCAGTTTCAATCGATATAATTTCGAACTCACTACTATATTGTAGGTAGTTTTGAATGAATTCTTAGCTTGGCGCTGAGGGCATATCTTTCTTTTTTTACATGGCGGTCAAAAGGTTAAGTTTAACCCGCATAATGCTAAGCTAGTATACGTAAAAATAACAAGTAATTAATTAATTAATTTAATGGCTAATTTGTACCAATGCTTGTCCGAGGACAGAACTATGTGAGTCACAGATCATTTTGTATGTATATGTGTCTTGGTCTTCCTGCCCTGCTCCCAAGTCATTTGTGGTCGGCGCAATATGTTTTCCGCTTCTATTCGTCTCTGTCAGCCGTCATACTACTATCCACTCCCTTCTTAATCATGTCGTCTTTCAGGCAATCAATCCATCTCTTCCTTGGTCTACCTCTATCTCTCCATCCATTCACATTCATACTTAACACACGCTTTGTAGCATGTGTCTCACATCTTCTTATGACATGCCCATACCACGACAAACGCTTACCTCTCATTTTTCTGTCACTTATTATTTGAAGGTGTAATTTTGGATATTTTATAGCTAGCAGCTAACAGACTTTTAAAAGCTTTATAGATTTATTTTTGATGTATCAGACACAAAATTATCATTTATTTAATTTGAATGATAATACTTTGTCATTATAGGGTACGATAGAATTCTAAGGCCTATATTTTCACGTCGGGGTACCACCAAGCTTAACCTATTGACCGCCACAGTCACGTATAGACGACAAGCCAAAAAGTGCCCAGCACGCCACAGTCACGACTATATGACAAACTTTAAAATTAATAGTAAATTTCAATCGATATAATTCCGAACTCATTACCATATTGTAGGTATTTATGATGCATTCTTTGCTTGGCGCTTCGTTTTTTGACGTGACGGTCAAAAGATTGAAGCAACATATACTGACGCCAGCACATCAAGCTAGGTACTACAATTTGTCGAATTTCCTTAATAGATTTTCAACTTTATCGCTTAAGTTATCAAATTTTTCTATTGTAAAAATCTTTATGTCATTTATTATTTTGTGAACGCTGGTTAACCAGTAATTGGCGACTACGTAAGTCTAAGACACTAAAAAACATGCAGCTCTTTATACACAGAAGCTGTTAAATAAATTAAATTTTTAAATAAATTTGCAGTCTCCGATCGTGGTATGGCGCATGAAGGCGCCAGAGAAGAAGCCGCTGATCCGGCCGGAGAAGCCCGAGGAAGTTCGCGCCAAAGTGCGGCGCGCCTCCCAGCGCGCGCAGCCCTCCCCCGCGCGCGCGCTCGCCGACTTCCACAGCCCCGCCGACACCGTCTAGCGCACAGGTCAGTGCGGCAGACTTCTCCAACATGAGCCGGGTGCTCTCCGTCAACGGGGCCACATTTGTACGCGTCAACACCCGTACAGCATACGTTTACCTTTTTTGCGCTAGGAAAAAATGCTATTAGGCATCCCCTTCCCATAGTGGAACAGGAGAGGGGTATGTGGGACTCCCCAATATAGTCGTCTCCGGTATGAAATAAAAAGTACCCAGTTGCACTCCGACCACGCCTGAGTAGAGGGGCTGAGAGTCTATAGAATCCAGTCCCCCGCCGGCGACTGCAGGCCCACCCACGTTCCCCCACAATAGGGAGGGGCTCCTGTCGTGACCAGACCACGACCAAAAACCTGACTTCCATCACTTACTTCATCCTTTATCTCTTATTTTATCCAACCCCGAACATCTTTGTATAGCTCATTCTAATGGAAGGAGAATCCTAAATTATTATTTTTTTCTGCTTTCAGACGCGGTTCAAAATCTACATTTATTTATTACAAAATAAAAATATAACCCACATTGTACGAAACCATTACACTGTGTTTATAGCGAGGTGCAATATCTTATATGGTGTTTAAAACTATCATTCAATTACAATATCAAAAATATTAATAAATATCAGTCAATAACATCTAACAAAACTAGAGCACCAAATTTTTACAGGTCATCTAGTACATGCTAAGGATCATAACCACAAAAAAGTCATGCAAACAATAACATATTTTATTAAATTTATCATCACATTCGCCAAATTGTAATTGTTCTTACGCAAAACGCTGGTCTCTATGAACGCGTTCGATCGTCGACCCCTAGGTCATTCAACTTTTATTGTGGTAAACATGATCCTTAGCATGTTCTAGATGACCTGTAAAAATATGGTGCACTAGTTTTGTTACACCTCATATAATTTTCTATTCTTGCCTAGCCAAAGTTAATGAAATTATAAAAATATTATTTTTAATGTAACCAAAATTGCAATAAAACAAAAATGGCAGCTCTTCGCTATAAACATTCGTTATTTAAGATCATCGATTTATTCCACGTATAACTAGTGTTAAGTGACAATATTATTAATAATCGTATTTTTACCTGCATTTTTTATATTAAGACACAATTCGGTAATGATGGCTAATGTTGGGCAAAGTTGCCCACTGTTGGGCTTAAACTTACTATTTCCTATACGTTTAATGATGCGCCAAGTGTTTTTCGAAACCCATTCAGTAGATTTTGTGTTAAAGTGTAACAAACACACATACATACAAAACTAGCGATTATATATACATATATATAGCCTTGGACAAAAATATTTTTAATTTTCAAGCGAAAATTTTGCCCTACATTAGCCCTGCTTCGGCTTCGGGGGACAGTATTAAAAAAAATTGAAATTAAAAAATATCTAGAAATATTGCTAAATTCTTACCTATATTAATATCTTTAGATAGAATCTGCCTAGGTAATTGCCCTTTAGCGAAAAAAATATATATGAATGATTGGAAATGTATTAGAATGTATTGAATTTTGAAAGAAACTGCTTAAAATAAATCATAAATTATGGACTCTTTGGTCTAGTAGTCGCATAGCGCGACTGCTGTGCACGGGATCCCGGGTCGGATCGGAATCGCTTTGTGACTTTTAAGATTTTCATAAAGCAGCCCGGAGTCTGGAAGTTGGTGATTGATACACCCGTGCATCGTAGAGCACGTTGCAGTCGGTCCTGCCTGTGATCTCTCTCCGGTCGTGTCGGATTGCCGTCCCTGAGGACTATGAGAGTGAGGGAATAGAGAGTGCACCTGTGTCCGCGAAAATGTGCCTGCACTATGATATGTCCTGCGCAGTTGGCTGGTCTCCTTAGAGAGAACGGCCGCCGTGGCCGAAGTCTGGACGTCATTTTTATTATTATAAGCAATTTATTTCAAAATTATAATGTCGGAATTATATAGGACTGATATAAAGTCGAATGTTTGATGACAGCCAAATTTTGTTTAGTTATATATAAGGTCTAACAAAACTAGTGCACCATATTTTTACAGGTCATCTAGTACATGCTAAGGATCATGTTTACCACAAAGTCATGAAAACAATAACATATTTTATTGAATTTATCTTGTCTTTCGCAAATTTTTAATTGTATTCTTACGAAAAACGCCGGTCTCTATAAACGCGCTCGATTGTTGACCCCTAGGTCATTCAACTTTTTTGTGGTAAACATGATCCTTAGCATGTACTAGATGACCTGTACAAATATGGTGCACTAGTGTTGTTAGACCTTATATAACATAAAAATAGGAAAATAAGCTATTACTATTTTATAAGATATAAAAATGTATTCTTTCTATATTTAGTTATTTTTAAGTAAATTTGATTATATTCTGATTATTAGCGATTGATTTGAAAGTTTCAACAAAAAATATAGCAATACTAGCTTCCGCCAGCGGTTTCACCCGCTTTCTGAGGGAAGTACTTTCCATACCCGGATAAAAAGTAGCCTATATGTTATTCTGATGTATAAGCTATATTGTGGTAAAGTTTCATTCAAATCCATTCAGTAGTTTTTGCGTGAAAGAGTAACAAACATCCATACATCCATACATCCATACTTACAAACTTTCGCCTTTATAATAGTATTAGGATGAATTTTCTAAATAATGTCGAGACAATATTTATTCAACTGTATGAACTATAATTGTTTACTAGTTTCTTGAAGGTCGAATTGAGAACCTCTTGTTTGGGAAGTCGGTTGAAAACTACTTCAGTGGTGTTTGCTTTAGTTAATAATCAGAATATGATTACAACGAAAAAAAAGTATTATTTAACCGTCTCTAGATGAATATTGACGCTTTTTCTAACACACGATAAAAGAAAGAGATGGCAGATTATAATTCAAATACAAACCCCTGTAGGTATAGTTTTTATGGCAACTAACCGCTCATTACAGCAGTAAATTGGTATGTTATATAATTAATTTTCCTCATAATTTGCTCTATCGAAAATCCGTTCAGTCGTTTTTGAGTTTATTGCGATCAGATAGACAAACACCTTGGAGTGAACTTGTATTTCAAAATACGATAAACAAATTTGTGAAGGAATTACACAAATCTCCCGGATAAAAAGAAGTTCATGTCTGTCTCTATCATCAATCTCTGTAGCGAATTTCATCACAAACGGTTCAGCCGTTTTAGCGTGTTACTTTCGCGTTACTATTATTAGTAAGATATAGCGTCAATATTTAATATTTTTTTAGTTATTAATAATTATATTTAAATATTAAAAATAGATATGTTTATGACAACTATAATAAGGAATATGATTGATTTCGAATCGAAAAAAAACCTAAAACACTTAGTAATAATTTGTGCAGCCGTCGGCACATCAAGCTACTATAATCTGTCAACAACAATCAATTTTATCGCTGAAGCATTATGGTTAAAAGTCGATTGTTGAAATTTGACAGTTTCGGTTAACTTGATGTGCTGGCGTCTGTTCTTTTAGAAATGTATTTGACAATTTTCTACAATTTTTTATAGTTAGGTTTTTCCTAATGTTTACTACTGATAACTTGGAATTTAAGGGACAAATGAAAAATTGCTCTTAAAAAATTAACTTACATAATATATAAAGGGTCTAACAATACTAGTGCACTATATTTTTACAGGTCATCTAGTACATGCTAAGGAGCATGTTTACCACAAAAAAAAGTCGCCAAATTGTACGCATAACGCCGGTCTCTATGAAGGCGCTCGGTCGTTGACCCCTAGGTCATTCAACTTTTTTTGTGGTAAACATGATCCTTATTCCGATATACGTGTTTAAAATTCATAGTTATCAGTATTTTATACTTTATGAAAATTTACTCAATACATTTAAGGTTGCTGAAAAAAATTGTGTAATTTTTTCTATCGATAAAATATGCTTTAAATACAGGTGTTTCAATAGTGGTTTTAAAAAAAATACTATCATTTAAAAAATATCTAAAAGACAATAAAAAAATTTTTGCTAATCAATATGGAGTAGTATATTTTTTTTAACTAAAATGTAAAATAAACTTGTGTTTGAAGCATATTTTCTCTATTTTATATATTTCTTTAAACAAAATTGGTAAAATTTATTTTTTCTTACAAACAAAATTGTGATTATTTATTTTTAAGTTATAAGTTGTATTTGTAATTTTTATACGCGATTCGTTTCGGATTTTCTACCAGTTTAGTAGATTTTGTAGAGATTATAGTACAATAAATTATATAAATATTCATTTTGTGTTTTTTTTTACGCATTTACATATACGTACCTATAAATTATTATATACATATGGTACAAATATTTAGTAAAAAACTAAAAGGCATCTAAAAATTCATCCCCGTCGTTGTCTACTGGGAGCGTGCCTAAGGCTGGCAGCATTGCCACGTTGTATGGCAATGCTTATTCTCTGACCAAAGTAATAGCCAGCATTTGGGTCACGGGAAACGTCAACCAGCCGCTTAGATAGCTCGTGAAAAAATATTTTACAACTTAACTTTCGTGTCTTTTTTTAAAAACCTAGTTGTTTCGCGTGGTTTCACCTGTCTCTTTTCACTTCTTCCAGTACTTGACATAAAATAAAAATTGGGCAGCACGGTTGCCTTTTAAAATTTCAGACTACTCAATTCTTTATTTGCGTTCCATATGTTATACAGCTGATATTTTATATATTAGATACAATATGGATCCGATAGGGCACAGTATAAAGATTTCTAGGTCAAAAAACCTGGGAAAGATCTGGGAGCTAAGCAACAGTAGTCGAGGTTGCTATTCGGATGGGTGGGGTTTAGTAATTTGAGCGAGGTTGCAAACTCAAACTGAGTGTCGGATTGAATTTAGGCAGATAGGGTTAAGCAACAGTCTTGGAGGTTGTTATTTGGATTGGTGGGGTTTAGCAACAGAGTCGAAGTGGCAATATATAGGGTGACATCGTGCATCGGAGAGCACGTTTATGTCGGACCTGCGCCTGATCTCTCTCCGGTCGTGTCGGATTGCCGTCCCATCGGATTATGAGAGTGAGGGAATAGAGAGTGCACCTGTGTCTGCGCGAATGCTTGTGCACTATAATATGTCCTGCGCAGCTGGCTGATCTCCATAAATGAGAACGGCCGCCGTAGCCGACAATCGGCCTGGATGCCATCATATAGGGTGACTGGTAATTAGTGACCGATATTTAAACACGTGATTGTACTCATGATTACGAACAACTTTCCCGAAGAAACTTTTTTTGTTAACAGCTGATCGGGCGACGGCGCGCGCGAAAAACTTAGCACGCGCGCCAGTATTTTTGCAATATTGATTAAAAAAAAATCTTTGAGACAGTTGTTTGTAAACAAACAAAAACTAATTACCAGTCACCCAAAAGATGGTTGGGGTTAAGAAAATATAGCAGTGTAAAATAAAATGGGTAGATAAATATGTTTTTAATAACTTATATTTATTTTGGTCCACAAAATTATAAATTATCTTAGCAAAAACTTAACTTACAATGGTTTTCTTAAACTAGTATTTTATCAGCCGTTTGTTTAAATAACATTTGATATAAGTCCATGTATTTAGTTCGCCAGTATTTATACATTTATAGGTCTAACAAAACTAGAGCACCATATTTTTACAGGTCATCTAGTACATGCTAAGGATCATGTTTGTTTGTAGGAAATACACTATCCCCGGTGAACATAGGCTATATTTTATACAGGTACGGGAACTAATTCCCATTTAAATTAACTCAACAGCTCATTACCTTGACTCTCTTACTGGCATTCTCAATTTCTTCATCTTCTCTCAATCTCTTGCTATCTCTATTTTCTTTACCTTTTGTCTTTTTACCCACACCTTTACCCTTCTCCCCTTTAGGGTAATACTCCTCAATTTTATGACTGTCTTCCCCATTCAGGGGTTCAAGGTCAATACTTTCATCTAGAACGGTGTTTTTGGGTTTTTCTGCTAAGATCTCTTCTTCAGTATCGGAGTGTATTACGTTTGACTTAATTTTTGGTTTTGATGTGCCCGCTGTGGATAAAAATAAACACTATAATATTAATTAGCTGTTGCCCGCAACTTTTTTTTTATTGATTTTTGATTTTTTGATTGATTGACTGCCTCGTTGGTCTAGTAGTCGCAAGGCGCGACTGCTGTGCACGGGGTCTCGGGTTCGAATCCCGCGCGAAATCGCTTTGTGGGTTTTGAGAAACTTTCATAAAGCAGCCTGGAGTCTGGAAATTGGTGATTGATACACCCATGCATCGGAGAGCATGTAAATGTCGGTCCTGCGCCTGATCTCTCTCCGGTGGTGTCGGATGGCCGTCCCATCGGACTATGAGAGTGACGGAAAAGAGAGTGCACCTGTATCTGCGCGAATGTATGTGCACTATAATATGTCCTGCGCAGATGGCTGATCTCCATAAAAGAGAACGGCCGCCGTAGCCGACAATCGGCCTGGATGCCATCATCAGGATTAAACATTCACCCCCCTCCCACCCGTAGTGATAGCGTGATAATATGTAGCCTATATGTTGACCCGACCTCTGAGTTACATTCATGCCAAATTTGAAGCAAATCCATGCAGTACTTTTTGAGATTATCCCGGACATAAATACAGACAAAAATTCTAAAAACTATATTTTTGGCTTCTATATCGATTTTAGATCACGCCCCAAGTTTATTTTTTTTTTAAATATTCAATGTACAGTTTTGACTTTTCTACGATTTTATTATATGTATAGATGATACCAGACTAAGGGGCTTGAACAATGCACTGTTGTTAAAACCTAGTCATCATCATCAGCCTATCGCAGTCCACTGCTGGACATAGGCCTCTCCAAGTGCATGCTACTGAGATCGATTTTCGGCTTCTCGCATCCAGCTCCTGCCAGCCGTCTTGCACAAATCATCACCTTTTCATCATCACCTAGTGTTCGTAGGAAAAAACGAAATTTCTTTCTACTGCTAGTCTTACCTCCCTCGTCATCCACCTCAATATCCTCCTGCGTCTTAGGCTCATCCTTGTTGATGAAGAAGTTGGTGATCGGGCGCTGCCACTTGGGCGTCTCTCGGGGACACACTGGATTACCACCAGAACTGCTTTTGGCAGTGCGGTCTGAACTGCCTGGGGAGATGAAGATTACTGGTAGACTTTTTTGCTTAAAATGATTTCCTTTTAAAGCAATTTAAAGGCTATTTTCTGAGATATAATGGATTAACAATTCCTATTCAATGTTTTAGTGCACTACAGAGCCATGTATCTTACTTTCATATAGTAAATTGGCCAAATTAATTAAAACGTGTAAATATTTGACAGCTATTTGCGACGTTGCCAACTTTCGGTGCATGCGCTCTTAAACAGATTAAAGTAGTATTTTTCAATCAGATGAATCATTTATTCATGCCTATCTACATTCAAGCCACAACAAATCACTACATAGTATAAAACAAAGTCGCTTTCTCTGTCCCTTTGTATGCTTAAATCTTTGAAACTACGTAACGGATTTTAATGCGGTTTTTTTTTAATAGATAGAATGATTCAAGAGAAAGGTTTATATGTATAATTTTATTATCAGCAATGCACCCGTGCGAAGCCGGGGCGGGTCGCTAGTATGTTATAAATAAATGCTCATTTTAAGGGTACAAATATACAAATATGCTCATTTTATATTTCCTATTAGCTGTGGCCGATATAGACTGAAATAAATATTTTATGAATGTATTTCTTACCAGAGGCTCCTGAGCTGCTTGGTGTGGGTGCGGCGCTACATCTAGCTTTACTGCTCTTCCCCGCAGACACTGAAATGCAAATAAAACATCTAGACGATGTCACAATTGGTAAACATCATCACAACCTATTTATCGTCCCACTGCTGGGCAGAGGCCTCCTCTTCCAAGGAGGATTGAGCGTTAATCACCATGCTTGCTCAATGCGGGTTGGTGATTTCAGACATTATAGTCCAGGTTTCCTCGAGATGTTTTCCTTCACCTTTAATCAGTCATTGGTGCCCTAGTGGTTAAAGCACCAGCCTTTCGAGTATGAGGGTGCGGGTTCGATTCCAGGTCAGGCAAGTACCAATGTAACTTTTCTAAGTTATACGTACTTTCTAAGTTATCTTGGGCACCAATGGTATACAGGGTTATTTGTAACAGAATATTTTATTTTACATTGATGAACTAATGTGGGTAACACATTATACAACAAAGAATTACTTATTAAAACTTTAAAACCCACCTTTAGAGCCCACAGAAGCCTTCGTTCGAGCCATATTCCTCTTATTGTCTTGTAAATTAAATAAACATCCAAATAACAATCAACAACAAGCTTATTATATGAATGAAAATAAACAAAATTTGCAAAAAACTTCACGGAAAACGCGCGAAACTGTTATTTTGACGTAACTGTCACAAATATTTTTTTAAGGTCTGAATTTGGCCTTCAGTCTTTTTAACACTGTGACTGTTTTTGAACGTTTGGTAACGAAAATTATAATTTGTAAATAAATTAATATAACTTTCAATTAAATGAACAGGGTAGTTGATTAAATATCTATTTGTTTTTCTCATTCCGATTTATGAGCACAACAAATTTAAAGTCAAACAAAAAATATACACGTAGAATCACAAATGAATTAAACTTTATTACATTTTACTTAGTTTATTAATTAATAACATATTATACACTTGTTTTTATGTTTTATACTGTCGTTAAAAGTTCGGAAAGGAAATTAGTATCTCATTCATACTAGTCTGGAAATTACCGAGGCGAGTTATCATTTTTAGTTATCTGTGTCTACTTACGGTTATGAACTATGGTTATGAATGAAATTGAGGAAATACAACATTTTTTCTTAATTCTCAATTGTGTGCTGTAAACTAAATTCTGTTTAATTATTACAGTTTCTAAGTTATTCAGTTACTGTTTGACTTGTCTTAAATAAAATAAACTATTGTGATTGTGTGATATAACTGAGATATGTGAATAATCTTCAACCAAATAACTCCCGTAAGGTAACCTAGTCGACACGTAATTTTTATAATTCAATAGAAAGTAAGCTAACGGTTTTTTTTGTACAATTTAGATTTAGAAACATTGATAATATAGCCATTAAAATTAAATAATGTTTATGGATTAACTTGAATTAAACTTTTGTAAACATTGTATTTTATGAAAAGTACATAATGTCTATGGCATTCTTCTATTTTCTAAAATATGATTGCCATAATATCTGCCTAGTTAGTCTACTAGGCGCATAGCGCGACTGCTGTGCACAGGGTCTCGGGTTCGATGCCCGGGTCGGGCCAAAATCGCTTTGTGGGTTTTGAGAAACTTTTGTAAAGCAGCCCAGAGTCTGGAAGTTGGTGATTGGATACACCCTTGCATCGGAGAGCACGTAAATGACGGCCCTGCGCCTGATCTCTCCGGTGGTGTCGGATTACCGTCCTGGACTATGAGAGTGAGGGAATAGAGAGTGCACCTGTGTCTGCGCGAATGCTTGTGCACTATAATATGTACTGCGCAGCTGGCTGATCTTAGAGAGAATGGCTGCTGTAGCCGACAGTCAGCCTGGATGCCATAATTTCTGAATTTAAATGCCTAGCTTGATCACTAAAACCTCATTGCATCCAACATAATAATATTATAAATGCGAAAGTTTGTATGTATTAATGTCTGTTATGTTTTTTAATCTTATAAACTAAAACTACTAGATAGATTTTAATGAAATTGGGCAGTAATATAGCTTATGTTAATGAGAATAGGCTACTTTGGACAGTGGGTTGTATTAAAGGCAGTTATTATCCATACTGTGGGCAATGGCAGAGACGCTTGTCTATGGAAAACCTGCACGGGTCGATCAATCATAAGATGAAGCAACGCTTGGTGCGGTCGGTCCGTGGATGGGTGACCATCTTGTCATGATGAGTTTCTCCGTGTTTTGGAAGGCACGTTAAATTGACTCGGTTGTTATTTGTACATCAATGGCATTTTTTACGGGTAGTCAGAAGCTAGAAAGCTTGATAACCAGTATTGACAAGGGGTATCAAGGTGCCCAGATAAATGGGTCGTGGAGGTCAGTTAAACAGTTGCTCCACATAACACACTGGTACTCAGCTGCATCCCATTAAGACTGGAAGCGTAGTATGAAGTAGCTTGGGAAAAGGCTAGGCAGATAATTTTAATATATTTACGGGCAGTAGTTCCCTTGGGGAGTGGGTGGAATATATCTATGTCAGTGGTGGGCAAATTATTTTCTTTTACTACTATGCTGGTTGACAAATATTCATCAGTAGTCTTATTAAGAGCGTATGCACCGAAAGTTGGCAACATAGCAAATAGCTGTCAAATATTTACACGTTTTAATTAATTTGGCAAATTTACTATATGAAAGTAAGACATATGGCTCTGTAAGTGCACTAAAACATTGAATAGGAATTGCAATTAAAACAGTAAATTTGATGTTTTAAACGTTTTAGGTGTAAAAAAGGTTATTTAGTGCGCTACAGAGCATTACTTTATGTTTTCATAAAATAAAATTGAGAAATTATTTCAAACATTTAAATATTTGACAGCTATTTGCGACGTTGCCAGCTTTTGGAATACGCGCCCTTAAGAACACTGATGTGTTTTTTAATAATAAAAGATAGCTTAGAAATCTGTTGTTCATGCTTGAATACATTTATCCTACGCATACAGCTGTGTGCTTGCGAACATGTGTTAATTTTGATTAAGCTGTTGCCCGCGACGTCGTCCGCGTGGGCATTAAGATTAAACATTCACCCTCCCCCCCGTCGTGCTAGCGTGATAATATGTAGCCTATATGTTGACCCGACCTCTTAGTTATATTCATGCCGAATTTGAAGCAAATCCATGCAGTACTTTTTGAGATTATCCCGGACATACATACAGACAAACAGACAAAAATTCTAAAAACTATATTTTAGGCTTCGATATCGATTTTAGATCACACCCCAATTATTCTATAAAAAAAATATTCAATGTACAATTTTGACTTTCTACGATTTTATTATATGTATAGATAATATAGATGTTGACTGAAGTTTGCAATGACTCACCATAAATTAAATTGTACGAGTCAGCTATTAAAAAGTCATTGAACTTTTACAATAGACAAATTAAAAGCTGATATAGCAATGACTAATTAATTTTTTATTTACATCTAGTTACTTACAAAGTTATAAAACATCCAACATCAGAACATAAAACATCGTCTTTGAACATCCTTGGCAGTCGTTACTGGCAGTCAGAAGCCAATAAGTCTGACGCCAGTCTAACCATTGGGTTGCCCGGGTAACTGGGTTGAGGAGGTCAGATAGGCAGTCGCTCCTTGTTAGACACTGGTACTCAGCTAAATCCGGTTAGACTGGAAGCCGACCCCAACATACTTGAGAAAAGGCTCGGGAGATGATCTACCAAATAAACTATAACTGGATTTTATTTGTAGGTGGAGAAACAGGCCCTTAATGACTTGATCAGAAATATATACTAAAGTGTAATATTTGTATATTCCAGCAGCAACCATGGACGATGACATAGATATAGAGGAGCATGACGTGCTCGACAATCCTCGCATCAAGAGCATCTTCCCGGACCTGTCCCGGGTCAAGATCGAGATCCCTGATGAAGATGATATAGAAGGTATGTATGGAAGGGAGACGAAGTTGTAGTGGACTAGTGGGTATTGGGCGTCTAAAGTTGCCACCGTCTCAAGTAGGTATGTGTGTGCAAGTTCGATTCCAGGTCAGGGAAGCAATAAAAATTAATTTAAGTTATATGTACTGTTTAAGTTCCGCCTCGCTGGTCTAGTAGTCGCAAGGCGCGACTGCTGTGGACGGGGTCTCGGGTTCGATTCCCGGGTCGGGCCGGAATCGCTGGAGCCTGGAGTCAAAAAAAATCCTACCTCCGTCGTTGAAAATCATCAAATGACCCCTCCCGATGCGGGTGCAGCTGGAGAGAGTGTCAGACTCTTACTGACTAAAACCCACTATGTTCCTTCTGGAGGTCCCTGTGCGCCAGGGTCACGGTAACTCTTGCGAACAACCCACAGCCCAGGCGGAGGGAGGTAGGATCAAGTCGGGTTTATAAATATATTTTACCTTTCAGAAACATACAACCATATGGAGTTAGAGCCTGGTGAGAACTCGCCTCATGAAATGCTGTATCAAAATGAGTACAGTTTTGAGACGACGACAGAGCACGTCGGAGGAGAGGACACGCAATATGAGGAAGAGAATGAATATTTTTATAATAATCAGATTATATTAGGTGAGTAGTTTTTAGTTGCAGAGGTTTTGAAACTTTAGCCTAGTCGTGGTAGCCTAGTGGTTAAAGAGCCGACCTCTCAAGTGTGAGGGCGTGGGTTCGATTCCAGGTCAGGCAAGCACCAATGCAACTCTTCTAAGTTTGTATGTACTTTCTATGTATATCTTGGACACCAATGACTGTGTTTCGGATGGCGCGTTAAACTGTAGGTCCCGGCTGTCATTGAACATCCTTGGCAGTCGTTACGGGTAGTCAGAAGCCAGTCTAACCAAGCGGTATTGGGTTGCCCGGATAACTGGGTTGAGAAGGTCAGATAGGCAGTCGCTCCTTGTAAAACACTGCTACTCAGCCGAATCCGGTTAGACTGGAAGCCGACCCCAACATAGTTGGGAAAAGGCTCGGGAGATGATGTTTTCAAACTTTAACCTTTTGACCGCCCCGTCTAAAAAAGAAAGACGTGCCCTCAGTGCCAAGCTAAGAATTCATCCATAAATACCTACAATATAGTAGCGAGTTCAAAATTATATCGATTGAAACTGACTATTAATTTTTAACTTTAAGTCTGTCATGTAGTCGTGACCGTGGCGTGCTGGGCACTTTTTAGCTTGTCATGTATACGTGACTGTGGTGGTCTCAAGGTTAAATTTGTGCTATTCTTACCAGGATCGGTTATTGGATGGAGTCAGAATCAAACATAGGATCTATACTGTATAGAGGGATATTATATGTGTCACCATTACATATATTAAAGTTATCTCAAAAGGGCTTCAGCGTGTTGGCTTCGGCCCCACGTTCACGTACCAAAAGTCCGGGATTCAGTCCCGAGTGCATTTTACGATTAAATACATGATAGTAGATAAAGTTTAGGGAAAAAAACAATTGTCCAAAAAATTTCTACAATATTATTATTAATATAATAATTAATCTATTAGTCTTTAATCTATATCTATAAATATGTATATAAAAATGAATTGCTGTTCGTTAGTCTCGCTAAAACTCGAGAACGGCTGAACGGATTTATCTTATCTTGGTCTTGAAATGTTCGTGGAGGTCTAGGGAAGGTTTAAAAGGTGAGAAGAGTAGGGTAGAGTATATTAGAGTAGGGTAGAAGAACGGGAGCGAAGCCGCGCGGGCAAAAGCTAGTTATTATAATATTAATTAATAAGATTTAAGGTTTACTTCTCTTTTTCCAGGATCTAAACCACCAGTAGACCCAGAAGTCTTACACCAAGAAGCGTTAGAATCTCACCCAATAGTATATCTAGAAAATTGGGAAGATAGACTGAAAACCAGTCCATGTTACTGCGGAACATGCTCCATACTGTTCCCAACGGTCAACGCTCTGGATGCCCACAAGATGATCAGTCACTCCTATCTAGTAGCTCTTGATAGTCCTATGAAGAACACAGCAAGGAAGAGTACTGTGCCTTCAAAGTATTGCAATCATTGTTCTAAAACTTTCCCCGATGATACATCTCTAATAAAACACTTGTACGAGTTGTTACCGTTGAACAATTTCCCAAAGGTAAAAGAGGAAACAATTGAACCAGATATGAATAAGAAAGTGCCAACTACGGTCTTACCTTGGCCTAAAAAAGTAAAAACTACTTCACATGTCATAACAAAAGTGCATCCGAAGAAGAATAATATTGAAAAGAACAAAAAAATTGAGCCCAAAATGGAAGTGGAAGTGAAGTCCAAATTAGACACGCGATACAAAAAGGATGGCAAATTCTTCGCCGCTTCTTCTTTAGTGCCAAAAAGTACCTTATTCCAATGTAATATATGTCAAATTGGATTCTTGTCATGCTTTTCGGCATTACAACACTCGCGGACTTGCGAAAAGTCAGCGCCGTTTGAAAAGTGTGGAGTTTGCAAGCGTAAAATACGCCCTAAGGACGCGAAGACACATAGACTGCAACACAGTCATAATGACAAGCTGAAAATATATACGTTGAGCAAGAATTTGTATGAGAAAATTTTGTGTAAATGTCCAAAATGTTTGGCCTGTTTTGACGAGTTGGGCTTCTGGGCTCACTACCAAAAGTGTAAGAGAGATAGAAAAACTACATACTGTCCCGATTGTGAAATGCATATCGCTACCATAAGATACCAAAACCACAAAGCTAAGCACTCCGCAAAGAAATTATCCAAAAAAGATTTCATTCTAATCGAATTCTACGATGAAAATTTAAAAATGACATCTAACAAGGATGTTGCCAGAGTTCAAAAGCAAATAAAAAAGCAGAAAATAACAGATAATGAGATTAATTTATATTATTGCGAGCATTGTGGGTGTTACCAGTACAAATTATGTTACAAAGGGCACAGAAATGGCAAATGTAAAATTAAGATTGGTATGCACAAAAAATATTGCGATAAATGTGGTCTTTGTTTTAGTGTGAAATCCATTTCCAATCATCTGAATTTACATAAAAAATACTCATTCACACTGCAGGAAATAAAAGTTTACAGCTTAACAACGGGCAAGGAAATCAGCCCACCGCTACCGGACTTACATAAGTGCAAGCAATGCAGCAAACATTTCCTGTACCGAAGACACAAACAATTGCACACATGCAAGACGGAAAAGTTCACAACTTGCAAGATATGTACAAAAAAATTTAACCTACAAGCGTATAAAATACACAAGTTATACCACACAACGGATAAATTGATTCCGGAGTTGTTGAAAAAATATCATTCTATACAAACTACGTGGAATATTATGTTCATGTGTAGTACGTGTAGATTGACAACGATGACTTATGACTCAGCGATAACACATTCACAAGGACACTTGAATTATGTGATAAGTGATTTTCCAACGGTGTGTACCGTATGTGATGTACGGATTGCCTCAAAAGAGTTTCCGTTGCATGAGAAGTTACATGCTAACAATGAAAGTATAAATAGGAGCTCGTTCACAATACTGAGATACAACTACGAGGATTTGTTCAAGAATGAATGGTTCCGTATGTTTGAGGGGCTAACGAAACAGGACAGACACCAGATCTTGTCGAAGAGTATTTATAGGTATGTATATTCCAGCTATCGGTTAAAGAGCCAACCTCTCAAGTGTGAGGGCCTCCAAGTCGGGCAAGTACCAATGCAACTTTTCTAAGTTTGTATGTACTTTCTAAGTATATCTTGGACACCAATGACTGTGTTTTGGATGGCACGTTAAACTGTAGGTCCCGGCTGTCATTGAACATCCTTGGCAGTCGTTATGGGTAGTCAGAAGCTAATAAGTCTGACGCCAGTCTAACCAAGGGGTATTGGGTTGCCGGGTAACTGGGTTGAGGAGGTCAGATAGGCAGTCACTTCTTGTAAAACACTGGTACTCAGCTGAATCCAGTTAGACTGGAAGCCGAACCCAACATAGTTGGGAAAAGGCCCGGGAGATGTGATGATGATAAATTAATAATAACAATAATCTTTTTCAGATACACAAGGAGCATAAAAATGCATATCGAAGTGAACGCATCAACAGACGATTACAAATATTTTTGTATGAATTGCAACAGTTTCATTCAAGGCCCGGACATATGCACACACATACACACAAAATGTGTTAAAACCAACAAATATGTTTGCAGCATATGCCAAGAAGTTTTTAAGACATTAAAACAATTTTTAACCCATGGCACACACGAGGAAAATATGAAAAACTACACGATAGTCACTTTTAACAACGAGTGCGATAAGGATTTTAACAATCATCTAAGTGTCTTGAACGAGAACTCGAATAAAATGTACAAAATATACAAATGTGGTAAATGTGATACGTGTGTCAACTTACCGAATAATATGGAACGCCACAACTGTATACCTAAATCGTTGCAATGGTTCTGTGATATCTGCGAGCAGTTCTTTTCTGCTAAAGGCAAACCGCTGCATATGACAGGGCACAAGAAGAGACCAGGGTTTGTTAAAGACAAATTGTCCATTATCATGTTCAACGAAGCTGGCCAAGGTACCGACAAGGACAACGGAGCAATAGCAAAGATTTTCCAATGTGGTTGTGGTTTACATTTTACCTCGCTACGAACTATTGACAGACATTTGGACGAGTGCACACCGAACCTAACGGTGTCCAAAGAAATCTGCAGTAAATGCAACTTGCTATTTCCTACCGATGTCTTGGTGACTCATCTAGTCAACCATCACAGTAAGGAGATGACGTTCAAGATCGAGAAGTGCTTTAGGACCAAGCTCTGGAAGTGCAGACAGTGTGAGGTGCATTTTTTGAACCGAAGCAGCATCAATGATCATTATGAGGATTGTGACCCCGGTAAAGGGGTCCAGTGTACCGCTTGCAAATTGAGTTTCACCCCAAAAGGCTTAACTAAACACATGTGCAGTAATAAAGATATTAAGTATCTAAATAAAATTACTGTCTTAGATAAGGAGGCTTGTTCGATCACCGTCTACAAGTGTATCAAATGTGATATTTGTTATTTAAGAAGAAACTCTTTTATGTACCATTATTCAGACGTGAACCATAGGCTGTATAAGCCGCCATCTCCTTGCAGGCATTGTGGTTTGAAATTCACAAATTGTTCCCTACAAAAACACTTGAAAACACACAAAATGCCTAACAGTGAATTTGAAATTAAAGTTTTGAATCCAATTAGTGGCGAGTTTACTATTTTAACTGGTAAAAATAAGGTTATTGACAACGGTGATGTAGATGTGATGCGGTCGTCTCCACGGAAACGGAAGCTTGAAGCTCTAGAAGACAGTGCCTTAATAAAAAAAGAAAGATTAAGTCCGGTAGACAAGGGGTATAAAACACCAGAACGCAAAAGTTTGCGAAGAAAAACCATCAATAATCCTTCAACATCCAAAGATGAAGAAGTTGATATGGTGGCTGATATTTCAGAGTCTAATATCACAGAGGAATTGGCGTCTGAAAAGACAGGTATCTCAAAAAAATTGAAATCGCGAATTCTTGTCAACGGGTACAGTAACAATTTGTACAAATGTGTTAGCTGTAATCAGCACTACATGAAGGAAGCCTCCTTTGATTATCACGCGAAAAACCATAGACTACAAGATACCACAGATAATTACGAATGTGATGTTTGCCATCTTGAATTTTCTAGGTACACATTGCCACGTCATAAATATGTTCATCATTATAATATGGGTTTAAAAAGAGAAGATTTTGTTATCTTAACTGAAACTCCAAATAGTAAGGAGCAAGAAATTTTAGATAGAATTGAATCTTTGAAAAAAGCTAAATACGTCCCCAAGAAAAGTCAAAATCTAATTAAAACTTTAAATATTAATGACGATACTTCTCAAACAAGTAATGACAATAATATTAATGTGGAACAAATTGGCAACACTGAAAAAATTGTCTACTATAAGTGTTCGGACTGCAATGTGTGTTTCATAAACCAAGATATGTGCTTATCCCATACAAAATCCCATGAAGCCATAGACCCCAAAATGTACATAGAGTGTAAATTATGTAATTTCCAATTTTTAATTGATTCTTTAAAAGAACATATGGTTTTACACCATAATGTTGATTTTAAGATTGAGAATTTGACCATACATGAGTATAAAGCAACGGATTCCGGTCTAGAACCAAAAATAGACATATACCAAGCTGTTGATAAAGTTCAATCTAGACTAGTTAGTACCACAACCGATGTAGGTATAATTTGAGAAAAAAAAAATTAATACATTTATTTAAACAGAAATGATGCAATTTGCCTTATCGTTAGCCTTTTTATCGTCCCACTGCTGGGCACAGGCCTGCTCCCACACGGAGAAGGATTATCATTTATCAATTGACTGATTCGGGTAGGTTGACCTGCTGGCGTCTGTTCTTCAAGAAATATTCTTAAAATTTCTATCGAAATCGGTTCAGCCGTTTTCGAGATTTGCGCTTAGCATCACATTCAGCGAATAATTTTTATATTAAGCATAGATTGTTTTTTTTTTTTTTTGATAATTGATGTTATTTAAGAAATTAATGCATTTAAAAAGTAATTATAGTAATTATAATTTTTTCGACAAAGCAAGATTTTGTTTTAAATTTTTTGTCAATTATTACAAATATATTTTTTCGTGGGAAATCCTCAAATGACCCCTCCCGCTGAGGGTGCAGCTAGAGGGAGTGTCAGACTCTTACTGACTAAAACCCACTATGTTCCTTCTGGAGGTCTCTGTGTGCCATGGTAACTCTTGCGAACAACCCGCAGTTTTGGTACTGCGCAAGCGCGAGGCGTGAAATGGCGCTAAAATGATTTTGACATACTCTATAATTGGGTAGTTGACTAGGTCAAAAATAAAATCCTTTATGATATTAATTTGGTAAAGCATCTTAAAATAATGTCGCTTTCATTTATCGTTTTGAAGGAAAAAATGTTTGATTTTTTTTTTATTGATATTTAAGTAAAATAAGTATACGGCTTGATGTGAAAAATCTGTGACGTCATAGTTCTTATTTTCATACAAATTTCGTAACAGTTTTTGACAGTTCAATAAAAGTAATGAATTTGACTAGTTGTCAACTGCCGTATTGTTGTAATAATAATACGTTTTTTTTTTAAGATATTGTTACTGTTAATTTAAGTTTCTGTTATTTTTTTTTTATTTTGTATGTCTCTTCTAGACCACGGGACTATAGAGTCCCGGATTTTTAGAAGGCGAACGTGGGGCCGAAGCCAACACGCTGAAGCCCTTTTGTAGACAACTTTAATATTATGTAATGGTGACACAAAACCGACGATTATCCCTGTATACACTATGGAAATGTACCCAAGGACAACCCCCGGTTTGTGCTAAACTATTGCTAAGTATGGAAGAAAATCTACTTGGGCTATTATGATGGGATGGTAGTGGACTAGGGAAGGGAAAACTATGGGGACTATGACGCCTGCCGATGACAATGTAATGAATACATGTCAAAATGGCAGGAGGAGACTCGCCAGCTCACTTACCGGGCCCCCGGGAACTAGTCGCTAAGTCGCAACAAGGGGGCAACGGGGACGTGAGCGGCTGAAGGGTGAGGTTGCATCGGCCGGCTTTCTACCCAGATCACGCGCCTTAAAACCCTAGGGTCCAGCATCTCTGTGCTCACTCGCCACTTACCCGAGGCATTCACCCTCCGAGCAGTGCTCTAGCGACTCCACTCTGGACGGCCAATTAAGGCAAGCCAGAGGCGGGAGACCTATCCCCCTTCAGGGTTCACTCTCCCTGGAGCACTCGGTACCCGCGGGTTCGCTATCCCCCGACATCCGCCTCAGATGTCCTGCGGGCTTACTATTATTATTAATTTTACTCCACAATTTCAGTTTTATTCAACCCACCGACATTTTTTCTTACATTATAAAATAATAATTGCCATATTACGAAATAGACTTCTAATTTTGCACCACACGATAAGGCTGTGTCCCTAGTAGGCAAACTGTTAGCGGCCGGCTGAGTTTACGGCGTACCGATTTAGTACGCCCTTCCATATATTTGAAATGGAGTGTCCACAGTCTGCTAGTTTTGCGCTTACTATACGCAGTTTGCAGCGTTACGCGCGCTGACTATAGCAGTGAGCGGCCGACTCACACCAAAACCGGTTCTAGTCGCTTGCGACGCACGAAAATGGATTAGAGTTTGCAGCTAACTCAAATTTCAGTTTGCCACAAATTTGCGGCTAACTCAGTCGGCCGCTCACAGTTTGCCTACTGGGGACACGGCCTAAGAATACATAATCTTTATTATAATTCTCTTTTTCAATGTTTTTTTTTTTTAATGAAAACTTTTCTTGATTAATAAAAAGATGATTTTGTAAATGAAAACAACTAGGTATAGTATTTTTGATTTATTTAATTTTAAGAATATTTTTCAGCTGACATAAACTGTTAATGTAAATAAATAACACATAATGTGATTTTTGTATTTTGTTTTTTCATTTTAAACCTAAATGCTTTCCTATACGGACGTAGTTTTAGCTTTGACAAAGGGGGCTCCCAAAAAATCAGTCCTTACTCCAGTATATCTATACTAATATTATAAAGCTTTGTATGTTTGTATTGAATAGGCTCAAAATCAAATTGAGTGAAACCCATGAGTCATCACTACACTTAATTGCGAGTCTGGCATAAATTGCCGTAGTCTTCGGCAGATTGCCATTAAAAAAAAAAACTACTGGACAATTTTTTTTTTCAAAATTTCTTTTACCATTACTTAGAGGGATTATTCCGAATACGTATAGGCTACATTTTATCCCGGAAAATAGATAGGATTTTTCGTGGTAGTGGGAATAGTGGAGTAAGGCGTCGAAAAAACTGCCGCGGGTCGCTAGTCATCTATACATATAATAAAATCGTAGAAAAGTCAAAACAAAACTGTACATTAAATATTTTTTAAAAGAACAATTGGGACATGATCTACAATCGATATCGAAGCCAAAAATATAGTTTTTAGAATTTCTGTTTGTCTTGTAATAAAGAAAACTGACTTAAGATGGATAAGAATGGGGGGTATGCTTTACTTAGTTCTCGGCGGTAAACTTGCCGAAACTACGACCAAAACCGAATGTGCATTCGGGTGTTTTCGCACTGTGTGTGTCCCGACGCTCTGGTCGTCCCGATGCTGGGCGTCCCCACGCTAGGTGACCCAACGCTATGCCTCCTGACGCTAGGTATCTCGAAGCCAGGCGTCTCGACGCTGGGCATCCCAACGCTAGACGTCCCGACTATGATTGTTTGTCTTACTATCATGTGCCTAGCCTTTTCCCAAACTGTGTTGGGATCGGCTTCTAGTCTTAACCGGATGCAGCTGAGTGTCTACGTGAAGTGAGTGCCTGTCTGACCTCCACAACCCAGTTACCTGGGCAACCTTATATCCCTTGGTAAGGTGGTTCGTAAGACTTGCTAAAACCACAGAATACTAAATAGTTTAGTGTTCTTAAACTCGAAAATGAACCGATTTGACTTATCTCAGTTTCAAAATGCCTGAACTAAAAGTAAAATCCGCCGAATCCAACTCGGTTGGGCAGCGTTCGGGAAATTACGCAATATCTTTTCGACCGACATACCTCAGTGCCTCAAGACGAAAGTCTTCAATCAATGTGTGTTACCAGTGATGACTTACGGCTCCGAAACGTGGTCTTTCACTATCGGCCTCATCTCAAAGCTCAAAGTCGCTGAGCGAGCTATGGAGAGGGCTATGCTCGGTGTTTCTTTACGTGATCGAATCCGAAATGAGGAGATCCGTAGACGAACTAAAGTCACCGATATAGCCCACCGGATTAGCAAGCTGAAGTGGCAATGGGCAGGCCATATTGCTCGCAGAGCAGATGGCCGATGGGGTCGAAAAGTGCTAGAGTGGAGACCACGGACCAGCAAGCGCAGCGTAGGACGTCCACCAACGAGATGGACAGACGACCTTATAAAGGTCGCCGGAAGACGCTGGATGCAAGTCGCTTCCAACCGGTGTATGTGGAGATCTAAGGCTCAATTCACACCAAAAGCGCGGCGAAGCGCAGCGAAGCGAAGCGCGGTTTGAGTGTCATTTGAATTTTTACTTTGTGAGGTACGCATCGCTTCAGCATCATCAAGCAACGCATCACATAGGAATGAAGACCGGCCGCGCGGCGAAACGCGTTATATTTACGTTAGTGCCATCTCTCTCGCGCGCGCATCCGTCTCGTTTCTTTTTGGTACTCGCAATGTTATAGTCGTATTTTTATTTAAACGATACAAAATGACGTTTACTGTGTTGTCAGTTTTTGATGAAATAAAAATAGTGTTGCGAAAAAGTGAATGAATGGAAAAGTTCCTGAATTAATGAAATTACTTAGATTGATTAGTGAATAATTAGTGTGCCAACCTACTGATATCTTAGGTTAGGATAGGTGCTTAGTACATACCAATGAGTTTTAGACCACTATATGTTTCTATAGTATTCTGAATACTACCTATATTGAATAGATTGTTTTCACAAAAAAATATGAAAACAATGCGAGGAAACTTGTAGGATTGTCCTATTTTCAGTAAATCATGTAATTGAAACAATAGATGTATAAAATATATCAATTATAGGTACTAGGAAGGTAATAAAAATAAGAAAACAAGGCTTATTACATAAATTATTTTTAATAAGCTGCGCTTTTTAATAAGCCGACCTAAAACGGATTGTAGTTACATATATACTACTAGTAACATATATCAGAGCACTTTTTCACTATTTTATTTTACACATATTATTCTTTAAAATTTTCAAATGTATAATTATGGTTCACTCATAGTTCATTCATCTGATTGAACGAGAACTGAACCCATCACTATTACTTTAAATGTGGCCACATTATTTTACAAAGTGACATTAGCTACTGTCATTTTGTATCGTTTAAATAAAAATACGACTATATGTAAGATCGTTCCTTTTGGTCGATCCCGCGACGCGTTCATGGTAGAAGTGCCAATACTTCGACCACTGTAAATTTGTACATAAGCTAGTAGTTTTTACGCAAAATATATTATTGTTCCTCTACTTCTAAACTTAAAACGTTGTTTTATTTCAACATTATCAACCTTGCTGCTACAACTTTATTCCCATTACTATAATGTATATTTTCGCATGAGAAAGTCGAACGAGTCGCGCGGATGCCCGCGGCGCCGCGGGACTTCCCGCGAATTCCATGAACGGAGTCGTGCGACTGCGCGGGAACTCCCGAGAATGCTCGAGCAGTAGCGAGCGGCCGCTGGCAATATCAAGAGCGGCCCGTGAATTCATCGCGGGCGGTCTCGACAAGGCGCGCGGAGTCCCGCGACTTCGCGAGCATTCCAGCGAATTCTCGAGCAGTCGCGGGAATCCGCGCGCGTTCTGTACCGAGCGGGTCGCTGCGCTTCGCTGCCCTTCGCCGCGCTTTTGGTGTGAATTGAGCCTAAAGGGGAGGCCTATGTTCAGCAGTGGACGTCCTATGCCTGAGATGATGAAAAGTAAAAGGTCCAGGGCAAGTTTAAATAATACGAAGTTTGTGAGTTATTGTTTATTAAAATCTCAATTAGAAGCAGCGACAAACATATTTAGGTCTCCCTCTTAGATGTATGTTAAAAACCTTCTTCCGTAGTCTATACCTGGGTAGGTCGTCTACGAACCATAGTCTTATTACGTTCCTAAATGTTATGTCAACGGGTTGTCTCACGTAACCGTAATTCTTAAATTTCCTTCTTTCAGCTTCACATGAGGGTACCAGGAATGTATAAATTACTGGAATAAAATATATTGGGTTATAGGTGAAGGAAAACATCTCGAGGAAACCTGGACTATAAAGTCTGTAATCACCAACCCGCATTGAGCAAGCGTGGTGATTGACGCTCAATCCTTCTCCGTGGGAGAGGAGGCCTGTGCCCAGCAGTGGGACGATAAAAAAAGGCTGTGATGATGATGATGATGATTGGGTTATAAAATCTAATACGTAAGAAAAAGGCTCTGCTGGGTTGCTTTGTGCACCTCATTTTTAGGAATGACCAGATATCTAGTTGTAGGTAAAAAATAAAATCGACTTCTAAAAAACTGAAAAGTAAAAAAAAACTTTTAAGTACATCGCTCTAGAAGGCGGTGTCAAGAAGTTGCAGCTGTATTTATTTGGACACCGACTTCTAGAGCGATGTAGGTACTTTTTTTTTTACTTTTCAGTGTTTTAGGAGTCGGTATTTATTTTTTGTAAAAAGTTTTATTTTTATCTTTTTAGTGTCAGGTCCAAAATCGTGTTTCGTCATCCATTTATACACTCCATACCTTCTATAATAGCTGTCATAACTCAAGTTTGTGGGAAATTCTCATTAACCGGCTATAAAAGATTATAACATCATCCAGATAAATCGAACAATTGCTCATTCATGAAATAAAAAGTACTGAACCAAATTGGATGAAATTTTTATGGGACCAAATGGCAAGTATACTGCATCGAACAAAAAAACAATTACACTAATCGGACTAGAAACCTCGGAGTAATCGGTGTACATACATAAAAAAAACATACCGGCCGACTTGAGAACCTCCTCCTATTTTTGGAAGTCGGTTAAAAATAGTTGCTATTGTGAGGAGGATTGAACATGAACGTGGATGGATATAGAGGAAGGGGACGACCAAAGAAACGATGGATGGATTGTGTGAAAGTTGATATGGCTAGAATGTTAGCGTCGTGGAGCCCAAATGTTCATATCGTTTTAATAAAGAGCCGAAGCGGCTTGTTGACACTTCAAGTGACCCAAAGGCTGGTTTTTGTTTTGGTCAGAAGTTGCATTGCCATCCACCGTGGCAATGCTGCCACGTTGGATGATTGATTGTTTTATTTTTAACCGACTTCAAAAAAGAGGAGTATCAATTCGACGGTATGTTGTTTTTTTTTAATTTTTTTTTGTTGTTTTTGTTACGCGATTACTCCGCCGATTGATACTGAAAATTAAAAAAAATACTTTTAAGTACATACATCGCATACTAGAAGTCGGTGTGCAAATAAATACAGTATTACAGTTGCAACTTCTTGACACCGACTTCTAGAGCGATGTACTTAAAAGTTTTTTTTTTTTCACTTTTCAGTGTTTTAGAAGCCGCTTTTCTTTTTTGTAAATAGTTTTTTTTTACAAATACTTACAAATTAAGATCGCGATTTGACAACGTACCATATTATTTTAAGTATAAACACAAATATATTTTAACTTTATATTATAACTCCGTCAACTAATAGCCTTCTAATGAAACAATTAATTAATACGAAACTGTGAAATTAGCTTGCAATCTACAGCTAGGTACAGGTACGTTTATTAAATACCTGATTTGTTATCTTGCGTTTTAATTTGTAATACCTACTTAATTGTTTTAAGCTAGTAACGGAATATTACCGTTATTAATACTCAGAGCCGAAACTCAAAAACTCAAAACTCAAAATCATTTATTCAAACTTGGCTGTAAAACAGCACTTTTTGACGTCAAATATTACAAAAGTCAGCCCCCAAAACGCCCACCCTTCACCACTTCCTATGTGTTTTTGCTGGGAAGAAGAAGTGGAGCAACAAACTCCCCAGCAACACATGTCTGTCTGTTGGTTTGAAGAACCTTTAAACAATATTTTCTTCATAGACAATTTGTATGATGTAAGTAATTAAATATTGTACATAACAATATAAAGAAATTTAAATACTAATGCAACACACGCGGGCTAACACTCAACCTTACACCTACCTACATACCTTTATGTAACTCAAGCATTAAATATATTTTATAAAAATAAAACATATAAACTCCCTCAAAAATGTGCGAGGAAGGCGACGCAGCCACACGGTGGATGTGTGTTCTGCCTGGGCGGAGCACCGCCGTGTCCTCACAGTGGCAATTGCCGGCGACATCTCGCGTCCGGCCCTGATCCAGGCCATGGTCCGGAGCGAGGGAGAATGGGATGCCGTCGCCTCCTTCTGTGAAGCAGTTATGCTAGCGGAGGAGGCGGCGGAGCGGCTGCGAGACCGCACCGCTCATCCCAGCCAGCGTGGGTGACGGGTGTCGAGGGATGACTCCCGACCACCGTAGTACGCGTCTGTAGGCGGTGAGTTTGGGTAGTTCATCGTCCGCACGTCTAAGGACGACAGGCCCGTGTCGGCGGCGCTTTCTGTTCCACGCGCTCCTCGAAGAGATGTCAGCAACACAGGAGGGGCCCATTAGAACCAGGGTCTGCCTGGGCTGCGGGTTGTTCGCAAGAGTTACCGTGGCCTTAACACACAGGGACCTCACGAAGGAAAATAGTGGGTTTTGGTCAATAAGAGTCTGACACTCCCTCCAGTTGCACCCTCAGCGGGAGGGGTCATTTGACGATTTCCCAGGGAAAAAAGGCTTTGATTGATCCTCGCGTTATGCTCGTGAACGGATGCTGCTTGTGGTGCCAGGTCGTCTTGCTGACTGCGTATTCTTTCATACTTAGTTTATACAATTTGCTTTACTTGTATTGTGAATTGTGGTCCTACTTCACCGTTTTCAAATAACTATGGTCTATAGCTATAGGTACCTTATCATCTCCCGAGCCTTTTCCCAACTATGTAGTTGAGTACCAGTGTTTTACAAGGAGCGACTGCCTACCTGACCTCCTCAACCCAGTTACCCGGGCAACCCAATACCCCTTCTTTTTTTTTCGTGGGAAATCATCAAATGACCCCTCCCGCTGAGGGTGCAGCTGGAGGGAGTGTCAGACTCTTACTGACTAAAACCCACTATGTTCCTTCTGGAGGTCCATGTGTGCCAGGGCCGCGGTATCTCTTACGACTGCCAAGGATGTTCAATGACAGCCAGGACCAACAGTTTAACGTGCCATCCGAAACACAGTCATTGGTGTCCAAGACATACTTAGAAAGTACATACAAACTTAGAAGAGTTGCATTGGTACTTGTCTGACCTGGAATCGAACCCCCTCATACTTGAGAGGTTGGCTCTTTAACCACTAGGCCACCACGACTTTTATCTATAGAAGTCCAAGTGAATAATTTTGGCCAAAATAATCGTAGATTCGAAGACTCGTACGATTTAAAATATTACTGTATCCAAAATTATACATCTGTGTCAATAGAATATACATATTTAATTTACGTAATACATAATACTTACTGAGTATTTTACGTGAATATTTAAATAATTTTTCCTGTTTCGGAAGGCACGTTAAATTGTTAGGTGTAATTTGTATAGACGCCAGCACATCAAGCTACCTTAAACTGTCAAATATTCCCAATGAATTTTGAACTGTATGCTTCAGCGATAAAGATGATAATCTGTTAAGGAGATTTGATAGATGATAGTAGCTTTATGTACTGGCGTTTGTACATCATTGGCAGTCGTTACCAAGAAATGAACGTTCACACGCCAGCACATCAAGCTACTACAATCTGACAAAATTTCTTAATAGATTTTCAACTTTATCGCTAAAGCATTATGGTTTAAAGTTGATTGAGAAAAATTTACAGTTTCAGGTGGCTTGATGTGCTGGCCTCTGTACCTACTAAAATCTCAGAATTAATTATTAAAAATTATTAATTAAATAATGTTGTTATATCAATTGAATAAATTAACTTTATGACGCAATTTATATTTAAACAAATTGGTGAATTCTTACTGCAAATAAAAGCTGTGAAAATACCATAATTTTATTTTTAATACCATAATTAATTTTACCATATTGACAACTAGCTTCTGCCCGCGACTTCGTACGCGGATCCAGTCGCTTATGCCAGCGACTACGGGGTCGTCAAAATCGAAGATTTGAAACGTCTGATATCGAATTCTATGAGTCCGGGGACGGGAAAACAACAGGATGCGCGAGACAATTTGTTTCAGTTCTTCCATTTTTGTAATGCCTCATATTGAACATGTTGAAATCCAGGCCGATTGTCGGCTACGGCAGCCGGTCTCTTTTATGGAGATCAGCCAGCTGCGCAGGACATATTATAGTGCACAAGCATTCGCGCAGACACAGGTGCACCCGGAGCTGGAAGTTGGTGATTGATTCACCCGTGTATCGGAGAGCACGCAAATGACGGTCCCCTGATAAATGATATTTATTTTGCAAATATGTAGGTTGAACTCAACACTTTTACACGTCCTGCACCTGATCTCTCTCCGGTCGTGTCGGATTGCCGTCCCATCGGACTATGAGAGTGAGGGAATAGAGAGTGCACCTGTGTCTGCGCGAATGCTTCTGCACTATAACATGTCCTGTGCAGCTGGCTGATCCCCATAAAAGAGAACGGCCGCCGTGGCCGACAATCGGTCTGGATGCCATCATAATCATAATCTTTAAATAAGGGACTAAGAAAAAAATAAAGAAGATATTTTTTTGTCATTAATTTCCAAATTTGATTTAAAATCAGTTTTACAATTTCAACAAGGTAGCGTCAAGTATGTAGATAAGCTATATCGCTTGAAATAGAATGAAACACCTGTTCCAATATTACCTAAACTCACATTATTTCACCACAAACAAAGATATTGCATATGAAACACACTTGGATTTGCTTACAATTTAAATTTCCTTAGAGCTGAGTAAGCGGAGGGGCTCGTGGCTAAGTAACAGCCGAGTCAATCGATCAAAAAGTTCAGCACCACTTGGCGGGGTTGGTCCGTGGATGGGTGACCATCTTGTCATGACGAGTTTCTCCGTGTTTCGGAAGGCACGTTAAATTGGCGGGTCCCGGCTGTCAATTTATACAGACAAACTACCAGAAACTGTCAAATTTTCCCAGTCAACTTTGAACCATATGCTTCAGCGATAAAGTAGAAAATCTTTTAAAGAAATTTGATAGATTTTGGTAGCTTGATGTGCTGGTGTTTGTACAACTTTGGCAGTCGCTACAGGTAGTTAGGAGCTAGTAAGACAACTCCTAACCTTACCAAGGGGTATCAGGTAGCCCAGGCTATTGGGTTGAGGAGGTCAGATCATCAAATGCCCCCTCCCGCTGTGTGTGCAGCTGGAGGGAGTGTCAGACTCTTACTGACTAAAACCCACTATGTTCCTTCATTCTTGACAAACGAACAACAATAATTTCGAATATCTAAACTAGCACTTCCTCGCGGTTTTTCCTGCGTCCCCGGGGAAATTGTTCCCGTACCCAGATAAAACATAGCCTATGTTCACCGGGGATAGTGTAGCTTCCCAACAGTGAAAGAATTTTTCAAATCGGTCACGTAGTTTCTTAGCATTTTCAATCCAAAAAACATTCAAATATTTCCTCTTTATAAATAGTTCCCTAGTAACAGTAGGTATAGAAACGTATGGAAAGTATCTTATAGCTTTCCTCGATAAATGGGCTATCTAACACTGAAAGATTTTTTCTAATCGGACCAGTAGCTGAGATTATAACGTTCAACCAAACAAACAAACACTCCTGCTTTACAATATTAGTATTGAATAGTTATAATACATGAAAAATTTTGATGATATTGATTTAAGAAACAAAAGACTGTTTCGGTGAATTAAAACAGTTTATTGTTATTGAATAAATTTTGATAATTACGCATATGTGTGTCTAGATATATATTGAGGGAATTTTGATTCGAAAATTCAGTTACATTTGTGTATCGGACCGTCAAAGCTACCAAAAAAATGAAATCCTTCATTGTATTCGCAATCTTGGTAAGTTATTATCACTACATAGTATAAAACAAAGTCGCTTTCTCTGTCCTTATGTCCCTTTGTATGCTTAAATCTTTGAAACTACGCAACAGATTTTGATGCGGTTTTTTTAATAGATAGAGTGATTCAAGAGGAAGGTTTATATGTATAATAACATTCATTAAATAGTGGAGAAGTACAATTATTTTTGAGGTTTCTAATGTGATGTCGTAAATAATTTCATTTCCCCGCTTACGGCGGGTCGCTAGTCTATACATATAATAAAATCGTAGAGAAGTCAAAACTGTACATTGAATATTTTTTAAAAAGAGTAGTTGGGGCGTGATCTAAAATCGATATCGAAGCCAAAAATATCGTTTTTAGAATTTTTGGCTGTTTGTCTGTATGTATGTCCAGGATAATCTCAAAAGGTACTGCATGGATTTGCTTCAAATTTGGCATGAATATAACTAAGAGGTCGGGTCAACATATAGGCTACATATTATCACGCTAGCCCTACGGGGGAGGAGGGAGGGGGGTTGAATGTTTAATCCTAATGCCCACGCGGACGAAGTCGCGGGCAATAGCTAGTTTTACCTATATCTTTACTCCGCATGAATTCGTGATGGCCTACTGGTTAAAGAGCCAACCTCTCAAGTAAGAGTGCAACTTTTCTAAGTTTGTATGTACTTTCTAAGTATATCTTGGACACCAATGACAGTGTTTCGGATAGTACGTTAAACTGTAGGTCCCGGCTGTCATTGAACATCCTTGGCAGTCGTTACGGGTAGTCAGAAGCCAGTAAGTCTGACGCCATTCTAAACAAGGGGTATTGGGTTGCCCGAGTAACTGGATTGAGGAGGTCAGATAGGCAGTCGCTCCTTGTAAAACACTGGTACTCAGCTGAATCCGGTTAGACTGGAAGCCGACCCCAACATAGTTGGGAAAAGGCTCGGGAGATGATGACAGTTTTGTTTTCTATAAATACATAATTATTTCGGTTTTGCATAGAACTTTACACCCATTTAGATCCCCATTCTCTTTGCGGTGAAACCTACAGCCAATCATTTTTTGTTTTGGACTTGGCTCTCCTTTTTTACATTCATATTTTTGGTGGGATTGTCGGTTACGGCGGCTGTTCTCTTTTATGGAGATCAGCCAGCTGCGCAGGACATATTATAGTGCACAAGCATTCGCGCAGATACTGGTGCACTCTCTATTCCCTCTCTAGTCCGATGGGACGGCAATCCGATACGACCGGAGAGAGATCAGGCGCAGGACCGACATTTACGTGCTCTCCGATGCACGGGTGTATCAATCACCAACTTTCAGACTCCGGGCTGCTTTAAGAAAGTTTCTCAAAACCCACAAAGCGATTACGGCCGACCCTGTGCACAGCAGTCGCGCCTTGCGACCGCTAGACCAACGAGGCAGTCATTTGGTGGGATATAAGCACTACCTTAACCCACAAATTATATTTTTTCTCGTTTATTTTTAAAGGTCGGCAGCGCCCTGTCTGTACCTTTCGGTGGTTTTGGAGGAGCCGCTGGCATTGGTGGTAAGTATTGATCATCATCATCAGCCTTATTACATTTCTACTGATATGTACAATAAAACACCTTTTTCTTTTGAGCGCCACAGTCATATATAGGGTGTTACAATACTAGTGCACCATATTTTAACAGGTCATCTAGGACATGCTAAGGATCATGTTTACCACAAAAAAAGTTGGATGGCCAAGGGGCCAACGACCGAGCGCCTTCATAGAGGCCGGCGTTATACGTACAATTTGGCGACTGTGGTGATAAATTTAATAAAATACGTTGTTGTTTTCATGACTTTTTTGTGGAAAACATGATCCTTAGCATGTACTAAATGACCTATAAAAATAGTGTGCACTAGTATTATAACACCTTATATAGATGACAAGCCAAAAAGTGCCCAGCACGCCACGGTCACGACTACATGACAGAATTTTAAAGGTCAAAAATTAATCGATATAATTCCGAACTCATGACTATATTTGTGGGTATTTATGGATGAATTCTTAGATTTGCGCTGAGGGCACGTCTTTTTTTTTGACGTGGCTGTCAAAAGATTAACAGGCTTTCTATACGACAGAATTTTAAAGTTCAAAAATTAATCGATATAATTCCGAACTCATGACTATATTTGTGGGTATTTATAGATGAATTCTTAGCTTTGCGCTGAGGGCACGTCTTTATTTTTTGACGTGGCTGTCAAATGATTAATAGGCTTTCTATATGATTCCAAACAACCGCCAACAGAGGTCGCCTTGGTCCAGTTGGTGTGAAAATCTGACGTGTGGACGTTGGTCGCTATCCAGATGTAGGCGAAGACAAACAAGTATGTACGGTCCTGGTCGGGAGTGCATCTATCGCGAGACAGTGTTCGTGGTCGGCCCCAACCGTGTGGAACGCTGTCAGCCGACGGGAGACGCGACCAAGGTCACCTCTGTGGGCGATCGGTTTGAATCATGTAGAGAGCTTTTTAGCTTTTTTGCACACCATATTTCTTATTACCATACAGGAAAATTTACCAAATCTATACTAATAATATTATATAGCTGAAGAGTTTGTTTGTTTGAACGCGCTAATCTCTGAAACTACTGGTTCGATTTGAAAAATTCTTTCAGTGTTAGATAGCCCATTTATCGAGGAAGGCTATAGGCTATATACCATCACGCTAAGACACACGCGAGCGGAGCAGTAACCAAAGATGCGGGTGAAACCGCTGGGGACAGCTAGTTAAAAATAAAACAGTACAATAAACAAATGAATGAGTAATATATTTCTTTCAGGATCCATCAGCGCAGCAATTGGCGGAGGCATTGGTAAATATATTTTTTTCTCTTTAATCATTCATTTCATTTTTTTTTAAATGCTTCAATATCTATTAAGAACCAGATGTTAGACTGAGCGACTCGGCAATTATAAAAAAAAACACGCTTCGAGTCACCCAGTAGTTTATTCTTGTTAAATTTACAAACTTAATAAACTTTTCAAAAGATTAACTTTTGAACGCCACAGTCACGTATAGATGACAAGCCAAAAAGTGCCCAGCACGCCACGGTCACGTCTTCATGACAGACTTTTAAAGTTAAAAATTAATAATCAGTTTCAATCGACATAATTCCGAACTCACTACTATATTGAAGGTATTTATGGATGAATTCTTAGCTTGGCGCTGTGGGCACGTCTTTCTTTTTTTGACGTAGCAGTCAAAAGTCAGGGTATACACACAGTCAACGACTTTCTTTTATACAATATAAGGTCTAACAAAACTAGTGCACCGTACTTCTACAGGTTATCAAGTACATGCTAAGGATCGTGTTTACAACAAAATAACTCATGAAAACGACAACATATTTTATATCCTTAGCATGTACTAGATGACCTGTAAAAATATGGTGCACTAGTTTTGTAACACCCTACATAGTGATGACGCGGTTGAAATCGCAAGTTTTTTTCTAAAACTACTTTAATCTTTAGGAGGTCAAGCTGGAGCTGGCGCAGGCATAGCTGCAGGTCTGGGTGCTGGCGCAGGCGTTGGAGGTACGTCTACGAGTCATCTGCCTTTTATTTTCCCATTGCATTGTGTTTCTCATTCAAAAAAGGCATGAGCGTCAATCAACGCTTGGCACAGACAGTCCGGTGATCTGGTCATGACGAGTTCCTCTGTGTTTCGGAAGGCACGTTAAATTAGTGGGTCCCGGCTATCGTTTATACATCTTTGGCAGTCGTTACGGGTAGTCAGAAGCCAGAAAGACTTACAAGGGGTATCGGGTTGCCCAGGTAACTGGGTTGAGGAGGTCAGACAATAACAAGAATATGTAGTTTATCAGTTGTGTTGGCACCCATAACACAAGCTAATCAATAGCTTACCTTGGGGCTAACTGACCGTGTGTGAAAAGGTGTCTATAATATATTGTCTTCACGGGGCGACAGTGTTTTGTCTTGCGCTAAGCTTTTAAAACATATCAGGAGATACTTATACATAAACCTTTAATCTTTCTATTCAGGAGCTGTTGGGGGAGCAGCAGGCGCAGGCGCTGGTGCTGGTGCTGGTCTCGGTAAATACAGTTTCTAGTGTCAGCTAAAAATAGTAATAATGGCGTCCAGACCCATGCCACGGCAGCTATCCTCTCTAAGGAGATCAGCCAGCTGCGCAGGACATATTATAGTGCACAGGCATTTGCGCGGACACAGGTGCACTCTCTATTCCCTCACTCTCATAGTTCGATGGGACGGCAATCCCACACGACCGGAGAGAGATCAGGCGCAGAACCGACATAAACGTGCTGTCCGATGCACGGGTGTATCAATCACCAACTTCCAGACTCCGGCCTGCTTTTGAGAAGGATTTTTATAACCCATTACTGCCACTTTCGTATCAGATTGCCGTACCGGGAATAGAGAGTGCATTGATGATGAAAAAGAAAACTGTTATAGTTGAATTTTCTCCACGCAATGGCTTTGCCAATATTTTTTTTGAAATGAAATGAAAATCTTTATTCGCAGAGACATGGTAAATACAAAAGATGGTAAACAAATAAAAGTTGCTTAACATATCTCGCCTTCAGTAGGCATGCGAAAATTATACATAGGTACACAATTAGGTTCTACAATTAATAAATTCTTCCAATGTGTAGAAGCACTTTTCAATAAGCCAAGCTTTTAGCTTCTTTTTAAATCTTGTTTTAGGTAGCTCTCTAATATTTTGGGAATTTTGTTATATATATTTATTACCATCATTCGACTATTTTTCTTATGTAAAGTACTTCTACATCTTTCCATTCTTAGTTTAGTTGGATCCCTCTGTTTAAATTTGCAATCTTCACTAACCTTATTATATGTAATAGCTAGATTTGATCATAAGACAAGCTCCTACTAAGATTATTTATTTATTTTCGCAGCTGGCCAGGCAGGAGCTGCAGGCAAGGTAGCAGCTGACATTAGCGGCGGAGCAGGCGTTGGAGGTTAGTCATTCAACCTAGATACTATTTTCAGAAGGTTTTTGAAGACAAGTAATCAAATAATCGTGACGCATAATTTGCCTTAAGTAAGTCGTGGTGGCCTACTGGTTAAATCACCAGCCTTTCATGTATGAGAGTTTGCGTTCGATTCCAGGTCGGGCAAGTACCAATGCAACTTTTCTAAGTTATATATGTACTTTCTATGAATATCTTGGACAACAATGACTGATCAAAGGTGGAGGAAAACATATCGAAGAAACCTGGACTATAAAGTCTGAAATCATCAACCCGCATTGAGCTTGCGTGGTGATTAACGCTCAATCCTTCTCTGTGTGAGAGGAGGCCTGTGCCCAGCAGTGGGACGATAAAAAAGCTGATGATGACGATGAATGAACTACCTTGAAATTTAGTGTCTTTCTAAAAAAAAAAAAAAAAAATACTTTTGTCTAGAAGTAGTTGTCTCGAGGCTGCCATTTAGTTTGCCACTGACTTTTTTTCAAGTTGGTTAAAAAATGGAAGCGGCTTCTTAAAATATGTTTTTAGCATAAGTCCCGGGACCTAAAACCTCTTGGAGACGGCAATACCAAAAAGAAAGTCAGATGATATAAAATCTTGTTTTATTCAGGTGCTGGTGGCGCTGGAGCTTTAGCTGATGGTGCAGGCAGCGGCAATGTTGCTGGCGATCTTGGTAAATATAGAAAAGATCTTCTACTTCCATGATAGCCACAAAATATAGGAGCAACTACAGTTTGGAGGCTAGAGCTAAGATCAAAAAAGATAACAAGTCATTTATTCAAAGTAGGCTGAAAATCAGCACTTTTTGAAGTTCAATTTTACAAAAAAACAGCCATAAAACGGCCGCCCTTCATCACTTCGTTAGGGTGGGCACACGATTGGCGTCACGATTACATGACAAACTTTTAAAATTAATAGTTAGTTTCAATCGTATAATTCCGAACTCACTACTATATTTTAGGTATTTATGGATGAATTCCTAGCTTAGCGCTGAGGGCACGTCTTCTTTTTTTGACGCGGCGGTCAAAAGTTTGATGCAGTTATCTTTAAAGTCGTTTACATATTAGAGAGAATATTTAGCGCGGTCTTGGCTAAACTCGATCTTGAAACTATTTCAATCAATCAAAAACACAGCAACATGTTTACAGGGTGTTCAATCTATACTAATATTATAAAGCTGAAGAGTTTGTTTGTTTGAACGCGCTAATCTCAGGAACTACTGGTTCGATTTGAAAAATTCTTTCAGTGTTAGATAGCCCATTTATCGAGAAAGGCTATAGGCTATATACCATCACGCTAAGACACACGGGAGCGGAGCAGTATCCAAAGATGCGGGTGAAACCGCTGGGGACAGCTTTTTTAATAATTATTGTAGTAACGATTTTTCTAATAATAAATTTCTTCCTCAGCCAACAAGGCCGGTTCGGTAGCCGCCAACGTTTCCGACAAGAAATCCGTAGTTGCTGACGGAGTGAGCAACGTAGGAGGAGCTGGTGCCGGATCAGGCTCAGGGAACGGAGCTGATGCTGCTCAAGGAAACGGATCAGGAGCAGGCGCTGGTGCTGGTGCAGGAGCAGGCGCAGTGGCTGGAGCAGGCGCAGGCGCTGGTGCTGGTGTAGCAGACGGAAAAGACGCAGGCGCTGGAGCCGGTGCTGGTGCTGGAGCAGGCGCAGTGGCTGGAGCAGGCGCAGGCGCTGGAGTTGCAGCGGCAAAAGACGCAGGCGCTGGTGCTGGTGCTGGTGCTGGAGCAGGCGCAGTGGCTGGAGCAGGCGCAGGCGCTGGTGCTGGAGTAGCAGCGGCAAAAGACGCAGGCGCTGGTGCTGGAGTAGCAGCGGCAAAAGACGCAGGCGCTGGTGCTGGTGCTGGAGCCGGTGCTGGTGCAGGAGCAGGCGCTGGTGCTGATGCAGGCGCTGGCGCAGCTGCTGGATTAGCAGGCGCAGCTGGCGCAGGGGCCGGAGCAGGTGCCGGAGTATCTGGAGGTGAGTTCTTTATATTATAATATATAATATAATATCCCTCACACATTCACACAACGTCATCTAGTCCCAAACTAAGCAGAGCTCGTACTGTGGGCACTAGACAACTGATAAACGTACTTATATACTTTTCTTTTGTTAATACATACATATTATACATAGAAACACCCAGACTAAGACAAACACCCATGTTCATGCACACAAATCTTTGACTTATACGGGAATCGAACCCGCGACCTAAAGCGTGGCAGGCAAGTTCACTAACCACCACGCCACCTGGTCGTCATTTCTGGTATTAGAATAAGAATAGCACCAGCCAATACCACGAGCTTGTGGTGTCAAGAGACGACTTCTGGCTTCCGTCTGAGGACCCAGGTGAGGAGACAGGGCCTCGGTGACGCGTTCTGTTCCACGCGCTCCTTGAAGAGCAGTTGGCAGATCGTGTAGAGCCCCTTGACAATTATAATGTACTAGCTTCCGCCAGCGGTTTCACCCGCTTTCTGAGGGAAGTACTTTCCATACCCGGATAAAAAGTAGCCTATATGTTATTCTGATGTATAAGCTATATTGTGGTAAAGTTTCATTCAAATCCATTCAGTAGTTTTTACGTGAAAGAGTAACAAACATCCATACATCCATACTTACAAACTTTCGCCTTTATAATAGTAGTAGGATCCAAGTTTTTTTAATAGGATGAGCGACAAAAATGTATTGACTGTTTTGTTTTCGCAGCTGCTGGTGCAGGTCTTGCCGCTGGTGCAGGGCTCTCGGCAGGTCTTGGAGCTGGCGCAGGTCTTGGGGCTGGTGCTGGTGCACATCTGTCAGCTGGTGCAGGCATTGCCGCCGGTGCAGGAGGCAGCGTAGCTGGCGCAGCAGGTATAACTCTAAATTCTTCATCTACCTAGCCTTTTCCCAACAATATTGGGGTTGGCTTCCATTAAAAAGTTCCATTCAATTCTCTTTCGATCAAAGACGAAGCCGAGATCCTAGAAGGCTTAAGACTTCTACCTGATGTATTAATAGTCCAGTCGTAACTTCAGCCTTAGGGTGTTACCAGACCTATCGATCGACTGTCAATAGATGCCATGAATCGATGCTCAAATGGAATGAACGATAGCATCCAGCGTACCCTTGTACCTACCACCCCACCGATTGATAGCGTCAATTGACGGTCAATTCATAGGTTTAGTAACACCTTGACTGCCTCGTTGGTCTAGTAGTTGCAAGGCGCCACTGCTGTGCACGGGGTCTTGGGTTCGATACCCGGGTTGGGCCGAAATCGCTTTGTGTAATCTCTCTCCGGTCGTGTCGGATTGCCCCTATCGGATTATGAGAGTGAGGGAATAGAGTGTGCACTATTATATGTCCGGCGCAGCTGGCTATGATCTCCATACAAGAGAACGGCCGCCGTAGCCGACAATCAGCCTGGATGCCATCAACATTTAGTAACACCTTCAACCAAATTACGTAATATGGAAAAGCCTAGGCAGATAATTGAAAAGCTGATTTAACTTCAGGTGCTGGAGCTAACGCAGCTGGCGGAGCTGGGGCTGGAGCAGGAGCAGGTATCTATCATCATGATCATCTCCCGAGCCTTTTCCCAACTATGTTGGGGTCGGCTTCCAGTCTAACCGGATTTAGCTGAGTACCAGTGTTTTAACAAGGAGCGATTGCCTATCTGACCTCCTCAACCCAGTTACCCGGGCAACCCAATACCCCTTAGTTATACTGGCGTCAGACTTACTGGCTTCTGACTACCCGTAACAACTGCCAAGGATGTTCAATGACAGCCGGGACCTACAGTTTAACGTGCCATCCGAAACACAGTCGTTGGTGTCCAAGATATACTTAGAAAGTACATACAAACTTAGAAAAGTTGCATTGGTACTTGCCTGGAATCGAACCTCATACTTGAGAGGTTGGCTCTTTAACCACTAGGCCACCACGAGATACTTATTAATTTAATTAATTATTTTGTTTATTTCCTTTCAGTTTGAATTGGGTGCAAACAAAGATAAACATCTTTAAGTAAATTTAGTTTTTTTTTTTTAAAGAATATTTGTGCTTTGAAAAATACAATTGTCTGTATATTACAATGGCACAATATATTTTTTAAACTGGCCATATTTGAAAATTAAATTGTTTTTTCCATATTAATGTATAAATGTATTACTTAAATGTAATATTATTATATCATTTAATAGCAAATTAAATTACTGTATCAATAAAGATAAAATAGTCTGAAACGAGTTTTTTTTTATTGTCAACGTCATCTGTCAACTTCTGTCTAACCTTTTCCTAAGCTATGTTGGGGTCGGCTTCCAGTCTAACTGGACAGTGTGCCACATGGAGCGACTGCCTTTCTGACCTCCTCAACCCAGATATCAGTCAATTCATTTTTCTTTTAAACCGGACTCTAATATGGCGCCAAATTGACGAACCGGGCTAATACGGAATTTGACAACTAGTCAAATTCATTACTTTTATTGAACTGTCAAAAACGGTTACTCTCTATGCAATTTGTGTGAAAATACTAGCTATGATGTCACAGATTTTTCACATCAAGCAAAGCCACGTCAAAAAAAGAAAGACGTGCCCTCAGCGCCAAGCTAAGAATTCATCCATAAATACCTACAATATAGTAGTGAGTTCGGAATTATATCGGTTAAAACTGAATATTCATTTTAAACTTTTAGTCTGCCATGTAGTCGTGACCGTGGCGTGGTGGGCACTTTTTGGCTTGTCATCTATACGTGACTGTGGCGGTCAAAAGGTTAAAATAATACCTACAAAATTTAAGTCATAATAATTTATTTATTTGGTAATTCTCTTCACTTGTTCTTCAATGTATAGGTAGGTAATTCTTCCTTCCCTTAACCCCTAGAGAAAGGTGGAGAAGAATTAGTCTCCAAGTAGAATATACCGGATTGTCTGTAAAAAAAGAAATTAAAATATTATTCTTCTATCATCATCATCAGCCTATTTATCGTCCCACTGCTGGGCACAGGCCTCCTCTCACACAGAGATGGATTGAGCGTTAATCACCACGCTTGCTCAATGCGGGTTGGTGATTTCAGACTTTATAGTCCAGGTTTCCTCGAAATGTCTTCGTCTTGTCGTACCAATGTGTTAGCATTGGACCTCTAATTAAGAAATAATATTTCTTATTTTTAGCGGATGATGTATCCGAACGAACCCTTTTCACTGGTCGTAAGCGGTCCAATAGAGGCAAGCCTCCCGACCGCTATTCACCGACGCGCTAGCGTGTGGCTGACGCGTTTGATGACGTGATATATCGGGCCGCTTATTGGCCGTAGAGTTTTAAGAGAGTTATGGCGGATTTTCAATGCAGAAGTTTGTGTTCTTGTCTATTATTTCAATAAATAATTAGTTTATGCCGTGTAACAATGACTAAATACTGACCCACCCCGACTACAAATTCCAATTTTCATTGTTTATTCATTTTATCTGTCCTTCAGAAGCTAGTGGCTAAGTAATACCCGCACATGTCGATCGATCATAAGGTTAAGCTACGCTTGGCGCTGTCGGTCTGTCAATGGGTGACCATCTTGTCATAACAAGTCCCTCCGTGTTTCGGAAGGCACGTTAAATTGGTGGGTCCCGGCTGTCATTTGTACATCTTTTGTAGTCAGAAGTCAGAAACCGAACCGGAAGTTACTGACTCAAACTCAAAACTCAAACTCAAAATCATTTATTCAAACTTGGCTGTAACACAGAACTTTTTGACGTCAAACAATACAAAAGACAGCCCCCAAAACGCCCACCCTTCACCACTTCCTATGTGTTCTCGCTGGGAAGAAGAAGTGGCGCAACAAACTCCCCAGCAAAGGAAGGGTATCGGGTTGTCCAGGTTGAAGAGGTCAGACAGGCAGTCGCTCCACATAAAACACTGGTACTCACCTGCATCCCGTTAAGACTGGATATCAAAATAGCTTGGGTAAACTCTAGGCAGGTGAACGATGGTGAGCGAACTTACCCGGTCTTAGGAACCAGTCCTCCCATGCGCAGGGAGCCCCATAAGTGGCAGTTACCCGTCATGGCGGTGAGATAAGACAGGCAGCGCTGACCCGTGAACCCACCAGATGTGAGAGACTCCGCCATGTAGTAGTAGCATCTGAAATAAATTAAAACAAAATCTTTTTTTAAAAAGCTTTTATAGTCCGCCATATTGGATTTAGAATAACGTCAAATTATTTTTTAAGTCACTCTCAATAAATCCTTTCATTTGATACCCATATTGTTGAAATTCATTAAAAATAACTACTCCGCCATCTTGGAGGGTCCGCCATATTGGATCTAGAATAACGTCATATAACATATCTTGCATTGTCATCCAAACTGAACGTGTATACAAAATTTCAGCTCAATCGGTTGAAGATATCTACTTCAAAATTAAGTTCAAAGAATCCACCGTAACATACATACACGGCAAGTTAAATAAAAGCTTTTCAAAAACAGTCCTAAGTATTAGTATTTACGTATGATTGCAAACGCGTCCAGACCGATTGTCGGCTACGGTGGAGATCAGCCAGCTGCGCAGGACATATTATAGTGTACAAGCATTTGCTTTATGAAAGTTTCTCAAAACCCACAAAGCGATTACGGCCTGACCCGGGATTCGAACCAGAGACCCCGTGCACTGCAGTCGCATAGCGCGACTTTCATAAAGCAGCCTGGAGTCTGGAATTTGGTGATTGATTCACCCGTGCATCGGAGAGCACGTAAATGTCGGTCCTGCGCCTGATCTCTCTCCGGTCGTGTCGGATTGTCGTCCTATCGGATTATGAGAGTGAGAGAATAGAGAGTGCACCTGTATCTGCTCGAATGCTTGTGCACTATAATATGTCCTGCGCAGCTGGCTGATCTCCATAAAAGAGAACGGCCGCCGTAGGCTCGGGAGATGATGAGTGTTTTTAGAAGTCGTTTCTTTTTGTTAAAAGTTTTTACCTAGAATGATCGCAGTCCTGCGACGAACATCCCGGCATATTTAATCCTCCGTTAGGATAGAAGTCAGCGTCTGCCAACGTTGCCACATAGCCTAACAACCCAGCATTGGTGTGAATAACTTCAGTGTAGACCCCGTCAGTAGGACGGAACTTGTCATTGTTGGTATTCCAGCCGGGGAAGGCTGGGTCTAAACCTGAAACATAAAAAAACAGACTTCAAAAACACTGAAAAAAAAAGCTTTTAAGTACATCGCTCTAGAAGTCGGTGTCAAGAAGTTGCAACTGTAATACTGTATTTATTTGGACACCGACTTCTAGAGCGATGTACTTAAAAGTTTTTTTTTTTACATTTCAATGTTTTTGAAGTCGGTTTTATTTTTTTTGTAAAACTACAATATTTTTATCATTTTAGTATCAGGTCCAAAATCGTGTTTCGTCATCCATTTATACACTCCATACCTTCTATAATAGCTATCATAACTCAAGCTTGTGGGAAATTCTCATTAACCGGCCGATTATAACATCATCCACATAGCTTGATGTGCGGACGTCTGTACATATAAGTTAAGAAAAGTTGTTACACCGACTTCTAGAGCGATGTAGTTAAAAGTTTTTTTTTTGCTTTTTCAGTGTTTTTAGAAGTCGGTTTTTAATTTTTTTGCAAAATAAGTTTTTTAATATTCAACTTACCAGTGATATAAGCAATCTGCCCGCCCAGGTTTCTGCCGATGATGCCGACCTGGTGTCCTCCTAAGCTGTGACCTACCAAATGGTACATAGCGGGCACTGCGCCGGTCGCACTGTTGAGCCATGCGATGAAACGGGCCACGCTTTCACCTAGAAAGAGAGGGGACAACTATAGCCATAAGAGTAAATAAGAGGGGATAACAATGGCGTCTATTTCTAGACCGATTGTCGGCCAAGGCGGCTGTTCTCACTAAGAAGATCAGCCAGCTGCGCAGCAGGCTTAGCATGGCAACCGTAGAAACAAGTTTTGTTTACCGGAGATTGGATATAATGACAGAAAAGTGACAGATTGACGCAAGATTTCTTTTGGCATTCTTTGAAATTTTTCTATTCTTCGATTGACATGAGTCTACAAGTGATTATATGCGAGTTGACAGGTCGCGCCATGCTCGGGCAGAAGACATGTTGACATTGACAGAAAGAGCTTTGTCTTTTCTTGATAGAATAGATATATAAAATCGCCATGTCCTGCAGGCTTAGGACATATTACAGTGTAAAAGCATTTGTGAGGATATAGGTGCACCCTCTTAGAAGGGTGGGTCGGCAATCCAACACGATCGACGAGAGATACTTTCAGACTCCGGGCTGCTTTATGAAAGTTTTTTAACCTTTTGACCACCACGTCAAAAAAAGACGTGCCCTCAGCGCCAAGCTAAGAATTCATCCATAAATACCAACAATATAGTAGTGAGTTCGGAATTATATCCCTTGAAACTGACTTTTAATTTTCAACTTTTAAAGTCTGTCATGTAGCAGTGACAGTGGCGTGCTGGGCACTTTTTGGCTTGTCATCTATACGTGACTGTGGCGGTCAAAAGGTTAAAACCCTCAAAGTAATTTCCTCAGCTTCAGTAATGGTATACCCTCAACTTACCCGAAGTCACAGTGTTAGCGACTGCAGCGAAGTAGTTGATAGTGCCGGCGCCTGCGCTCCAGTCTACCACGATCACGTTCACATCTTCGGCTGCCAGGAATGCTGGAGAGGAATGAGGTATTAGTTGTGACGAGATGTTGAGAGATTTAGGCCATTTTTTTGTTTTGGGGAATATTATTAAATCAGTCTCCCGCTGTGGGTGCAGCTGGAGGGAGTGCCGTTTGGGAGTGAGTTTTTGCTGGGGAGTCTGTTGCGCCACTTCTTCTTCCCAGCAAAAACACATAGGAAGTGGTGAAGGGTGGGCGTTTTGGGGGCTGTCAATTGTAATTCTTGACGTTCAGAAAGTGCTGTTTTGCAGCCAAGTTTGAATAAATGAGTTTGAGTTTGAGTTTGCCAGACTCTTACTGACAACAATATGTTCGTTTTAGAGATCTGTGTGCCAGGGCCACGGTAACTCTTGCGAACAAGCCGCAGCCCCGGCAGACCTCGGTCCTGCATACCCTCTTCAATGTTTGCTGACTTTACTTCGAGGAGAGCGTGGAACAGAACGCGCCGTCGACACGGGCCTGTCGTCCTTAGACGTACGGACGGTGAGCCACCCAAAACTAAATGCCATGAGATTCGCGCTTATGGTAGCCGGGAGTCATCCCTCGACACCCGGCACCACTGCGCCCGTGGATGGGACAACTCCAAAGAACGACATTAGCCCTTTTTTTTGTGCTGGGAAAAAATGTTTTACGCATACCTGTCGGGGGACGGGACAGGGGTATGTGGGAATCTCCGGGAATGTCTTTCCCGGTATACCCACTTAAAATACCCAGCGGCACTCCGACTTCGCCTGAGTGGAGGGGGTCTGGGAATCTATAGCGTCCAGTTCCTCGCCGGCGAATGCCTTACGGCAGGCCCTTCACATCCCCTCCCAATAGGATAGGAAGGGGTTTATATAACGGCCGGAGTACAGGGGGTGGATCCTGTGATGCCGACGAAGGCGCCCCCATGCAGGGGACGACCCTAACCCTGAGGGACCCCTCCAATGTTGCTGACTTCTCTTCGAGGAGCGTGACGTAGGCCTGCCATGAACTTTCTGCCAGCATGAAAAAAGACTTCAAAAAAATTCCATCTTACCAGGAACCAGTACGGTGTTGAAGTCAGCGGTGACGGAGTCCAACCAGCCGTGGAGGAGCACCACGGTTCTTCTGTTTGCGTTGTAGTTGGTGATGCCCAGGAGACCCTCGCTACCCATTAGCAGAGGCTGGCTTACGGTGGGGTTTTGTCTTGGAAACAAAAAAAAATATTTTCCATATTTACTTACTTCACACTTCTGAGCGACCAGATGGCGTGGTGGTTAGGTCGCGGGTTCGATTCCCGCATAAGTCAAACATTTGTGTGCATGAACTTGTTTGACTTAGTCTGGGTGTTTCTATGTATAATAAGTATGTATTTACAAAATAAAAGTATATAAGTACGTTTATCAGCTGTCTAGTACCTACAGTACGAGCTCTGCTTAGTTTGGGGCTAGATGACGTTGTGTGAATGTGTGACGAATATTATATTGTATTATAATGTATTGTTACACTAAATCCGATTTCTAAAAAAAAGTATTAAAAATATCCAAAAAAATCTTACGCCGTGCAAAAATGTAGCGGTTAAAAAGTAGCCTAAGTGATTCCTTGTTACATAAGCTAGTTGCCAATAAAAGTACAGTCAAAATCGGTACAGCCATTTCAGAGATTATACGTAACAAACAAATGCACGAAACTTAAAAAAAGAAATCGCTCCGACCCGGGAATCGAACCCCAGACCCTGTGTACAGCAGTCTCGCTATACGACTAATAGACCAGTGAGGCAGTTCATCATTACCTTACCTTGTAAACAAGTGATAAACATTCTGTCGGTCCGGAGTATATCTGGCTGCCACGGACAGGTCCTCGACAGAGCCCCACAGGTCTACCAGATGAGGAGTACCATCAGGACCTCGCAGGTACTGGTAGCGGAGACCCGAGTCCAATTTCCTGATGATCGGATCATGGGGGTAAGCTGAAATGGAAGATACGGTCTTTCAGTCATCTATCTAGCCTTTTGCCAAGCTATGAGAGCGTGTACGAGGTTTTTGATGATTGCCTATCTGATCTCCTCAACCCAGTTGCCTGGGCAACCCAATACCCCTTGGTAAGACTGGTTGTCAGCGTTTTTGGCTTCTGACTACCCGTAACGACTGCCAAAGATAAACAAATGACAGCCGGGACCCACCAATTTAACGTGCCTTCCGAAATTCGTCATGAGAAGCTGGCCTAGCGTTGCTTAACTTTTTGATCGATGGATCCTGCTGTTATTTAGCCACGAACTTCTTAATTGGCGAGGTGTAGACGCTAGCACATCAAGCTACCCGAAGCTGACAAATTTTCCCAATCAACTTTGAGTCATAATGCTACAGCGATAAAGTCGAAAATCTATTAAGGAAATTTGGCTGGTTGTAGTAGCTTGATGTGCGTCTGAACGTTACAATAATATTCCGTACTATCGGATTCGGCGAACTTTGTACAGACGCCAGTACATCAGGATAGCCGAAACTGTCAAATTTTCCCAATCAACTTTGAACTTTATGCTTCAGCGATAAGGTTGAAAATCCATTATTGTTGTAGCCTGATGTACCGTCTAACAGTCTATTCTTTCATTTCTCTTTTTTTGTTTTTTTCTTTGACACTTTTGAATTGATTTATGTCTATAAGAACCATATTTTTATTTCAAGAAATGTTATCTTATGCTCTCGAGATTTGCGCTTAGCAACACATTCGGCGATTAATTTTTATTATTACCTATAGATAAATATTAAATACTATTGAAAATCAACATGTAATTAACAAGACCCTCTGATAAGTCATTCATTATTATCGCAGATTATAAAATATTCATAATCGCATTGATAGCAGGTGGCTGGTCAAAAGTTCTTCCTCTATAAAATTAATAAAAATGAAACGCGAATGTGTTGCTAAGCTGTTTTAGGCTTAGCATGGCGTTTCTATATCTATTCTATCAAGAAAAGACATAGCTCTTTCTGTCAATGTCAACATGTCTTCTGCCCGAGCATGGCGCGACCTGCCTACTCGCATGTAATCACTTGTAGACTTATGTCGATCGAAGAAAAGAAAAATTTCTTCAAAAACTTACAAAAGAAATCTTACGTCAATCTGTTACTTTTCTGTCATTATGTCCATTCTCCGGTAAACAAAACTTGTTTCTACGGTTGTCATGCTCAGCCTGCTGATGCCGTAGTAAGCGAGCCTGCGAGGAGCTCGTGGCTAAGTAACAGCCGCACGGGTCGATTGATCATAAGGTTAAGCAACGTGGATGGGTGACCATCTTGTCATGACGAGTTCCTCCGTGTTTCGGAAGGCACGTTAAATTGGTGGGTCCCGGCTGTCATTTGTACATCTTTGGTAGTCGTTACGGTTAGACAGAAGCCAGAAACCAGACTTACCAAGAGATATAGGGCTACCCAGGTAACTGGGTTGAGGGGGTCAGATAGGCAGTCGCTCCACATAAAACACTGTCTGACTGACAAACAATCCTGACTGATCAATCATTATTTTCATTGATTGTCAACCAACCTTGCTTTTAATTTTGGGTTTTTCTGGGTTTAGACTGGAAGTCGAACTCAACATACGGTAAAGGCTAGGCAGATGATAAAATGATGGCATCCAGGCCGATTGTCGGCTACGGTGGCCGTTCTCTTTTATGGAAATCAGCAAGCTGCGCAATAGTGCACGCACATTTGCGCAGACACAGGTGCACTCTCTATTCCCTCACTCTCATAGTCCGATGGGACGGCAATCTGACACGACCGGAGAGAGATCAGGCGCAGGACCGACATTTACGTGCTCTCCGATGCACGGGTGAACTAATCACCAACTTCCAGACTCCAGGCTGCTTTATGAAAGTTTCTCAAAACCCACAAAGCGACTTCGGCCCAACCCGGGAATCGAACCCGAGACCCCATGCACAGCAGTCGCACCTTGTGACTACTAGACCAACGAGGCAGTCAATAATAACAATAATAAACTTCATAGTCATGGGGTCATAGTCCCCATAGTTTTCCCTTCCCTAGTCCACTAGCATCCCATCATAATAGCCCAAGTAGTTTCTCTTCCATAGTTAGCAATAGTTTGGCACAAACCGGGGGTTGTCCTTGTGTACATTTCCATAGTGTATACAGGGATAATCGTCGGTTTTTTGTCACCATTACATAATATTAAAGTTGTCTCAAAAGGGCTTCAGCGTGTTGGCTTCGGCCCCACGTTCGCCTTCTAAAAATCCGGGACTCTATAGTCCCGTGGTCTAGTAGAGACGTACAAAAACAATAATAGGTAACGAGATGATAAAATAGTTATATAATTACCTGTAACAACAGCTAATCCGAATAACAGTAATGTTAGCACCTCCATAATGAACAAATGAATGATTATAGTCATTAAAATCATTGACAAAACTCATTATCATCATAATAATCTACCTTTAAGTGTGCGAATATTATCTAAGATAACGTAATTAATTAAGAAAATTAACGATAATGATGAAATAGTTATATTTCCTACGATAACACATGGGACGAAGTGCTGTATCGTTCTTGTTATATCATCGTCATCAAAATCAAATATCATTTATTCAAATTGGGGATATATCAGCACTTTTCGATAACTTGATTTTGGTAATTTTTAACCCTCGATGTAAAAAAAAAGAAATGTTATAAGTACGACCGCTATATGACTGTCTGTCCATACATATATCTTAAACGGATGAACCGATATAGACGCGTTTTTTTTTTATTTGAAAGCTTGGTGGTTTTCAATTTTAAAGATGTTTAAAACACATCAGCAATTTTTTTTTCACAAATACTTAAAGATATTAACGTCGTGTTTAGATTCGTAGTTTAAAAAATCTAGTTTAAGCTATCGAAAAAAGGTGACTATTAAAAAGTTTGAAATAATACGAAGCTCTGTACTTTCACTGCGAAGTATCATTTCAGTTTTCATCAAATAGTTACATAGTACACACGCTAACTCAAACTCAAACTCAAAATCATTTATTCAAACTTGGCTGTAAAACAGCACTTCTTGACGTCAAACATTACAAAAGACAGCCCCCAAAACGCCCTTCACCACTTCCTATGTGTTATCGCTGGGAAGAAGTGGCGCAACAAACTTCCCAGCAACACATGTCTGTCTGTTGGTTTGAAGATCCAGATTAATACAAAAAAACAAATCCAATCTCAAATTATTTGAGACAAAAAATAACTGTTAATTATGTATTTTAAGATGCTTTAACAAATTAATATCATAAAGGATTTTATTTTTGACCTAGTCAACTACAAAATTGTAATTTGCGCTTTCTAATGTATAGTGTAACTGATAAGAATCATCATCGTCCCACTGCTGGGCACAGGCCTCCCCTCCCACGGAGAAGGATTGAGCGTTAATCCCCACGCTTGCTCTATGCGGGTTGGTGATTTCAGACTTTATAGTCCAGGTTTCTTCGATATGTTTTCCTTTACCTTTAATCAGTCGTTGGTGTCCAAGATATACTTAGAAGGGACATACAAACTTAGAAAAGTTGCATTGGTACTTGCCCGACCTGGAATCGAACCCACGCCCTGATCCTTGAGTGGTTGGCTCTTTAACCACTAGGCCACCACACACTTATCCTTAGCCTATATTCTGTACAAATAAAACATGAGAATAAATATTTTTTTATATACTTTATTAGTCTTGTGAGAAGGGGGGCGCAGCGTTCGTTTCCACGTAGTAGATTCCGAAGGACCTGAATATAACATAAAAAATTTTTACAAAAAAATAAAACCGACTTCAAAAACACTGAAAAGTGAAAAAAAAAAGCTTTTAAGTACATCGCTCTAGAAGTCGGTGTCAAGAAGTTGCAACTGTAATACTGTATTTATTTGGACACCGACTTCTAGAGCGATGTACTTAAAAGCTTTTTTTTTCACTTTTCAGTGTTTTTGAAGTCGGTTTTATTTTTTTGTAAAAATTTTTTATTTTTATCTTTTTAGTATCAGGTCCAAAATCTGTTTTCGTCATCCATTTATACACTCCATACCTTCCATAATAGCTATCATAACTCAAGTTTGTAGGAAATTCTCATTAACCGGCCCGTTATAACATCATCCACATACACATCGTCCACATAAATCAAACAAATGCTCATAAAATAAAAAGTACTGAACCAAATTGGATGAAATTTTTATGGGACCAAATGGCAAGTATACTGCATCGAACAAAAAAAGAATTACACAAATCGGACTAGAAACCTCGGAGTAATCGGTGTACATACATAAAAAAAAAATAAAAAAAAAAAAACATACCGGCCGAATTGAGAACCTCCTCCTTTTTTTGGAAGTCGGTTAAAAAGAACAATATATTAAAGCCGAGATAAGAGAGAGAGAGAAAAGATTATCAATAAATCTAACCAACATAAAGATCTGCCGTTTTAAAATAAAATCAATTGTTAACCTTTTGACCGCCACGTCAAAAGAAAGACGTGCCCTCAGCGCCAAGCTAAGAATACATCCATAAATACCTACAATATAGTAGTGAGTTCGGAATTATATCGATTGAAACTGACTATTAATTTTGAAGTTTAAAAGTCTGTCATGTAGTCGTGACCGTGGCGTGCTGGGCACTTTTTGGCTTGTCATTTATTCGTGACTGTAGCGGTCAAAAGGTTATAGGTATCCAATAAAGCAAAGAACTTGGCATTCAATAACATTTCCATTATTTTTAAGGCAAAGCATAAATTTTGTATTGAACTTTGGTCTTACCAAGGTGTATCGGGTTGCCCAAGTAACTAGATTGAGAAGGTCAGATAAGCAGTCTCTTCATGTGGCACACTGGTACTCAACTGCATCAGGTTAGACTGGAAGCCGACCCCAACATATCTTAGGAAAAGGCTAGGCAAATCAAGACTGTAAATACACACCCAGTTTTGGCTGTAGCACCTCCCATTTTCAGGGTCTCCATGGAGCTACAGTTGCTGTTCAGAGCTGACGCTAAGGAGTCGCAGCGTCGGCCTGTGAACCCACCGCCGTTGATCAAAGATTCCGCCATGTAGAACACGCATCTAGAATTAAAATTACAATCAGAATGGTCCAATAAGTCGGTCCGTGGATGGGTGACCATCTTGTCATGTCGAGTCCCTCCGTGTTTCGGAAGGCACGCTAAATTAGTGGGTCCCGGCTGTCATTTGTACATGTTTGGCAGTCGTTACGGGTAGTCCGAAGCCAGAAAGTCCAACAACCAAGTCCTACCAAGGGGTATTGGCCCAGGTAACTGGGTTGAGGAGGTCAGATAGGCAGTCGCTCTTTGTAAAACACTGGTACTCAGCTAAATCTGGTTAAGACGAGAAGCCAACCCCCACATTGCTTCATCATCATCATCACAGCCTTTTTAACGTCCCATTGCTGGGCACAGGCCTCCTCTCACACAGAGAAGGAACACGCTTGGGAAAGGGCAAATGAGGCAGATGATGATGCAGGAAAATTATTGTCTCCATCCAGGAATTAAGGAATAGGCTAGGCAGGTAGCGGTTACCTATGATGACTGCAGTTGTTGTCACCACCACAGCCGGGCATGGCCCTCCCCCCATTGGGGTAGAAGTCCACGTCCCCCGCCGGCAGCAAGATCCCGGAGTACCCCACGTCGGTGTGAATGACCTCTGTGTAGAGCCCGTCAGTTCTACGAAATGAGTGAGGGTTCGTGATCCATCCTGGGAGCGCTGGGTCGAGAGCTACGGAGACGAAAGTATGCCTTAAAATCAATAATATGAAAGGAAGTTGATCTAACAATCAGTCTTACCAAGGGGTATCGGGTTGCCCAGGTAACTGGGTTGAGGTGGTCAGATAGGCAGTCGCTTCACGTATAACACTGGTACTCAGCTGCATTCGGTTAAGACGTAGCCGACACCAACATAGTGTGTGACATAATATGTATATCCTCCGCCGTATATGCGTCTTCTGTGTTGTGCACAGAAGTAGCATAGCGCGACTGCTGTGCACGCGGTTTCGGGTTCGATTTTCATAACACTTCCGAAAAACAATCCGGAGTCTGGAAGTTGGTGCTTGATACACCCGTGCATCGGAGAGCACGTAAATGTCGGTCCTGCTTGTGATCTCTCTCCGGTCGTCTCGAATTGCCGTCCCATCGGACTATGAGAGTACGGGAATAGAGATTGCACCTGTGTCTGCGCAAATTTGCGTGCACTGGTGACTGAGAGACCGCACCGCTCATCCTAGCCACCCACCTAGGCGTCTGTCCCCTTAGCGCTGAGCCCTGCTAGGACTGCGGGATTATACACAACAGTTACCGCAGCCCCAGACGCATAGGGCTTCTGAAGGTTATAGTCAGTAAAAGTCTAACACTCCCTCCAGCTGCACCCTCAGGGTTAGGGATCAATTTGATAATTTCCCACTCAAAAAATAAACCCACGTCATAACCCCGATGCTGATAATCACCTGTGATATAAGCCACCTCTCCCCCGAGCTGCCTGCCGATGATGCCGACCTGGTGTCCGCCGAGGCTGTGCCCCACCAGGTGGTAGTTCTGCAGCGTGGCGCCACTCGCGCTGTTCAGCCACTCGATGTAGCTCGCTACGTGAGGAGCTGGAAACATAATCACTCTAGTCACATCACATAAGTCACATTATCACATCACACTGATCACACTAATATATAGGGTGACTGGTAATTAGTGACCGATGTTTAAACACGTGATTGGTGGCCTAGTGGTTAAAGAGCCAACCTCAAGTGTGAGGGCGTGGGTTCGATTCCAAGTCGGGCAAGTACCAATGCAACTTTTCTAAGTTTGTATGTACTTTCTAAGTATATCTTAGACACCAATGACTGTGTTTCGGATGGCACGTTAAACTGTAGGTCCCGGCTGTCATTGAACATCCTTGGCAGTCGTTACGGGTAGTCAGAAGCCAGTAAGTCTGACGCCAGTCTAACCAAGGGGTATTGGGTTGCCCAGGTAACTGGGTTGAGGAGGTCAGATAGGCAGTCGCTCCTTGTAAAACACTGGTACTCAGCCGAAACCGGTTAGACTGGAAGCCGACCCCAACATAGTTGGGAAAAGGCTCGGGAGATGTATGTATGTGTTTAAACACGTGATTGTACTCATGATTACGAACAACTTTCCCGAAGAAACTTTTTTTTTTTATAATTATAGCAAAATTACTGACAACGCCGTCGCCCGATCACCTGTTAGCGGTCAGGCCGCAAACAGTTGATCGGGAATCTGAAAAAAAATTACAAAAAAAGTTTCTTCGGGAAAGTTGTTTGTAATCATGAGTACAATCACGTGTTTAAATATCGGTCACTAATTACCAGTCACCCTATATAAATGCGAAAGTTTGTGTGTGTATGTTCGTATGTTTGTTACCTCTTCACACCCGAACGGCTGAACGGATTTTGATGAAACTTGGCAGTAATATAGCTTATACATTAGAATTTGTTGTTTATTGTTTGTTTGTCTGAACGCGCTAATCTCAGGCACTACTAGTTCGATTTGAAATTCTTTCAGTGTTAGATAGCCCATTTATCGAGGAAGGCTATAGGCTAAATTTATCCAGGTGCGCGGAGTAGTTCCCACGGGAAGCGCGTGCAATCGCAGAAGCAAGTAAACAAATAAATAAATAACATTTCTCTCAAACTCAAAACTCAAAAACAATTTATTCAAACTTGGCTGTAAAACAGCACTTTTTGAACGTCAAATATTACAAAGACAGCCCCCAAAACGGCCACCCTTCATCTCTATACATGTAAGACTTCAACATAATTTAGGGAAAAGGCTAGCCATATAATATACGTACCAGATCTAATGGAGTTCATGAGCGCTATCATGTAACTGTTGAGGGCACCCACGCTCCAATCTGTCAGGAATAGGTTGATATCCTCAGCAGTCAGGTATGCTGCAAGATAAGATAAACTAATAAAAAACCGGCCAAGTGCGAGTCGGACTCGCGCACGAAGGGTTCCGTACCATTATTTATAAAACGGACAAAAGATCATGTCTGTTTAATGAGAGCCCCCCTCAAATATTAATTTAATTTTAATGCAATTACTTATTTTTGAATTAAGTAATACATTCCATATTCTGTGAATATTTCAAGCATCTACCTGTTGCCGTTATCGATATCGAGCAAAAATGAACAAAAAATCACGTTTGTTGTATGGGAGCCCCCCAAAATATTTATTTTATTCTAGTTTTCAGTATTTGTTGTTATAGTGGCAACAGAAATACATCATCTGTGAAAATTTCAACTCTCTAACTATCACGGTTCATGAGATACAGCCTGGTGACAGACAGACGGACGGACGGACGGAGGAGCGAAAACAATAGGTTTCTGTTTTACCCTTTGGGTACGAAACACTAAAAACGAGATGAGGTCAGCATTTCCTAACTGACTACCTTGAGAAGAAACGCCGAAACAAACTCAAGGGTCATAGTCTCTTTTAGAGTTGAGACATAAAAAGAGGTACTAAATATAAGGTATGAATGAGCAATGTAGGCTTGTGTATCAGCCTTTTATCGTCCCACCGTTGGGTACAGGCCTCCTTTCACACAGAAAAGGATTCAGCGTTAATCACCACGCTTGCTCAATGCGGGTTGATGATATCAGACTATAGTCCAGGTATCCTCGAGATGTTTTCCTTCATCTTTTAATCAGTCGTTGGTGTCTAAGATATATTTAGAAAGTACATACAAACTTAGAAAAGTTGCATTGGTACTTGCCTGACCTGGAATCAAACCCACGCCTTCATACTTGAGAGGTTGGGTCTATACCCACTAGGCCACCACTACTTCTTCGACCCTATAGCCCGTCACAGACTTAGCTATAATACATATTAATACACCGTTCTATATTGTATATTATAGCAAGCTATCACATACTGAGAAATATATATTTTACCTTTATATTGATGGTCGTCCTATTGTATAGTAATATGCAATAATATATATTACGGAATCGCTTGGTGACGTCACAGAAATATATATTATAGCTGAGTTTGCGATCACGCGAAAATTTGTATCTATACTAATATTATAAAGCTGAAGAGTTTGTTTGTTTGTTTGTTTGAACGCGCTAATCTACGAAACTACTGGCTCGATTTGAAAAATTCTTTCAGTGTTAGATAGCCCATTTATCGAGGAAGGCTATAGGCTATATACCATCACGCTAAGACACACGGGAGCGGAGCAGTAACCAAAGATGCGGGTGAAACCGCTGGGGACAGCTTAGAAAATATATAGTAATATGCCTAGCTATAAAAATATTAATATACTAGCTTCCGCCAGCGGTCTCACCCGCGTCCCGTAGGAACAACTCCGGGCACCCGGATAAAAAGTAGCCTATAGCCTTCCTCGTTAAATGGGCTATCTAACACTGAAATAATTTTTCAAATCGGACCAGTAGTTCCTGAGGTTAGCGCGTTCAAACAAACAAACAAACAAACTCTTCAGCTTTATAATATTAGTATATATATTATAGCTAAGTCTGTGACGGGCTTAATAAATAAATTAAAAAATATTTTACCATTGACAGTTTGTACATTGAAATTGGAAGTGGGAGTATTTCTCCATCCATGGACAATGAACACTGTCTTCTTGCCAGGATCGTAGTGAGAGGCTTTGAGGACCTCGTCAGCTCCATACGGGATGGGCTGGCTCACTTGAGGGTTATGTCTGGGAACATCAGTGTGAGAAGCTTAGATTATCGTGTGTGCTGCAGGTTGACTAATAAGGGTATTTTTTTAATGTAGCCTATACGTTAAATAGCTTTGCCAGTCTAACTAAGGGGTATTGGGTTGCCCAGGTAACTGGGTTGAGGAGGTCAGATAGGCAGTCGCTCCTTGTAAAACACTGGTACTCAGCTGAATCCGGTTAGACAGGAAGCCGACCCCAACATAGTTGGGAAAAGGCTCGGGGGATGATGACGTTAAATAGCTGTAAAATATTTAGGTACTTGTTTTAATTAATTTGGTAATTTTACTGTTTGGAAATAAAAATATGGCTCTGTAGTGCATTTATGATTAAGGAATGCCAAATTGCCAATTAATAAATTGATTAGGGAATGCCAAATGAATTAAAACATGTAAATATTTGACAGCTATTTGTGACGTTGCCAGCTTTTGGAATACACGCTCATAAGGCCCATTTAGACGGGGAGTTTCTCGTCTCGAAGATACGATAATTGAAGGAAAGATTTCCTTCGTCTAAACATTCACTCTTCTCGCCCGTTGACATGAGCGACAAGCGGCGTGTCATTTAGCTATCGTATATGTCATATACGAATCTCGCTGGCGACATTATAGTTCTTGCCTGAATGTAAACATTTTGTTACGATTATGTTATGGCGGTTATTGCTTACGATAGTCGCGGAGATATTCTCGTACCGAAACGTGCGAGATACTCTCTCCATCTAATTGGGCCTAAAGCATCAACATATAAATCACGCAGTAAAGGAAACAGCCTTCTCGACCAACCCTTAACCTACCTCGTAAAAAGATGATATTTATTGTCTTCAGCGGGATTGTAACTGGCAGAAGTAAGCAGGTCTGAGGTGGTGATCCAGGTGTCCACTAGCTCAGCGCCATCAGGTGCGCTCATGTATTGGTAGCGAGGACCTGGAGATTGTCTGCTCACTACATCGTCTGTTGGGTAAGCTGGAACAGTTGAGGTTTTTAAGCTGGGAGATGAAGGGGCTCGTGGCTAAGTAACAGCCGCACGGGTCGATAAACCATAAGGTTAAGCAACGCTTGGCGCGGTCAGTCCGTGGATGGGTGACAATCTTGTCATGACGCGTTCCGCCGAGTTTCGGAAGGAATTTAAAATAGGGATGCGGACAACTAGTCAAATTCAATACTTTTATAGAACTGTCAAAAACGGTTACTCTCTATGCAATTTGTATGAAAACACCACATATGACGTCACAGATTTTTCACATCAATCCGTATGCTTATTTCGATTACACTACCAATAAAAAAATAAAAACAGTTTTCGGTTCAAAACGATGAATAAAACCGACGTCATTTTAAGATGCTTTAGAAAATGAATATGATAAATTATTTTATTTATGACCTAGTCCCCATCCCTATTATTGGGTCCCGGCTGTCATTTGTACATGCAGTCGTTATGGGTAGTCAGAAGCTAGAAAGTCTGACAGTCTTACCCAGGAGTTGCCCAGGGAATTAAGTTGAAGAGGTCAGATAGGCATTCGCTCCACGTAAAACACTGGTACTGAGCTGCATCCGGTTAAGACTGGAAGCTGACCCCAACATAGCTTGGGAAAAGGCTAGGCAGATGATGATACAGATGAAATTAATGTACACTTTTCGTGTGGTTACGCGTAGTCTGATAGTGATGATGATGATGATGAAATAATCCCGTTGGCGCAATGGTTAGCACGCCGGACTGCCGAGCTGAAAGTTCCAGGTTTGATTCCCGGCACAATCGACATTTGTGTGATGAGCATGATGTTGGCTGTGGTCTGGGTGTTACAATATGTATTTATAAACATATATGAATAAAGTATATGTAGTTTATCAGTTGTGTTGGCACCCATAACACAAGCTAATCAATAGCTTAACATGGGGCCAACCGACCGTGTGTGAAAAAGGTGTCCCGATAGAAAATATCATCATCATCATCATCACAGCCTTTTTATCGTCCCACAGCTGGGCACAGGCCTCCTCTCGCAGGGAGAAGGATTGAGCGTTAATCACCACGCTTGCTCAATGCGGGTTGGTGATTTCAGACTTTATAGTCCAGGTTTCCTCGAGATGTTTTCCTTCACCTTTAATCAGTCATTGGTGTCCAAGATAAACTTAGAAAGTACATATAACTTAGAAAAGTTACATTGGTACTTGCCTGACCTGGAATCGAACCCGCGCCCTCATGACTCACGACTACAAAAAAATATATGATGGCATCCAGGCCGATTGTCGGCTACGGCGGCCGTTCTCTTTTATGGAGATCAGCCAGCTGCGCAGGACATATTATAGTGCACAAGCATTCGCGCAGACACAGGCACCATAGTGACACACACACTCTCTATTCCCTCACTCTCATAATCCGATAGGACGACAATCCGACACGATCGGAGAGAGATCAGGCGCAGGACCGACATTTACGTGCTCTCCGATGCACGGGTGAATCAATCACCAACTTCCAGACTCCAGGCTGCTTTATGAAAGTTTTTCAAAACCCACAAAGCGATTTCGGCCTGACCCGGGATTCAAACCCCAGACCTCGTGCACAGCAGTCGCGCCTTTTCGACCACTAGACCAACGAGGCAGTCACAAAATATATATATATATATATATATATACTAAAAAAATAATAATAATTTATACCTACCAGTTATTGACAAAGAATTACTACTCAGTAGACACACAAACAGTATGGGAATCATGATCACAAATAACAATTAATTTACACTCTTGAAAATATCTTAAGATACGTAATTAAAATAATGAGTAAATTAATTTACATAGATCTGATATCTTTGCTAATCTTACGCTTATCTTTTATTTGGCAAAAACATATATGAATCAAACAAATACAGGAGGTTTTTAAAAGCTTTTATTTAACTTGCCGTGTATGTACATGTATGTTACGGTGGATTCTTTGAACTCAATTTTGAAGTAGATATCTTCAACCGATTGAGCTGAAATTTTGTATACACGTTCAGTTTGGATGAGAATGCACGATATGTTATATGATGTTATTCTAAATCCAATATGGCGGACCGTCCAAGATGGCGGAATAGTTATTTTTAATGAATTTCAACAATATGGGTATCAAATGAAAGGACTTATTGAGAGTGACTTAAAAAATTATTTGACGTTATTCTAAATATAATATGGCGGACCATAAAAGCTTTTTAAAAAAAGTTTTTTTCTTTTAATTTATTAACCTCATCGACGATCCTATGGGCGCAATGGTTACCACGCCGGACTGCTGAACTGAGGGTCCCGGGATCTATTCCCGGTATAGTCATTTGTGTGATGAGCGTCCAACTGGGTGTTATAATATACAACGTGTAACGTTAAATGCGCAAAACCTGAAAATAGTTTGATCAGAATAACGAGCAGTATCTAATTAAATCACTTTTTGATATAGGTCACATTTAAAAAAAAAATCTTCACTTAAAACGTTGTCCTGTCTATTAGATTGTAAGTCAAGCCATTAGCTGCTCGAACCCAATAAAATAGGTAAACAAACACAAATTGTTGTTAACTAATTTAATTTTTCCCATCCGCGGGACAATAATATCTCTTATTTCAATGCCAATACGAATCATCCATGCAGTAAATACCATGAATTAGTTAAAGTGAACAATATTTTTTTTCTCTGGAATGTAGTTTATCAGTTGTATTTGTGTTTCAGTGTGTGTTATGAATCAGTTGTGGTGTAGTTTATAACGGATAAACTCAAAAACTACTTAACCGATTTTATAAATTCTTTCTTGATTAGAAAGCTACATTATATACCAGTAACTCATGCTATATTTTATTTTAGAAAGAATAGGGGTCCGTATGAAATTTGGGGTTTTTCGGACCCAAGGTGTGAGAAATCAAAAAAGTTCCAATCACTGGTTTACAATATACATATCTTTAAGGATTTTCATTCCACGATATATGATTACCACGAAAAACATTCAATGTAAAAAAGCCAAGTCTCTCTATGCAATCTTTTCACCGTAAAAAGTTTTGAGATCGCATCGTAGCCAAGTCCTCTTCACCTTATTTTGTAATGATAAATCAATATTTAGAGACTGTATCAATAGTTTTACTTACATTATCATAATAGGGACTTGGCAATGGGGGGGGAGAAATAGCCGCGAATCGGTTCGAGAAAAGATGGTACCATAGATTATACACTAATAATGGTACGGCCGTGCCCGCTCTGCTTGAGACTTGGCTGGGGCACTCCCGTGCCCCCAGATGATAACACATTAAAACACCATGTATAAACACGATATAGTACGTTCAGTTTCACGCACGATTTTATCAATCAGTCGATATTATCACGGGGGAACCATGCGAATGACGTCACAACACTAGTTACAATACACAGGGTTTGTCTGCGTGTTTTTTACCTTTGAACATTATATCTATGAAACAGGATTAACTTATATCCACGAATACGTGATAAGATAAACATAATATTTCCTTAATATTTTTGGCCTTAATTAGGTTGTTTTCCATGCTAAAACTATTCATCATCTCCGGAGCCTTTTCCCAACTATGTAGGGGCCGGCTTCCAATCTAACCGGATTTAGCTGAGTAACAGTGCTTTACAAGGAGCGACTGCCTATCTGACCTCCTCAACCCAGTCACCCGGGCAACCAAATACCCCTTGGTAGCGTCAGACTTACTGGCTTCTGACTACCCGTAACGACTGCCAAGGATGTTCAATGACAGCCGGGACCTACAGTTTAACGTGCCATCCGAAACACAGTCCGATGCTAAAACTATTGAAGAACTCGTGGCTAAGTATCAGGCGCACGGGTCGGTCCGTGGGACCATCTTGTCATGACGAGTTCCTCCGTGTTTCGGAAGGCACGTTAAATTGTTGTGTCCCGGCTGACATTTGTACATCTTTGGCAATCGTTACGGGTAGTCAGAAGCCAGAAAGTCTGACAACCAGTCTTCCCAAGGGGTATCGGGTTGCCCAGGTAACTGGGTTGAGGATGTCAGATAGGCAGTCGCTCCTTGTTAGACACTGGTACTCAGCTGAATCCGGTTAGACTGGAAGCCGACCCCTACATAGTTGGGAAAAAGGCTCGGGAGATGATGATGATTATTTTTACTAAATCGTCATAAATACGTAAAGATAATTTTGTTTTGATACTGTGACGAATTTTATTTTGGCGTTGTTATAAAGGCAAAAAATACGTACTTAAAGATATGCTACACGTATGCCAATTAATTACTTATATTAATTAATATTAAACGAGTCATTTATTATGTTTTTGATAACGATTACAATCTGTGTAATTACCGTATTAATACTGACTAGCTTGGTCACAGTATTTTGTCTGTGTATGTATAATATTATTTGAGTATTCCATATCTTTTCCACGGTTACACGCGCGTCCCGAGGGAACTATGAAGATGATAATGCCTAGGCCGATTGTCGGCTACAGCGGCCGCTCTTTCTAAGGAGATCAGACCGCTGCGCAAGACAATATGTGTGCACTATATATTATAGTGATCGATACACCCGTGCATCGGAGAGCACGTAAATGTCGGTCCTGCTTGTGATCTCTCTCCGGTCGTGTCGGATTGCCGTCCCATCGGACTATGAGAGTGAGGGAATAGAGGGTGCACCTGTGTCCGCGCAAATACTTGTGCACTATAATATGTCCTGCGCAGATGGCTGATCTCCTTAGGGAGAACAGCCGCCATGGTTGACAATCTTTTATTGTATTACATTAAAATTAATCCTAAATATTATTCACCCCGTTATAGACGTACCTATGTATATTTATCACTTTAATTTTCCCAAACCTACCTGTTCATACTTGAAACTTGCAAATTTTCCCAATCAACTTCGAACCATATGGCTTTAGCAATAAAGTTGAAAATATATTAAGGATTTTTGCCAGATTGTTAATCATTGTATTGACTTTTATTACTTCAAAATCGGGCCGGTAGCTTTGTGATAAGCCCTGAAACGTATTCAGCTTTATATCAATATATAGGGTGTAACAAAACTAGTGCACCATATTTTTACAGGTCATCTAGTACATGCTAAGGATCATGTTTACCACAGTAAAAGCCATGAAAACGACAACATATTTCATAAAATTTATCATCAAAATCGCCAAATTGTATGCAAAACGCCGGTCTCTATGAAGGCGCTCGATCGTTCACCCCTAGGTCATTCAACTATTTTTGTGGTAAACATGATCCTTAGCATGTACTAGATGACCTGTAAAATATGGTGCACTAGTTTTGTTACACCTTATATATCAAGATTAAGATCTGGGCTTGAGTGGGGTGTAATCTTTTCACTAGATCTAAGTTTTAGGCAATATAATAAATAATCTCTGATTGTAATCACTTATTTTTAGCTAAGATGTCGGCGGCTGCTATAATTCTAGTTATATTCATCGCTTCGGTATGTTCAGGTATGTTACTAAACCTAGATCTATACTGATGGCATCCAGGCCGATTGTCGGCTACGGCGGCCGTTCTCTTTTATGGAGATCAGCCAGCTGCGCAGGACATATTATAGTGCACGCACATTTGCGCGGACACAGGTGCACTCTCTATTCCCTCACTCTCATAGTCCGATGGGACGGCAATCCGACACGACCGGAGAGAGATCAGGCGCAATAACGACATTTACGGGTGAATCAATCACCAACTTCCAGACTTCGGGCTGCTTTATGAAAGTTTATCTCAAACCCATAAAGTGATTTCGGCCCAACCCGGGGTTGAACCCGAAACCCCGTGCACAGCAGTCGCGTGTTGCGACTACTAGACCAACGAGGCAGACGATCTTTATAATATTATAAAGAGGAAAGTTTTGATTGTTTGTTTGGATAATAGAACAAACAACTTTGCAACCTTCGTGTCTTCATCCTCCTTCCGCCCTCATCCCAAATTGTATTTGTGGTCGGCGCAGCATGTTTTTGTCTTCCACGCTCTTCTATCTGCCGTCATCTCACAAGTTACATTCTGTCTAGCCATATCAACTTTCACACAATCCATCCATCGTTTCTTTGGTTGTCCCCTTCCTCTATATCCATACACGTTCATACTCAAAACCTTCCTCACAACATGATCCTCATGCCTCCTCATAACATGGTCATACCATGATAGCCTTTGATAGAAGTCGTGGTGGCCTAGTGGTTAAAGAGCCAATCTCTCAAGTACGAGGGCGTGGGTTCGATTCCAGGTCGGGCAAGTACCAATGCAACTTTTCTAAGTTTGTATGTACTTTCTAAGTATATCTTGGACACCAATGACTGTGTTTCGGATGACACGTTAAACTGTAGGTCCCGACTGTCATTGAACATCCTTGGCAGTCGTTACGGGTAGTCAGAAGCCAGTAAGTCTGACGCCAGTCTAACCAAGGGGTATTGGGTTGCCCGGGTAACTGGGTAGAGGAGGTCAGATAGGCAGTCGCTCCTTGTAAAACACTGGTACTCAGCAGAATCCGGTTAGACTGGAAGCTGACCCCAAGATAGTTGGGAAAAGGCTCGGGAGATGGACCATGATAGCCTTTATAATATAGTATGACAGTTACATTAATATCTAATTTGTTCAAGGTCTGCCAGCCATACCTGACGATGTGGTGATCAAACCGTCTCCAGGTCCTCGCTACCAGTACATGAGCGCGCCTGATGGCGCTGAGCTGGTGGACACGTGGGTCACTAGGTCAGACCTGATGGCGGCTGCGAGATACAACCCTGGGGATAATGGTTATCATCTGTTCACCAGGTAAAGTAATCTGAATTCATCATCAGCCTTTTTATCGTCCCACTGCTGGGTACAGGCCTCCTCTCACATGGAGAAGGATTGAACGTTAATCACCACGCTTGCTCAATGATTTCACTTTATAGTCCAGATTTCCTCGAGATGTTTTCCTTCACCTTTAATCTGTCATTGGTGTCCAAGATATACTCAGAAAGTACATACAAACTTAGAAAAGTTGCATTGGAATTGATGCTTTATCCACTAGGCCACCACAAAATCTGAAGTAATGTAAAAATGCACAAAATGTGTGGTAAACATGATCCTTAGCATGTACTAGATGATCTGTAAAATTATGGTGCAATAGTTTTGTTAGACCTTATATAGGTAAAATTAGACCTTATATATAGGCAAGGTTACATAATAATTTATGTTTGTCTCCAGACAGAATCGCCAAGTGAGTCAGCCGATCCCATATGGCGCTAATGCTGTTCTCAGAGCGTCCCACTACGACCCTGCTAAGAAGACAGTGTTCATAGTCCACGGCTGGAAGAACTTCCCACAATCTTTGTTCAATGTGGAGATGGTTTACGGTGTGTGAGTTTTAAGCTTCCTCATCATCTCCCGAGCCTTTTCCCAAGCTATGTTGGGGTCGGCTTCCAGTCTTAACCGGATGCAGATGAGTACCAGTGTTTTACGTGGAGCGACTACTTGTCTGACCTCTTCATCCCAGGTACCTGGGTAACCCTTGGTAAAACTGGTTGTCAGACTTTCTGGCTTCTGACTACCCGTAACGACTGCCAAAGATGTATAAACGACAGCCGGGACACAACAATTTAGCGTGAATTTCGAAACACGGAGAAACTTGTCATGATAAGATGGTCACCCATCCGCGGACCGACCGCGGTAACCTAACCTAATGATCTTTTGACACGTGCGACTGTTACTTAACTCCTCCTTATAGTTTTATTATCTTTCTTATTAATATACTACCTGTTCCCCGTGGTTCCACCCACCGGGAACTGCTTCGCACACCCGGATAAAAAGTAGCATATGTCCATTCTCAGACTCTCCACTCCCTTCTTATTCATGTCGTCTTTCAGGCAATCAATCCATCTCTTCCTTGATCTACCTCTACCTCTCCATCCATTCACATTCATACTTAAAAAAGGAAGATGTATATCTAAGGCCGCTTTCCCACTGGCGTTTTAGGAGCGTTGGAACTTCTTCGTCTGCGCAGCGCGTTTTATATCAGGTACGGGACGGCGTGGTTGTACTTGTTGCCAAAAAACGCAAGAAACTGGCGACGTTAGCGTCGCGTCTGCGCTACGTTGGCGCTGCGCAGACTTAGGCTTAGGCTTGGAGAAGCGCCAACGCTCGTAAAACGCCAGTGGAAAAGCGGCCTAAGTAATAATTTCTGCCTTCAGCGTACCTGATAGCCGAGGACGTTAATCTCATCATGGTGGACTGGAGCAAGGGAGCCGAAGGCAACTACATGTCCTCACTGCTCAACGTACCCAGATCTGGTGAGTTAGCATGAGTGACTGGACTAATACCATCACAGTCTCATCATCATCATCAGCCTATCGCAGTCCACTGCTGGACATAGGCCTCTCCAAGTGCACGCCACTGAGATTGATTTTCGGCTTCTCGCATCCAGCTCCTGCCAGCCGTCTTGCGCAAGTCATCACTCCACAGGCACAGTCTTATAGCCGACGTCAATTTTGAATTTTTAAACCAAGAAAGAATATTTTTAATGGCGTCCAGACTGATTTCCGGCCATGGCGGTCGTTCTAAGCAAAGAGTGTACAATATACTACGTAAGGTTCTAAGAAAATCAGGCTGCTGCGCAGTAGGCTTAGCATGGCGATTCTATATCTATTCTATCAAGAAAAGGCAAAGTTCTTTCTGTCAATGTCAACATGTCTTCTGGCCGAGCATGGCGCGAGCTGTCAACTCGCATATAGTCGCTTTTAGTCGATCGAAGAAAAGAAAAATTTCTTCAAATAATTTCATAAGAAATCTTATGTCAATCTGTCTATCATTCTATCACTTTTCTATCATTTTGTCCATAGATAAAAAACATACATACATACAAAAAAACATACCAGCCGAATTCAGACCCTCCTCCTTTTTTTGGAAGTCGGTTAAAAACCCACAAAGCGATTCGAATCCAACATCCCGTGCACAGTAGCCGCGTTATGCGACTACTAGACCAACGAGGCAGTATTATTGACATGATCATTTCTTCACTCCTCATTTTAGCGGAACACGTAGCGAGATACATCGAGTGGCTGAACAGCGCGAGCGGCACCACGCTGCAGAACTACCACCTGGTGGGGCACAGCCTCGGCGGACATCAGGCCGGCATCATCGGCAGACAGCTCGGGGGACAAGTGGCTTATATCACTTGTATGTATCTCAAGTTTATTCCATAAAAAGTGGTGGCCTAGTGGTTGAAGAGCCAACCTCGCAAGTACCAATGCAACTTTTCTAAGTTTGTATGTACTTTCTAAGTATATCTTGGACACCAATGACTGTGTTTCGGATGGCACGTTAAACTGTAGGTCCCGGCTGTCATTGAACATCCTTGGCAGTAGTTACGGGTAGTCAGAAGCCAGTAAGTGTGACGCCAGTCTAACCAAGGGGTATTTGGTTGCCCGGGTAACTGGGTTGAGGAGGTTACATAGGCAGTCGCTCTTTCTAAAACACTGGTACTCAGCTGAATCCGGTTAGACTGGAAGCCGACTCTAACATAGTTTGAGTTCAGGAGAGCGTTAATGGCGGCTTCTGTTCTATGAATAGGCGACTTGGAATTCTGTTAGGAGTTTGGGGCGAATGATGACCAGGGAGTAAAGATCTTCATATCCCGCAGTAAAGAAGGATCCTCCGACCAGACGGGTGTTCTGTCTTGCGGGCTACTGCCCCGACAGCTGTTGTCGGGTTCTCCTATATATGTTGAATGACGTTGAGAACTCTGTTTGTGCGATGCAGGATAGCTTCACTACATAGTATAAAACAATGTCGCTTTCTCTGTCCCTATGTCCCTTTGTATGCTTAAAGCTTTGAAACTACGCAACGGATTTTGATGCGGTTTTTTTTAATAGATAGAATGATTCAAGAGGAAGGTTTATATGTATAATTTTAGTATCAGCATTGCACCCGTGCGAAGCCGGGGCGGGTCGCTAGTTTTCATATAGAACTAAATGGCGCTGTATGTAGTGACGCTACAGGAGTATACTTAAACCTTCAAATCTCTTCAATCTTCTCATCATCATCATCATCATCACAGCCCTATTTATCGTCCCACTGCTGGGCACAGGCCTCCTCTCCTAGGGAGAAGGGTTGAGCGTTAATCACCACGCTTGCTCAATGCGGGTTGGTGATTTCTGACTTTATAGTCCAGGTTTCCTCAAAATGTATTCCTTCACCTTTAATCAGTCATTGGTGACCAAGATAAACTTAGAAAGTACGTATAGCTTATAAAAGTTACATTGGTACTTGCCCGACCTGGAATCGAACCAGCACCCTCATACTCGAAAGGCTGGTGCTTTAACCACTAGACCACCACTACTTCTTCTTCTAATCTTCTGAAATCTAGCAAATATTCTCTTACTCAGCTCTCGACCCTGCGATGCCCGGCTGGATTGTTAACCCCAACGGCTTCCAGCCAACGGACGGGGTCTATACCGAGGTCATGCATACAAACGGAGGAGTGTTCGGCAAGCTGGCCCCCATGGGGGACGTGGACTTCTATCCCAATGGGGGGATAAATATGCCCGGCTGCCAGGATAATGATTGTAGCCATCATCGGTGAGTTGATTGTTTCTTTCATTTACTTCTCGTAGACAAGGATGTGATCAGCCCTTCATCCCCCTTGCCCTTATCTCAATATTAATTTTTAGTTTTTCATTTATTAGTTGGTTTATAAAGGCTACTACACACATGCCGGCGGAAATGCCGCCGGGTTTTTGCCGAGCCACTGTGCTCCTTTGCTATACTCCTTTGTGTGGTGGCCGGCGGCGGCTTGAAATACCGTCGGGTGCACGGCGGCTTGGCCGGCTGCTTACCCGACAGCCCTGCCCCGCCGGTACTGTGTGTAGGAGCCTTTATGATCCTTGGCAGTCGTTACGGGTCGTCGGAAGCCAGTAAATCTGACATCAGTCTAACCAAGGGGTACTGGGTTGCCCGTGTAACTGGGTTGAGGAGGTCCGATAGGCAGTCGCTTCTTGAAAAACAATGATACTCAGCTAAATCCGGTTAGACTAGAAGCCGACCCCAATATAGTTGGGAAAAGGCTCCAGAGATGAAGATGATAGTTGGTTTATTATTAATGGTTGGTGTATTATTATTGATTAGCTATAGTTTTAACTTTCATCCCCAATTTTATCCCCTTAGAGTCTCAGCCCGATCGGTTTAAAATTATCAAAGTTTCATACAATCATTCATCCCCTAATTTTGAGGATAGAATTGATCGAAATACTTTCCGCCTGCATGCCAAATTTCAGCCCGATCCGTCCAGTGATTTGGGCTATGCGTTGATAGATCACTATATCAGTCAGTCACCTTTGAGTTATACCAGTATATTTTTAGGTAGCTATCTAGCGCGAACTAGACTGCTCAATAACGACTTTTTAAAATCATTAGTCTTGGGGAACTATTCTAATGTGCTCAAGGCCTCTAAAAGGTGTAAGACTGCCCTGCTTATCGCAAAAAATTTAATCTCTCTACCTACCCTATTAATTTAATTTATAAAGCCGTTTGGAGTCGAAACGCTCGGACCATGGGGCCCGAGTTCACGTCTAGTACATGCTAAGGATCATGTTTACCACAAAAAAAGTTACGAAAACATCAACATATTTTATTAAATTTATCATCACGGTCGCCAAACTGTAAGCATAACACCGGTCTCTATGAAGGCGGTCGATCGTTCACCCCTAGGTCATTCAACTTTTTTTGTGGTAAACATGATCCTTATGTACTAGATGACTTGTAATAATAAGGTGCACTAGTATTGTTACACCCTATATGTTTATTTTAATTGTATCTACATAAAGATGTATTGAAATTCATAAAATAGATTATTATATAGAACACTAAAACTTAAAAACAAATTATAAATATTTCAGGACTATTTATTACATGGCAGAATCGCTAACCCACGGAGGTTTTACTGGTCGTCGATGCGCAGACCTCGCCGCGGCGCTCGCTGGCAATTGTAGCGACACAGACATACTGCACATGGGTGGAGTTATTCCTAAGACTGGGTACGTATACTTGTGGTCTAGGTCAAAAAAAAAGTACTTTGATAAATGGTATTTATTTTGCAAATAGGTTGAAATCAACACTTTTACACGTCAACACATTTTTTATTAAAAACGAGATGAGGTCGGCATTTCCTAACTGACTGCCTTGAGAAGAAACGCCGAAACAAACTCAAGGGTCATAGTCTCTTTTAAAGTCCAGACATAAAAAGAAATTACATACTAAAGTATGGATGAGCACTTTATTTATTTACTAGCTATTTATTTACTAGCTGTTGCCCGCGACGTCGTCCGCGTGGGCATTAGTTGATTAAACATCCAATTTGGTTAAGTACTTTTTATTTTATGAGTATTTGTTTGATTTATGTGGTTGATGTTATAAAGGGCTGGTTAATGAGAATATACCACAAACTTGAGTTATGATAGCTATTCATTAGCTATTATAGAAGGTATGGAGTGTATAAATGGATGACGAAACACGATTTTGGACCTGATACTAAAAAGATAAAAACATTTTGTTTTTACAAAAAAATAAAACCGAAAAAAAAGGTGAAAAATGCTTTTTTTTCACATTTTAGTATTCTTGAAGTTGATTTTATTTTTTTGTAAAAAAAATTGTTCTTTCTACTAGCGCTTACGATTGTAGAAAGACGTCTTGGCTACAGGCCCTGTATTTATATTTTCAGATCAACTGGCATATATTATCTGAGGACCAACGCTCTCCCGCCTTTCTCTCAAGATTGACATAAAAATAAATTTAATTTATAAAGCTGTTTTAATTATTATTCTCTGACAAATACCTTTGATGTGGATGGATATAGAGGAAGGGGATGACCAAAGAAACGATGGATGGATTGCGAGAAAGTTGACATGGCTAGAAAGAATGTAACTTGTGAGATGACGGCAGATAGAAGAGCGTGGAAGACAAAAACATGCTGCGCCGACCCCAAATAAAACTTGGGATAAGGGCAGGAGGATGATGATGAAATACCTGCTGTGGGGTTTTAAGAGCCAGTTTCACAGGTTGCTGATAAGTTCCAGATAGTTTATTTGGCAGATAATTTCATACAAATTCTGTTACATTTTTGTAGATAGTGGCTATCCGTAACCTGTGAAACTGGCCCTTAGAGTCTAGAAGTTGGTGATTGATACACCCGTGCATCGTGTCGCACGTTGCAGTCGGTCCTGCTTGTGATCTCTCTCCGGTCGTGTCAGATTGCCGTCCCATCGGACTATGAGAGTGAGGGAATAGAGAGTGCACCTGTGTCCGCGCGAATGTGCGTGCACTATAATGTGTCCTGCGCAGCTGGCTGATCTCCTTACGAGAGAACTGCCGCCATGGCTGACGGTGGTACTTTACCGCGGCCCTGGCACACAGGGACCTCCAGAAGGAACATAGTGGGTTTTAGTCAGTAAGAGTCTGACACTCGCTCCAGCTGCACACACAGCGGGAGGGGTCATTTAGTGATTTCCCACCTAAAAACGCGTAATAAAACAACAAAAATAATATTGTAAATTTTATTTATTTCTTAATTTTGTATAAAATATTACTTAGTATCTAAATTATTGCTAATACATTAGTATATAATATGGCATTAAATTTTTCCATCATAATCCATATGAATTCATTTGGATCCACGTCGCGGCAAAACAACTTCCAGCAATTGGGTAAAAAGTTGCCTATGTCCTTTGTCAGGCTCTAGACTATATGTGTACAAAATTTCATTCAAATCGGTTCAGTAGTTTTGGCGTGAAAGCGTGACATACAGACAGGGTTACTTTAGTTTATTTTGTACTTAATATATAAAAATTACGTGTCAAGTTGTTTGTTCGCGATGGACTTCTAAACTACTCAACCGATTTTAATAAAATTTGCACACCGTGTGCAGTTTGATCCAACTTGAAAGATTACTACGTGACGCTAAGGTCGCGGGTTCGATTCCTGAGTCAAACATTTGTGTGCATGAACATGGGTGTTTGACTTAGTCTGGGTGTTCCTATGTATAATATGTATGTATTTACAAAAGAAAAGTATATAAGTACGTTTATCAGTTGTCTAGTACCCACAGTACGAGCTCTGCTTAGTTTGGGACTAGATGACGTTGTGTGAATGTGTGAGGGATATGAGAAGCTAAGGGTTCTGGGTTCGATTCCCGGCATGGTCGACATTTATTGTGTGATGAGCATGCTTGTTGGCTGTGGTCTGGATGTTATAATATGTATTTATAAATATATATGTGTAAAGTATAGGTAATTTATCAGTTGTGTTAGCACCCATAACACAAGCTAATCAATAGCTTACCACGGGGCTAACCGACCGTGTGTGGAAAGTTGTCCCGATATATTGCAAACTACAATATATAATGTCAGTCGTTACGGGTAGTCAGAAGCCAGTAAGTCTGACGCCAGTCTAACCAAGGGGTATTGGGTTGCCCGGGTAACTGGGTTGAGGAGGTCAGATAGGCAGTCGCTCCTTGTAAAACACTGGTACTCAGCTGAATCCGGTTAGACTGGAAGCCGACCCCAACATAGTTGGGAAAAGGCTCGGGAGATGATGACGATGATATATAATATATATTATATATTACTATAGTATACATGTATGTTCACACGATGTTCTGCGTGATGCCCAAGGGCTGGACGTGGAGGACATTGAGGCCAGAGATGTTCTGCTGGAAGTACTGCATGCGGTTCGCCAGTTCGATGCCCGGGTAAGGCTCTTCCTTTTTTACAGGGGGAGGCGGCCGCGGCGGCTGTCGGGTAGGTAAACAACTTAATTTTATTATAACTATACGATTAGATCGACATTGTCACTTAATGTCTGCAAAAATCCCTTAAAATGGTAGTGAGTGAGTGTGGGTGAGTGACTTGGTAAGTAAGTGTGGGTGGGTGTAGGTGAGTGAGTGAATAGGTGAGTGAGTAGGTTTGTAAGTGAGTGGGTGAGTTAGTAGGTTTGTAAGTGAGTGGGTGAGTGAGTAGATTTGTAAGTGAGTGGGTGAGTGAGTAGGTTTGTAAGTGAGTGGGTGAGTGAGTAGTTAGGTGTGTGTGGGTCAGTAAGTAGTTAGGTGAGTTTGGGTGAGTGAGTAGTTAAGTGTGTGTGGGTGAGTAAGTAGTTAAGTGTGTGTGGGTGAGTAAGTAGTTAAGTGTGTGTGGGTGAGTAAGTAGTTAAGTGTGTGTGGGTGAGTAAGTAGTTAAGTGTGTGTGGGTGCGTGAGTAGTTAGGTGTGTGTGGGTGAGTAGCTAGTTAAGTGTGTGTGGGTGAGTGCGTAGATAAGTGAGTGTAGGTGAGTGAGTAGGTAAGTGTGCATGGGTAAGTGCACATACCTTGTTTTTCTTGTTATCGTGCATCATCTTGGTGTGCTTGTAGATGCTGGTCGGCCACATGAAGGTGGCGGGGCACAGCTTGCACTTGTAGATCTTGCTGGTCGGTCGCTTCGTGTGCATCGCCCACACATGACCTTTTAGACGTTTTACCGTCTGGAAATTTAAATAATCAATTACTTATTGTTATATACACAACAAAACATGTGATAAAAGTCGTGGTGGCTTAGTGGTTAAAGCACCAGCCTCTCAAGTGTGAGTGTGCGGGTTCGATTCCAGGTCAGGCAAGTACCAATGTTACTTTTATCCTACTACTATTATAAAGGCGAAAGTTTGTAAGTATGGATGTATGGATGTTTGTTACTCTTTCACGTAAAAATTACTGAATGGATTTGAATGAAACTTTACCACAATATAGCTTATACATCAGAATAACACATAGACTACTTTTTGTCTACTTTTTGTTTACTTTTTGTCTTTTTGTATGCCGTGTAGCGACGGCTTAAGAATACATATGTCGCTACCCCTTCTTCCAGTGGGTGTCGTAGAAGTCGACTAATGGAGTAAAATATGCACCGAACACCAGTGCGAGAGAAGGAAAACTCGAAAAAAAACCCTCTATCAACCCGTCTGGCCAGCGTGATAGCAGTAGGCTAAATTCCTTTAATGTGCAGAAAGAAGAAGCCACGGCCCCTAGTTCCCGGCAGTCCCGCTATTCCCGGTCACGGTGGCGACCGTGGTTACGGCGGGACAGGGGGTGCGAAGAATCTCCGGGTTACGGGAGGCCACCAAACAAAACTAACTCTTGCGACGTACAACGGCCGCACGCTACGGCTTGACTCGCATCTGGCGCAACTCGAGGTGGAACTTGGGAAGATTAGGTGGCACATATTAGGGTTATGTGAAGTTCGAAGAGAGGGGGAGGACACCATAACCCTCGAATCAGGTCACCTAATGTACTTCCGAGAGGGAGACCAACAATCCCAAGGTGGCGTTGGGTTTCTGGTTAATAAGTCCCTAGCTGATAACGTTGTAGAGGTGTCTAGTGTGTCGAACAGGGTAGCGTACCTTATCGTAAAGCTCACCAACAGGTATAGCCTCAAGGTAGTGCAAGTGTACGCACCGACCTCGACACACTCAGACGATGAAGTGGAGGATATGTTTGATGATATATCAAGGGCCCTCCACTTCACTACAAAGACCCATTACACCGTTGTCATGGGGGACTTCAACGCTAAAGTGGGAGTACAGATTTGCGGCGAATCGGTAGTAGGATCCCATGGATTTGGAAGCAGGAATCATAGGGGGCAAATGCTCGTCAACTTCCTCGAACGCGAGGGGCTCTTTTTGATGAACTCCTTTTTCAAAAAGCAGCCCCAAAGGAAGTGGACGTGGCAAAGCCCCGACACTATGACTAAAAATGAGATTGACTTCATCATGACGAACAAGAAGCACATATTCAGAGACGTCTCCGTGATCAATAGGTTTAATACCGGTAGCGATCACCGACTTGTCCGAGGCTCTCTGAATATCAACTTCAAGGCCGAACGTTTCCGTCTGATGAAGGCCAGGCTCCGACCAACACTGCTCCAAACCATGGTAGGATCTGAAACGTTCCAGTCAAATTTGGAGAACCGATTTGCCGCCGTGGAAACCACAACAGACGTTAACCAGAACCACGAATATGTGGTTCGGATCCTCAGGGAGGAAGGTTCGAGATTCTGTAACATGCAGCGTAAGGGCAAGAAATCAAAGCTTTCGGAAGAGACATTAGGGCTTATGAAGAAACGACGTGAAAACCCACCTGTCACTTCGTCAGCTAAGAGGGCTCTAAACCAAGAGATCAACAAGCACGTACGACGCGACCTCCGGCGCTCCAATACTCTTGACATTGAAAGAGCAATTGAGCTGAATCGGCGGTCAAAGGTGTTCGTACAATCTCTTGGAAGAAGCCACTTGACGAAGCTGACCACAACAAGTGGAGAAGTCGTTTCTTCGGTACCGGCAGTCCTTTCGGAAGTGGAAAATTTCTATGGCCGGTTATACGCATCGCATGCATCTCGACCTGATCCCGGAAATGAGGATTCTAGAGCCACATTAACACGCCATTTCACCGAAGACCTGCCAGAAGTCAGCAGTGGCGAAATCGAGATCGCTCTGAGACAGCTCAAAAATGGAAAAGCCCCTGGCGAGGATGGCATTACAACAGAGCTATTAAAAGCAGGAGGTAAGCCCGTATTGGGGGAGCTCCAGAAGCTTTTTAATGCCGTCCTGTTTGAAGGGAGAACTCCAGAGGCGTGGAGTAGGAGTGTTGTCGTCCTGTTCTTCAAAAAGGGAGACAAAACCCAGCTGAAGAACTATCGACCCATTTCCCTCCTAAGCCACGTCTATAAGCTGTTCTCAAGAGTGATCACGAACCGACTTGCGCGAAGACTCGACGAATTCCAACCACCGGAGCAGGCTGGGTTTCGGAGCGGATACGGCACCATAGACCACATCCACACAGTGCGGCAGATTATACAGAAGACCGAAGAGTATAATCAGCCCCTGTGTCTAGCATTTGTGGACTATGAGAAGGCCTTTGACTCGGTCGAAATCTGGTCTGTTCTGGAGTCCCTGCAGCGTTGTCAAGTAGATTGGCGATACGTCCAAGTGATGAGATGTCTCTACGAAGCCGCTACAATGTCCGTCCAAGTACAGAATCAGCAAACAAGGCCCATACCGTTGCATCGAGGAGTGAGACAAGGGGATGTTATTTCCCCGAAACTGTTCACTAATGCAATGGAGGATATGTTCAAGACGCTGAACTGGAAAAGACGCGGCATCAACATCAATGGCGAACACATCTCTCACTTGCGATTTGCTGACGATATCGTCATCATGGCGGAAACGCTGCAGGACCTACAACAGATGCTGAACGACCTGGCTGAATCTTCTCTACGCATCGGCCTACGGATGAACTTGGACAAAACCAAGGTCATGTTCAATGAACATGTTCTACCGGAACCGATTGCGATACACGGCGCCGTTCTCGAAGTTGTTCGGAAATATGTATACCTCGGGCAGACATTGCAGTTAGGTAGAAACAACTTTGAGGACGAGGTGAATAGGAGAATTCAGTTGGGTTGGGCTGCTTTTGGGAAGCTACGTCGAGTCCTAACGTCGTCGATCCCACAGTGCCTAAAGACAAAAGTCTTCAATCAGTGCGTCCTACCTGTCATGACTTACGGAGCCGAAACGTGGACACTGACGGTACGGCTGGTCCACAAGTTTAAAGTCGCTCAGCGGGCTATGGAAAGAGCTATGCTTGGCATTTCTCTGAGGGATCGCATCAGAAATGAGGTAATCCGTCAGAGAACCAAGGTCATTGACATAGCCCACCGAATCAGCACGCTGAAGTGGCAGTGGGCTGGCCATATCAGCCGAAGAACCGATAACCGTTGGGGTAAACGAGTTCTAGAGTGGAGACCACGCCTCGGCAAACGTAGTGTAGGACGTCCTCAGGCACGGTGGAGTGATGACTTGCGCAAGACGGCTGGCAGGAGCTGGATGCGAGAAGCCGAAAATCGATCTCAGTGGCGTGCACTTGGAGAGGCCTATGTCCAGCAGTGGACTGCGATAGGCTGATGATGATACTTTTTGTCGCGAAAATCGACATCCACGCGGGCGGAGCCGCGGGCGACTGCTAGTTAGTTATATGTATATCTTGGGACACCAATGACCGATTAAAGGTGAAGGAAAACATCTCGAGGAAACCTGGACTATAAAGTCTGAAATCACCAACCCGCATTGAGCAAGCGTGGTGATTAACGGTCAATCCTTCTCTGTGTGAGAGGGCCCAGCAGTGGGACGATAAAAAGGCTGATACACAAGCCTACATTGCTCATCCATACTTTAGATGAAATCTCTCTTTACGTCTGTACTCTAAAAGAGACTGTGACCCTTGAGTTTGTTTCGGCGTTTCTTCTCAAGGTAGTCAGTTAGGAAATGCCGACCTCATCTCGTTCTTTCATTTAAAAAAAATGTGTTGACGTGTAAAAGTGTTGATTTCAACCTATTTGCAAAATAAATATCATTTATTGATAATAATGACAATCAATGTCCCCATATTTACAAAAAATAAATTGTCTTTGGTCCCGCTGCGTCTTAAGAGCGCGTATACCGAAAGTTGGCAACGTGGCAAATAGCTATATATTAATAAATATATTGAACAAGTCACCCGGTAGGATTTTCCACATATCTCGCACAAATGTTCGCCCTCGACTTCCTTCTTCTTGCCCTCGTGGATATTGTTCACGTGAGCCACCAAGATTTTAGCTGTCTTGAACGCCTGCAACGGAAACTTATTTTAAAAATCGTATTTAACACAACGATAGTGCTAAAAGTAAAAATATATATATACAAGGTGTAAGGGACAGCCCTCCGCAGACTGATGGGGTGAGTTCAGTATACCATACTAAGAAGACTGGTTCATGAAATTGTTTCAGTAACGTTATGGATATACAATAAAACTGATTTGTTTTAAAACCTCTCAAATGTTTATTTAACAGCTGAATTCACGCTTGGATCGTTACGATTATTTCAAAATGTAAAAAAAATTACAAAAAAATAAAACCGACTTCAAAAACACTGAAAAGTGAAAAAAAAAAAGCTTTTAAGTACATCGCTCTAGAAGTCGGTTTTATTTTTTTGTAATTTTGTTTTTTTTTACCTTCTTAGTATCAGGTCCAAAATCTGTTTCGTCATCCATTTATACACTCCATACCTTCTATAATAGCTATCATAACTCAAGTTTGTGGGAAATTCTCATTAACCGGCCATAGAAGATTATAACAGCATCCACATAAATCAAACAAATGCTCATAAAATAAAAAGTACTGAACCAGATTGGATGAAATTTTTATGGGACCAAATGGCAAGTATACTGCTTCGAACAAAAAAAGAATTCACAAATCGGACTAGAAACATCGGAGTAATCGGTGTACATACATTAAAAAAAAATCATACCGGCCGAATTGAGAACCTCCTCCTTTTTTGGAAGTCGGTTGAAAAAAAGAAGTTCTGCGTACATACAAAGAATGTAATTTTGCATTGAAAGAAAGAAAAATTGATTGAAAAATCGGTAAAAAAAAAACCTGAGAAAAATTCCAGTACAGTAGAAATATGTATGATTCAAAATAAGGAGCTGAATGCACCCTATCAGTTTGCGGAGGGCTGTCCCTAACACCCTGTATATTATACAGGATGTACTCAATACTCAATTATTTATTGCATTCCATGTGTTAAACATGTAGATGGTAAAAATAACTTAAAAGATACAATATGGACCCTGTCGGGCACGCAAAAACATTTTAGGAGAGAGGAAGGGGCTGCGTAACAGTTTAATCAAAAACAATAATATCTACATATATATTGTATTAATGTACATAGGGGTGCCATTTTTATGTCTTTTATTGTCATATTATAAGTTTATATTGCGTAAAGTATAATAATATTCAATTATATACATATAATAATAATATGTAACCCATTACACGAGGAGTGGAATAGGATAAAATAATAGGAAAAACTAAAAAATCGCTTTACAAATAACAAAATCTCAAATAGCCCGTCGGCCATATTGGACGTCCACCATATTGGATTTAAGTCACATGACCATCTTTCATTTGATACCCATATCATGGGGGTGGACTTCAAACAGACAGTCCGCCATCTTGGAGAGGCTGCCATAATGGATTTGTAATATTATTTCTTAGATTAGTCATGTCTTGTCACCAGAACTCAGAGCGTGTGCAGAATTTCGTCCTAATCGAAGACCGGGAAGTGGGTCAAATTAAGATTCCAGGATTTTCTTACATATAAGTGAAGATAACATAAGCGTGTTTATAAAATAAAAAACACTACACTCTGATTTTCAATCAAAAATTTTCATATCAAAATATCAGGCTTAAAGTTGCTGTCGCCAACATTTCAAGGAAAAGGCTAGGCAAATGGTGATGTAGTTCTTACCTTAAAACAAACACTGCACTGGTATTTAATTATCTTCAGATGGTCCCAGTCGATGTGGTCTGTTAGACACCATTTTGTCGCGAATTTCTTCCCACAGTAATTACATTCATGTCTGAAATTAATAATAAATTTAAAGAAAAATCTTTTTTTAAAAAGCTTTTATAGTCCGCCATATTGGATTTAGAATAACGTCAAATTATTTTTTAAGTCACTCTCAATAAGCCCTTTAATTTGATACCGATATTGTTGAAATTCATTACAAATAACTATTCCGCCATTTTGGACGGTCCGCCATATTGGATTTAGAATGACTTCATATAACATATCTTGCATTGTCATCCAAACTGAACGTGTATACAAAATTTCAGCTCAATCGGTTGAAGATATCTACTTCAAAATTAAGTTCAAAGAATCCAACATAACATACATACACGGCAAGTTAAATAAAAGCTTTTAAAATTCTTTCAGTGTTAGACAGCCCATTTATCGAGGAAGGCTATAGGCTATATACCATCACGCTAAGACACACGGGAGCGGAGAAGTAACCAAAGATGCGGGTGAAACCGCTGGGGACAGCTAGTAAAATATAAGATAGTCGTGGTGGCCTAGTGGTTAAAGAGCCAACCTCTCAAGTGTGAGGGCGTGGGCTCGATTCCAGGTCAGGCAAGTAAAAATGCAATTTTTATAAGTTTGTATGTACTTTCTAAGTATATCTTGGACACCAATGACTGAGTTTCGGATGGCACGTTAAACTGTAGGTCCCGGCTGTCATTGAACATCCTTGGCAGTCGTTACGTGTTAGTCAGAAGCCAGTAAGTCTGACGCCAAGGGGTATTGGGTTGCCCGGGTAACTGGGTTGAGTAGGTCAGATAGGCAGTCGCTGCTGGTAAAACACTGGTACTCAGCTGAATCCGGTTAGACTGGAAGCCGTCCCCAACATAGTTGGGAAAAGGCTCGGGAGATGATGTATGTACTTTCTAAGTATATCTTGGACACCATCTGCTTGTGATCTCTGTCTGAGGACTGAGGTGTCCGCGCAAATGTGCGTGTACTGTAATATGCGCCTGCGCAGCTGGCTGTTTTTTTTTTTGAGAGAATAGCCACTGTTTAGGTGAATTAAATGATATAGATGCAGATTTCCAGAATAGTTTATAGTTTTATATTATAATTACATTTCAAAACAGCAAAGAAAAAATCATGAAGAAAAAACAAACGAGAAACGAAATCTGTCAACAAAGCTGTCAGTCGCGCTCCAGCTCCGCCTGGGCGCGTTCTAAGTACAAATTGTACGAAGTTAAACAGCCACAATGGCCGAGGATTGGTATGGCCAGTCTAAAACTTATTAAATGAGTGTTGCCAGCGTCATATAACAGTGTTGCCAGAGTCATGCAACAGTGTTGCCAGTACAGACGCCAGCACATCAAGCTACCCGAATCTGTCAAATTTTCCCAATAAACTTTAAACCATAAGCTTCAGCGATAAAGTTGAAAATGTATTAAAGTAATTTGACAGATTATAGTAGCCTGATGTGCTGGCGTCTGTACAATAAACAAATGCGAGTGTTGCCAGCGTCATACAACAATGATAAATGATATTTATTTCGCAAATAGATTGAACTCAACACTTTAACACGTCAACACATTTTTTATAAAATAACGAGATGAGATCGGCATTTCCTAACTGACTGCCTTGAGAAGAAACGCCGAAACAAACTCAAGGGTCACAGTCTCTTTTAGAGTCCAGACATAAAGAGAAATTACATACTAAAGTCATCATCTCCCGAGCCTTTTCCCTACTATGTTGGGGTCGGCTTCCAGTCTAACCGGATTCAGCTGAGTACCAGTGTTTTACAAGGAGCGACTGCCTATCTGACCTCCTCAACCCAGTTACCCGGGCAACCCAATATCCCTTGGTTAGACTGGCGTCAGACTTACTGGCTTCTGACTACCCGTAACGACTGCCAAGGATGTTCAATGACAGCCGGGACCTACAGTTCAACGTGCCACCCGAAACACAGTCATTGGTGTCCAAGATATACTTAGAAAGTACATACAAACTTAGAAAAGTTGCATTGGTACTTGCCCGACCTGGAATCAAACCCACGCCCTCACACTTGAGAAGTTGGCTCTTTAACCACTAGGCCGCCACGATTTGTTACTAGATTACATACTAAAGTATGGATGAGCAATCTTGAAATCAATGTTGCCAGTACGATAACCAAGTGAGCGAGTGTTGCTATCATACTTACTGGAAGGTATCAGCGCAGACATGCTTCTTGCTGAGCCGAATATGGTTGTTGTAACATTCACGGCTAGCGAATGTCTTGTTGCACGCGCGACAGACGTGCATGTTGCCTGCGTCGCGGTCGCGATGGTTGCGAGCGTGTCGCGCCAGGTTGCGCTTCCATTGGAACAACTTCCCGCACGTGGGACAAGGGTATGATAGACCGTCGTGTATAACGCTGCGAAATACAGAAAAAAATAATCAGAAACTACGAAACTGATAGGGATGCGGACAACTAGTCAAATTCAATACTTTTATAGAACTGTCAAAAACGGTTACTCTCTATGCAATTTGTATGAAAACACCACATATGACGTCACAGATTTTTCACATCAAGTCGTATACTTATTTCGATTATAAATATTATCAATAAAAAAAGAAAAACAGTTTTCGGTTCAAAACGATAAATTAAACTGACATTATTTTAAGATGCTTTACAAAATGAATATGATAAAGTATTTTATTTATGACCTAGTCCGCATCCCTATTGAAGAAGTCTTTGGCGCAATGAAAACTGAGGGTCCCGGGTTTGATAGGGTATTTGACTGTTTTTTTTTTTAATTATTCATATCAAAAGTAACATTTTACAAAACCAAAAACAGAAATAATTTTTGGAATCCGTTTAGAAATAAGTATTTTATAAACCTTTCAAAAGTCAAACAGTTAAATAACAGAAAAAGGATGCACATACAAGCTTGTGACGTCAACGCTATTTGCCTGTGTTTGATTTTGTACAATTTTTTTTACAAAACAAATAAACACACGCACAAGAAACATTTTTCTGAAAACAGCGTCAAAATTAGTTGATAAATGGAGCAGCAATCAACATTTTTTATATTCGTATGATGAAGAGTGGGATCATAGTGGGGACATCTTGCTATCTCTTTTGCACATGAGTGATCAAATAGCGTTGACGTCACAAGCTTGTGTGTGCATCCTTTTTCTGTTATCTAACTGTTTGACTTTTGAAAGGTTTATAAATTACTTATTTCTCAACGGATTCCAAAAATTATTTCTGTTTTGGGTTTTGTAAAATGTTACTTTTGATATGAATAATAAAACAAGTGCGAGTCGGACTCGCGCACGAAGGGTTCCGTACCATCACTACATAGTATAAAACAAAGTCGCTTTCTCTGTCCCTATGTCCCTTTGTATGCTTAAATCTTTGAAACTACGCAACGGATTTTGATGCGGCTTTTTTTAATAGATAGAGTGATTCAAGAGGAAGGTTTATATGTACAATTTTAATATCAGCATTTTACCCGTGCGAAGCCGGGGCGGGTCGCTAGTTATTTATAAAACGGACAAAAATCATGTTTGTTGTATGGGAACCCCCTCAAATATTAATTTAATTTTAATAAAATTACTTATTTTTGAATTAAGTAATACATTCCATATTCCGTGAATATTTCAAGCATCTACCTGTTGCCGTTATCGATATCGAACAAAAATGAACAAAAAAATCACGTTTGTTGTATGGGAGCCCCCCAAAATATTTATTTTATTCTAGTTTTCAGTATTTGTTGTTATAGCGGCAACAGAAATACATCATCTGTGAAAATTTCAACTGTCTTACTATCACGGTTCATGAGATACAGCCTGGTGACAGACGGACGGACGGACAGAGGAGCGAAAACAATAGGGTTCCGTTTTACCCTTTGGGTACGGAACCCTAAAAATTACTTCTGCTTTTGTTTTTATAAAATGTTACTTTTGATATGAATAATTAAAAAAAATACCTCCTCTTTTTGAAGTCGGTTAAAAAGAGTAGCAAATACCCTATTGTTAACAAAAGCCGGTGTCCAGCAGTGGGACGATATAAGAGCTGATGATGACGTCGGTACGTACGCATGCGCTCGGTAGCTCTTCTTGGAGTGGAACACCTTGTCACAACCCTTGCAGGGGATGAACAACTTCTCCTTCGGCTTCGTGACCTTGTTCTCTGGCACCCTGTTGGGGAATAACGCTCATCTATACTAATATCATAAAGCTGAAGAGTTTGTTTGTTTGTTTGAACGCGCTAATCTCCAAAACTACTGGTTCGATTTGAAAAATTCTTTCAGTGTCAGATAGCCCATTTATCGAGGAAGGCTATAGGCTATATACCATCACGCTAAGACACACGGGAGTGGAGCAGTAACCAAAGATGCGGGTGAAACCGCTGGGGACAGCTAGTCAGATATAACTGTCGCCAGACTTTATGGCGGCTGGGAGACATTCACAAAGCAATTGTGAGTATCAGCGGGAGTTGGTTATGATAATGTGATGATGGTGATCACGTGATGATCATGATTGTGTGATGATGATGAGGATTACGTGAAAATGATGATAGTGTGATAAGGATTGCGTGATAATGATGATAGTGCGATAAGGATTACATGATAATGATGATAATATGATAGGTATTACGTGATAGTGATGATAGTGTGATAAGGATTACATGATAATGATGATAATATGATAGGTATTACGTGATAGTGATGATAGTGCGATAAGGATTACGTGATGATGATGATAATATGATAGGTATTACGTGATAGTGATGATAGTGTGATAAGGATTACGTGATGATGATGATGATGATTGTGTGATGATGATGATTACGTGATAATGATGGTACTGTTATGATGATAACAATAATGTGATGATTATGATAATGATTCTGTGATGACGATTACATGATTATGATTATGTGATAATGATTATTGTGTTATGATTATGGTAATGATGGTGATCGTAGTGACAATGGTGATAATAAATTGATGATGACAGTCTGATGATGATGTAGCTACTCACCTGAGATGGTACTTGAGCGTCATCTTGTTGGCGAACACCTTCCCGCAGCAGTCGCACTGGGGCCTCTCTTGGCTGCACACGCCTCGGTGGTACGATAGCTTCGACTTAGTACTGGGACAAAAAAGAAGATAAATAGTCATTTATTCATAGAAAGCTGAAAATCAGCACTTTTTATCAACACGCATATAGGGTGACTGGTAATTAGTGACTAGTAAACACGTGATTGTACTCATGATTACAAACAACTTTCCTAAAGAAACTTTTTTGATATTTTTTTTTCATTACAGCAAAATTCAAATTTCGCGCGCGCCGTCACCCGATCAGATGTTAGCGGCGAGGCTCCGCGACCGCGTTGTCAGTAATTGTGCTATAATGATTAAAAAAAAAAGTTTCTTTGGGAAAGTTGTTTGTAATCATGAGTACAATCGCGTGTTTAAATATCGGTCACTAATTACCAGTCACCCTATATATGTATTAGTTTCAGTTGTATGTAAGAACTAACTATGTTTATAAGAAAGGCCCTCAGCACGGAGCTAAGAATTCATCCATAAATACCTACAATATACTAGTGAATTAGTAATTACAACTATTAATATTGAACTTAAGAACTCTGTCATGTATTCGTGACACATTTTGGCTTGTCATCTTTACGTGACTGTGGCGGTCAAAAGGTTAATCTAGTCTTTAAACGACTTACCTAAAGCTAGAGCCGCAAGTGTGACAGACATAGGTATGGACCGGCGCGTGCGCAGCGATATGTCGGATCATGCGGCGCTTGAGTACCGTGACAAAGCCGCACTCTCGGCACCTGTAGCTCTGTAGGTGTAACGCCTTGTGCGCCGACAAGTTATCTTTAGTTGTCAAATAGGCTTTGCATATACTGCAAAGATGGCAATCCGCACTTTTCTGAAAGAAAAAAGTAAAAAAAATATATAATGGACGTCCAAAAATTTATATTTATTTATTTTTATTTATTTATTTATTAAACACACAACTAGAGCATCATTACAGATACCAAATCGATGCTCTAGGTATACACGAATACATATTACATAATATAAATTAAATTTAAAATAAAAACAGTGAACAATGTATACAATAACACAAAAACGGTTAAATAGGTATTGACCCATTTTCTGACAGCCTCTGACACACTTCTACGAATTTCGTCAGGTTATCGTGAAAAATATCTGCATTTTGCAAGTGGATGGCATTAACAATTCGTATGGCGCGCGACATGGGGGCAAACTTGAGTAGGTTGGTCCTAGCTAGTGGCACATTTAGCAAAGCGGGACGGCGGCGAGCACCTACGTATCCGGTCGGGACGCGCACCCGCAGCGCCTCCAACACCTCTGGGTGATGCACCAACCCTCGGAATACCCGAAACACGTATATGTCATCATCAGCCTTTTTTATCGTCCCACTGCTGGGCATACGTGCTTTTCTGACCTGGAATCGAACCCGCACACTCTACTTGAGAAGCTGGTGCTTTAACCACTTGGTCACCACGCCTTTTTTAAATCGTAAAGTTAAGCAACGCTTGGCGCGGTCGTTTCGTGGATGGGTGAATATCTTGTAACAACGCGTTCCTCTGTGTTTCGGAAGGCACGTTAAATTGGTGGGTCGCGGCTGTCATTTGTACATCTTTGGCAGTCGTTACGGGTAGTCAGAAGCCAGAAAGTCTTACACCCAGTCTTAGCAAGAGGTATCAGATTGCTTAGGTAACTGGGTTGAAGAGGTCAGACAGGCAAACTCTCCACGTAAACTCGGCAGCATCCGGATAAGACTGGAAGCCGACCCCAACATAGTTGGGAAAAGGCTCGGGAGATGATGACGTATGCGAGTGGAGCCGCGTGGCACAGCTAGTCGGCAATAAATCTTGTTTATTCCTTAATCTTAATTTAACGTGTAAAGCAAATACCATTTTATCTATGTATAAGCCAGGTTATTACTTCTTGAACAATGACCGTCCTATATTCATAATTGTATTGTTACTAGCTAGTTTTATTAAATACTTATTGTAATCTGTGAAGAACGTAGTGGGTAGCATAATTGTTTTAAAATGTAATATCCTAATCCTACTACTATTATAAAGGCGAAAGTTTGTATGTATGGATGTTTGTTACTCTTTCACGTAAAAACTACTGAATGGATTTGAATGAAACTTTACCACAATATAGCTTATACATCAGAATAACACATAGACTACTTTTTGTCGCGAAAACCGACATCCACGCGGGCGGAGCCGCGGGCGACCGCTAGTACTATTATAAAGGCGAAAGTTTGTAAGTATGGATGTATGGATGTATAGATGTATAGATGTATGGATGTATGGATGTTTGTTACTCTTTCACGTAAAAACTACTGAATGGATTTGAATGAAACTTTACCACAATACAGCTTATACATCAGAATAACATATAGGCTACTTTCTATCCGGGTATGGAAAGTACTTCCCTCAGAAAGCGGGTGAAACCGCTGGCGGAAGCTAGTATATATATAAAACTGTATGTAATTCTCATTGTGCTACTGTTTGTTTTTCCTTAAATAAATATAATAAAACAAAAATAAAGTCCATCTTACCGGCTGATGCTTCCCGTTCATATGATCGTGCATCAACTTCTCCGATTGGAAGGCAATGATGCAGGTGTCACACCTGAAAAAGTTACATTTTTATACAGACTCACTTCCCGCACCTGGTTAAAAAGTTACTCCTTGTTACATTAGCTACCTCCACTACCTTCCAGCTTATCTCTGAAATGTCTAGACCGATTTTGACGGGAATTTCATTGGTAGGTAGTATATAATGCCCCTTCCTATTGGGAGGGGAGATGACGGGCCTGCCGTAAGGGGGAGTTCGCCGGCGGGAGACTGGATGCCATAGACTCCCAGACCCACACCACTCACAATATTATAAAGCTGAAGAGTTTGTTTGTTTGTTTGTTTGAACGCGCTAATCTCAGGAACTACTGGTTCGATTTGAGAAATTCTTTCAGTGTTAGATAGCCCATTTATCGAGGAAGGCTATAGGCTATATACCATCACGCTAAGACACACGGGAGCGGAGCAGTAACCAAAGATGCGGGTGAAACCGCTGGGGACAGCTAGTAGGGGATGAAAGTACAAACTATAACTAGTAGAAGTATAGATTGTATGCCCACTTATATTTAAGCCTATTAAATTCCTTGCTATTGAGATCTTCTGTCCTTATCGTCCACATTTGTTCTTCACTCATTGTATACAATTCCACCAGCTCTTCCGGTAGATTCTTCATTTTTTTACCCTTTTTCCCCTTTTGGTCCTTACTGTCTTGGGATTTCTTTTTGTCTTTGACGCTTTTTGGGGATGCCACCTGTGAAAAACAAATATAGTAAAAATAGATTGAATTGGCACACAGTCATTGTTGTTCCACACCAATGACTGTGTTTCGGATGGCACGGACAACTGTAGGTCCCGGCTGTCATTGAACATCCTTGGCAGTCGTTACGGGTAGTCAGAAGCCAGTAAGTCTGACGCCAGTCTAACCAAGTGGTATTGGGTTGCCCGGGTAGCTGGGTTGAGGGGGTCAGATAGGCAGTCGCTCCTTGTAAAACACTGGTACGCAACATGAGATTTAATTGGCACATTTGGCTGACTAACTTAAATCGTGGTGGTCTAGTGGTTAAAGCACCAGCCTCTCAAGTATAAGGGTGCGGGTTCGATTCCATGACTGGCAAGTACCAATGCAACTTTTCTAAATTATATGTACTTTCTAAGTTTATCTTGGACACCAATAACTGATTAAAGGTGAAGGAAAACATCTCGAGGAAACCTGGACTATTCAGTGTGAAATCACCAACCCGCATTGAGCAAGCGTGGTGACTAACGCTCAATCGCCCAAATGAAAGCCTTTCTATGGGAGAGGAGGCCCCGGCCCAGCAGTGGGACGATGAAAAGGCATAAATGCATAAATTGAATATCATGTACAGGCGCCAGCACATCAAGCTACCGACGTAACTGTCAAATTTTCTCAATCAATTTTGACCCTTATAATTCAGCAATAAAGATGAAAATCTAAAATAATTTAGAGTAAAAGGTGAATAAAAACAAACATTCCTTAGAATGATAAAAATACTCATTTATTCATAGGAAAATAGAATCACACCTTATTTGTTATATTTACAAGTTTTTTAACGCCTATTATTATACTTAATATAATTTTTGGAATAGCAGCATATAAAACACGACGTTACTACAAAAAAATAATAACCTTTTGACCGCCATTGTCACGTATAGATGACAAGGCAAAAAGTGCCCAGCACGCCACTGTCACGACTAAATGACAGACTTAAAAATACAAAATTAATAGTCAGTTTTAATCGCTATATTGCTGAACTCACTACTATATTGTAGGTATTTATGGATGAATTCTTAGCTTGGCGCTGAGGGCACGTCTTTTTTTTATTTGTCGTGGCGATCAAAATGATAATATCGTCTATCTAACAGTGGAAGAATATTTCAAATCTTCCCCGTGGTTATAAGCAAAGACACTCCTTATCTATACATATAATAAAATCGTAGAAAAGTCAAAACTGTACATTGAATATTTTTTTAAAAGAACAATTGGGGCGTGATCTACAATCGATATCGAAAACAAAAATATAGTTTTTAGAATTTTTGTCTGTTTGTCTATATGTATGTCCGGGATAATCTCAAAAAGTACTGCAGGAATTTGCTTCAAATTTGGCATGTATATAACTAAGTCGGGTCAACATATAGGCTACATATTATCACGCTATCACTACGGGGGGGAGGGCGGTGAATGTTTAATCCTAATGCGCACGCGAACGACGTCGCGGGCAACAGCTAGTTTTTTATATATTTTAACTAGCTGTCCCCAGCGGTTTCACCCGCATCTTTGGCTACTGCTCCGCTCCCGTGTGTCTTAGCGTGATGGTATATAGCCTTCCTTGATAAATGGGCTGTCTAACACTGAAAGAATTTTCAAATCGAGCCAGTAGTTTCGGAGATTAGCGCGTTCAAAGAAACAAACAAACTCTACAGCTTTATAATATTAGTATAGATTACTATTTATTTCCTTCCAAATCACAGACAATCAACTCTCTATTATAAGGGTAAATTCCAGTATTTTTATACCCATCGACAATAGCGTTCAGTTTTAAACTTTCAAAAAACACTCCAGCCACCAAATTTGGTATTTCGTAAATACTAATATTCTTATTTAAATTTTTGGTCAAGTTGCAATTAAAGGCATGGGTGATAGATTTTTTTAACGTACTTAGGACTTCGTTCAAGGGTTGTAAATTTTGAGCAAAATATGTAGGTATAACTAATAAAACTATGTCATTTTCTTCGCAAAAATCGATACAGTCAATATTTAGATGGTAGCTCAGATTCTCAATCAACAAAAGTAATTTTGGTCCTAGCGACTGTTTTAATTGTTTCTGAAAATGCTTTAAGAAGGTTAAGAGATCTCCATTTTCAGTCCAATCGGGTAAATTTTTGAGATCAACGCCATTTTTCAAGAATTTATTAAACGTTGTGTCTTCAGAAATCGTTATATTATCTTCAATTTTTATTTGTACGTCTAAGATTGGAGAATTTGATTTTTTTTCGGATGGGATTAAAAACAGAGGGGGTGTTATATAACCTTCAGCGTTTGCAACGTATGTAAGCTTTATTTGTGAACTTTTTAAAGATAAGGGGCCACTTTTAGTGTCGACAAGCCAAATTTTATCTTTTTCGTCTTCTATATTAATACCTATTTCGTCTAAACTGTAAATATTATCAGGTCCAAAATTGAATTTACCGTACAACGTCCAAAGTCTATCATAGAAAATTTTAACCTTTTCTCTAGAATTCAATCTCATTATTTTGTCATCAACATTTTTGTTTTTGTAAACGAAATTTTTGTACCAATCCAAACCAGCTGCTCCGCTATCGATCCAAGATTTTGGCCTTTTGAGATCTAATTTCCCGCTGTACTCTGACGCGTACATCCGAACAATTTTGCTAGAGAGACCGAAGTATATTTCTGAGTATTTAGCAAGATAGTTCGATAAAACCAACTCTTGATGGGAAGAAAAAATCGTATTAGACGCATACCCCATTTTGATAGGGTGATTAACTAATTTCCTTTTAGCTGTATACCGTCTTAATGAAGAGAAATGTATATTGAACATGATAGCCGCTTTTCTAAGGGATGTTCCTTGTAATATTTCGTTGTAAGCCGCTTCGAAATCTGTGATTTCGTAAAGCCCTCGCGATGTTTTTCTTGGTCTTTTGTTCGCTGGCATCTAGAACAACAAATTGACTAGTTTTTACTATTTGCCTAGCCTTTTCTGTAGAATGGTCTATAATTGGGCCAGTTTTGATTTCCAAATAAATATTGGGGTGAACAGCGGACTTTTGGAGTTTTCTTTTATATAACTTTGGATCCCAATAAGGGCTAATTTTAATTACAATTTGATAATCATTATTTACGAAATAACTGTCTGACCTAAACCGTACTGTTTACTATATTGGATCAATATTTATAATTTGTTTATTTCAGACATTTTGTCAGTACCGGCTATGATTTGCCTTTTTATTTTAAACTTTAATTAAAATATTACGATTCGATCCATCATTTGCCTAGCCTCTTCCCAAGCTATGTTGGGGTTGACTTACAGTCTTAACCGGATGTAGCTGAGTGCTTTACGAGGAGCGATAACTATCTGACCGGTACCCCATGGTAAGAATGGTTGTCAGACTTTCTGGCTTCTGACTACCCGTAACGACTGTCAAATATGTACAAATGACAGCCCGGACCCACCAATTTAACGTGCCTTCCGGACACGGAGGAACTCGTCATGACAAGTTGATTTCTTATACACGGACCGACCGCGCCAAGCGTTGCTTAACCTTATGATCGATTGAACCGTCAGCATTTTTTTAACGAACCAACATAAAAATTGGTTTCCTTACAAATCGTATTTTACTTATCGCAAGTTTCTTAACTGAATGAGTCTTGGCCTTCCTGCCCTATTCCCAAGTTATTTGTGGTCGGCGCAATATGTTTTCCGCTTCCATTCGTCTCTGTCAGCCGTCATACTACTATCCACTCCCTTCTTATTCATATCGTCTTTCAGGCAATCAATCCATCTCTTCATCTCTTCCTTGGTCTACCTCTATCTCTAAATCCATTCACATCAATACTGTCAAATTTTCTCAATCAACTTTGAACCCTATACTTCAGCGATAAAGTTGTAAATCATCATCATCTCCCGAGCCTTTTGCCCAACTATGTTGGGGTCGGCTTAAAGTCTAACCGGATTTAGCTGAGTACCAGTGTTTTACAAGGAGCGACTGCCTATCTGAACTCCTCAACCTAGTTACCCGGGCAACCCAATACCCCTTGGTAAGACTGGCATCAGACTTACTGGCTTCTGACTACCCGTAACGACTGCCAAGGATGTTCAATGACAGCGATGAAGTGTAAATATGTTAAGGACATTTTATAAATCAAGCTACTATATAGCTTGATGTGCTGGTGTCTGTACATGAAGTCGTTTCTTTGAGACACGGGTGAAACCGCACGCGTAAGCTTGTATGATTATAAAAACTCACCCTATCTCGTTTCTTCTCTTCTTTTCTCTTCTTGCTCTCTCCCTCCTCTTTCTCCTTTAGCTTAGACAGCTGTACATCCTCATCGGAAGTGACGTCATTGTCCAATAGAGGCACCTCATGAAATATATCGCCGTAGTTATGAGAGCTTTCCTCCTTGATGTCTAGAATGTCTGGAAGATTCGAAAAATATTAACCTTTTGACCGCCACTGTCACGTATAGATGACAAGCCAAAAAGTGCCCAGCACGCCACTGTCACGAATACATGACAGACTTTTAAAGTTCAAAATTAATAGTTCAATCGGTATAATTCCGAATTCACTACTATATTGTAGGTATTTATGGATGAATTCTTAGCTTGGCGCTGAGGGCACGTCTTTCTTTTTTGAGGTTGCAGTCAAAGGTTAAGGAACTCATTCTATTTATTTGATACTAGCTGTCCCCAGCGGTTTCACCCGCATCTTTGGTTACTGCTCCGCTCCCGTGTGTCTTAGCGTGATGGTATATAGCCTACAGCCTTCCTCGATAAATGGGCTATCTAACACTGAAAGAATTTTTCAAATCGAACCAGTAGTTCCTGAGACGAACGCGTTCAAACAAACAAACTCTTCAGCTTTATAATATTAGTATAGACTAGCTATGGCTAGCGGTTTGACCCGCATCCCAACACAACTACTTTGCGCACTCGGCTAAACACAGAACATAGTGGGTTTTAGTCAGTTGTTGCACGCTCACGGTGTCACTTTATGAGTTGCCACGAAAAAAAGGAGTCCTAAGCTACCCAGATAACTTGATTGAGGACGTTAGATAGGCAGTCGCTTCATGAAGCACTGGTACTTAGCTGCATCAGGTATGATTGGCCGACTTCTAAATTATAAAGAACTAGCTGTTGCCTGCGACTTCGTCCGCGTGGGCATTAGGATTAAACATTCACCCCTCTCCCCCCGTAGTGATAGCGTGATAATATGTAGCCTATATGTTGACCCGACCTCTTAGTTACATTCATGCCAAATTTGAAGCAAATCCATGCAGTACCTTTTGAGATTATCCCGGACATACATACAGACAAACAGACAAAAATTCTAAAAACTATATTTTTGGCTTCGATATCGATTTTAGATCACGCCTCAATTATTCTTTAAAAAAAAATATTCAATGTACAGTTTTGACTTTTCTACGATTTTTATTATATGTATAGATAGGCTAGGCAAAAAGTCGTGGTGGCCTAGTGGTTAAAGAGCCAACCTCTCAAGTGTGAGGGCGTGGGTTCGATTCCAGGTCGGGCAAGTACCAATGCAACTTTTCTAAGTTTGTATGTACTTTCTGAGTATATCTTGGACACCAATGACTGTGTTTCGGATGGCACGTTAAACTGTAGGTCCCGGCTGTCATTGAACATCCTTGGCAGTCGTTACGGGTAGTCAGAAGCCAGTAAATCTGACGCCAGTCTAACCAAGGGGTATTGGGTTGCCCAGGTAACTGGGTTGAGGAGGTCAGATAGGCAGTCGCTCCTTGTAAAACACTGGTAGTCAGCCGAAACCGGTTAGACTGGAAGCCGACCCCAACATAGTTGGGAAAAGGCTCGGGAGATGAGATAGGCTAGGCAGTTCCTTACTTACCTAAATCATACTTGACATTACGATCTTCTATTTTAATTTCAATATTTTTTTCATCACCATCACCATCATCATCATCATCAAGGAGTTCCGTGATGGGCATGAAATCACAGGTCTCTAGGACTGTTACATTGAATCTGCTCGTAGAGTGCTCTATGAAATCGTTCGGAGAGTCCAGGAACGTGTGCTGTAAATAATAAAAAATATAAGGTCTAACAATACTAGTGCACCATATTTTTACAGGTCATCTAGTACATGCTAAGGATCATGTTTACCATGAAAAAGTCATGAAAACAATAACATATTTTTCATTTGCCAAATTGTAATTGTGTTCTTATGCATAACGCTGGTCTCTATGAACGAGCTTGATTGTTGATCCCTAGGTCATTCAACGTTTTTGTGGTAAACATGATCCTTAGCATGTACTAGATGACTTTTAAAACGATGGTGCATTATTTTTGGCAAATCAAATAAATAGTTCCGGAGTCTATTCAGACAAACAATCAAATATTTCCTCTTTATAATATTACTAGTAGTATTGCTTGGTTAGAGCATAAAGCAAAACTTCACGCTTTCACGCCAAAACTACAAAAACTCAACTCAAAATCATTTATTCAAACTTGGCTGCAAAACAGCACTTGTTCAAGGTCAAAAATTGCAAAAGACCGGCCCCAAAACGCCCACCCATCACCACTTCGCATGTGTTTTTGCTGGGAAGGAGTGGCGCTGACTGAAGCAATTTAAATAAAATTTGGTAGATATATAGTCTAGATCCTGAGAAAGGACTTTTTATCTGGCTCCGGGAAGCAGTTCCCTCGGGCTGGAGGTGGAACCGCAGGAAACAGCTAGTACCTATATACCTAAATAAATAAAAACCAACCTTCTTGGAGTACTGTATGAGAAAATCAAAGGACTGAAGCATCTGCTCCTTGAACTTGATGACAGACCTGATGTAAGCCAAGCACTCCCAGCAGACCTGGATTTCCAGGCCATCGGGAACCTGGAAATTGAGATTTAAATGTCACTTTTTAAATTCTCAATGGTGTCCAGACCGCTGCCTAGCAGGCGCCTGCCCATGCTGGGGCCTAATGCTGCTAATTTAGTTTAAAGAATACGGAATTGATATTCAACTGATACTCAATCACGACTCCATGTCGATTGAGACAAATAGGGCATCTGAAAAATTTTGTTTTCAATCTCAATAATGTCATAATAGTTGTTATGTGAGTCTTAGTTCAATGAATTATATATTATAAATGTTTTGCGTACCAGTGGCAGTTCAAACGTAGACCCATTGGTCTTAAATTAGTAACAGAATACCCCATAAGGTAAAAATTGCTATTAAGATCCAATTAAGTTTCAATTGACACAATACTAAATTAGCAGCATCAGGCCCCTGGATGTTCGCTCTAAGGAGATCAGCCAGCTGCGCAGTACATATTATAGTGCACAAGCATTCGCACAGACACAGGTGCACTCTCTATTCCCTCACTCTCATAGTCCGATGGGACGGCAATCCGATACCACCGGAGAGAGATCAGGCGATATTTACGTGCTCTCCGATGCACGGGTGTATCAATAACCAACTTCCAGACTTCAGGCTGCTTATTGTGAAAGTTTCTTAAAACCCGCAAAGTACTTTCGGTCCATCAAGGGAATCGAACCCGAGATTTTATGTACAGCAGTCGAATCTGAATCCAATAGTCTTTTCCACAAAAAATCAAATAAAATATAAACAAAAAAAAATATACGCGTCAACAAATGGCGGATCCAAGGATTTTTGTTCCATGTTTTTTGAGTATTTTGCGCCGTTATATGTATGAAAGTAACTGCATATATAATTTTTCTACATTACTTAGGTAATTTTGAGGGAGTTATACAAAGAATTTAGTAGAAATAACGAGTCTTACATCAATATTTCCCAGCAAACGAAAACATTCTTTTATGTCTGTGTGATAAAACATTCGTCGATTATAGTTCAAACACCCAACACATATCCCGTTAACATTATAACCTTCTATGTTTATGTTGATTTCCTTCATTTTTAATGCACTTTTAATCGCCACAACATGAAAAATTATTTAGTAACAAAAGAAACTTCATCGCTTTCTTTCGGCCATTTTGACTGAGAGCAGCCGTGGTTTGCGTTCCGTTCGTCCAAATCCTGAAAATATACATGCATGTTTTCAGCAAATGATTGACAAATATTAAACAAGCTTTTTGTTTCTAAAATATATTTAGTTAAAATATGCAGATATGTATTTTTATGATAGTTTTACGTTTTTGTGTTTAAGTACTTTACATATATTTTGTAGAAGACTATGCGTAAATAGGCACGTAAATATGCGTTCCAGTTCATATTTCATAGAATTTGGAGTATTTTTAACACGGATCAAATAATGGCGTGACCACACTTCTTAACGCCTCCAAGAAGCGTAACAAATAAAATTTAATTAAATAACTTCGCGCTGCTTCGCACGGTAGTCTCTTCTTTAAGTTAAACTGTTACACAGTCACTATTGCAATCGTCGAGACTATTGTTGAGTTGTTATACCACCAAATTCAAATAATTACGCTTCTTCTGGGCAATCAAAATTACACACAGACAGATAAGTGTGGAAGAAGATGTGTTGCACCAATCTCAGGTAAGAAATTGGGATAAGAGCCAAAAATGATAAGTCAGAGTAACAAACAATAATATACAACCTCTTTTATATACGTTCAATACCAACACATAGGTGTAGTACAGTCTATTAAAAGTATGTTGAAGATTGAGAAAAAATCTGACCGTGTAACTGGAACGTTTCAACGTAAAATAACAAAATGTCACCGACCGCATACAACACAATACCATTGAAGTTGTTTTTTAACTTTAAAAACTGAATTTTGGAGTTAAAACCAACAATGTTCCGTTCTCCTAAAGACATAACTTTTCAACCGCGTGAAGTAGTAAGTAAGAATCCAGAGGTTGGGGGATTTTCTTGCGATATTTGCGGCAAAGGTCCGTGGTCCAATGAAACTGATGTTGAAATTCACAGAAAAACACACAAATGGGCCTTACTACGAGCTTTGAAAGACGAAAACATTCATATGTGTTCGGTAAGTCACTTTACTAAGCATTATCGTCATACGAGAAGCCAAAAAAAGTTGGTATAGCTACACAATAGGGAATATGCATGTAATTTTTTTATTCACTAAATTAATACACTTTTAGCTTTTAAAATATATTTTACTAGCTTCCGCCAGCGGTTTCACCCGCTTTCTAAGGGAAGTACTTTCCATACCCGGATAAAAAGTAGCCTATATGTTATTCTGATGTATAAGCTATATTGTGGTAAAGTTTCATTCAAATCCATTCAGTAGTTTTTACGTGAAAGAGTAACAAACATCCATACATCCATACATCCATACTTACAAACTTTCGCCTTTATAATAGTAGTAGGATTGACAAGAAGTTATAAAGCTTCAAAACTGCTAATAAGAAAGAGAAGTCCGAGTGTAAAATTTACGTCACAACTACACACGCCCGTAAGGCTGTCATTGAATATAGCGTTTTGGTGAGAGGGACAGGTATACTTGTATAAAATTGTTATATCTCGTTTGTTTTTCTACTGATTTCGATATTTTTTTCACAGTTAGTATTCTAGTTTTGTATATTTATTGATAAACTAGTTAGATTGCAAATATTTTTTTCATGCATATTCCCTATTACGTATATGCTGATCGCAGTCAATAATCGTATTTTTTTCTTTTGTTTTTCGGTGTTATTTTAGACTTATCCATATTAAAAAGCATTCCGTATCAATTTAGCTCGGTTTGCCCTAAAAATACGCACATTTGTGCCAATCGTTACCAAAATGACTGCTCAAATTTATTAAGTACAAAAGTTTTCTATTAAAAAGTTGATTTATAGTAAAAAAAGGTCCTCTGAACAGTCTGGCTTGTTATCGAAACAGTCTTTGGGATGTATGTGAACCACACAACTTCTTGTAGGCTTCTGTCAGTTTTTATACGATTAAGATTTATACATATACGGCTCCGCCCGCTGCGATTGCTATACTCCTGTAAGCTATGTGGTCCTAGTACATGGTGAGCAGTTGTGTGGACACTCGTTTATTGTTATACTTATAAGACTTATGCTATCCTGGTATTTTGATTTTGGTTGTTGGTTGTGGGTTGTTTATTACTAATCGCGATTTCCACCGTATCCGGATAAAATATAATCAATATAAGTTATATTATATTTCTCACCTTTTAAACCTTCCCTAGACCTCCACGAACATTTCAAGACCAAGATAAGATAAATCCATTCACCCGTTCTCGAGTTTTAGCGAGAATAACGAACAGCAATTCATTTTTATATATGTATATAAGAAGATACGTAGGAAGTATGGAAAAATACAGAAGTTAAAACCGTCCTCCATTATCTTTACAGATATGCCTTCGTGTCCAGAGCGATAAGACGGCACTTATAGAACACATACTTGTGAACCACTTGTATTCAGCCCCCAACGCTACCAGAATAAACAGAGAAATCTTCATCTGCGATCATTGTAAACGTCTTTTCTTCAACAAGCAGCTCCTTATTATGCATATCTACCACTGGCATACAAGAAAGACCGCAAAAATAAGACAAATGAGAACCGATTGCCCGAAATGCTGTAAAAAGATACGCACAAAATCTTCCTGGTTTCATTTGCTATACCACGGTATATACCATACATGGACATGTCCGATTTGTCTAGAAATTCTTGACGACCGTACGGAATTGCAGAAACATTTGAAAACCCATCCGGGTTATTTTAAATGCAATATATGTGCCTTTGAAACGACAAAAGAGTGTTACTTGAACAATCACTTGGCTAAGCATAAGAAAACGGTTCTTTTTAATGACGATGAAGATGTGTCAAGGTTCTTTTTACCGCAGACATTGCATCCGTCTTTGAGTAACAGGATGTACAATGTTTTTAAAGGCATACCGTTGGCTAACGAAGTGAGAGTTTGCATCCTATGTAGAACGCTATGTGTGTCCGAAGATGAGATGAGGACTCACATACTCGGTGAACATAGTCCAGAAGAGAGAGAGAGTAGTAAAGTATACCAGTGTACTTGCAAACAGGTTTTCTTTAATAAAGTACTTCTTAAACATCATGTTTTTAAGATGAAGGGTGATCATCGCATTTGGGGTGAGTTAGCAAAAATCCCATTTAGATAATCCTATTATTATAAAGGCGAAAGTTTGTAAGTATGGATGTATGGATGTTTGTTACTCTTTCACGTAAAAACTACTGAATGGATTTGAATGAAACTTTACCACAATATAGCTTCAGCATCAGAATAACATATAGGCTACTTTTTATCCGGGTATGGAAAGTACTTCCCTCAGAAAGCGGGTGAAACCGCTGGCGGAAGCTAGTATAATATAATAATATCCCTCACACATTCACACAACGTCATCTAGTCCCAAACTAAGCAGAGCTCGTACTATGGGTATTAGACAACTGATAAACATACTTATATACTTTTCTTTTGTAAATACATACATATTATACATAGAAACACCCAGACTAAGTCAAACACCCATGTTCATGCACACAAATATTTGACTTATGCGGGAATCGAACCCGCGACCTATAGCGTGGCAGGCAGGTTCACTATTAGATGGAGAGAGTATCTCGCACGTTTCGGTACGAGAATGTCTCCGCGACTATCGCAAGCAATAATCGCCATAACATAATCGTAACAAAATGTTTACATTCAGGCAAGAACTAAGTGTCTAAACACACCATGCCGAGGATACGCGACTGAAGTTCGGCATGATTACGCCTGCAATGCTATTTGAATTACTGGCGACACATTATGCCGAAATTACGTTGCGTTATAGCGTACAGCCGAACTTCAGTCGCGGAAATTCGGCGGCAACGTATTCTGTAGAACACACATTATACGCGACTAATATATATTGCATTTGTCTGTCCGGCTGTTTAGATAACACGACACGACGCCACGACAGCGCTCGAAACATTGAATATACTATATAGAAATTTCGGCCGCGTAAGTTCGGCGCTTATGGTGTGTCATATCAGCCGAATACGTTGGAACGTAAAATCAGCCGCGGAACTTCGGTCGCGTACGTTCGGCATAGTGTTTTTAGACACTAAAATGTCGCCAGCGAGATTCGTATATGACATATACGATAGCGAAATGACACGCCGCTTGTCGCCCATGTCAACGGGCGAGAAGAGTGAATTTAGACGAAGGTAATGTTTTATATTCCTTCAACTATCGTATCTTCGAGACGAGAAACTCTCCCCGTCCTAAATAAAGAAAAGCTATTTTATATTATTTTTATTAATGCACCATATTCAGCCTCGTAGTTGCATAGCGTGACTGTTGTGCACGGGGTCTCGGGTTCGATTCCTGAGTTAGCCCAATGAGCTTTGGTTTTAAGTAATTTTCAAATCTAAGCAGCCTGGAGTCTGGTAGTTGGTGATTGATACACCCGTGCATCGGAGAGCACGTAAATGTCGGTCCTGCTTGTGATCTCTCTCCGGTCGTGTCGGATTGCCGTCCCATCGGACTATGAGAGTGAGGGAATAGAGAGTGCTCCTGTGTCCGCGCGAATGTGCGTGCATTATAATGTACCAGAACATGCAACTAACAATAAGGTGGCCATTGTTATTATTTATGTAAGAAATCAGTAGTTTAAAAGTGGCACCGGTAACCGAAAAACTATGTGGGAACCGGCTAGCATGGTGTAGGCATGTAATGCGGAGGAATGAGGATCATGTTGTGAGGAAGGTTTTGAACATGAATGTGGATGGATATAGAGGAAGGGGACGACCAAAGAAACGATGGATGGATTGTGTGAAAGTTGATATGGCTAGAAAGAATATAACTTGTGAGATGACGGCAGATAGAAGAGCGTGGAAGACAAAAATATGCTGCGCCGACCGCGAATAAAACTTGGGGTAAGGGCAGGAGGATGATGATATTATTATTTTAAAAGTATTACATTGTATTACAGATGGAGTATCAGCGATACCGGAAGTTAAGGAAACAGAAAAACAAATCGTTTTACAAGTTTATGGATTGGGTGAGTAAATACTTTTTGATATTATTGACGACCAGATGGCGTAGTAGTTAGTGTAACTGCCTGCCACGGTTCGATTCCCGCATAAGGGTGAAGCCAAACGAGCGTAATTTTATGAGTTGTGAGTCGCGTATTTTCGGTAACTTATTTTACGTTCAACTGAATTTCTGTTAAGCTGCCAGACGGACGTAATTTATTCAGTTACTACCGAGCGTTGGTACGGGGTGTTTGTGTTGTCAAGTGCGATGGATCCATTGAAAATATTGTGTATTTATGAAGCGAGCGAGAAACGTGTCGACTCCTACGCATCCCGTAACGAACTGTCGTGTGGCTGCCCCGCTGACCGCTCTCCGCAGCACCCCTCCCTCGCCCCGACAGAAATTCGGTCGAGTTTATGCGCGTGAGTCGGCAGACAACTCATTTTGCGTCGTCGTGTGGTACAAACTGCATTTTTGTATGAAACCGAATACAGCAGAAATTACGCGACAGAAATTTCGCGGCTCACAGCTCATAAAATTACGCTCGTTTGGCTTCACCCTTAGTCATACATTTGTGTGCATGAACATGGGTGTTTGACTTAGTCTGGGTGTTTCTATGTATAATATGTATGTATTTACAAAAGAAAAGTATATAAGTACGTTTATCAGTTGTCTAGTACCGTTGATCATCTGTAAGTAAAACATAGCCTATATTCACCGGGGATAGTGTAGCTTCCCAACAGTGAAAGATTTTTTTAAATCGAACAAGAAGTCAGACTTTCTGACTTCTGACTATCCATAAAGACTGCTAAAGATGTACAAATGACAGCCGGGACCCACCAATTTAACGTGCCATCCGAAACACGGAGGAACTCGTCATGACAAGATGGTCACCCATCCGCGGACCGACCGCGCCAAGCGTTGCTTAACCTTATGATCGATCGACCCGTGCCGCTGTTACTTAGCCACGAGCTCCTCCTGTGTGCTCCTCCTTTTTTTGGAAGTCGGTTAAAAATACATGTATGTATACATATTTTGTTTTTTTTTTAGATGATTCCTCGTCAACAGTAAAGGAAATAATAATACGCGGCTTCCCAAGTGAAGAGGTTGTGAGCATCGAGGACTCTGGCAGCCAAACCGAGGGAATATATGACACCCAAGATTTTGAAGAATTAGAGGATATGGAAACATAATAATCATCAACTCTGGAGCCTTTTCCCAACTATGTTGGGGTCGGCTTCCAGTCTAACCGGATTTAGCTGAGTACCAGTGTTTTACAAGGAGCGACCGCCTATCTGACCTCCTCAACCCAATTACCCGGGCAACCCAATACCCCTTGGTTAGATTGGCGTCAAACTTACTGGCTTCTGACTACCCGGATAAAAAGTATCTTATAGCCTTCCTCGATAAATGGGCTATCTAACACTGTAATAATTTTTCAAATCGGACTAGTAGTTCCTGAGATAAGCGCGTTCAAACAAACTATTAAGCTTCATAATATAAGTATAGATTGAATATAATGTAAGTGCCTGTAGATTGTATTGTTTTTTCGCGTATATATGAAAAGATATTATATTAGAAGTAATTTAACCTTTTGACCATATGTCACGTATAGATGACAGGCCTAAAAGTGCCCAGCACGCCACCGTCACTAATACATGACAGACTTTTAGTTGATGATATAATACCGAAATCACTACTATATTGTAGGTATTTATGGATGAATTGTTAGCTTGGCGCTGAGGGCACGAATTGTTAGCTTGGCGCTGAGGGTACATTTTTCTTTCTTTTGACGTGGCGGTCAAAATGTTAATACTATCAAAAACAGCTATATGTAAGAATGCAACTAAAATGAAAATTTTTAAAAAATATGATGTATCTACATATTTGTATATCATAATATTCCCTTTTTATGTAAAAAATAATAATTACGATAATAATAACAATATAAGTATATGTATATCAATACTGTTAAATAATGAGAGTACAGTAAAATTTTGTATCGAATTTTGTGTTTTTTCTTTACCTAAAATCCGACTTTTTGAACCCGTATAAAGTCTTATTACTACAAAAATTTAGACACACGTTTGACACGTGTTTAAAATAATTTTGTATACTTATCTTTAAACATGTCTGTGTCAAGCGTCTGTCTAAATTTTTTGTAGTAAGATCCTAAAAGTCTATACAAAACTACCTCTTCCCTGCGGCTGAAGGTATTATTTTCCATACCCAGGCATCATCATCATCAGCCTTTTTATTGTCTTACAGCTGGGCACAGGCCTCTCCCACGGAGAAGGATTGAGCGTTAATCACCACGCTTGCTCAATGCGGGTTGGTGATTTCAGACTTTATAGTCCAGGTCTCCTCGAGATGTTTTCCTTCACCTTTAATCAGTCGTTGGTGTCCAAGATATGCTTAGAATGTATTAGAAAAGTGCATTGTTACTTGCAAGGGGGCTTAGCCATGATATCTCTCTACAATCGTAAACTAGTAGAAACAACAATTTTGACTTACCTTTATAACCACGTGATTTCACCGATTTCAAATGTCATTTCCATACATTTTTGTTGTTTCTGCTAGTGTTTATTATAGAAAGACATTGGGTACAGGCCCTGACTTGGAATTGAACCGCACACTCATACTTTAGGGGCTGGTGCTAAACACTAGGTCACCACGATTTAAAAAATTACAAGCCAAGCCCTCTACTATCAAAATGTACAGTTATGTTAAAAATAAAAGTCCAAATATATAAAAATCATTTATTCCTCGTTAGATGTAATAAATACTGTCATAGCGGAATTTTTATCCAAAAAACGTGCCTGCAACAATAAAACACAATATTAAGGGCCAGTTCCACAGGTTACGGATAGCCGCTATCTACCAGATAAATCAAAAAAATGTATCAGAATTTGTATAAAATTATTTGCTAGATAAACTATCTGGAACTTATCAATAAATGATATTTATTTTGCAAATACGTTGAAATCAACACTTTTACACGTCAACACATTTTTGAAAGAAAGAACGAGATGAGGTCGGCATTTCCTAACTGATTACCTTGAGAAGAAACGCCGAAACAAAGTCAAGGGTCACAGTCTCTTTTAGAGTCCAGACATAAAAAGAGATTACATACTAAAGTATGGATGAGCAATGTAGGCTTGTGTAACCTGTAAACAACTTCAGCACACTGCAGACTAAACTGTCTGCCGATAATTGGCCGGCAAAGATGTGGAAAGTACAGCCGCCAGCACATCAAGCTACCCGAAGGCGAAACTGTCAAATTCTCCTAATCAACTTTGAACCATATGCTTCAGCGATAAAGTTGAAAATCTATTGAGGAAATGGGACAGAATGTTTGATTGTATATAATTCGCTAGGGACGCGATAGTAGTTCTAACTACTTAAAATGATTACCTGCTTTGTTCGCTGTTCCTCTCGTCAATTCTGCAGCGGTACCTGAAAAATATATATCATTTAAAAAAACTGTTACAAAGCCAAGCTTATTTTCTTTAAGAAATATTCCAGAGGTTTAGAGCAAGAACGTTACAGATAAGATTTCTTTTTTAAAAGCTTTTATTTAACTAGCCGTGTATGTATGTTACGGTGGATTCTTTGAACTAAATTTTGAAGTTGATATCTTCAACCGACTGAGCTGAGATTTTGTATACACGTTCAGTTTGGATGACTATGCAAGATATCTAATATGACGTTATTCTAAATCCAATAGGGCGGACCATAAAAGATTCAAAATTTTTTTTTTTCGTGTTTATAACTAAAAATATCCTTTTGACCGCCACGCCAAAAAACGAAAGACGCGTGCCCTCAACGCCAAGCTATGAATTCATCCATAAATAACTACAATATAGTAGTGAGTCCGGAATTATAGATATCGATTGAAACTGACTATTATTTTGATCTTTAAAAGTCTGACATATAGCCGTGCTGGGCACTTTTTGGCTTGTCATCTATACGTGTCTGTGGCGGTCAAAAGGTTATCTAGCGAGCCGCCCCGGCTTCGCGAGTGGACAAATTACATAGGCATCTAATTAAGCCTTCGATAAAAATAAGGTCATCAGCCAATAGAGTACTCTAAAACCAGTCCCTGTTACACCGCCATCAAACAGAATAAAACCGAGTATCAAAGTTAAAAATGTCCCTCGCTCCCTCCACGTTTACCTAGGTAGTTTTATAATAATTACCTACCTGCGATCTCGGCTGCTTTTCCAAACATGGAATTTGCTGCACCTGAAAGGTAAAGAATACAGGGTGTAAGAGACAGCCCTCCGCAGACTGATGGGGTGAGTTCAGTATACCATACTAAGAAGACTGGTTCATGAAATTCTTTCAGTAACGTTATGGAAATACAATAAAATTCCAGTGAAATAATGATTTAAAATTAGGAGTTCAATGCACCCTATCAGTCTGCGGAGGGCTGTCCCTTACACCCAGTAGGTATATGTATAATTATAATGCTGTCAAGACAGATTGTAGGCAAGCTATTTAATTTATTCAATCCCACTCTCATAGTCCGATGGGACGGCAATCCGACACGACCGGAGAGAGATCAGGCGCAGAACCGACATTTACGTGCTCTCCGATGCACGGGTGTATCAGTCACCAACTTCCAGACTTCAGACTGCTTTCAGAAAATCTGTTAAAGCCCACAAAGCGATTTCGGTCCGACACGGGAAACGAACCCGAAACTCCGTGCACAACAGTCTCGTTATGCGACTACTGGACTACCAGAATACATGGACAAATTTCTGGCTTTTGACAACCCGAAACGACTGCCAAAGATGTACAATTGACAGCCGGGACCCACCAATTTAACGTGCCTTCCGAAACACGGAGGAACTCGTCATGACAAGATGGTCACCTATTCACGTACCGACCGCGTTAAGTGTTGCTTAACCTTATGACGCATTTTTAACAGGGATGCGGACAACTCTTAGGGACAACTAGTCAAATTCAATACTTTTTTAGAACTGTCAAAAACGGTTACTTTCTATGCAATGTGTATGAAAACACCACATATGACGTCACAGATTTTTCGCATCAAGCCGTATACTTATTTCGATTAAATTATCAATAAAAAAATTAAATCAGTTTTCGATTCAAAACGATGAATAAAACTGACATTATTTTAAGATGCTTTACAAAATGAATATGATAAAGTATTTTATTTATGACCTAGTCCGCATCCCAATTAGGTAGGTATATCGTTACAAATTTCTAACAAATCCGAGTAACTTTATTTACCTGCAGGTATACTTGCGAGTCCTTGCGCCACGTTTCCAACTCCTGGCGTGCCCCAGTTACCAGCAGGTGGTAGCCCTGGGAAGGTTGGTGCACTACCTAAGCCTGGTGCTGCTGGAAGGCTACCGAGACCTGGTGCTGATAGGGGAGTAAGTGCAGAGAGTGGAGATATAGCGCCTGCTGAAGGAGGAGTAACACCAGCGGCTGAGGGAGGAGTTACACTGGCTGCTGAGGGAGGAGTAACACCAGCAGATGAAGGGGGAGTTACACCAGCGGCTGAGGGAGGAGTTACACCAGCGGCTGAGGGAGGAGTCACACCAGTGGCTGAGGGAGGAGTCACACCAGCGGCTGAGGGAGGAGTTACACTGGCTGCTGAGGGAGTAGATACACCAGCGGCTGAGGGAGGAGTTACACTGGCTGCTGAGGGAGGAGTTACACTGGCTGCTGAGGGAGTAGATACACCAGCTGCTGAGGGAGTAGTTACACCAGCGGCTGAGGGAGGAGTTACACCAGCGGCTGAGGGAGGAGTTACACTGGCTGCTGAGGGAGGAGTTACACTGGCTGCTGAGGGAGGAGTTACACCAGCGGCTGAGGGAGGAGTTACACTGGCTGCTGAGGGAGTAGTTACACCAGCGGCTGAGGGAGGAGTTACACTGGCTGCTGAGGGAGGAGTTACACCAGCTGCTGAGGGAGGAGTTACACCAGCGGCTGAGGGAGGAGTTACACTGGCTGCTGAGGGAGGAGTTACACTGGCTGCTGAGGAAGTAGTGACGCCAGCGGCTGAGGGAGGAGTTACACCAGCTGCTGAGGGAGGAGTTACACCAGCTGCTGAGGGACTAGTTACACCAGCGACTGACGGTGTGGTACCGCCGACGGTGGATGGTGGAGTTGTATCAGGGGCAGAAGGAGGAGTAATACCAGCAGCTGAAGGAGAAGTTATGCCAGCGGCTGAGGGAGTAGTGACGCCAGCGGCTGAGGGAGTAGTGACGCCAGCGGCTGAGGGAGTAGTGACGCCAGCGGCTGAGGGAGGAGTTACACCAGCGGCTGAGGGAGGAGTTACACTGGCTGCTGAGGGAGTAGTGACGCCAGCGGCTGAGGGAGGAGTTACACCAGCGGCTGAGGGAGGAGTTACACTGGCTGCTGAGGGAGTAGTGACGCCAGCGGCTGAGGGAGGAGTTACACTGGCTGCTGAGGGAGTAGTGACGCCAGCGGCTGAGGGAGGAGTTACACTGTTTGCTGAGGGAGTAGATACACCAGCGGCTGAGGGAGTAGTGACGCCAGCGGCTGAGGGAGGAGTTACACTGGCTGCTGAGGGACTAGTTACCCCAGCAGCGGTCGGAGAAGTTACCGCAGCTGCTGAGGGAGGAGTTACACTGGCTGCTGAGGGAGTAGATACACCAGCGACTGACGGTGTGGTACCCCCGACGGTAGATGGTGGAGTGGTACCAGGGACAGAAGGAGTAGTATCACCAGCAGCAGATGGTGAAGTATTAGCGGCTGAGGGAGTAGTTACACTGGAGGCAGAGAGCGAAGTAGAGGCTCCTACTGCAGGCGTAGTTACAACAGCTGCTGAAGGTGTAGTGACAGCTCCTGGTGCAGGCGTAGTCACAGCAGCCGGAGCGGGACTAGTTACCGCAGCGATGGTCGGAGAAGATACCGCAACAGCTGATGGAGGAGTAACACCAGCAGCAGATGGTGTAGTACTGCCAGCGACTGAGGGAGGAGTTACACCTGTGGCAGAGGGAGGAGTAGAAGCACTTGGTGCAGGCGTTGTCACAGCAGCCGGAGCGGGAGTAGTTACTGCAGCGATGGTCGGAGAAGTTGCAGTAGCAGCTGACGAAGGAGTTACACTGACGGCTGAGGGAGGAGTTACCCCATTTCCCGCAGGTGTCGAACCAGCGCCAGGAACAGCATTTGTAACTGATTTAGCTGGCGCAGGTCCAGGAGTTGTGGGTACGAAAGCTGATAACATATTTGGCAAACCAAATCTATTGCTATCTGGCTTTGGTGTCTTAAATAAGTTTGATACGAAGTTGCCAAAGGGATCAGGTGTTGTTGGTCCTTTTTTTGGAGGATCGAAGAGGGATGGGAAGTTGAATTTTGGTGGAACTGGTTTTGGAGTGTGGTTTAAGGCTGTGTTTTTTGCTCCATTATGTTTTCCAACTGGCATTTCTAGGTCGTTGAAGAATAGACCTGTGAAAGATAAAACCATTTTTAGAGATATATCAATCATCATCATCATCTCCCGACCCTTTTCCCAACTATATTGGGGTCGGCTTCCAGTCTAACCGGATTCGGCTGAGTACCAGTGTGCCACAAGGAGCGACTGCCTATCTGACCTCATCAAACCAGTTACCCGGGCAACCCAATACCCCTTGGTTAGACTGGCGTCAGACTTACTGGCTTCTGACTACCCGTAACGACTGTCAAGGATGTTCAATGACAGCCGAGGAAGGCTAAACATATGTGATTTTTTATATGGGTCTGCAGTGAAGTTCCCACGGGACGCGGGTAAATCCGCCGGTTTTAGCTAGTTAAACATCATTTTAAAGGTTTTTTGGTGTTACTTACTGAACCTCCCATGACAAACACTTAGCTGAAACAAAAAAATGGATAAATTGATGTAGTTCGTTTGTAAAATATTACTATTGACTTGCCTAGCGTTGTGTTGGGGTCGGCTTTCAGTCTTATCCGGATGCATCTAAGTACCAATGTTTTCAAATCGACTGCCTGTCTGACCTCCTCAACCCAGTCACCTAGGCAACCCGATACCCTTGGTAAGACTGGTTGTCAAATTTTCTGATTTCTGGCGACCCGGAACGATTCGAAATCGTTCGAAAATTAAGTAACAGCCGCATGGGTCGATCGATCATAAGGTTAAGCAACGCTTGGCGCGGTCGCTCCGTGGATATGTGACCATCTCGTCATGACGAATTACTCTGTGTCTCGCAAGGCGTGCTAAATTGTTGTGTCCCGGCTGTCATTTGTACATCTTTGCCAGTCGTTACGGGTAGTCAGGAACCAGAAAATCTGACAACCAGTCTTACCAAGGCTTATCGGGTTGCCCGGGTAACTGGGTTGAGGAGATCAGATAGGCAGTCGCTCCATGTGGCACACTGGTACTCAGCTGCATCTAGTTAAGCTTGGAAATCGACCCCAACATAGCTTAGAAACAAGCTAGGCAGACGGGAACCACTAGGAATAACTAGTTCTTTTTTATAGGTAGACTAGCTGTCCCCAGCGGTTTCACCCGCATTTTTGGTTACTGCTCCGCTCCCGTGTGTCTTAACGTGATGGTATATAAACTATAGCCTACCTCAATAAATGGGTTATCTAACACTTAAAGAATTTTTCAAATCGAACCAGTAGTTTCGGAGATTAGCGCGTTCAAACAAACAAACAAACAAACTCTTCAGCTTTATAATATTAGTATAGATATATGTAGATTTTAGGTACTTACCAAACACATCAAAACCAGGACCCTGCCCATTTTGACGACGTATCAACTCAATATTAATGAATATTTTGCCCAATTTTCGACAGACAACGTTTATATATAACACATATGTGTAAATACGGCAAGCTGTTTGTATTACTTTGGTTTGTTCACACAGGTGGTCCCAAGCAAGAGTAGTCTTTTTAGGGTTCCGTACCAAAAGGGTAAAACGGAACCCTATTATTTTCGCTCCTCTGTCCGTCCGTCTGTCACCAGGCTGTATCTCATGAACCGTGATAGTTAGAGAGTTGAAATTTTCACAGATGATGTATTTCTGTTGCCGCTATAACAACAAATACTGAAAACTAGAATAAAATAAATATTTTGGGGGGCTCCCATACAACAAACGTGATTTTTTTGTTTATTTTTGCTCGATATCGATAACGGCAACAGGTAGATGCTTGAAATATTCACAGAATATGGAATGTATTACTTACTTTAAAAATAAGTAATTGCATTAAAATTAAATTAATATTTGAGGGGGGCTCCCATTAAACAGACTTGACTTTTTGTCCGTTTTATAAATAATGGTACGGAACCCTTCGTGCGGGAGTCCGACTCGCACTTGGCCGGTTTTTTTTCCAGTTGTACTGTTTCGGGCCATTAAAAACACGGAAAATTATATAAGGTCTAACAATACTAGTGCACCATATTTTTACAGGTCATCTAGTACATGCTAAGGATCATGTTTACCACGAAAAAAGTTTAATGACCTAGGGGTCAACGATCGAGCGCGTTCATAGAGACCGGCGTTATGCGTACAATTTAGCGAATGTGATGATAAATTTAATAATATATTAAAAGAAAAATCTTTTTTTAAAAAGCTTTTATAATCTGCCATATTGGATTTAGAATAACGTCAAATTATTTTTTAAGTCACTCTCAATAAGCCCTTTCATTTGATACCCATATTGTTGAAATTCATTAAAAATAACTACTTCGCCATTTTGGACGGTCCGCCATATTTGATTTAGAATGACGTCATATAACATATCTTGCATTGTCATCCAAACTGAACGTGTATACAAAATTTCAGCTCAATCGGTTGAAGATATCTACTTCAAAATTGAGTTCAAAGAATCCACCGTAACATACATACACGGCAAGTTAAATAAAAGCTTTTAATTAATAAAATATACTGTGGTTGACATGACTTTTTTTCTTGACTTTAAAAAGGGATTTTGTTAGAAAGAAGGACACTAATTAGGTCTAGACTGATTGTCTAAAGGTCCCTGTGTGCCTGGGCTGTGCGTTGTTCGCAAGAGTCACCATGGCACTGGCACATAGGGACCTCCAGAAGGAACATAGTGGGTTTTAGTTAGCAAGAGTCTGACACTCCCTCTAGCTAGCTACACCCACAGCGTGAGCGGTCATTTGATGATTTCTAAATAAATCAGCCGCAGGACATATTATAGTGTACAAACATTAGCGCGGACACAGGTGCACTCTCTATTCCCTCACTCTCATAGCTCGATGGGACGGCAATCCGACACCACCGGAGAGAGATCAGGCGCAGGACCGACATTTACGTGCTCTCCTATGCACGGGTGAATTAATCACCAACGTCCAGACTTCGACTTGCTTTATTTCTTAAAGTTTGTTAAAACTCACATTAAAGTAATTTTGGCACTACTCTGGAATCGAACCCGAGACTACGTGCTCAGAAGTTGCTGGCCAACAAATGTTTATAAAACTTCGAAAATTTAATAGTAGACAACCGCTGATTTCATAGCCCCAAGATGAATTCAAAAATTTTGTCGCCAATACAAATACTTAGATTTTAATGACATTCCAGACTTTACGACGTAATAGTTAATAATTTAACTAAACGATAATATTGTTATTATCTAGTTTAATGACGTTAATTAGCTAAAGGAATGTAGGGCGCTGTAAATACATAATATTTTTTGCGTCATAATTAATAACATATTTATTGAATCAGGTTATGAAATTTTCATATTGAACATATGTATATATGATATATACATCTATATACATATAATAAAATCGTAAAAAAGTCAAAACTGTACATTGAATATTAAAAAAAAAATTGGGGCGCGATCTACAACTAATATTGAAGCCAAAAATGTAGTTTTTAGAATTTTTGTTTGTATGTACGTATGTCCGGGCTAATCACAAAAAGTACTGCATGGATTTGCTCCAAATTTGGTATGAATATAGCTAAGAGGTCAAGTCAACATATAGACTACATATAGACTACATATTATTACGCTATCACGTAAGGAGGGAGGTGAATGTTAAATCACCTAATGCCCACGCGGACGACGTCGCGGGCAACAGATCCTACTACTATTATAAAGGCGAAAGTTTGTAAGTATGGATGTATGGATGTTTGTTACTCTTTCACGTAAAAACTACTGAATGGATTTGAATGAAACTTTACCACAATATAGCTTATACATCAGAATAACACATAGACTACTTTTTGTCGGGAAAACCGATATACACACGGGCGGAGCCGCGGGCGACCGCTAGTAGTATATAAATAAAAGGCACTAGTAAAGTAGAAATGCATCAGTTTATTATAGAAATGCGGCGGCGGCGACGAATGCGCGCGGTATGACGGCGTACAGCGCGGGCGTGTGCGGCGCGCCGCACGCGCGACCTAGTGACGTGATGGCGACCACGCGCCACGCGCAGCCGTCCTGCACCTGCGCCGGCCCGCCTGAGTCGCCCTGCGCACAAAGAAAAACTAAATTAACCTTTTGACTGCCACGTCAAAAAAAGAAAGACGTGCCCTCAGCGCCAAGCTAAGAATTCATCCATAAATACCTACAAAAGAGTAGTGAGTTCGGAAGTATATCGATAAAGACTGCTTATTCATTTTTACCTACATACATATCTTTTAAATAAACTATAAAGAACCGCAAATATAGTAAAGTAGTCTGTGTCCTTCTATAATAATCTGTGTCATAATGTCAGCGCTTTTTAAAAGCTTTTATTTACGGTGGATTCTTTGAACTCAATTTTGAAGTAGATATCTTCAACCGATTGAGCTGAAATTTTGTATACACGTTCAGTCTGGATGACAATGCAAGATATGTTATATGACGTTATTCTAAATCCAATATGGCGGACCGTACAAAATGGCGGAGTAGTTATTTTTAATGAATTTCAACAATATGGGTATCAAATGAAAGGGCTTATTGAGAGTGACTTAAAAAATAATTTGACGTTATTCTAAATCCAATATGGCGCACTATAAAAGCTTTTTAAAAAAAGATTTTTCTTTTAATTTATTATCGTTTAAGTCCACAGTTAAAAACATAAATCGATAAAATCAAGTCAATTCCATCACAACACTATTGCAATCATGAAGTACTTTTCTGTCACCATTAGATGACACTGGCGTGGCGGGCACGGGTTTTCACAAGGTCCCTGTGTGCCACCTACCTGACAAGTATCCTTTCCCCCAGTCTTCTCCCCGGCACACACGTGGCTGTCCGGCGTGACTCCGTTGGGCAGCTTGAGGGAAGTCCCCCAGATGTCGCGACAGTCCGCCATGTTCCACACCGAGAGAGACACGCTGCGGAGCTCAACGGAGTGATCTCCTCCTTGAATGGAAGAAATAAATTAGTGTTGTTACTTTAATGATCCAGGCTGATTGTCGGCTACGGCAGCCGTTCTCTTTTATGGAGATCAGCCAGCTGCGCAGGACATATTATAGTGCACAAGCATTCGCGCTGACACAGGTGCACTCTCTATTCCCTCACTCTCATAGTCCGATGGGACGGACATCCGACATTAACGTGCTCTCCGATGCACGGGTGCACCAATCACCAACTTCTAGACTCCAAGCTGCTTTATGAAAGTTTCTCAAAATCCACAAAGCGATTTCAGCCTAACCCGGGATTCGAACCCGAAAGAACAGTTTTTAGAATTTTTGTTTATTTGTCTGTATGTATGTCCGGGATAATCTCAAAAAGTACTGCAGGGATTTGCTTCGAGGGTCAACATATAGGCTACATATTATCCCGCCATTACTACGGGGGAGAGAGGGGTGAATGTTTAATCCTAATGACCCGCGGACGACGTCGCGGGCAACAGCTAGTTTTAAATGTATAGTTTTATATAATATGTAAATACCACAATTGATAGAGAATTATACATAGGTATATCTTACCAAATTCCGTCCTCCCCCACCCGGTAGCAATCAGCCGCCTGCCTTCAGGCGGGGGAACTCCCAAACACGCAGGACGTATCACTTCGGAGAATCTGTAAGAAAAAATAATTATTTATTTGTACATATAAATAAAATTGCATCATCATCAGCCTTTTTTATCGTCCCACAGCTGGGCACAGGCCTCCTCTCACACTGAGAAGGATTGAGCGTTAATCACCACGCTTGCTCAATGCGGGTTGGTGATTTCAGACTTTATATTCCAGGTTTCCTCGAGATGTTTTACTTCACCGTTAATCTGTCATTGGTGTCCAAGGTAAACATAGAAAGTACGTATAACTTAGAAAAGTTACATTGGTACTTGCCCGATCTGGAATCGAACCTGCACCTTCATACTCGAAAGGCTGGTGCTTTAACCAGTAGGCCACCACGACTTAGAAACTTAGAAAGTGCATATATCTTAGAAAAGTTGCATTGGTACTTGCCTGAGCTGGAATGGAACATGTACACTCATACTTGAGAGGCTAATGCTTTAAACACAAGGCCACAGCTGGCTGATCACCATAAAAGAGAAAGGCCGCCTTAGCCGACAATCGGCTTGGATGCAATCATCATCATCAAAACTTCAAAAGTACTTACATGACTTTGTCGACCATTTTAATGAGAGCGACATCGTGGTACGATCTTCTCTGCTTGTATTTTGGATGTCTGATGACAGCAGCTACCTTCACCACCAACGCTCCAGGGTCGTCCAGGTAGGAAGAGCCCAGCTGCACAGCTTGTGGTGGACCACTGGACATATAGGTGATGGAGTTTGTTAGTCATAATCCTTATTCAATAACTAGCTTTGGCTAGCGGTTTCACCCGTATCCCGTATAGGAACAACTCCGCGCATCCGGATAAAAAGCCTATAGCCTTCCTCGATAAATGGTCAATCTAACATTGAATTTTTTTTTTTTATAATGTGGTCGCTCTTGATCCCAATCCAGCTCGGACGGCAAGGATAGGCTCCAGACGAGCTTGCCTGAACAGTTTCTTAGATTAGCATGTTCAACCAAACAAACAAACTCTTCTGCTTTATATTTTATATTTAGTTAGTATAGATGCGAAAGTAACTGTCTGTGTGTCACGCTTTCACGCCAAAACTACTGAACCGATTTTAATAAAATTTGGCAGACATAAAGTCTAGAGTCTGAGAAAGGACAAAGGCTACTTTTTAACCGGGTGCGGAAAGTAGTACCCTCAACATGCATTGCCATACAACATGAAAGAGGTAGACCAAGGAAGAGATGGATTGATTGCCAGCAGGCTCAGCATGGCAACCGTAGAAACAAGTTTTGTTTACCGGAGAATGGGCATAATGACAGATAACTGACAGATTGACGAAAGATTTGTTTTGACACATAGAAAAGAAACTGTTCTTTTCTTCGATAGACATGAGACTACAAGTGATTACTCAGATTAATGAAGGACAATAGATGAAACCTTTATGCCATAAAAGCGTACTACCCAAAGTGACAGTTCCGACTCCTAACGACTCCTATCCATCCGACCAAATAAGAAAGGTACTTTTATAAGTGACACTAGCAACATGGGAAATCCTTTCAATTTAGTCGCATTATATCTTGTGTCATTGCCCGGGAAAAGACTTTCAGTTTTAAAAGAATTGTGATAAATTGTGGTGTGTTTGTGCCTCGTTTTTATATGGAGAAAGAAGGAAAGGGCAGGCAGATTGTCCTGCATTGTGCGCGATTGCAGATCACATTCCAGCACAAAGAAAACTCGGCCGAAAATATCAGTTTTATGAAGTAAGTAAACAAACATGTTTTTTAAAGTAAATAAACCAGAAAATATAGTGGCATTAAGTTAAAATACTTCTGATAACTTGTATTACAATTCTGAGGTAATTTCATACATGTTAAAATGAAAATAAACACAAAAATCGCGAATTCAATTAATTCAATATTGAGGTTACTAGTGTCGTGAAAACTGTTATCGACAGTTGATTATTGATCTACTTATACCGAGATCTACACCGACGGAGGCTCCAAGCGAGCGCATGCCCAGATGCTTCTGCATTCTCCACCGCGCTCGTCCTACTTGGTGCGGCTTAATGACGTTCCAAAGAATGTCGCTCATGCCCGTAACTTGACCTTTTATGTAAATCAATATAACTAACTTATGTAATATTTAACTTATATCTTCAAGGTTTCCGAAAATTGAAGACATCCGTGTGCAACGCTTCCCTGTTACGGATCGGATGAGAATCAGCCCGAAAACCATTTGGCGGATGTGCTCACGACACTTTAATCCATAAATTAAAGAATGTTTTTTTCATGTTTCGAGTTTTATTAAACCTCCATTATCATAAGAACATTAATCATTTTACAATAATTCCTTACGAATTGATATGACTTAGAACAGATTCTCGAATAAACCTCATTGTTGCAGCGTCCCAGTAGCCACATCTGATTTTCCTACTTCATTTATTTTTGTAACAATAAAAATACTCAAGTCAGTGTAGGTAAACCTATAATATGAACCACGACTGGAAAGCATACTTCCCAAACCAAAAATATTTTATTACAAGCGGTTTAGCCATCTTCGAGCTATAAAATTCCGAGGAACTGAGCACCTCTTCTCTTTTTTCATGTCAGTTGTTAAAGGTAGAAACGCATATAGCTATTTATTCATATTTTGGTTTTACTTTTGAAACTTAAATATTTTCTTTTGCTTAGCACGTTTTTGATTATCAAGTAACGTCGATATCGATTAAAACTGTTGGTACATTCCTGGGTGATAGCGTTTGACACTGATTTGTCAAACAGGGCTGTACACGGATTGAAATTGACATCCTGACAAAAACATTGCCATCTTGTTTCTTCAAATACCGAGTTTTACTTGCAGAACCAGGATAGCAATACGTAAGTTCTTCCTGCTAAGTTACACTTCATCTATTGTCCTTCATTAATCTGAGAGTGATTATATGCGAGTTGACAGGTCGCGCCATGCTCGGGCAGAAGACATGTTGACATTGACAGAAAGAGCTTTGTCTTTTCTTGATAGAATATGTCCACATAGAATCGCCATGCTGAGCCTGCTGTAAGACCATATGAATAAGAAGGGAGTGGATAGTAGTATGACGGCTAACAGAGACGAATGGAAGCGGAAAACATATTGCGCCGACCACTAAAAACTTGGGAACAGGGGAGGAAGAAAACATGATGATGTGACGATGAGCTTACCTAACTACGTCATAGTCCTTATCCTGATAGGTGCAGTGGCCAGCAGTCAGGATATACTCGTCGCTGATCAGGGAGCCCCCACACTTCCACGAGTAGCCGGCTTGCTGGAAACACATAGGTCACACATTGTATTGACGATTTTGGACATTTTTGGAGGTAACAGCCGCACGGGTCGATCGATCATAAGGTTAAGCTTGGTGAGGTCGGTCAATGGATGGACAACCATCTTGTCATGACGAGTTCCTCCGTGTTTCGGAAGGCACGTTAAATTGTTTGGTCCCGGCCGTCATTTGTACATCTTTTGCAGTCGTTACGGGTAGTTAGATATAAGGTCTGATAACCAGTCTTATCAAGGGGTATCGCGTTGCCCAGGTAACTGGGTTGAGGAGGTCAGATAGGCAGTGACACACTGGTACTCAGCTGCATGTGTTTGGACTGAAAGCCGACCCTCATATGATCGTTAAAGATAATACATACATTAGGGATACCTCTCCACACACGGTCGGTTAGCCCCAAGGTAAGCTATTGATTAGCTTGTGTTATGAGTGCCAACACAACTGATAAACTACATATACTTTACACATACACATTTATAAATAAACTAGCTGTCCCCAGCGGTTTCACCCGCATCTTTGGTTACTGCTCCGCTCCCGTGTATCTTAGCGTGATGGTATATAGTCTATAGCCTTCCTCGATAAATGGGCTATCTGACACTGAATCAATTTTTCAAATCGAACCAGTAGTTTCGGAGATTAGCGCGTTCAAACAAACAAACAAACAAACTCTTCAGCTTTATAATATTAAGTATAGATATCATAACACCCAGACCACAGCCAACAAGCATGCTTGTATAATATTATAACGTAATTTTGTAAATTTAGTTTCTATTGTTTAACTAGATGGCGGTGTACATTTTTGATATAAAACTACATCGCGGTGTTAAGATTTTCCGCAATTTAATGACCCGCGATGTGATTTCAATTTTGGTTGTGTTCTAACAAGTGTACTAATAAGTGTTTCAAATGTGCTAAGTGTTCAAGTGTGGTTTTTACTTACTCCTAACTCGTTCGCGACCGCATTGGGCCAGTGTAAGAGTGTATAATGCTCATCACACTAATATCAACCGTGCCGGGAATTGAACCAGAGACCCTCAGCTCAGCAGTTCGGCATGGTGATTCAATACAAACAAACAGTAAATTGATTCCTCTTTATAATATTAGTAGAGACTCACCCTTATCTTCATCCAGCCCACTAGAGCCATGTGGGGAAACTCCCGTATGCTGACAACTGTACCCCCGATGACAAGAGGCACGTTGATGGGGGTACAGTCGGACACGTTCACGGTAACAGGGTCTGGTGATGGGACTAGTGGCAAGGCAACCACCTTCTTGATGGTCAGAGCCTTGTAGCGGTCGCACACTGGAAAAAAAATGTGATAAATGATATTTATTTTTTTAAAAGCTTTTATTTAACTTGCCGTGTATGTATGTTACGGTGGATTCTTTGAACTCAATTTTGAAGTAGATATCTTCAACCGATTGAACTGAAATTTTGTATACACGTTCAGTTTGGATGGCAATGCAAGATATGTTATATGACTTTATTCTAAATCCAATATGGCGGACCGTCCAAGATGGCGGAGTAGTTATTTTTAATGAATTACAACAATATGGGTATCAAATGAAAGGGCTTATTGAGAGTGACTTAAAAAATAATAACTATAAAAGCTTTTTAAAAAAAGATTTTTCTTTTAAATTATTTGCAAATAGGTTGAACTCAATACTTTTATATGTCAACACATTTTTTAGAAGAAAAAAAAACCGGCCAAGTGCGCGTCGGACTCGCGCACGAAGGGTTCCGTACCATTATTTATAAAACGGACAAAAAATCGTGTCTGTTTAATGGGAGCCCCCTCAAATATTAATTTAATTTTAATGCAATTACTTATTTTTGAATTAAGCAATACATTCCATATTCTGTGAATATTTCAAGCATCTACCGGTTGCCGTTATCGATGTCGAGCAAAAATGAACAAAAAAATCACGTTTGTTGTATGGGAGCCCCCAAAATACTCAAGTGTCGCAGTCTTTTTTAGAGTCCAGACATAAAAATAAATTACATACTAAAGTATGGATGAGCAATGTAGGCTTGTGTCTGAAATGATCTTTTGAAGAAAGTGTCATACAAGTTTGAATGGACCTGTGGTTTTTTTAACATTCGAAGCGGAAGTAGATAGGGATTCTTTTCTGTGTGAGAGGAGGCCTGTGCCCAGCAGTGGGACGATAAAAAGGCTGGTGATGAAGTAGAAAGGGTGTTTAAGGCGCAACACGAACCGATGGAGGCGTTGTAAAGATGCAAAATAAACCTCAGGTCGTCAAAAATAGACAAGGAGTTATTATTAAAAATCGGATCAATATCATACTCATACTCACTTTTCTCAGCGAGCTCAATATAACCTCTCTTCTGTCGTTCACTCATATCATCTTCATCGGGACCTATTAGAATCTCTGGTTCTCTATCCGGCTCATCATAAGCTACAGAACTTGTGTCTGACGGTCTATTATCGTACACATTCCTATCAGTAACCGGTCTATTCGTAATAGGCGGTAGACCAGTGTCTACAGGGGCCGGTTGCACCCCAGGTCGATTGACCAACGGTGTATCAGAAGCGTACTGAAATGTTATCCTATCAGGGTCATTACCCTGGTTGTTATAATTATAGTTATTGTCACCATTGCTATATTTATTTTCATGTTGATTTTGGTCTTTATTACTTGGTCTATAAGCGTTTACTTGTGGTTGGATGCCGTAGTCTTCAGGATTCGTATCTGTGTTTAAGTATCCATAATTATTGGGATTAAGTTTGTTAACAGGTCTTTCGATGTTAGGATTCCTATTGTTTATCGCTGCACTTGGATATTCAAAACCGTAATCAGTATTTAAAACACCTCTGTTGTCGTTATTAGCATTGCTTGTACCGCTAGAAACATTGCTTTCATAAACATTATTTGCTGCATTATTATTGATAAGATTAGCTGGTCTCCTGATATTATCATTCTCGTATACATGTCCAGATTGAGTTCCACTACCAAAATTATCGCCACGATTATTGTGGATATTATCAAAAACATTCTCAGTGACCGGTTTGTTTTCAAAATTGTTAGCGAAAATGTTGTCTGTAGTTTCTCTGCTATAGAAATTGTTATTTGATATAGTTTGAGGGGTTGGTTTGTGTCTATTTTCTTTAGTTGTTACTTCAAAAGGATTAAAGATTTCTCCTAAAAGTATGTTACTAAATTGATTCCTATTTGTTAAACTTCTAGGGTTGTTTTGACTAGAATCTGTTTTTAATTTTTTTGTTGTTTTTTGTGTTGTGGAAAATATGTATTCGTATTGGTTGACGGGTGGTTTTTTTGTTCTTCTTTCTTCTGCTCTTCTGTGTTCGTTCTGTTTCTTTCTTGTGTCTTGTCTGTGGGTAGTTTGGGGGCGTAGTACCCCATTGTATTGGTTTGTGAAGTCAGTGCTGGGGTATGGCTGGAACAGCTGCTGAAGTCCTTGTAGAATGTCTGGAAGAAGATAAGATTTTTATTAGTTGATTTTGGACGTCAAATAATCGTGGTGGCCTAGCGGTTAAAGAGCCAACCTCTCAAGTGTTAGGGCGTGGGTTCGATTCCAGGTCAGGCAAGTACCAATGCAACTTTTATAAGTTTGTATGTACTTTCTAAGCATATCTTGAACACCAATGACGGTGTTTCGGATGGCACGTTAAACTGTAGGTCCCGGCTGTCATTGAACATCCTTGACAGTCGTTACGGGTAGTCAGAAGCCAGTAAGTCTGGCACCAGTCTAACCAAGGGGTATTGGGTTGCCTGGGTATCTGGGTTGAGGAGGTCAGATAGGCAGTCGCTCCTTGTAAAACACTGGTACTCAGCTGAATCCGGTGAGACTGGAAGCCGACCCCAACACAGTTGGGAAAAGGCTCGGGTGATGATGATGGACGTTAAATTGGTGGGTCCCGGCTGCTAAGAGCAGTTTGTCGCAACTCCATAGAAAAAAAAAACAATGTATGAATTCGGAGCGCAAAGATGACAAAATAACGCTTTTTTATGGCTTGATTTCCACTAGATAAATAGCGGTAAGTTGAAATTTCGTAATATAACAGAGTTGCGTTTGCATTTTCGATCCTAAAACTTATTTTTTAGTTTTACAAATAAGTTGTTAAAAGTTTGAATCGAGGAAATAGTGTTGGGACACAGTAAACTAATCATTGTCGATATTTTTGATTGCAGATGTAAAGAATGGGTGAAAATGGTAGGAAAAGAGGATCTACTTTATTTGGCCATTGAAGAACTTTGTGAATTTACTTTGGATCAAGTAAGGCCCCCGAGAACTAGTCGCTATGTCGCAACAACAACTACTTAACACGTGGCATTCACACTTCGCTAGCAACTCCACTCTGGACGGCCAGTGAAGGCAAGCCAGAGGCGGGAGACCTGTCCCCCGTCAGGGTTTACTCCGGCCGGCCGGACGTGAGGGACAGTATCCTCTCCCTGGAGCACTCGGTACCCGCGAGGTCGCGACATCCGCCTCAGATGCCCTGCGGGCTTATGTTATTAAGTTATCAAGAAATAACATCGAAAACCTGTACTTTTATTTGCAAACTAAGCAATATAAAATTGTTAAAAAGCGCCATATTTAAATGATTTAGATAACCTTTAAAAACCTGATTTCAAACGTATTATAACATTATTTTATGCAAATAATACAAAAACAATCTTGTAAAACCGGCGTCCTTTCTTATATTACAAACACGAATGTTTTAAGTCAAAACTACTGGTCCTATTTCAATGAAATTTTGTCAATAGACAAGTGGGAATTCATCAAATGACCCCTCCCACTGTGGGTGTAGCTGGGGGAAGTGTCAAACTCTTACTGACTAAAACCCACTATGTTCCTTCTGGAGGTCCCTGTGTGCTAGGGCCACGGTAACTCTTGCGAACAACCCGCGGCCCCAGCAGACAAGTGTAACCCTGGTGATTATAATTAGTTACCGTGTATCTCATTGCACGCAGTATTTTCTACAGCATACGGGCGAAACCGCAGGACAAAATTATTGTTAAACTTATGTTTTTTTTTCTAAATTTATTTAGGTGCTTTTATCATAGATATGTCAGCCCCATCGTACCCTTTTTACATTAATTGGCTATTTCTGTACAATTAGTCTAGAAAATAGTTGATCGATTGTTATTCGTGAAGGACCAGGATCAAATAGCACAACTTTTTCATAATCATCGAAGATGGTACAGATAAAATAGATTGAACAACGCCTACATCAAATTTATTTATCTTGTAAAACTTATGTGTAATGAGCTATTAATTTGTATTCCGATCTGACTAGATAAGTATGATGATGGCATCCAGGCTAATAGTCGGCTACGGCGGCTGTTCTCTTTTATTGAGATCAGCCAGCTGCGCAAGACATATTATAGTGCACAAGCATTCGCGCGGACACAGGTGCACTCTCTATTCCCTCACTCTCATAGTCCGATGGGACGGCAATCCGACACGACCGGAGAGAGATCACAAGCTGGGCCGGCTGCAACGTGCTCTGTGATGCACGGGTGAATCAATCATCAACTTCCAGACTCCGGGCTGCTTTATGAAAGTTTCTCAAAACCCACAAAGCGATTTCGGCCCGACTCGGGAACTGAACCCGAGACCCCGTGCACAGCAGTCGCGCCATGCGTTTACTAGACCAACGAGGCAGTCAGACAAGATTATTACAAAAGTTATGTTAAATTTGTATTCTGATCTGACAAGATAGAAGTAAAAAGTCGGCCTAGTGGTTAAAGCACCAGCCTTACGAGTATTAGGGTGCGGGTTCGATTCCAGGTCAGGCAAGTACCAAATACCAATGTAACTTTTCTAAGTTATACGTACTTTCTAAGTATATCTTGGACACCAATGACTGATTAAAGGTGAAGGAAAACATCTCGAGGAAATCTGGACTATTAAGGCTGAAATCACCAACCCGCATTGAGCAAGCATGGTGATTAACGCTCAATTCTTCTCCGTGGGAGAGGAGGCCTGTGCCCAGCAGTGGGACGATAAAAAGGCTGATGATGATGATGAAGATATAAGACACAAGACTAGATAAGTAGGTTGATTGAACGCAGGTGTTTTCTAACTATTAGTCAGCAACCAACTTCTGCCCCGTCCCTGACATGGTATGGATGTGTGGGGATAGACCTCCAGGTATAATATTCTTACCGTAATATTGTCCTCTGGTGAGTGCTATCACCGAGAGCAGCAGGAGGGCTGTGATGGCGTAACCACGGCCCATGCTGGCATTATTGTCTGAAACAAACAAACAAACAAAATTAAAATCCTATTCTTCCTGCTAATATAGGCCCCTCGCCCATGGCGACTTTTTGTAGGGATGCAGTCGCGATACTGTCGCGCGTAGACATCGATACAGACGCGCAGCTGTGGCTAGCTGTGTGCCCTCGCCCACGGGACCAGATTCAGTCGCGATGTAAACGCGATTCAGTCGCGATGCAGTTGCACTGATGTTCGGTTCCCACCCACCCATGCTGTCGCTGATCTCCATAAAAGAGAACGGCCGCCGTAGCCAACAATCGGCTTGGATGCCATCATCATGACGAATTCCTGCCGTTTCGGAAGGCACGTTAAATTGGTGTGTCCCGGCTGTCATTTGTACATCTTTGGCAGTCGTTAGGAGTAGTCAGAAGCCAGAATGTCTGACAACTAGTTTTAGTAAGGGGTATCGGGTTGCCCAGGTCGGGTTGAAAGTCGTGGTGGCCTAGTGGTTAAAGAGCCAACCTCTCAAGTGTGAGGGCGTGGGTTCGATTCCAGGTCGGGCAAGTACCAATGCAACTTTTCTAAGTTTGTATGGACTTTCTAAGTATATCTTGGACACCAATGACTGTGTTTCGGATGGCACGTTAAAACTGTAGGTCCCGGCTGCCATTGAACATCCTTGGCAGTCTAACCAAGGGGTATTGGGTTGCCCAGGTAACTGGGTTGAGGAGGTCAGATAGGCAGTCGCTCCGAAACACTGGTACCCAGCCGAAACCGGTTAGACTAGAAGCCGACCCCAACATAGTTGGGAAAAGGCTCGGGAGATGATGATATCGGGTTGCCCAGGTAACTGGGTTGAGGATATTTCATACAATAGAACGGTAGTAACTAGTTTTAAACGCAGAAGAAACTGCGCGATCGACCATTCGATTTTTTTTAATACGATTTCTGAGTCACCATCAATTTGAAACTGAACCCAAATTTTGAACCATATGCTTCGGCGATAAAGTTGAAAATCCATTAAGTAAATTTGACTGATTGTAAGTAGTAGCTTGATGTGCTGGCGTCTACACGGTCAAATTAACCTTTGATATGTTGTAAACAATTTTTTTCTATATACGTAAGTAATTACTAAAACTATAAATAAATTATATCATTGCGATGTATCTGGCGCTGGTTTTTTATGGTATAATTATTTTAATCATCTGCTCGTGGCTAAGTAACAGCCACACGGGTCGATCGAGCATGAGGTTAAGCAACGCTTGGCGCGGTCAGTCCGTGGATGTGTGACCATTTTGTCATGACGAGTTCCTTCGAAGCTAGTATTTAGCTTGATTCTAAGTTGTATGTATACTTTCTAAGTATATCTTGGACACCAATGACTGATTAAAGGTGAAGGAAAACATCTCGAGGAAACCTGGACTATAAAGTCTGAAATCACCAACCCGCATTGAGCAAGCGTGGTGATTGACGCTCAGTCCTTCTGCGTGGGAGAGGAGGCCTGTGCCTAACAGAGGGACGATAAAAAGGCTGATGATGATGATGATGCTGAACCGGTTTTTTTAATTATGATTTATTTAATTTATTATATTTTTTTAATCTATTATAATATTATTATTAATTTATATAGTGATATCATAGGCCTGTTTTTGTAATTAATAACTATTTAAATGACAACTTAACAGGTGTGTAAACCGGATTAATTATACATATATAACGGTTTTTTTTAACTACTTGTAGCCATAAAATACTTCAAACAGACAAGCTATAAGCTTCTGACTCAATTTCATCAATCATCATCATCCTCCTGCCCTTATCCCAAGTTTTATTTGTGGTCGGCGCAGCATGTTTTTGTCTTCCACGCTCTTCTATCTGCCGTCAAAAAGTCGTGGTGGCCTAGTAGTTAAAGAGCCACCCTCTCAAGTATGAGGGCGTGGGTTCGATTCCAAGTCAGGCAAGTACCAATGCAACTTTTCTAAGTTTGTATGTAGGTACTTTCTAAGTATATCTTGGACACCAATGACTGTGTTTCGGATGGCACGTTAAACTGTAGGTCCCGGCTGTCATTGAACATCCTTGACAGTCGTTACGGGTAGTCAGAAGCCAGTCTAACCAAGGGGTATTAGGTTGCCCAGGTAACTGGGTTGAGGAGGTCCGATAGGCAGTCGCTCCTTGTAAAACACTGGTACTCAGCTAAATCCGGTTAGACTGGAAGCCGACCCCAACATAGTTGGTACTTGTACTTGCCTGACCTGGAACCTAGGCCACCACGACTCTTAATTAACCTAAATAAAGGCATTCAAAAAAACCCATTTCGTCACTTGTGTTTTTGTTATTGATTTTTCATGAGATTATATTCACAGTTATATTATACGGTATAAGATGTCTGATAAATAGGTTCTAAACGGTATTCTGTACCAGTTGTGGTCAGACGCAGACAATAATAAGTTCTTACGATGATTATGTACAGTCGCAGACACTAATGTTTGAATAACATTCAAGTTTTTTTTTATACAACAAAAGTGCTGAAATTCAAATATTTATCATCAATACATATAATAAAATCGTAGGAAAGTCAAAACTGTACATTGAATATATTTTTAAAACAATAATTGGGGCGTGATCTAAAATCGATTTCGAAGCCAAAAATATAGTTTTTAGAATAGGAAATATGCATATAATTTTTTTATTCACTAAATTAATACACTTTTAGCTGTAATCTATACTTATAATAAATCTGTAGAGAGGTCAATTCTGTACATTGAATATATTTTCAAAATAACTATCAGGGGGTGATCAGTGATCGATACTGATGCCAAAAATGCAATCAGTAAAATTTTTGTCTGTCTGTCTGTCTTTCTGTCTGTCTGTCTGTCTGTCTGTCTGTCTGTCTGTCTGTCTGTCTGTATGTTATTAATAGGAAGAAAAACTACTGGACGGATTTTAATGAAACTTGGTACAATTATTCTTCATACTCCTGGGCAGGTTATAGGATACTTTTCATCACGCTACAATCAATAGGAGCAGAGCAGTGAAGGAAAATGTTGGGAAAACGGGAGAAGTTACACCATTTTTTAAGCTTTCGTCGCGTGTGCAGCCTTAATGGTTAAAGCTACATAGAAATCATGTATGACGGAAATATTCTACATAAAATTATCTAAAAAATATTCCACAACAGCATATGTCTATCTTTAATGGTTGACTCACAATAACACGTATAACTCCCGATAGTTTACCAGTTCGAAACTTTCTGATTATTTGTTATTGATTTGTTTACTCTTATGTTTATAATATTCTCGCTCATGCCTAATTAACAAAAGATAACATTATAACATATTCTATAAAAAAAGAATCATAGAAATCCGTGTAGAAATACCAAACTTATACATAAAATACGATAATCAGCAGGTCGGTCGGTAGGTATAATATAAGGCGGGAGGTCCGAGCGCGAGCTTCTCATCCCGACAAAAGTTAGGCATTGGTAGCGGTAATCGACATCCACACAGGCGTAGCCGCGGGGGTCCTCTATAGGTTATACATCAGAACAACACATAGACTACTTTTTGTCGCGAAAACCGACATACACGCGGGCGGAGCCGCGGGCGACCACTAGTCTTATAATAAATCTGTAGAGAGGTCAATTCTGTACATTGAATATATTTTCAAAATAACTATCAGGGGGTGATAAGTGATCGATACTGATGCCAAAAATGCAATCAGTAAAATTTTTGTCTGTCTGTCTGTCTTTCTGTCTGTCTGTCTGTCTGTCTGTCTGTCTGTCTGTCTGTCTGTCTGTCTGTATGTTATTAATAGGAACAAATACTACTGGACGGATTTTAATGAAACTTAGTACAATTATTCCTCATACTCCTGGGCAGGTTATAGGATACTTTTCATCACGCTACAATCAATAGGAGCAGAGCAGTGAAGGAAAATGTTGGGAAAACGGGAGAAGTTACACCATTTTTTAAGCTTTCGTCGCGTGTGCAGCCTTAATGGTTAAAGCTACATAGAAATCATGTATGACGGAAATGTTCTACATAAAATTATCTAAAAAAAATCCACAACAGCATATGTATATCTTTAATGGTTGACTCACAATAACACGTATAACTCCCGATAGTTTACCAGTTCGGAGCTTTCTGATTATTTGTTATTGATGATTTGTTCACTCTTATGTTTATAATATTCTCGCTCATGCCTAATTAACAAAAGATTACATTATAACATATTCTATAAAAAAAGAATCATAGAAATCGGTGTAGAAATACCAAACTTATACATAAAATACGATAATCAGCGGGTCGGTCGGTAGGTATAATAAGGCGGGAGGTCCGAGCGCGAGCTTCTCATCCCGACAAAAGTTAGGCATTTGTAGCGCTAATCGACATCCACACAGGCGTAGCTGCGGGGGTCCTCTATAGGTTATATATCAGAACAACACATAGACTACTTTTTGTCGCGAAAACCGACATCCATGCGGGCGGAGCCGCGGGCGACCGCTAGTTTACAATATAGCGTCAAAAAATTCGTACTCATCGCTGCCCACTGGTAGCGTACCCAAGAGGCTGACAGCATTGCCACGTTGGATGGCAATGCTTAACTTTTAATCAAAATAAAAACCAGCCTTCGGGTCACTTGAAGCGCCAACGAGCTGTTTCGCTAGGTCCTTAAAAAGTATGAGCATTTGGACCCCACGGCCCGAAGATTTCAGCCCCAAACGGCTCAAAAGTATAGTTTCCAGCGAGGTTTCCATATTTGCGCCGTTTGAGGTTCTCTGCAGCCGCAGCAGCGGAGCCTGAGAACTAGGAAGGTGGGATTTTAAATTAGGAACGTCTCCAAGGTTTATATTTTGGTAAAATTGTATATCTCGGAGACATTCCTAAGAATTTCTAGGACAATTAAATTACGAACAATGCCAAACTGCTCAATACTAACGTCGGTGACTGTACACAGAGAACCATCAATGATTTGGGTCGCGCCAATCAAAAATTTTTTTGCTGGTAAAATATTAAGTTCAGTAGGTTTATTGTTTTTCTATATGAAGAAAGTGTTATACGTATATCAAATTGTTTCATAGAGCCGTTTCATTTTTAAAAGCTTTTATTTAACTAAGCTTTTATATATGACTAGCGCCCCGCCCCGGCTTCGCACGTGTGCAATGATGATACTAAATACACTACAGAAAAACTGTGAACGTTGTATACAAAAACATAGACTTTTCTGTAGACCTTTTCAATGTGTACAATACTTAGTACATTATTTTGATAAAACTCGTAGGGTTCAGCCTGCGTTTGCAATGTAAGCGGAACAAATTAAATTATTTACGTCATCACATTAGAAACCTCAAAAATAACAGTACTTCTCCACTATTTAATGGATGTTATTATACATATAAACCTTCCTCTTGAATCACTCTATCTATTGATGCAGTTTTTTTAAAACTGCATCAAAATCCGTTGCGTAGTTTCAAATATTTAAGCATACAAAGGGACAGAGAAAGAGACTTTGTTTTATACTATGTAGTAATAGGGTCTTAATTACTTCGAACAAAATCGAAGCTGGAAAGATTTCTCTTACAGTTTAACTTGACCTTTTATTAAAAGGTCATCGATCACGGCTTCTTTTCCTAGAAATGACTAAAAGGACATCTGAACGATCCAAACCTACCGCCGACAAATCACCTTGGTCCAGCTGGTGTGAAAACCTAGTCCAGGGGCGAGGGACTTGGGGAAGTTCCCTTCCCCTTTTTCGATGGACCCGAGGCGGAGGCGCGAGCGGATGTCTCTCTGAGGCGTCGCACGGAGTAGTTCAACACCTCACTACCCCGAGCAGGAGGCGAGGCCCAGACAGCCGGGCCAGCACTAGTGCGGGGCTGCGGAAGAATCTGGATTCCCGCGGCCCATTCGCACGTGCGAGGAGACACCGGGATGGTTTTAGCCCGTAAGAGTTTGGCACACCCCTCCACCTCTCCCCAAGCGGAGGATAGTCCATGAGGATTTCCATAAGAAGATAAAAAGCTGCAGGCTTAGCATGACAACCGTAGAAACAAGATTTGTTTACCGGAGTATGGACATAATGACAGAAAAGTGACAGACTGACGTAAGATTTCTTTTGACTTTTTTGAAGAAATTTTTCTTTTCTTTGATCGACATAAGGCTACAAGTGATTATATGCGAGTTGACAGGTCGCGCCATGCTCGGGCAGAAGACATGTTGACATTGATAGAAAGAGCTTTGTCTTTTCTTGACAGAATAGATATAGAATCGCCTTGCTAAGCCTGCTGGTGTGAAAATCTGCCGGTTAGACGTTGGTCGGCCAACCAGATGCGAGCTAAGTCTTTGGACGACTTTGGTTGGGAACACATCCATCGCAACATTGTCCGTGGTCAGCCCCAACCGTGTGGAACGCTGTCGGCCGACGGGAGACGCGACCAAGGCGCCTCTATCGGCGGTCGGTTGGGATCGCATAGAGCGCATAAATTGCAGCTGGCATTTGTAGGCAGGTAAGCTTTTGTAGTCGTTACGGGTAATCTGAAGCCTGGAGTCTGACAACCAGTCTACCAAGGGGTATCGGGCTGCCCAGGTAACTGGGTTGAGGAGGTTGGTATAGGCAGTCGCTCCCCCGTCGGAGTTGCTGGTCTCCAACCGGGCGCGTCCCCAGGTGGCGGATAGGGGAATGCCGCACATCTATGTGAGGTACCGGGTTTACCCGGCGTGGACCAAAACCAGCGGAGCGGAGGAGACGCTCCTGTGGGCTCTCCAGCTGCGCTCTGCAGCTGCAGAGTGCACGACTGGAGAGCGAGGTGGGGTAGACCGTGGGCCGTTTTCACAGTTCGCGGTCTAGGGTCATGTGCCCGAGGTGGGGAAGACCGTGGGTTGCTCCTCAACCTGCGGTCTAAGGGCATTCGTGGCGAGAAGTTCTGAGCCACGATGCCGGGTTAGGTTAAGTTAGTTATAGGTTAGTTTTAGATTAGTTGTAGGATAGTTGTAGGTTTTCATTCATATAAAAAAAAAAAAAAAAAAAAAAAAAAAAAAAAAAAAAAAACATTAAAAAACCAAAGAGAAAATTTATAAAATCAAAAAACAAAATAAAAAGTTAAAAAAATTTTTTTCAAAAATCATAAAAAAAAAAAAAAAATTATTAGACGTAGATACCGAACCGCGGGCGGTATATCCTGCACCAGAGGCATCCGCAGGCCTCGGGAGAACTAAATACCCTTTCAAAAAGAGCGGCCGCATCGCCTTGGGGAAGCGATGTGAGTAGTACCCATTTCGTAAAAATATGTATGAAATGTCCGAATATGAGAGCGATTTGTCATGCGATCCGGCTGACGCCCGGCGCTCGCAGGTATCCGGGCCTGCGAGTGGTAAATTGACTACCGATGGATGCGCAGGGGTAGGCAACCAGGCCCCTGTTGCGGATATGACTACTGGAAGCGATTGCTTGTCATGCGACCCGGTTGACACCCGGCGCTCGCAGGTATTCGGGCCTGCGAGTGTTAAATTGGTGACCGACGGATGCACAGGGGTAGACGACGGGACCCCTGCAGCGAACGTGCTAAAACATCCAGGAGGCGAAGGAAGTCGGTCACGTGGAACGTCTTCCATCAGGAAGCGTCCAGTATGCCAGTCCTCAGACGAGGAAGGCCTGCCGGCCCCGAAGGTGCCGACCGCGAGGAGAGGTCGGCAGGCTTCGAAAGGAGCGAGTGCTTCGCAGCCGCGGAGAGATAAGCACGGCCGGTTCATGCGCTGCGGCCGCAATACCTCCGCGGCAAGCGAAGCAGATAGTGACATGGGGGTCACTACCGAGGATCCTGGTGGCGAGAGCTCTGTCTCGCTGGGGAGCTCAAAGGCGGAGCTCAATGCCACCAGAAGAGAGCAGCGTAAAGCAGTCGCGGCCGACGAAGTGTCGGAAATGGCACGACGCGCACGCGAGCGACGCGCTGCTCTAGCGGCGGAAGGGGGTGCACCGTCAGCGGTGGCCCTAACACAGATGGCCTTGGACGGGGTGGACTTGGTCCTGAAGGTTGCCACCAAATCAGGCAGCTTAAAGGGCACGTTCACCCGCGGTCTGAAGGAGGCTGCCGCGGACATCAAGGAGGCGGTTAGCGTCCTCCTCAACAGGACAGCCTCAGATGAGGTCGCAAAGTTGCAGGAGGAGAACAGCCGCCTTCGAAATGATATGGAGGAGCTTCGGCGACAAGTTGCTGCGCTGAGCGAGCAGCAGCAGCGACGCATGTCCACCGACGCCGCACCGGTAGTGGCCCCGGCTCCCGCACCGAGACCGACAAGCGCTCATACCGACGACGAGGTTGAGCGCATTGTTCGGCTCTGCATGCTCCAGTGCGGGAGCATGGTGAATGCTCGCATGGAGGCGATTTCTCGGCGCCTCCCTGCGGAAATCACCCGTCCGCCCCTTGCGGCCGATACACGGAGGAAGGCTGAGGAACCGCCGAGACCTGCGCCTCGGAAAGGGAAGCCCGCGGAGGGTAATAAAAAGCCCGCGGAGGGAGCCCCGTCGAGCGATCAGCCCCCGACTGCCGGGTCTAAGGGTGAGACCTGGGCGACAGTCGTGGGCCGCAAGAAGGCCCGCAAAGCCGCCAAGGCGGCCTCGGCAGCAGCGCGCGCCCCCAGCCAAACCGCAAAGGCGGTTAAGCAGCCTGCGCGGCGGACTGCCAAAGGCGGTCGCAAAGGACCGGCGATACGTGCGCCGCGTTCCGAAGCTGTGACACTCACGTTACAGCCTGGAGCTGCGGAGCGCGGCGTATCGTACCAGACGGTCATTGCTGAGGCCAAGACCAAGATCAAGTTATCCGATCTTGGTCTACAGTCCGTCACCCTGAAGCAGACTGCCACGGGTGCGCGGCTGTTCGAGGTGGCTGGTGCTGCGAGTGGCAGTGCCGAAAAGGCGGACGCTCTGGCCGCCAAGATGAGGGAGGTCCTCAACCCTGAGGACGTCCGGGTCTCCAGACCAGTGAAAACTGCAGAGGTGCGGATTGCTGGTCTGGACGACTCCGTGACCTCTGAGGAGGTGGTGGCGGCCGTTTCCCGAGACGGAGTGTGTCCGCCAGAAAAGGTGCGGGCCGGCGATATACGCACCGACGCCACCGGACTCGGCGTCGTCTGGGTTCGATGCCCTGTGGCGTCGGCGAAGAAGATCGCCGAAAGCGGCAGATTGCTGGTGGGCTGGGTTGCAGCGAGAGTAAAACTCCTGCAGCCCCGGGCTTTGCGGTGCTTCCGATGCCTGGAGAAGGGGCACGTCCGGATAAAATGCACCGCCGAGGTTGACCGTAGCGACCTGTGCTATCGCTGCGGTCAGCCCGGCCACAAGGCGGCCCAGTGTTCCGCTGCGTTCAACTGCAGCTTGTGTTCGGCTGTGGGAAAGCCAGCGGGACACAAAGTGGGTGGAGGGGCCTGTGGCGCGCCTGCCAGCAAGGCCAAGAAAAAGAAGAAGAGTGCAAAGCCTGCCGGGGAAACCTCGCAACCCCCGCAGGCTGATAGCTCAGCGGCCGACTCCCGGCCCAGGACCGTTGCCGAGGAAATGGAACATTAATAATGCTCCAATTACATTTCCTCCAGGGCAACATCAACCACTGTGCCAGAGCTCAGGATCTCTTACTCCAGAGCATGGCAGAGTGGTCGATTAACGTGGCTGTGGTCGCCGAACCGTACTTCATCCCCGCCCGTGACAACTGGCTGGGGTGCGCTGATGGTTTGGTGGCCATTATTGGCGGGGCTCTGACCGACCCGTCCCGGGGTCGCGGCTGGGTTGCTGCGATCTCGGGCGGTATCGTCATTGTGGGGGCGTATTTCTCCCCCAACAAGAGTCTCGCCGACTTTGAGGGTTTCCTTGTCGAGTTGGGCGCCGTCGTAGGCCGCTATCACCCTCGTCCCGTTCTGGTACTCGGGGATCTCAACGCCAAGTCATCGGCGTGGGGATCTCCGGTCACTGACTCTCGGGGCGAGGTGCTGGAGGAGTGGGCGGTGACGACCGGTCTGGTCGTCCTGAATCGGGGTTCGGAATATACGTGCGTGCGGCAGCGGGGCGGGTCGATAGTGGACGTCTCGTTCGCTAGCCCCTCTGTCGCCAGCCGAGTCCACGACTGGCGAGTCGCCGTGGAGGTGGAGACGCTGTCGGACCACAGGTATATTCGGTTCGACATCTCCGCCCAGACCGCGAGCGGCCGCCATCCAACAACCCCGATGAACGACGGCCCGCGTTGGGCGCTTAAGCGCATCGACAAGGAACTACTCGAGGAAGCCGCCTTAGTCCAGTCTTGGAATTGGGAGTCGGCGACGGACGGCCCCGTCGACGTCGAAGCGGTGGCGCTCTGGTTTCGCGGGGCGATGACGCAGATATGCGACGCGTCCATGCCCCGCGTCCGCCAACAGTCCGCAAGGCGCCAGGTGTACTGGTGGACCGCCGAGATCGCGCAACTGCGCGTTGAGTGCGTTGCGGCTCGCCGCCAGTACACTCGATACCGGAGACGACGCCGACGGGATTCCGTCGAGGAGGACGCGCTGTATGAGGTGTACCGCGCGTCCAAGGAGGCTCTGTGGCTGGCCATTGGCGACTCAAAGTCGCGTGCCAGGGAAGAGCTACTGGGGTCCCTGGATCGGGATCCGTGGGGGCGCCCCTACCGTTGGGTACGGGGCAAGTTGCGCCCCTGGGCGCCCCCACTGGTGCAGAGCATGCAACCCCAGTTGCTAGAGGCGGTAGTGTCGGCCCTCTTCCCTGAACGGGCGGAACACGTTCCCCCGGCGATGGCTTCGCCCTCAGCCACAGACTCTCCAGAAGAGGAGAGCACCGATGTCCCCGAGGTGACGCAAGCAGAGACGAGAGCGGCCGTGTCGCGACTCCGGGCGAAGAACACGGCGCCCGGACCCGACGGGGTTCCAGGTCGAGCTCTCGTCCTAGCTCTAAAGGAGCTAGAGCCCCAGCTGAGAGGGCTCTTCATGGCATGCCTTGAGCAGGGTCAGTTTCCCAGTGTGTGGAAGGAGGGGAGGCTGGTCCTGCTCAAGAAGGAGGGGCGCCCCGCGGACTCGCCGTCCGCGTATCGGCCCATAGTGCTGCTCGACGAGGTGGGCAAACTGTTCGAGCGGATCATCGCAGACCGCCTCGTCAGCCACTTGTGTAGAGAGGGGCCGGACCTGGACGACAACCAGTTTGGTTTTCGTCGGGGGCGCTCCACAGTAGATGCCATCATGCGCGTGAGGGCCCTGGCGGAGGAGACGGTGTCCCGGGGTGGGGTGGTGCTGGCGGTGTCTTTGGACATCTCCAACGCCTTCAACACCCTACCCTGGAGTTGTATTCGGGAGGCACTGATTTTCCATCGCGTGCCCCCGTATCTCCGCCGCACGGTAGGGGCTTATCTACAAAATAGATGCGTCACATATCGGGGACGTGACGGTGCCGGTCGGCACCTCATGTCGTGCGGTGTTCCGCAAGGATCGGTTTTGGGACCGCTCCTGTGGAACATCGGCTATGACTGGGTGCTGAGAGGCGAGCTTCCGTCGGGCGCCGACTTGACGTGTTATGCGGACGACACGCTAGTCACAGCCCGGGGGAGCTCGCACAGGGAAGCAACGTTGATAGCTACGGCTGCGGTGTCACAGGTGGTGAACCGCATCCGGCGCCTGGGCCTGGAGGTGGCCCTGAACAAGTCGGAGGCCATAATGTTTCATGGCCCCCGACGTGCGCCGGCGCCGGGATCACACATCGTGGTCAGCGGGGCCCGGATAGCTGTCGAGTCCACCATGAAGTATCTGGGATTGGTGCTCGACAGCCGATGGGAATTCGGACCCCACTTCCGGCGGCTGGCGCCCAAGCTGATGGGTGCAGCGGGCGCGCTTTCAACGTTGCTTCCCAACTTGGGGGGCCCGAGCGCCGCTTGTAGGCGGTTGTACGTGGGAATCGTGCGATCCATGGCCCTGTATGGGGCACCTGTGTGGGCGCTGGACCTGACGGCCAGTACTCTCGCCATTCTGCGCAAACCGCAGAGGGCGATGGCCGTCAGAGTCGTCCGCGGGTATCGCACGATCTCCTACGAGGCGGCTTGCGTCCTGGCCGGATCCCCGCCCTGGGACCTAGAGGCGAAAGTACTCGCGTCATTATACCGATGGCGCGAGGAAGAGCGGGCACGGGGCTCGAGCCCGGTGCAGCGTCAGATCGCGCTGCGCCGAGAAGAGCTCCGTCAGGTCTTGGTGGCGGAATGGCGGCAGAGGCTTCTGCGCCCTACCGCCGGCCTCGCTACCGTCGAGGCGATCCGGCCAGTACTCGACGACTGGCTCGGGAGAAGGCACGGCTCCCTGTCGTTCAGGGTGACGCAGGTGCTGTCGGGGCACGGTTGCTTCGGCAAGTACCTGTGCCGCATAGACAGGGAGCCGGACGCTCGGTGCCACCACTGCGTCCATTGCGGGGAGGACACGGCGCAACACACGCTCGCCGAGTGTGTGGCTTGGGAGGAGCAGCGCCGTGCCCTCACAAACGAGGTAGGAGTCGACCTGTCGCTGCCGGCCGTGGTTCGGAAGATGGTCGGTAGGGCAGAGTCGTGGGACGCGGTGGTGTCCTTCTGCGAGGACGTGATGTCGCAGAAGGAATCTGCGGAACGGGAGAGGGAAATTACGACTCCCTTCCCGGGCCGCAGAAGGCGCACCGGGCGCAGGAGAAGGGCGGACAACGCCCTTTTCCGCCCCCCATAAACGGGTCCAGGGGCGAAGGACTTGGGGAAGTCCCCGCCCCCTTTTCGATGGACCCGAGGCGGAGGCGCGCGCGGGTGTCGGCGCGCGCCTCTGAGACGATGCACGGGGTAGTTTAACACCTCACTACCCCGTGCAGGAGGCGAGGCCCGGACAGCTGGGCCAGCACTAGTGCTGGGCTGCGGAAGAATCTGGATTCCCGCGGCCCCGCGCGCACGTGCGAGGAGACACCGGGGTGGTTTTAGCCGGTAAGAGTCCGGCACACCCCTCCGCCTCTCCCCAGGCGGAGGATAGTCCATGAGGATTTCCCCCCGAAAAAAAAAAAAAAAAAAAAAAAAAAAAAAAAAAAAAAAGGCAGTCGCTCCAAGTGGCAGATTGGTACTCAGCTGCATCCCGTAAGACTGGAAGTCTTTTTATCGTCCCACTGCTGGGCACAGACCTCCTCTCACACAGAGAAGGATTGAGCGTCAATCACCACGCTTGCTCAATGCGGGTTGGTGATTTCAGACTTTATAGTCCAGGTTTCCTCGAGATGTTTTCCTTCACCTTTATTCAGTCATTGGTGTCCAAGATATACTTAGAAAGTACATATAACTTAGAAAAGTTACATTGGTACTTGTCTGATTTGTGATTGACCCCGCACACTCATAGTTGAGAGGCTGGTGCTTTAACCGCTAGGCTACTACACACTCGTCTAGCTGACTAATACCAAGAAAACACCTGCATTTAATTAATCTTTATGTCTTATGTATTTATCTAGTCAGATTGGAATACAAATTAATTGCTCACTATACATGACTTAAACAATAATTTTCCTGTGGTTTCGTCCGTATGCTGTAGAAATTTTAATGAATATAATAATTTTTATTCATTACAGTTTATTTATCATGTGATAATGTATTTATCATGAGATGTGAATACCATTAACAAAATAGATCCATGAAAGCACTTATGTCAAATATCATAGTCAATTTATTTAAGTAATAAGGAGCTATTGCATAGCTCTCTAATTTCTTTAAGCTGTGCCCAACCGGGACCACATTGTTCCTTAATTAAAATGTACCACCTTTATAACATATGGAATGCTAATAAAGTATTGAGTATTGAGTAATTATGTTTATTTTACTCAAATAATATGAGATTGATCTTGTTTTATATAAATCTGCTTCTTCAAACCAACAGACAGACATGTGAAGGGTGGGCGTTTTGGGGGCTGTCTTTTGTAATTTTTGACGTTCAAAAAGTGCTGTTTTGTTGTCAAGATTGAATAAATGATTTTGAGTTTGAGTTTTTGTTGCTGGGGAGTTTGTTGCCCCCTGTCTTCTTCCTGGTAAAAAAACACATAGAAAGCGGTGAAGGATGGGCGTTTTGGGGGCTCTCTCTTTTTTTGACGTTCGAAAAGTGCTGATTTATCTGCCTAATTTGAAAAAACGAGTTAGAGTCTGCTATCATGTCATGTCCCCTCCCAATGGGATAGGAAGAGGCTTTTATAACGGCCGGAGTACAGGGGGTGGATCCTGTGATGCCGACGAAGGCGCCCCCGCGCCTGTCGCCTGCTGATCACCCCTGGGGGCGGATGATGACGCAAGTTGTGCTTGAGGTTAGCGCGTGCAAACATACATGCACTTAATATATGTTCTCAAAAGTATACATAGATATGTATATTTTATACGACTCTTGAATATAAATACCTCATTATGCATTTAATATTAAAACCACAAGAAATACTTACATACTGTATTCAGACTACTATCTACTGTCTACAAGAATATAATAAATTAAAAGAAAAAACTTTTTCTGTCACTGGTGCTCCTTTCAGGCTTCCTCTGATATCAGAATCATCAACTCCCGAGCCTTTTTCCCATATATGTTGGGGTCGGCTTCCAGTCCGACCGGTTTCGGCTGAGTACCAGTGTTTTACAAGGAGCGACTGCCTATCTGACCTCCTCAACCCAGTTACCTGAGCAACCCAATACCCCTTGGTTAGACTGGCGTCAGACTTACTGGCTTCTGACTACCCGTAACGACTGCCAAGGATGTTCAACGACAGCCGGCACCTACAGTTTAACGTGCCATCCGAAACACAGTCATTGATATTAGAATATAGTCTATTCCAAGAATAAAAAACAACATAATTAATTGCTAAGCTATTATATACCGTAGCACCATAATCTTCGGGTTCAAAGTTCAATGTTTATTTTGGTATTCATTTGTTTTTTTGAGTCGTCTTAACGGACCGTGAAACATACGAATTATGGAGAAAAAAAATATCATAATAAACAGCCTTTTTTATCGTCCCACTGTTGGGCAAAGGTCTCTTCTACGCACAATGTCGGCACGAACATTGCTTATACACCCACGCTCAAGGCGGACGCAAGACCAAACGACAAGTAGGTATAGATTGGTTCACCATGTACATACACCTGCAGGCTTAGCATGACGATTTTATATCTATTCTGTCAAGAAAAGACAAAGCTCTTTCTGTCAATGTCAACATGTCTTCTACAGTTTAACGTGCCATCCGAAACACAGTAATTGGTGTCCAAGATATACTTAGAAAGTACATATAACTTAGAAAAGTTACATTGGTACTTGTCTGATTTGTGATTGACCCCGCACACTCATAGTTGAGAGGCTGGTGCTTTAACCGCTAGGCCACTACGACTCTTAGAATCGCTCCCGGTATACCTACTAAAAATACCCAGCGGCATACCGACCTCGCCTGAGTGAAGGGAGCCTGAGAGTCTAACTACACCATGCCTAGAATCGAACCTGCAACCTCGTACTGCATATTCAAGTACCCCATAGGCCTGTTATGTCTATTTTATTCACCACATAGGGAAAACCCTTTTGTATGCTAATTAAGCGCCGTATTATTGTGTGTTTATACTGTAGACTGTTTGTAATTGGCTAACTATGATCTACACTTACTATAAAGTCGTGGTGGCCTAGTGGTTAAAGAGCCAACCTCTCAAGTATGAGGGCGTGGGTACGATTCCTGGTCAGGCAAGTACCAATGCAACTTTTCTAAGTTTTTATATACTTTCTAAGTACATATATCTTGGACACCGATGACTGTGTTTCGGATGGCATGTTAAACTGTAGGTCCCGGCTGTCATTGAACATCACATACAACAGGTAGTAAGAAGCCAGTAAGTCTGACGCCAGTCTAACCAAGGGGTATTGGGTTGCCCGGGCAACTGGGTTGAGGAGATCAGAAAGGCAGGCGTTCCATGTAAAACATTGATACTCAGCTAAATCCGGTTAGACTGAAAGCGCCCAACACAGCTTGGGAAAACGCTAGGCAGAGGACCCTGCCTAGCGTTTAACATATGTATGTATATGTAAGTCGCAATTCCACACGTAGGTAGTATAAATTAAATGTTGAGCTCTCAAAAGCCTTTAAAAACACGATTTAAATTATCGTATGACGAATACTCAATTAGTAAAATTCCACGCCAAAACATAACCCCGGTTCGTTGACCGTTAAAAATTCTTGTAAAATGGCGCCTGATATCTCACCGTCCGAATCGCTTAGTGAGTTGTAAGAAAGTTTCACAAAAGAGTCTCGAAGTTGGTGATTGATTCACCCGTGCATCGGAGAGCACGTAAATGTCGGTCCTGCGCCTGACCTCTCTCCGGTGGTATCGGATTGCCGTCCCATCGGACTATGAGAGTGAGGGAATAGAGAGTGCACCTGTGTCTGCGCGAATGTGCGTGCACTATTATATGTCCTGTGCAGCTGGCTGATCTCCACAGAACAGCTGCTATGGTACAATGTTTATTAAGCTGAAGGGCGAAAGGTTTCTTTGTTTCGTTGAATGCGCTCAGGAATGAGACGACCTTGATGACGCAATGGTTACCACGCCGGTATTTTTTAAAAAGAATACTTGGGTGTGATTTACCATCGACATCGAAGCCAAAAATATAGTTTTTTTTTGGATTTTTGTCTGTTCGTCTGTATGTACATATGTCCAGCATAATCTCAAAAAGAACTGCATGGATTTACTTCGGCATGAATATTAAGAGGTGGTCAACACGTAGGCTACATATTATCACGCTATCACCTACGGGGGAGCAGCTGTAAATCTTTATTCTAATAACCAAGCGGACGACATGGCGGGTAACAGCTAGTATATAATATTCGTCACACATTCACAGAACATCATCTAGTCCCAAACTAAGCAGAGCTCGTACTGTGGGTACTAGACAACTGATAAACGTACTTATATACTTTTCTTTTGTAAATACATGCATATTATACATAGAAACACCCAGACTAAGTATGTATAATTATTTAGGTAATGTCAAACCTTCTGGCTAACCGCAAACGTCTTAAATTTTATGAACATATACGTTTAATTTATAAAAAACAGACATTTTTATATCTTTGTTGTCATTTCAAAGTAAAGCCCCTAAACCCAGTTTTATTTATTTTTATTGGTTAATCTACAGCATTAGTAACAGCCGCACGGGTCGATCGATCATAAGGTTAAGCAACGCTTGGCGCGGTCGTCTTGTGATGACGAGTTCCTCCGTGTTTCGGAAGGCACGCTAAATTGTTGTGTCCCGGCTGTCATTTGTACAACTTTAGCAGTCGTTACGGGTAGTCAGAAGCCAGAAAGTCTGACAACCAGTCTAAATAAAGGGTATTGGGTTACCCAGGTAACTGGGTTGAGGAGATCAGAGAGGCAGTCGCTCCATGTGGCACACTGGTACTCAGGTACACCCGGTTAGACTGGAAGCCGACCCTAACAGTTGGGATCTATGGGTCTATTAGCGGTCAGAATGCCAACAGAATGAAAACTGGGTTGAGGGGGTCAGACAGGCAGTCGCTCCACGTAAAGCACTGGTACTCAGCTGAATCCAGTTAAGATTGAAAGCCGACCCAACATATGTAGGTAGCTTGGGAAAAGGCTAGGCAGATGATGATTTAAGACCTAGGTATATTTACATATACAAAATGTAGTATTTTAGTTCTAGGTTATTACGCGCGTCATTTGAAATATTTCAAATGAGTGAATAAATAATTTGTTCTAGTTATTCATATCTAATTATACCTATGTATAACTTTAGCATAAATTAAGATAGTTTGACGTCAATAATTTTCTAAATTCTAGGCTAATTTGATAGGTTTTTAGGCCCGCCGCTGATTGGAATTTTTTGTCATCGTGCTATTTTGTCAATTATTTAAGCGAACCCGGGACCCTCAGCTCGGAAGTAAGCGTGGTGACTATTACGCCAACGGGGTCATAAAAAAAATCGAGTACTTATAGTAATTACTATAAGCCGAGTGTATTTTTTGTAGAAGAAAAAAACTACAACAATTATTGTAGATAGCCAAATCTAAGCTACTCAAGTATCCTTAATAGATTTTCAACTTTATTGCTGAAGCATACAGCTCATAGTTAATTGGGAAAATTTGACAGTTTCGGGTAGCTTGATGTGCTGGCGTCTGTACTTATAACAATTGTGTATTTATAAACAAAAAATCTATACATAAATATATATAATTGCCATTTAAATACACAAGTAATGAGTCAATCACGTTTTGAGTTTTATGTTTTTTAACCGACTTCCAAAAAAAGGAGGAGGTTTTCAATTCGGCCGGTATGTTTTTTTATGTATGTACACCGATTACTCCGAGGTTTCTAGTCCGATTAGTGTGATTCTTAAATAATACTCCTCACCTCACACATTCACACAACCACAGATTACTGAATAGTTACTACGTAACAGATACTTCACTCAGTACAAAATTTCCAATACCTATTACGATAATTGCCTACTCCTTCGCGTCAACAACCACTGTATGCTAAAATGCGCCTAAATGCTCAAGCGTACAGCAGTGATTGCTTCGCACCGCGCGATTCCACAGTAATCGCAGGGCTGCCTCTTTGGTAAAATTAAATTAACAATTTTTTATCTATGTTATTGAGAACTGTGAATATGTTCTGACTTTTATGTGGCAGTTAAAAATTTTATCATTTATAAAATATTTAACAAGGCCAAACTGAGAAGTTTGACCTGTATGGTTTGTAGGTATGTATGTTTGTGCGCGATAATCTCGCGTTTGGCTAAACCGATATCGATGTGGTTTTCAGAAAAGGATTTGTTACATTTAGGAGAACGTTTTAAAATAAGTATAATACTTCTTAGTTTGATGATGATCTTCGGAGATGTTCACTAGAAATTAAAAAAAAAGCCTAAAAAAAAGAGAACCGACTTCAAATAAGGCACTAAGCCGTAAGAAATAATTTGTTTTTTTTTTTTATGTTGGTGCTAACAGCTGGTAATTACGAATCGAAAAAGCACCGACATTTACACCCATCTACAGCACATAAGGCACCACACGGCATCGTAATACGCGTACGAACGAACAGCACTATTAGAAGTCGGTTAAAAATTGAACGGCGTGCGCGCGCTTCGCTTGCGAAAGCCGCACTGAATTTGCTCCGCCGGCGGACCGAGACCGCTCGGCTGGGCGGTAGGCACTTATAGCGCGCAAGTACATGGAGTGACGGAGGCCTGACACAACGTCATCTAGTCCCAAACTAAGCGGAGCTCGTACTGTGGGTACTAGACAACTGATAAACGTACTTATATACTTTTCTTTTGTAAATACATACATATTATACATAGGAACACACAGACTGAGTCAAACATCCATGTTCATGCACACAAATGTTTGACTTATGCGGGAATCGAACCCGCGACCTTTAGCGTGGCATAGGTTCAGTAACTACTACGCCATCTGCAGGCTTAGCATGGCGATTCTATATCTATTCCATCAAGAAAAGACAAAGCTCTTTCTGTCAATGGCAACATGTCTTCTGCCCGAGCATGACGCGACCTGTCAAGTCGCATATAATCACTTGTAGTCTCATGTCGATCGAAGAAAAGAAAAAATACTTCAAAAAATGTCAAAAGAAATCTTAAGTCAATCTATTACTTTTCTGTCATTATATCCATTCTCCGGTAGACAAAACTTGGTCTACCGGACTGCCTCGTTGGTCTAGTGGTCGGTGGTTGGTAGAGTCGGTCCTGCGCCTGATCTCTCTCCGGTCGGATTACCTTCCCATCGGACTATGAGAGTGAGGGAATAGAGAGTGCACCTGTGTCTGCGCGAATGTGCGTGCACTATAATATGTCCTGCGCAGCTGGTTGATCTCCATAACGAGAACGGCCGCCGTAGCCGACAATCGGCCTGGATGCCATCAGACAAAACATGTTTCTACGGTTGCCATGCTGAGCCTGCTGGTCGTCATTGGAGAAGCTACCTATCTAAGGCACACACTTATATCCCTGTCAGTGAAGTAGCTCCCACAGAAGGCAAAACCAACTCGGCTTGAAGTAGACTTACATAATTATTTTTATTAATTGGTTTTGAACAAAACGTTCAAATTAAAATCAAATTAAGAACAAAAAAACAATAACTAAACGCAATTATAAACGTTGCGTTTAATTTTACCAAAACATTGGAAATTTCCAAATTAACTAAATAACTTCAAACTTTCCTAAGTATTAATAAAAAAATTAATTTATAACCACGGCATCGTCGCAGAAGTCGTGGCCTAGTGGTTAAAGCACCAACCTCTCAATTTGAATGTGCTGGTTCGATTCCCAATCAGACAAATACCAATGCAACTTTTCTTAGTTAAATGTACAGTCCCATAAAAATTTCATCCAATTTGGTTAAGTACTTTTTATTTTATGAGCATTTGTTTGATTTATGTGGATGATGTGTATGTGGATGAAGTTATAATCTTCTATGACCAGTTAATGAGAATTTCCCACAAACTTGAGTTATGATAGCTATTATAGAAGGTATGGAGTGTATAAATGGATGACTAAACACGATTTTGGATCTGTTAATATAAAAATAATAAAAATAAAAAAAAATACTTTACGGTTTTTTTTGTAAAATCATTTACAAAAGACAGCCCCCAAAAATGCCTACCCTTCACTTCCTATGTGTTATCGCTGGGAAGAATAAAAATTGTGGAACAAACTCCCCAGCAACACAATTCTGTCTGTATGGTTTGAAGAACCGGTTCTATACAAAACAAAATAACATAAGTATAAAAAAATAAAGAAGAGAGTTGACAACTTGTTTTTGAAATTATTCAAAGGAGGTATTGACGTCATAGGAGCAGCTAAATGTGTAAAATTCGTTATTTTTTTTGTTTTTATAATATTTAAAATCATAATATCATCTAAACTAGCTAAACCGACAGACGTCCTGCAGGCTCAGCATGGCGATTTTATTTCTATTCTATCAAGAAAAGACAAAGCTCTTTCTGTCAATGTCAACATGTCTTCTGCCCGAGCATGGCGCGACCTGTCAACTCGCATATAATCACTTGTAGACTTATGTCGATCGAAGAAAAGAAAAAAATATTTTCTAATTGTCAAAAGAAATTTTGCGTCAACCTGTCACTTATCTGTCTTTATGCTTATTCTCCGGTAGACAAAACTTGTTTCTACGGTTGTCATGCTAAGCCTGCTGATCTGTTTTTGTTTCTCTCATCAGAACCTTATCCTGACAATAACAACAACAAAAAGTGAAACCGGTCCTTCACGCGTGATTGCGTGACCAAGGGAAATAGGGATTCATTTTTGTATTATATTATATACCTACGTTAATTATACCATATCAAGCTAATCTACCCGAGACTATCAAATTTTGCCAATCAACTTTGAACTATATGCTTCAGCGATAAAGTTGAAAATCTATTATGAAAATTTGATAGATTGAAGTCGCTTGATGTGTTGGTAGTCAGAAGTCAGAAAGCCAACCAGAGAAAACAGGCGTTGTAAAATGACTGATGATTATGAAAAATCATGTTTATTTGTTTCAAAGTACTTTGTAATGATAATTATAGAATGCTGTTGACATTAATACAATCTATGGAGGATATCCTCGTTGATAAGACTGTCGTTTATTCTGTAAAATTCAAACAAAAACTCGCATTCACTTTGCTATTCACTCTCACTTCGCATAAGGTTTGACTTTGAATCGAGTTTGAGAAGTGAGCGTCGAACTGAAGGGGGAATTACCTTATACAGCAGACTTCTTAGTCTCCTTAGAAAGGCCAGTTCATATAGATAATATAAATATTTTAATAGGGTGTTTCATATTTCTAATGTCATCAATATACTGCAATCTGTAAAATTTCCTTAATATATTTTCAACTTTATCGCTGAAGCATATGGTTTAAAGTTGATTGGGAAAATTTGACAGTTTCGGGTAACTAGATTGCTGGCGTTTGCACCTTTCTTTATTTTTAAAAGCTTTTATTTAACTTGCTGTGTACGTATATTACGGTGGATTCTTTGAATTCAATTTTGAAGTAGATATCTTCAACCGATTGAGCTGAAATTTTGTATACACGTTCAGTTTGGATGACAATGCACGATATGTTATATGACGTCATTCTGAATCCAATATGGCGGTCCACACAAGATGGCGGAGTAGTTATTTTTAATGAATTTCAACAATATGGGTATCAAATGAAAGGCCTTATTGAGAGTGACTTAAAAAATAATTTGACGTTATTCTAAATCCATTATGGCGGACTATAAATGCTTTTTAAAAAAAGATTTTTCTTTTAATTTATTAACACATAGTACATAAGTCCGGTTCCATTTTTCCCTAAATCTTATGAACTTGTTAATAAACAACAATGGTCGAACAAAGTCGAAAGAAATTAAATTCAAGGACATCAAGAAATGTCAAGGTTAAATACAAGACTGCAAAGTTGAAAGTTTTTTTATAATTTGCACCAATATTATAAAGACTAAAGAATTGATTGTTTGTTGGCGACTTGAAAAATTCTTTCACTGTTGGGAACCTACACTATCCCCGGTGAACATAGGTAGCTTGACGTGTGTACATAAATATAGGAACCTAGATTTTATTTTCTTAAATTAGTTGCGTTTGAATGTCACAAAATTACTTATATGGCGTCCAGACCGATAGTCGACTACAGCGGTCGTTCTAAGGAGATCAGCCAGCAGCGCAGGATATTATAGTGCACAAGCATTGGCGCAGGTACAGGTGCACTCTCTATTCCCTCACTCTCATAGTCAGACGGGACGGCAATCCGACACGACCGGAGAGAGATCAGGTACAGGACCGACATTTACGTGCTCTCCGATGCACGAGTGAATCAATCACCAACTTCCAGACTCTGGGCTGCTTTATGAAAGCTTCTCAAAACCCACAAAGCGATTTTGGCCCGACCCTGTGGACAGCAGTCACCCTATGCGACTACTAGATCAACATAAGGTCAATAAGAACATCAAAACTCAACCCAAACCATCGCCAAAGCATCATCATGCCACCTGTTCTCACACTGAGAAGGATTGAGCGTTAATCACCACGCTTGTTCAATGCGGGTTGATGATTTCAGACTTTATAGTCCAGGTTTCCTCGAGATGTTTTCCTTCACCTTTAATCAGTGATTAGCGTCCAAGATATACTTAAAAGTACATACAACTTAGAAAAGGTACATTGGTATTTGCCTTTTTTTTCATGGGAAATCATCAAATGACCCCTCCCGCTGTGTGTGCAGCTGGAGGGAGTGTCAGACTCTTACTGACTAAAACCCACTATGTTCCTTCTGGAGGTCCCTGTGTGCCAGGGCCACGGTAACTCTTGCGAGTAACCCGCAGCCCAGACATTGGTATTTGCCTACCAATGAACCTGCAGCCTCATACTCGAAAGGCTGGCGTTTTAACCACTAGGCCACCACATTACTCGCCAAAGCGACTAAGGAATTCTTAATCATTTCCTATATTATTGTTTATGCAAAACCAGATTTGGTCAAGCCAAATATATATATATACATATATATACATACACATACGTGTATATAGAAACATGTTTCTTTTCAAAACTGGTTTATATAATTAATAATGGAACGGTCAAGTGTGTTGGTTTTTTTAGTTTATTTATACATATCTTGTTCGATAAAATGTTATATTTATTTTGTGTGACTTTTGAAGTATTTCTTTTTTATTGTATCGTTGATATTGTGACTTGGATGGGATTATATAATCATCTCTGGAGCCTTTTCCCAACTATGTTGGGGTCGGCTTCCAGTCTAACCGGATTCAGCTGAGTACCAGTGTTTTACAAGGAGCGACTGCCTATCTGATCTCCTCAACCCAGTTACCCGGGCAAATTTCACGGGCGCCGTCACCCGATCAGCTGTTAGCGGCTTAGTTAGCGGCGAGGCCCCGCGCCCGCGTTGTCAGTAATTTTGCTATTATGATAAAAAATAACAAAAAAGTTTCTTCGGGAAAGTTGTTTGTAATCATGAGTACAATCACGTGTTTAAATATCGGTCACTAATTACCAGTCACCCTATATATTCCTTTTACATATATATCTATGTGTGTCGGCTTGTAATTAGCTATTTGATTATATTAGACTCATTACATCATTTTTAGGGTTCCGTACCTAAAGGGTAAAACGGAACCCTATTGTTTTCGCTCCTCTGTCCGTACGTCCGTCCGTCTGTCACCAGGCTGTATCTCATGAACCGTGATAGTTAGAGAGTTGAAATTTTCACAGATGATGTATTTCTGTTGCCGCTATAACAACAAATACTGAAAACTAAAATATAATAAATATTTTGGGAGGCTCCCATACAACAAACTTGATTTTTTTGTTCATTTTTGCTCGATATCGATAACGGCAACAGGTAGATGCTTGAAATATTCACAGAATATGGAATGTATTACTTAATTCAAAAATAAGTAATTTTATTAAAATTAAATTAATATTTGAGGGGGGGCTCCCATTAAACAGACATGATTTTTTTGTCCGTTTTATAAATAATGGTACGGAACCCTTCGTGCGCGAGTCCGACTCGCATTTGGCCAGTTTTTTTTCTATTAGTCAGTAAGCCTTCTTTAAAATGTAATAAATAAAAAAAATATATTAATTTCGGCTGTTAGTATCACTACATAGTATAAAACAAAGTCGCTTTTTCTGTCCCTATGTCCCTTTGTACGCTTATATCTTTGAAACTACGCAACGGATTTTAATGCGGTTTTTTTTAATAGATAGAGTGATTCAAGAGGAAGGTTTATATGTATAATAACATCCATTAAATAGTGGAGAAGTACTGTTATTTTTGAGGTTTCTAATGTGATGTCGTAAATATTTTCATTTTTTCCGCTTACATTGCAAACGCAGGCTGAACCCTACGAGTTTTATCAAAATAATGTACTAAGTATTATACACATTGAAAAGGTCTACAGAAAAGTCCGTGATGGTATATGTCTATCTCTTATGGATAACCCACAATAACTCTTTTTTGTCATTTACTTTTTACGACAAATAATGGCTAATTTTCGAAGCGATTTTAACCAATACAGCATTAATCCTTAACCAATTAAATATCTTTAATACATTGTTCATATAATATAGATCTATATGACCCTTACACCGTATGGTTTAAGTGAATATTTTCGAAGATATAACAGATTTAAAAATTGCGGGACGTAGCGTTTGCGGCGGTACCGGCCGGCCAGTATGTTTTTATATACAACGTTCACAGTTTTTCTGCCAGAAGTCAGCAGTGGCGAAATCGAGATCGCTCTGAGACAGCTCAAAAATGGAAAAGCCCCTGGCGAGGATGGCATTACAACAGAGCTATTAAAAGCAGGAGGTAAGCCCGTACTGGGGGAGCTCCAGAAGCTTTTTAATGCCGTCCTGTTTGAAGGGAGAACTCCAGAGGCGTGGAGTAGGAGTGTTGTCGTCCTGTTCTTCAAAAAGGGAGACAAAACCCAGCTGAAGAACTATCGACCCATTTCCCTCCTAAGCCACGCATATAAGCTGTTCTCAAGAGTGATCACGAACCGACTTGCGCGAAGACTCGACGAATTCCAACCACCGGAGCAGGCTGGGTTTCGGAGCGGATACGGCACCATAGACCACATCCACACAGTGCGGCAGATTTACAGAAGACCGAAGAGTATAATCAGCCCCTGTGTCTAGCATTTGTAGACATTGAGAAGACTCTCTCATTCTCATTCTCATTTACTATGAGAAGGCCTTTGAATCGGTTGAAATCTGGTCTGTTCTGGAGTCCCTGCAGCGTTGTCAAGTAGATTGGCGATACATCCAAGTGATGAGATGTCTCTACGAAGCCGCTACAATGTCCGTCCGAGTACAGAATCAGCAAACAAGGCCCATACCGTTGCATCGAGGAGTGAGACAAGGGGATGTTATTTCCCCGAAACTGTTCACTAATGCAATGGAGGATATGTTCAAGACGCTGAACTGGAAAAGACGCGGCATCAACATCAATGGCGAATACATCTCTCACTTGCGATTTGCTGACGATATCGTCATCATGGCGGAAACGCTGCAGGACCTACAAAAGATGCTGAACGACCTGGCTAAATCTTCTCTACGCATCGGCCTACGGATGAACTTGGACAAAACCAAGGTCATGTTCAATGTTCTACCGGAACCGATTGCGATGTGATGCGAGTCCTAACATCGTCGATCCCCCCAGTGCCTAAAGACAAAAGTCTTCAATCAGTGCGTCCTACCTGTCATGACTTACGGAGCCGAAACGTGGACACTGACGGCACGGCTGGTCCACAAGTTTAAAGTCGCTCAGCGGGCTTTGGAAAGAGCTATGCTCGGCATTTCTCAGAGGGATCGCATCAGAAATGAGGTAATCCGTCAGAGAACCAAGGTCATTGACATAGCCCATCAAATCAGCAACCTGAAGTGGCAGTGGGCTGGCCATATCAGCCGAAGAACCGATAACCGTTGGGGTAAACGAGTTCTAGAGTGGAGACCACGCCTCGGCAAACGTAGTGTAGGACGTCCTCAGGCACGGTGGAGTGATGACTTGCGCAAGACGGCTGGCAGGAGCTGGATGCGAGAAGCCGAAAATCGATCTCAGTGGCGTGCACTTGGAGAGGCATATGTCCAGCAGTGGACTGCGATAGGCTGATGATGATGATGATGATGATGACAGTTTTAGTATCAGTGTATTTAGTATCAGCATTGCACCCGTGCGAAGCCGGGGCGGGTCACTAGTATCAATTATAGTAAACTCTCTAGATTTTTTTAAATAATCCAATCAATAATTTTAATTAATAGGAAGTAGGAAGCGGTATTCCCAATGATGTCATAAATTGTATTCATACAAATGTGCGGCACTCATACAAACTTAGAGCATACAAACAACTGGAGACGCCACGACCACAGTTCTGTATTTATGATACTCAATCTATACAAATCATTGAAATTGGAGTGTCTATGTCTTTGCCCCCCCCCCCACCCCCTCCTCCATTCATATTTATCTTACTAGTCCAACGGAAAAAATACTGGATGATAGATGATGAAAGTCGTGGTGGCCTAGTGGTTAAAGCACCAGCCTTTCGAGTATGAGGGTGCGGGTTCGATTCCAGGTCAGGCGAGTACCAATGTATTAACTTTCCCAAGTTATAAGTACTTTTCTAAGTATATCTTGGACATCAATGACTGATTAAAGGTGAAAGAAAACATTTCGAGGACACTAGGACTATAAAGTCTGAAATCACCAACCCGCATTAAGCAAGCGTGGTGATTAACGCTCAATCCTTCTCCGTTGGAGAAGAGGCCTGTGCCCAGCTATGGGACGATAAAAATGCTGTGATGGATGATATAGACTACACATTTTCTTATAGCGGCGGTAGCTTGGTGTGCTGGCGTCTGTACATTTGATAAATGTGAACGCACGGCAGTGACGTGTCCAGTTATTTGCATGCTCTTAGTATACAACTCATATACACCTGACCTCTATCTGGTTGCCTCAATTGGTCATCGGTTAAGTTAACCGCAAGTTATTGCGGTTAATTGGTATTTAGTACTTAACTATTAACTATATCATCATCTATACTAATATTATAAAGAGATAAACAATACGGTAGGTGACAACTAGTCAAATTCATGCTATGCTATGCTAACATGGGACTGCCTCGTTGGTCTAGTGCTCGCAAGGCGCGACTGCTGTGCACGGGGTCCCGCTCGATTCCCGGGTCGGGCCGAAATCTTTTTGTAGGTTTTAAGAAACTTTCATAAAGCAGCCCGGAGTCCGGAAGTTGGTGATTGATTGACCCGTGCATCGGAGAGCACGTAAATGTCGGTCCTGCGCCTGATCTCTCTCCGGTCGTGTCGGATTACCGTCCCTGAGGACTACGAGAGTGAGGAGGTCCCCGTGTGCTAGGGCGACGGTATCTCTTACGAACAAACGTCAGTCCAAACCCGATACCCCTTGATAAAACTGGTTGTCAGACTTTCTGGCTTCTGACTACCCGTAACGACTGCCAAAGCATATAATTTCGTAATTATATATCGATACTAATATTATAAAGATGAAAGTTTGTTTGTTTGAACGCGTTAATAATAATCTCAGGAACTACTGGTCCGATTTGAAAAATTCTTTCAGTGTTAGATAGCCCATTTATTGAGGAAGGCTATAGGCTATATACCATCACGCTAAGACACTCGGGAGCGGAGCAGTAACCAAAGATGCGGGTGAAACCGCTGGGGACAGCTAGTAAAATAATATTGCGACTATAAATTAAAATGTAAGCAATCCTATCTTTCAAGTTGGATCAAACTGCACACGGTGTGCGAATTTGATTAAAATTTGTTATGTAGTATAGAAGTCATGGGCATGTAACGCGGAGAAATGAGGATCATGTTGTGAGGAAGGTCTTGAACATGAATGTGGATGGATATAGAGGAAGGGGACGACCAAAGAAACGATGGATGGATTGTGTGAAGGTTGATATGGCTAGAAAGAATGTAACTTGTGAGATGACGGCAGATAGAAGAGCGTGGAAGACAAAAACATGCTGCGCCGACCGCGAATAAAACTTGGGATAAGGGCAGGAGGATGAGGATGATGATGTAGTTTAGAAGTCCATCGCGGACAAATAACGTGACACGTAATTTTATTATATAAGAAGATAAATTACAAAAGTATGAAGAATTCCTTCTAGACATAACTACGTAAAACTTAGCCGTTTTACAAAGCAAATAAACAAAGATACCGTTGAATTATAGTTATTTACAAAAAGTCAAATCTAGGTATACTACATATAATAAAATTGTAGAAAAGTCAAAACTGTACATAGAATATTTTTTAAAAAGAATACTTGGGACGTGATCTACAATCGATATAGAAGCCAAAAATTTAGTTTTTAACTTTTTTGCCTGTTTGTATGTATGTCCGGGATAATCTCAAAAAGTACTGCATGGATTTAGTTCAAATTTGGCATGAATATAACTAAGAGGTCGGGTCAACATATAGGCTACATATTATCACGCTATCACCAACGGGGGAGCAGCAGTGAATCTTTATTCTAATACCAGCTAGTATTAAATATTATCCCAAACTTATACATTCAAAACCATTTATTCAAACTTGACAGCAAAACAGCACTTTTTGAACGTCAAAAATTACAAAAGACAGCCCCCAAAACGGCCACCCTTCACCACTTCCTATGTGTTTTCGCTGGGAAGAAGTGGAGCAACAAACTCCCCAGCAACACATTTCTGTCTGTTAGGTTTGAAGAACCTTTAAGAATCTCTACCTAATATACGTACAATTAGTTGGTATTTAATGCTATATACTAAATAAATATTAATGTCGTCAATCATAAGAAATATTTGGTCATTTTTGTTAAAAACTTAAATAAAAAAAATCTTACAAAATAAAAGGAAAACGCTTCCAATTTCAAACTTAAAAAAAAAAAAACAAACAATGTTACCCTAAAAAAAAACGATTGCACGAACAAAGTATTTTATCTTTTGTTAGAAGCAATTGTTACAAAAAATAAAAACAAGACGTATTCCCACGATTACCTACCTTAACACGCGAAGATCTTAATGGCTCACAATTAAACTAACATTAGTCTTTCATAGTCCACCATTACAAAATTAAACAAAGCAAGAATATTTTTTAAAATGTCCATTTGCTTTGATACAAAGATAAACGTCACAACAACACTTTTATTTAAAAAAAAAAACACACACAACACAAACAAAAGAAAATTTTCGAAAATCGAACGCGCAATTGTCAATTTTAAAAGTCTGTTTTCATTTATCAATAACTTTTAGATATTGTTTTCACTAAGTTTTAATTATAATCATATTTATTTACTTTTACACTATACATATATGTAATTTATATATCTAAACTTATTTTAATTCAGTTTATATGTTTTGTAATTAAATTAAACACACACGAGATGTCGATACAAGTGTTGAACTGCGTCTGAACGCGGTTGAGGTAAACTGGAATTGAAAACGCACTCGCTCGCTGCGACCGAGTAGGGTTGGCGATTGACATATTATAATGTGGAAGTATTTTTATTATGTTAATATCTTTGTTATTTGATATGAATTTGTGTTTTAAAATGCGATTGTACAAGTTCTAATTATTTTTATTTCATCATTCTGAAGTCAGATAGGTACTAAGCAAATAAGGTTTTTCTAAATTTGGAGACGCAAAATTATATGTCAAATACCGTTTTTGTAAGTTTTGTGAAGTATTATAAAAGGCTTATTCATATATTTTTATCTGTCTGTCATTATGTCTTTTAGTAAAATTAACAATCTCTAAAAATCTTAAAAAAGATTTAGTTAATACACTAGCACCATATAAATAAGTATAAAGCTCGCTCATCCATAATTGTATTCATGTATAAAATCCTAATTCGACTGTAATATGTTTAAACGTCGTTAACCTAATTTTATTGTAAACCTATTTAGATATAAGACACAATGTACAGTTGTTTCTTTTTCCCTAACAAAATAAAATAAAACAATTTGCGGTATTGTTCGCAAGTGTTATCGCGGCTCTGGCACACAGGGACCTCCAGACGGAACATAGTGGGTTTTAGTCAGTAAGAGTCTGACACTCCCTCCAGCTGCACCCACAGCGGGAGGGGCCGATTTGTGGAATTACAACAAAAAAAAAATTTAGACGGCAGCACATCAAGCTACCCGAAACTGTCAAATTCCCGAATCAACTTTGAACCATATACTACAGCGATAACGTTGAAAATCTATTAAGGAAATTTGACATTATTATGTTATTAGTAGCTTGTACCTACTTCATTAAAAGGAGTAAACAAAACCATAGGAACAAACTAGTATAAATTAAAAAGTAAAAATCACCAGCCCTATGAAGCAGGTGGCATTAATGACAAGTTTGTCTGCGTGTGCGCACGTCAGAAGTAATGATGGTGCAAGATTAAAGATATACGCGACAGGAGTGACCTCTTATGGCCCTTCCCGACAATACAGAACGAGGGTGATAATAGGGTATTTGACGTTTTTTTTTATTATTCATATCAAAAGTAACATTTTACAAAACCAAAAACAGAAAGAATTTTTGCAATCCGTTGAGAAATAAGTAATTTATAAACCTTTCAAAAGTCAAACAGTTAAACAACAGAAAAAGGATGCACATACAAGCTTGTGACGTCAACGCTATTTGATCACGCATGTACAAAAGAGATAGCAAGATGTCCCCACTACGATCCTTCATCATACGAATATAAAAAATGTTGATTGCTGCTCCATTTATCAAACAATTTTGGCGCTGTTTTCAGAAAAATGTTCCTTGTGCGTGTGTTTATTTGTTTTGTTAAAAATTTTATACAAAATTAAACACAGTGAAATACCCAATTCTTAACCATTTGACCGCCACGTCAAAAAAGAAAGACGTGCCCTCAGCGCCAAGCTAAGAATTCATCCATAAATACCTACAATATAGTAGTGAGTTCGGAATTATGTCGATTGACTGCCTCGTTGGTCTAGTGGTCGCAAGGCGCGACTGCTGTGCACGGGGTCTCGGGTTCGAATCCCGAGTCGGGCCGAAATCGCTTTGTGGGTTTTGAGAAACTTTCAAAAGTAGCCTGGAGTCTGGAAGTTGATTATTGATTCACCCGTGCATCGGAGAGCACGTAAATGTCGGTCCTGCTTGTGATCTCTCCGGTCGTGTCGGATTGCCGTCCCATCGGACTATGAGAGTGAGGGAATAGAGAGTGCACCTGTGTCTGCGCGAATGCTTGTGCACTATAACATGCAGTCCTGCGCAGCTGGCTGATCTCCATAAAAGAGAACGGCCGCCGTAGCCGACAATCGGCCTGGATGCCATCATATCGATTCAAACTGACAATTAATTTTGATTCTTGTTCGTGGTGGCCTAGTCGTTAAAGCACTAACCTCTCAAGTACGAGTGTGCGGGTTCATTCCAGGTCAGGCGAGTACCAATGTATTAACTTTCTCAAGTTATAAGTACTTTTCTAAGTATATCTTGGACATCAATGACTGATTAAAGTTGAAGGAAAACATCTCGAGGAAACCTGGACTATAAAGTCTGAAATCACCAACCCTCAATCAATCCTCTTTGTTACCATTTGTACCATTGCTCCAATGGGGTCATATACATATAAATATGAAATTATATCTAGGTACTTTTTACAATATAATAAATAATAAAAAAGTCGTGGTGGCCTAGTGGTAAAAGAGCCAACCTCTCAAGTACGAGGGCGTGGGTTCGATTCCAGGTCGGGCAAGTACCAATGCAACTTTTCTAAGTGTGTATGTACTTTCTAAGTATATCTTGGACACCAATGACTGTGTTTCGGATGGCACGTTAAACTGTAGGTCCCGGCTGTCATTGAACATCCTTGTCAGTCGTTACGGGTAGTCAGAAGCCAGTAAGTCTGACGCCAGTCTAATCAAGCGGTATTGGGTTGCCCGGGTAACTGGGTTGAGGAGGTGAGATAGGCAGTCGCTCCTTGTAAAACACTGGTACTCAGCTGAATCCGGTTAGACTGGAAGCCGACCCCAACATAGTTGGGAAAAGGCTCGGGAGATGATGACTTACTACAATATAATAACGTGACGATGCAAATCACGTTTCCCGAACAAATATGAGTCATGATGATAAAAACTGCAGGGAATCCGTATTGTACCCGTTTCTGAGAACATTTCACACAAATAGGCTTACACTTTGACCCTTAACTGAGGCTATGAATAATCGATATACATGCCAACCGCCAGCACATATAGAAGCTACTACAATCTGTCAAATTTCCTCAATAGATTTTCAACTTTATCGCTGAAGCTTATGGTTCAAAGTTGATTGGAAAATTTTGTCAGCTTCGGGTAGCTTGATGTGCTGGCGTCTGTGTACTTAGATTTATGGGAAAGCCCATAAAACTTTGCAAGGATAATATATATTTTTAGAACATAACAGTTTTCAAAACAGATGTTGCATTTTAAGTGTTCCGTAACCAAATGGCAAAAAGGGAACCCTTATAGATTCTTTATGCCTGCCTGTCTATCCGTCTGTCTCCTCGCGTTCGCTATATTATTGTCGTTTGAAAATAGGGATGCGGACAACTAGTCAAATTCAATACTTTTTTAGAACTGTCAAAAACGGTTACTCTCTATGCAATTTGTATGAAAACACCACATATGACGTCACAGATTTTTCACATCAATCCGTATACTTATTTCGATTATATTATCAATAAAAAAATAAAAACAGTTTTCGATTCAAAACAATAAATTAAACTGACATTATTTTAAGATGCTTTACAAAATGAAGATGATAAAGTATTTTATTTATGACCTAGTCCGCATCCCTATTGGGTATTCGATTAAGTCAAAAAAAAAAAAATCTTACACGTGTTCTGAGTAAGACGCGAGCGCATCAAGCTACCCGAAACTGATAAATTTTCCCAATCTGAAACAATCATGAAATTGCACAGTGTGGTAAAACCCCCGATTTTGTGTCATCATGATTTTATTTAATTAATCGATAGGGTGTACAATTCTAAGGATTAGAGTAAGACGCAGGGCTCTCTAAGACGTGTACTTTAAAAAAAAAAAAACGTGTGGGTTTTTCCTACACTGTGAACTGGCCCTTAGCAGGTTAAAAGCCACTTAAGATGACGACCAGATGGCGCGCGTGGTGGTTAGTGAACCTGCCTTTCACGCTACAGCTCGCGGGTTCGATTCCCGCATAAGTCAAACATTTGTGTGCATGAACATGGGTGTTTGGCTTAGTCTGGGTGTTTCTATGTATAATATGTATGTATTTACAAAAGAAAAGTGTATAAGTACGTTTATCAGTTGTCTAGTACCCACAGTACGAGCTCTGCTCAGTTTGGGACTAGATGACGTTGTGTGAATGTTTGAGGGGTATTATATATTATTTTATAGTATATTATATAAAAAGGCCCAGTTTCACCGGTTACGAATAAGTTCCAGTTCAAACTCAAAATCATTTATTCAAACTTGGCTGTAAAACAGCACTTTTTGAACGTCAAATATTACAAAAGACAGCCCCCAAAACGCCCACCCTTCACCACTTCCTATGTGTTTTTGCTGGGAAGAAGAAGTGGCGCAACAAACTCCCCAGCAACACATGTCTGTCTGTTGGTTTGAAGAACCTTTAAACAATATTTTTCATACACAATTTGTATGTAATTAAATAAAGAAATTTAAATACTTATGTAACACACGCCGGCTAACACTCAACCTTACACCTACATACCTTTATGTAACTCAAGCATTAAATATATTTTATAAAAATGTGCAATAAATAAAACCAAAACTAAACAAAATCACAGCCTCCAATTATATGATGCTAATAGGAGATAAGGGAGTGTGTGTCCTACATGTGCTAGTCTGTTGTAACCATGATATACAACATAAGCCGCCAATCTAGCAAATTAGGACCACAGTATAGGAAATAAATAAAAGAACAACAATACTACTCTGTATATAGTCAGTGAGACGACCTGGCACCACAAGCAGCACCCGTTCACGGGCATAACGCGAGGATCAGCCATCGCCCCCCTCGCACATTTTTGAGGGAGGGAGGCAACCCGACCGCCGACGCTACCGCAAGCAATGCCGTCTAAGGGAGCATGACGTTCTCAGTTACTTTATTTGCTAGATAATTTCATACAAATTCTGTTACATTTTTTTAATTAATTCGGTGGATTGTGAAACTGGCCCGTAGCAAGTTAAGAGGGAGACATAGAAAGAAAACCTTAGAGTAATTACTAAACATAGAGGGAGCGTTAAATTTCTCTCTAGTTGAACTCTTTACACTTAAGACATACGCAGTGTGGGAAAAAAAGACAGACATATACTTGTTTAGGTTGTTTTTTGACTAAGGTGTCTGCATTTTCTGTTGTAATAGTGAAGTGACGGATTTTGTGAATATATCGATATCGATGTATGGTACGGTAAGGTTTTAAAAGGAACCGCTGCTGTTGGGTATATTTTACTATAATTTTAGTTTTAGAAGGTTTTTACAATGATTTTATGCTTGAGAAATAAATTGTGTTTACACGTAATGTTTACCAAAAACGTAAAAAAAGAGAGCAAAGTTTAATACAAAAATTATGCTAGGCTGTCTAAATGAGTGCTAAGTTTTATGAAAAATCGCAATATATGTATTTGCAGGAATTTTGTTACTATTTATTATATGTTATTGCGATTTTCATAAACAAGTATGAAACCCTATTTTACGTTTGTTCTGTGTATAATTGTGTGGAACCGCGGGCTGCTGACGACAAACATACATCTTTTTGACTTATATTTGTAGTCGTTCAAGCTAGCTTCATGCAATTTGCGCTACTACATGTTCTCATGGATATAAGTACCTAACACACGTAGTTTTACGTGTTTACATTAGAGGTTTTGATTATAGAAGGGTAAAATAAAGAACCTATCGGTGCTGGCTAGCCAGTTCCTTTGCTTGAACTTGGCTTGACACGCTTTGGCATGTCTAGATCTACTTAGATAAAGGGGAATATTCCAAAAGTAGCATAGCAAAAAAGTAAGAAATTAAATAAAAACTATAGAATCACCAAGCCTTTATATTTATTTTACCAAAAATACACTTAATACACCAAAAAAAGATTGTAATTACTTCAAATCGCATAACGCAATTTATCGGAAAAACCTTTCTTTGTAGGACACTCATCTCCCGAGCCTTTTCCCAACTATGTTGGGGTCGGCTTTCATTCTAACCGGATTTAGCTGAGTACTAATAAATTAATCAAATCAAAAATCATTTATTCAAATTAGACTGATAAATCAGCACTTTTCGAACGTCAGAAAAAAAGACAGCCCCCAAAGCGCCCACCGTTCACCACTTCCTATGTGTTTTCGCTGGGAAGAAGTGGCGCAACAAACTCCCCAGCAACACATGTCTGCCTGTTAGGTTTGAAGAACCAGATTTATACAAAAAAGTCCAATCTCAAATTATTTGAGAAAACTAAAAAAAAAACGTAGTTATCACATGATGATGATGCGATCCGACCGATTTTGGCCAGGGCCATTGCTTCAACTCCGTTGTAGTTGCCGTTCGTGTGCTCTCATGTGGCTTATATATCCAATCTTCTTTGCAAAGATCCGCGCACATTGTGCACATGTGAGCACACCATCGATATAATTGTTACTGATCCCCGCAGGTGGACGGGCTTTCAACTGGTCACGCTTTGTATCAAGCTCAACGTGCCGCTCACATGATAAACAATAAGTAAATTAGAATCAGGATTCTCACATGTTGGCTAGCACACACCTTTATCTTCTGTATTTACAAAGCCGCTATTTAGCCGTATTTATTTTACCGCCACTTATTTTCATCATTCTTGGGCATACTGAAATAAAAGCAATACATGGTCCATATTTATAGGAATAATTATCATATCGATATAAAGAATCCACATCACTAGCAGATTGTAACCTGACAATTGTAGTATTTAATTTTTTGAACAATATTTCAAAATCACAATATAATTCACGATAAAAATGGTTTGCAGTTATCATTATCAATCTTTCTTTGTTTTTCTTTGTTTAGTAATTACTCTAAGAAGAAAACGAACGAAAAATTGTTCGAAAATCAAAATGACTTGATATTTTTTCTTCGGAACCACAACAAGATACCGTCATGACAAAGTCGAACAAAGATTTTATATTCATACTAGGAACTTTATCACGGTTATTATGTATTTAACATAATAAACCATAATAAAGTCTGCGAATTGAAGATTTATTGTAATTTTATTATTCAATAATTACACCCTCCAGGCCTTGCGAAGTTTCCTCTCGTATTTGTTAACAGCGCCATCTATGAACGTTAAATGACATGACTGTAGTTTTGCTGTTTGCTTTGATTGAAAATAGATGTCGTTACCGTAGCAATCGCGGGCTGCTGGTTTATCGCGACCCTGGCACGCAGGGACCTCCAGAAGGTACCAAGGTAGGTTTTAGTCATGAACCCCTTATTATAAACCATGGTCTTAAAAAGAACCGCCTTCTGTACTAGTTTTAAATCATCTTCTTGAACAAAGTTAATAGTCTAAATCTAGCACTAAAGCCGGTACTTTTTAAAAGCTTTTATTTAACTTGCCGTGTATGTATGTTACGGTGGATTCTTTGAACTCAATTTTGAAGTAGATATCTTCAACCGATTGAGCTGAAATTTTGTATACACGTTCAGTTTGGATGACAATGCACGATATGTTATATGACGTTATTTTTAAGACCATTTTAAGGGGGTAAGAGTCTGACACTCCCTCCACAGCACAGCGGGAGGGGGTATTTAATGATTTCTCATTAAAATAACAACAATAAATTAAAAGAAAAATCTTTTTTAAAAAGCTTTTATAGTTCGCCATATTGAATTGAGAATAACGTCAAATTATTTTTTAAGTCACTCTCAATAAGCCCTTTGATTTGATACCCATATTGTTGAAATTCATTAAAAATAACTACTCCGCCATCTTGGACGGTCCGCCATATTGGATTTAGAATAAAATCATATAACATATCTTGCATTGTCATCCAAACTGAACGTGTAAACAAAATTTCAGCTCAATCGGTTGAAGATATCTACTTCAAAATTGAGTTCAAAGAATCCACCGTAACATACATACACGGCAAGTAAATAAAAGCTTTTAAAAAGGGGTATTTATAACCGTATTTCGTTATCAAAATTAAACACATAGCTAAATAAAACTCTATATTAATATAATATAATAATATTTAGTGTAGTTTCTGTGATGTGCGCGCTCACGGCTTCAGACGCTTGTAGTTCGCGAGATGGCTGTTGAGATGCTGCGCCAGCTGATCTGCGCGCGCGAACGATGCCTGTAATCACACAAGTACATACTAGAAACATTATCTAAACACATAACGTGTAACAATACTAGTGCACCATAATTTTTCAGGTCATCTAGTACATCTGGTCATTCAACTTTTTTGTGGTAAACATGATCCTTAGCATGTACTAGATGACATGTAAAATTATGGTGCACTAGTTTTGTTAGACCTTATATGAATAGAATGAAGAATGTTGATTATTTTCGTTTAGATTTTTTAATGTTTTTAGTATTTAAAACAAGTGTGTAAAAATCAATGTAGTATAGTGGTAGGGTGGTAAAAGTGACAGTCTAGTGTAGTGGTAGTGTAGTGTAAGTGACAGTCTAGTGTAGTGGTAGGGCAGTGTAAGTGACAGTCTAGTGTAGTGGTAGCGCAGTGTAAGTGACAGTCTAGTGTAGTGGTAGCGCAGTGTAAGTGACAGTCTAGTGTAGTGGTAGCGCAGTGTAAGTGACAGTCTAGTGTAGTGGTAGCGCAGTGTAAGTGACAGTCTAGTGTAGTAGTAGGGTGGTGTAAGTGACAGTCTAGTGTAGTGGTAGCGCAGTGTAAGTGACAGTCTAGTGTAGTGGTAGGGCAGTGTAAGTGACAGTCTAGTGTAGTGGTAGGGCAGTGTAAGTGACAGTCTAGTGTAGTGGTAGCGCAGTGTAAGTGACAGTCTAGTGTAGTGGTAGCGCAGTGTAAGTGACAGTCTAGTGTAGTGGTAGCGCAGTGTAAGTGACAGTCTAGTGTAGTGGTAGGGCAGTGTAAGTGACAGTCTAGTGTAGTGGTAGCGCAGTGTAAGTGACAGTCTAGTGTAGTGGTAGGGTAGTGTTAGTGATAGTGTAGTGTAGTGACCTTGCAGACGACGCAGCGGTAGAGCTGCTTGGCGTGGTTGTGCATGTGGCGCGTGAGCGAGTGCGCGTGCGAGAAGCGCTTGCCGCACTGCGCGCAGGCGTGCGGGAGGCGCGCGGCGCCGGCGCCGCCGTGCGCGCAGGCCGCGTGCCGCCGCAGCTGCTCGTACTGCGGGAACGTCAGCCCGCACTGCCGGCATCGACCTGACACACCCACAAACACATTACACATGCTATCTCAAAATTCAGTTTTTGATTTCTCACCGACGAGAAAAAATAATAATAAGCGACTAGTTCCCGGGGGCCCGGTAAGTGAGCTGGCGAGTCTCCTCCTGCCATTTTTACATGTATTTATTACATTGTTATCGACAGGGGTCATAGTCCTCATAGTTTTCCCTTCCCTAGTCCACTAGCATCCCATCACAATAACCCAAGTAGATTTTCTTCCATACTTAGCAATAGTTTAGCACAAACCGGGGGTTGTCCTTGGGTACATTTCTATAGTGTATACAGGGATAATCGTCGGTTTTGTGTCACCATTACATGTATTAAAGTTGTCTCAAAAGGGCTTCAGCGTGTTGGCTTCGGCCCCACGTTCGCCTTGTGAGGACCCCAATATACTATGTACTCATAATCCTATATAATCCAATGTCTTTAGATTAATAAATCAGTGTATTCTCAACATTCGACGTGTTTGATTCATTACACTCGTCCCGTACCGTACAGCCTTCTAAAAATCCGGAACTCTAGTCCCGTGGTCTAGTAGAATTTGACAGAATCGGGGAGGTTGACCTGCTGACATCCGTACTTTAGGCACTTAAATATACATTCAGTTATTAGGTTCTAAGCTAGTACTGACCGGCGCGCTCGTCGGCGGTGTGCGTGCGGCTGTGCGCGGCGAGCTCGGCGTCGTCCTCGAAGCACTTGCGGCACACCTCGCAGCGGACCGTCATGGCGCCGCGGTGCGCTTCCGCCCTGCACACGAAACAACACAAATACATCTCAGTTATGAAGATCAAAGGTCAGCACTTTCCGAAGGCAAATTTTACAAAAGACAGCCCACAAAAACGGCCGCCCTTCACCGCTTCTTATGTGTTATCGCTGGGAAGAAGTGGTGGAACAAACTCCCCAGCAACACATGTCTGTCTACATGATTTGAAGAACCATTTCTATAAATAAGATAAGGATGCCATACTGTCAGGCTATCAACTTTTCAGATTTTGCCCCAGAAGACCGTGGTCTATTCAGTAGACCAAGCTTTAAAAAACTCAAACTCAACAACTTCAAGCCAGGCACTACAATATACCATAAAATTTCTGTCCTCTTCCATAAAAGACCACGGTCTACTCAGTAGACCAAGCTAAAAATTACCAAAACTCAACACCTTAAGTCAGCAACTACTATATACCATGAAATTCCTGTCCCCTTCCACAAAAGACCGCGGTCTATTCAGTAGACCGAGCATGAAATAAGCCAGACTGAACCCCTTCAATTCCGGACTTACAATATACTATTACTTTTTTGACTTCTGCACAAAAAAGACCACAGTCTATTCAGTAGACCACAACGCACATACTCACTTGTGTTCCCAGAGCTTTTCTCTCCGATTGAATGTCTCGCTACAGCAGTCACACTCGTATCTATCCGAGGAACGCGCGCGAGATCGCGAATTGCCACCACCGCGGTTCTGATGCACGCGGCGATGGATCCTGCGAAAGACGAAGAGATTGAAGACATGAGTGAAGAAGTTCTTAAAGAATAATACTGATTAATAGCATTGAGGAGCTCGTGGCTAAGTAACAGATTTACGGATCGATCGATCTTAAAGTTAAGCAACTCTTGCTGATAACTTATTGAATCAGGCGTTACTTTGCGGAAATCCATTACAAATAAATGTTAGAAAAGAATATCTAGTTTTAATTCCGCGAGACAAAAACCTTGACGACTCGTCAACACCTCCTGAAGATGCCCCGGGGAGCGGCGAAACACGTGTCGAGTCGGCTTGGTTGGAGGGCTTGCTGCCATTTCTCCGTGTCCAGGTGCATGAGGGAGGGAAGGTGGTATCTTTCCTTCCTGTGCTTGTGTAAGTGAGCGGGAGGGCGGTACTGCATGTGCATCCTGCACCCAATGCTGGTTCTTTATCTCACGGAATTAAAACTAGATATTCTTTTCTAACATTTAACTCTTGCTGAGGTCTATTCGTAGATGACTTTCTGTGTGTTTCGGAAGGCCCGTTAAATTGATTAGCAGTCGTTACGGGTAGTCAGAAGCCAAAGAAAGCCTGACAACCAGTCTTACCAAGGGGTATCGGCTTGAACAGATAACTGGGTTGAGGAGATCAGATAGGCAGTAGCTCCAAGTGGTATACTGGTACTCAGCTGCGTCAGGTTAGACTGAAAGCCGACCCCAATATAGCTTGGGAAAAGGCTAGACAGATGATGACATATGCGAGTGTAGCCGCGTGGCACAGCTAGGCAATAATGTCCATCATACTGGCTGGTGTTTCCCCGGACCTCAACATAGCTTGGGAAAAGGCTAGGCAGATAACTGATTCACAGTAGACATACTAATATTATAAAGAGGAAAGATTTTATTGTTTGAATTGAATAGGCTCCAAAACTACTAGACCGATTGGAAAAATTCTTTCACTGTTGGGAAGCTACACTATCCCCGGTGAACATAGGCTATGTTTTATCTGGGTACGGGGACAAGTTCCCCGGGCACGCGGGGGAAACCGCGAAGAAGTGCTGATGTTGATTATTCCGATTATGACGACCAGATGGCGTGGTGGTTAGTGAACCTGCCTGCCACGCTATAGGTCGCGGGTTCGATTCCCGCATAAATCAAACATTTGTGTGCATGAACATGGGTGTTTGACTTAGTCTGGGTGTTCCTATGTATAATATGTATGTATTTACAAAAGGAAAGTATATAAGTACGTTTATCAGTTGTCTAGTACCCATAGTACGAGCTCTGCTTAGTTTGGGACTAGATGACGTTGTGTGAATGTGTGAGGGATATTATATTATATATTATACTAGCTTCCGCCAGCGGTTTCACCCGCTTTCTTAGGGAAGTACTTTCCATACCCGGATAAAAAGTAGCCTATATGTTATTCTGATGTATAAGCTATATTGTGGTAAAGTTTCATTCAAATCCATTCAGTAGTTTTTACGTGAAAGAGTAACAAACATCCATACATCCATACTTACAAACTTTCGCCTTTATAATAGTAGTAGGATTATTCCTATACTTACTTGAGGGTCACTCTGGTGGAATACCACTTCCTGCATATATGACATTGGAAGCTTTTGTCTGCTGACTCATTCTCACTCTCGCTGATCTCGTCGTGCGAGAGGGGGGCGGACGTGACGTCAGCCACGTCCGCGCGCTCCGGGTCCGAATCCGAATCGGACGCTGGGCCGCTGTACGACCACGCGCCGAATGATCTGCTAACAATTTAAGAGATTGGATTATAATGTAAGGTCTAACAAAACTAGAGGGCCCCTTTAGGGCCAGGGTCTGCTTGGGCTGCGGGTTGTTCGTAAGAGATACCGTGGCCCTGGCACACAGGGACCTCCATAAGGAACATAGTGGGTTTTAGTCAGTAAGAGTCTGACACTCCCTCCAGCTGCACCCTCAGCGGGAGGGGTCGTTTGATGATTTCCCACGAAAAAAAAAGGTCTAACAAAACTAGTGCACCATATTTTTACAGGTCATCGAGTACATGCTAAGGATCATGTTTACCATAAAAGAGTTGAATGACCTAGGGGTCAACGATCGAGCGCGTTCATAGAGACCGGCGTTATGCGTAAGAACACAATTACAATTTGGCGAATGTGATGATAAATTTAATAAAATATGTTATTGTTTTCATGAATTTTTTGTGGTAAACATGATCCTTAGCATGTACTAGATGACCACAGTCCTCAGGGACGGCAATCGACACGACCGGAGAGAGATCAGGCGCAGGACCGACTGCAACATGCTCTCCGATGCACGGGTGTATCAATCACCAACTTCCAGACTCCGGGCTGCTTTATGAAAGTCTCTTAAAAACCCTCAAAGCTATTTTGGCGCAGCCCGGGTATCGAACCCTAGACCGGCCGCGTGCATAGCCATCGGTCTATGGGACTACGTCAACTACGGTTACTGGCGGAACCGCGTGCGCGAACTAACTTGCTTCGAGAAGCGCCACACACGAGAGCACTCCGCACTCTCAATCTCATTGCGGGTGACATTGACATATTCTGTTGCTCTTTGGGTGAATTTACAAAGGTAGCTTTTTACCCATAGGATTTTTTACGGCACTTAATAACAGTGGAATACTTATGTTTAATTATATTTTTAAGAATTTAATGTATGCTACAATATCGCATTGGGCAACCTGTTAAGATATTTGTATGTTTGGAGGAATCAATACATAGTATAAAACAAAGTCGCTTTCTCTGACCCTATGTCCCTTTGTATGCTTAAATCTTTGAAACTACGCAACGGATTTTGATGCGATTTTTTTTATAGATAGAGTGATTAAAGAGGAAGGTTTATATGTATAATAACATCCATTAAGGCGCTACCAATACCGGGGCACCGTAAAAACGTCCTCTTTTTCGTCGCAAGGTTAGCCGTAATGCTACATAGTAGAAGCCCAGGAAAAAATACAGTGTATACACTAATATATAAGTAAAAGACTTATTTAAAAACATTTTCAAAAAATTATCCAGAATTCTGTAAAAAAAAATCGCAAAAAATACACGAAAAAAAGTTTTTCGTCTCGAAATGCTCAATATTTTGAGCGATAACTATTATTTTTTTTGTAACTATCAAAATGGAAATTTAATCAACTTAAGACTTATGTAAAAATGTTTCAACATAACCACGTACTTTTTTTTTAAATATTGTAAAACTGCGAAATATTCTTCATATTAGCGGACACGAGATTCAACTAAAATCCAGCGCATAGCCATTTTCAACCGTATTTGTTTACGGCGATGCACTACTGTCGCGCGCTTGGTCGTGACACGCCCCAGTCTGCAGCTAACTCTCACGGGGAGAGGTCGCGTTCCGCGTGCAGCGCCTCCAGTATTACGTAAATTTGTTTATGAAAATAAATCATTTCGTGAAAATTGACACTTTTTAGGTTTTTGTGTTGGACACTGTTTTGTTTTTGTGATAACAACAAAATAATGGGAAATAAGAGAAATAAAGTGCTACGACGTATTTGTACAAGAAAACGGAGAAATAAACCTAAAAAAACTACTGCATCTGAGTAAGTATAAATTTTTTTTATTAGTAGGTACTTATAATATTTATGCATGCTGAACGACACTATAAAACTAGACATTTCCAGTATAAGCTGATCTCCGATTGTACTACGAGCCTATACAACGCGAGATCAGCTTATACTGGAAATGTCGACTTGTGTAAGTACGTATTATAAAATCATATACCATATTCTAGTATAGTTTATTTCTCGATTGAATGTACCTAATAAGTAGGCACATAGGTAAACAAAATATTATGAGTGATATCACAATGTTCTCTTACTACTATGGCTGCTATCGGTCGGCGGGAGCGGCGGCGCCGGTGCCGGCGACCGCTAAGCTTACAATGTTATAATGTTTACTCGCAGGTGCCGTCCTATTGCCATCGCTCGTGCGATGATGCGATTTTATCGTGCGATGAGACTGGCCTTGGGGCGCATCGTATGATCGCACAACCTTCAGAAGGTCATTCAGGAGATATCAGTATCTTTGAACGCACGGTCGTACGATTGTTTTTGTCGGACGGAAGCATCATCACGCGAACGATCACAATAGTATGGCGCCTACGAGTAGGTAAACATTGCTCTTCGCATCCCATTATCAAGCGCAGAAACTGCGGTTTATCTTTAGTAGATTTTGAACTTTATGTTCTAAGCTATAAAGTTCAAAATCTACTAAAGACAAACCGTAGCTTCGGCGCTGCTGCAGAGATAGCGCTACGGTAGGTACATAGGTACAGAATAATAAAAATATCACACACCTTGATCAAAACTAAAGTAATAAATTCTAAAACAGTTTTCTATTGTTAGTATAGTTAGTATTATATAGTAGTATATTCGTATTAGTATAGTATTACCTAGTATTACCTACTAAATTTCTGAATAATATTTTGGGTTTTATCAGAGATCGGATAATGAGATGTATACCTACGAGTACTGTGATCTTGTGATAATAATATATCTAAAGTTGAGGTTTTGACTAATAAGTGGGTACCTACCTAAAAAATAAAGAGTAGGTACCCTTTTCTTTTTCTTTTTTATTAGTGTACTTACTTTTGTAAGTGTCGAAAAAATGGTGAGGGATATTATATTATTGAATAGAATCATTATTATTATTTGCCTAGAATTGTATGCACTTATTTGTTTTTTTATTTAGGCACAAAATGTATGATGATGTTATTTGGGGTCAACGAATACTTTTGAATAAGTACAAGTTGAGAAAATCTGTTTCTTGTTTATATCTATCGAAACTGGTGAATAGTCCAAGGAAATCCCGTAACCGAAAGTTCCGGGAAATCCCGGAAATTTGTTACGTTTTGTGAATCGGTATTTTAAATTGTACCATATCCCAGTTTATTCGGTATTTTCGGGAAAAGTTACATCGTACCGTGTATATAGGGTGACTGGTAATCAGTGACCGATATATTTTAAACACGTGATTGTACTCATGATTGCAAACAACTTTCCCAAAGAAACTTTTTTTTTTTTTTTTTATCATTATAGTAAAATTACTGACAACGCGGGCGCGGGGCCTCGCCGCTAACAGCTGATCGGGCGACGGCGCGCGCGAAATTTGAATTTTGCTATAATGACAAAAAAAAAAAACAAAAATGTTTCTTTGGGATGGTTGTTTGTAATCATGAGTACAATCACGTGTTTAAATATCGGTCACTGATTACCAGTCACCCAAAATAACATTAAGGAAAATAATAAAATATCAAGAAAATGAAAGAAATATCTAATAAATATAAATAAATTACTTGGAAAGTTCTATCTGTTCGATGGACTAACATTATTTTTATTATATTACAGAGAACCCAGGAACTCTAACAGTAAATCAGCAACATTACTCGCACCTCTTACCGCAGTAAATCCAATCTCAACAGATACCGGAATTACACAGGAACGAAATTATGGGTATGTATCATTATAATGGTATGGTTTACATTCGTACCATCAGTTTAATCTTTTAACTAAATATTTACCTTTGCATATTACTAAGATAGTCAATTTATCTTTTTTTAGAGAAACCGTCGAAGACGAGCTATACCTTGTTGAAACCGATTCTCAAGAAAAATCATACCTACCAATTCACGGTCGAAGAGTTGTAAATATGATGTACTTTATTCAGCAACTTCAAAAAATATCCAGTCATAGCTCCTTATTTGATTGTAATTTTAAAGATATGTCTCTGATAGGAGAAAGCAGAAATGGTTTGATTTCTAAATATAAATTCAGATGTATCATGTGTAATAAAGTTAGTATTTGTTAGTTTATAAGGATATTGTACATTTTAATTTTCTAAACGTCCTAAAAAACCCGCAAGTGACATCAAAAGTTGCGGCAGCAAACGTATCCAATCGCATTTGCTGCCGCAATAAACATAAAGCGAAAAATTCAATAAAAAAAAAGTCTACCCTACACAACCCAAATCTACGCTACACTACCCTACTCTACCCTACATTACCCTAATTTAATATTTTATTTTTTACATAAGTACTTTCTCCTCACAATAAAAATCACAAGAAAAAAAATAGCAAAATAGGTACAGCTGTTCTTGATATTTGCGCTTAGCAATACATTTAGTGATTCATTTTTATATTATAGACTAGCTTTTGCCCACGGCTTCGCTCCCACTCTGCCCTACTATACCTTACTCTATTCTATCCTGCTCTACACTACTCTAATTTTCTTTTTTTCTATAAAAACTTACAATAAAAGAATCAATTTTTTTGTCTTGTTCTAAAACTACATAGGTAGGTAAATTTTAATAAAAAAAATAGTACAATTTTAGGTAAATAATATCATAAAAATTCAACACAACATTTAATTTATCAATCCCGAAATCGCGGGAAAAGAAATATTTATTTTGTATATCCCGGAATTCAGAATACGGATGCCGAGGCACCGCGCCGGAATAAGGCCACGCGTTGCTTGCCGATACTAGCGTTCGTCAGCTGGCCGTAGTGGGCGGAGCTACGGGCTGCGAGCCGCGTCCCTGCTTCACCTCCGCAAATACCTAAACATTTGCTGCTTACCGCGTCTTAAATAGTGAAGAAGTACTGTTATTTTTGAGGTTTCTAATATAATGTCGTAAATAATTTCATTTTTCCCGCTTACATTACCAGTGCGAAGCCGGGGCGGGTCGCTAGTAAATAAATATATAAGAAACAAGGCTGACGATGATTCCACCAAGTGTACCAAACTGACTCAATTTTTTTCCCGTAACTGTCCCCCCTCTTCCCCCTTACCTCTCGTCATCGTTAGGCGTGTGCGCGACGGGCGGCGGGGGCGCCTCAGTCTTGGGTCTGTCATCACCAGACTCAGACTCGCTGTCTGACGTTTCAGATGAGCTGGATGAGTCTGAACTTGAGGAACTCGATGATCCTGAACTGGAACTGCCTGTGGGGGGGGCAGAGAAGGTCAAAGAAGTATTTTTTTAAGTTCCACGTGATGAAAGTGTACTTTGAAGAAGACAGGCGCTGTGGCCTAGTGGTTAAAAAATGGCAGGCTCAGCATGACAACCGTAGAAACAAGTTCTGTCTACCGCGCCATGCTCGGGCAGAAGACATGTTGACATTGACAGAAAGAGCTTTGTCTTTTCTTGATAGAATAGATATAGAATCGCCATGCTAGGCCTGCAGCTATCCAAATTTCAGGTCAGCCAAGTATAGACGCCAGCACATCAAGCTACCCGAACTTGTCAAATATTCCCAATGAACTTTGAACCTTAAACTTTGAGCGATAAAGTTGAAAATCTATTGAGGAAATTTTACAGATTGTCGTAGCTTTTTTTACCGTCCCTCACACGGAGAAGGATTGAGCGTTAATCACCACGCTTGCTCAATGCGGGTTGGTGATTTCAGACTTTATAGTCCAGGTTTCCTTGAGATGTTTTCTTTCACCTTTAATCCTTCACTCCAATTTGATTTATTAAAGCTTCCGCCAGCGGTTTCACCCGCTTTCTGAGAGAAGTACTTTCCATACCCGGATAAAAAGTAGCCTATATGTTATTCTGATGTATAAGCTATAATGTGGTAAAGTTTCATTCAAATCCATTCAGTAGTTTTTACGTGAAAGAGTAACAAACATCCATACATCCATACATCCATACATCCATACTTACAAACTTTCGCCTTTATAATAGTATTAGGATTAGGATATTAGGATATTAGGATTAGGATTAGGATATTAGGAAGGATAGGATGTAGATAATAATACAAAAATAACTTACTGCTTCGATTATTTCGCGATCCTGATGCGCCTTGAGAAGGTAACCCTTGACGCTCTGTCGAAAAAAAAAACAATATTTTAAACATCTACTATAGCGTCCAGACTGATCTCCGGCCACGGCGGCCGTTCTCTCTAAGGAGATCAGCCAGCTGCGCAGTACAGTGCACGCACATTCGCGCGGACACAGGTGCACTCTCTGTTCCCTCACTCTCATGGTCCGATGGGACAGACATCCGACTCCACCGGAGGGAGATCATTTAACTTTTAAAAATGTCATGTAATCGTGACCGCGACGTGCTGGGCACTTTTTGGCTTGTCATCTATACGTGACAGTGGCGGTCAAAAGGTTAAAGAAACTAAAAGAAAGGTTATTTTTTTCACAAAAAGCAGCCCGGAGTCTGGAAGTTGGTGATTGATACACCCGTGCATAGGAGAGCACGTTGCAGTCGGTCCTGCTTGTGATCTCTCTCCGGTCGTGTCGGATTGCCGTCCCATCGGACTATGAGAGTGAGGGAATATAGAGTGCACCTGTGTCCGCGCGAATGTGCGTGCACTATAATATGTCCTGCGCAGCTGGCTGATCTCCTTAGAGAGAACGGCTGCCGTAGTCGACTATCGGTCTGGACGCCATCACCATCACCATCATCATCTCCCGAGCCTTTTCCCAACTATGTTGGGGTCGGCTTCCAGTCTAACCGGATTCAGCTGAGTACCAGTATTTTACAAGGAGCGACTGCCTATCTGACCTCCTCAACCCAGTTACCCGGGCAATCAACCCAGTTACAAGTATGATATCTCACCAGATCCTGAACTGCTGCTATCAGAATCAGAGTTGGAACTGTCTTCGAGTTTCTCGACGCGTGTCTCCATTTCTTTGCCAGAAGCGCAGCCTGGGGACAATACATGTATTCCATGACTACTACTATAGTTTGGTGATCAAGGAAACGGCTAGGCAGATAGTTATGCACATAAAGTTCACTAGAATAGAATATCGTTTATTAGTATATGGTAATAACAGATGTTAAAATTATAGAATGATGTAACCAGGTGTGTGCTGACTCTAATCTATCAGGGAAACGGCTAGGCAGATAGTTATAAACTTCGTCATCATCTATCTTCTTATAGTTCACTGTCATCAGGTGTATGCTGACTCCAATCTATCAGGGAAACTGTACCTAGTCATCGACTTTCCTCATTTTTTTCTATCCCACTGAGGATGCAGCTGGAGGGAGTGTCAAACTCTTACTGACTACAACCCACTATGTTTAGGCCGCGGGTAACTCTTGTGATCAACCCACAGCCCAGGTAGACCTTTATCCTCTTAGCCGAACTTTACGCTATCACCGTTGTGTGCCAACTCCAATCTATGAGGGAAACGGCTAGGCAGTTAGTACAGTACCTTCTGAACTCCTCACGGAGAGCACCTCGTCATCATCTCTCCGCTGCGAGTCGAGAGGCTTCTTGAAGTTGACCGCCATCAGATGTGTGTCATACAGCTCATCCTACACCATAAAATATTTCATTAATACGCCGAAATTTATTTCTAACCTACATCATCATCTCCCGAGCCTTTTTCCCTACTATGTTGGGGTCGGCTTCCAGTCTAACCGGATTTAGCTGAGTACCAGTGTTTTACAGGGAGCGAATGCCTATCTGACCTCCTCAACCCAGTTACCCGGCCAACCCAATACGCCTTGGTTAGACTGGCGTCAGACTTACTGGCTTCTGACTACCCGTAACGACTGCCAAGAATGTCAAACTCATCATCATCAGCCTTTTTATCGTCCCACTGCTGGGCACAAGCCTCCCCTCACACAGAGTAGGATTGAGCGTCAATCACCACGCGTGCTCAATACGGGTTTGCGATTTCAGACTTTATAGTCCAGGTTTCCTCGAGATGTTTTCCTTCACCTTTAATCAGTCATCGATGTCCAAGATATACTTAGAAAGTATGTATAACTTAGAAAAGTTGCATTGGACTGCCGTATTCAACCTCATGTCAAGTTAAGGTTTATTTTAAATTGATTTATTTTGAGTATCTACGCCGTTATATATATAAGTCGTGGTGGCCTAGTGTTTCAAGCATCAGCCTTTCGAATATGAGGGTGCGGGTTCGATTCCAGGTCAGGCAAGTACCAATGTAACTTTTCTAAGTTATACATACTTTCTAAGTTTATCTTGAACACCAATGACTGATTATTATTTTGGGCATTATCCAAAAACGAACAAAAAAATTTTGTCCCCCCTAAAATATCTATTCCATTGGAGTAAATAAGAGGTCCATCACACCAGCTTCTCACATTAAACTTTTGACCGCCACTGTCACGTATACATGACAAGCCAAAAGTGCCCAGCACGCCACTGTCACGACTACATGGCAGACTTTTAAAGTTCAAAATTAATAGTCAGTTTCAATCGACATAATTCCGAACTCACTACTACATTGTAGGTATTTATGGATGAATTGTTAGCTTGGTGTTGAGGGCACGTCTTTCTTCTTTTGACGTGGCAGTTAAAAGGTCAATGAACTACCAACCTTGTCGATGTTAGCATATTTCTCGTGTATATGCCTCAGAGCTCGGAGATTTTCGTCCAAACTCAATGAATCTGACGCCTGACTTGGCGATCCTAGAAAGAAAATTATACATTGCAAAACTCTTTATCATCATATCAATCAAAAAGTTAAAATAGTTCAATGTGTGGGTCGACATAATACACAGAATATATTATATTAATTTAATTAGAATTATATTATATTATATATTTAATTAGAATATAGAGTTATACAATATCTTGTAACGTAAATGTTTTATGTGAATGTTGTGCACGTCTATAATTGATGCAAACACTAGCCCATGTCTTTTTAATCAATGTCTTTTTTAAATGTGTGTGTTTACATTGTTGATGTGCCTTAATAATAATAAATAAATAAAATCATCACCATCTAGGGGAGTTTGCCAAGATGTCTTTCTAAAAACTGTAGAAACCAAGTTCATACATTGAAAAACACATTTCAAATCTCCTTTCAATATATTTTTTCTACTAACAGGCTTAGCATGACAACCGTAGAAACAAGTTTTGTCTACCGGAGAATGGACATAATGACAGAAAAGTGACAGATTGACGTAAGATTTCTTTTGACACGTAGCAAAGAAGTTTTTCTTTTCTTCGATCGACATAAGTCTACAAGTGATTATATACGAGTTGACAGGTCGCGCCATGCTCGGGCAGAAGACATGTTGACATTGACAGAAAGAGCTTTGTCTTTTCTTGATAGAATAGATATAGAATCGCCATGCTGAGCCTGCTGGTACGGGAAGAAGTTTCCCGAGAACGCGGGAGAAACCGCGAGGGAACTACTACTTCATAACTCACCGAGATCCGGTTCATCATCACTGTCGAGGGTAATGGGCTCCGAATTGATCGGCATCAGGTTGCTTCTTACGCGAATCTCTGCGAAAAACAAAATTAATATATACTCAGTCGTGGTGGCCTAGTGGTTAAAGGTCCAGCAGCACCATGAGTGTGGCTGTGGGTTGTTCACAAGAGTTACCGCGGCCTTGGCACACAAAGACCTGCATAAGGAACATAGTGGGTTTTAGTCAGTAAGAGTCTGACACTCCCTCAAGCTGCACACACAGCGGGAGGGGTCATTTGATGATTTCCACGAAAAATGTAAAGTACCAATGCAACTTTTCTAAGTTTGTATGCAGGGCCGGCCCGTCCATACAGCAAACGGAGCAGCCGCTCCAGGCGCCAAATCCTAGGGGGCGCCAAAATGGCAAAGGAAAAATTTTTTTTTCTATTTATTTTATGCGAAGACATGATATTTATTTTACGCGTGCGAATAGAATGCGCGCGGGTGGCGCGGTGTGGCGCCGGGCACCAGATAACCTTACTAACCTCACCCCATGCTAACCTCGCAAGTTAGCTGGCTCCATCAGGATGGAATTTGGTGTAGACATATGTGAGTTGTATGATATGATACCTCCAGATGCATGGGTATTGCAGAGGGGCTGACATGAAATAAACATCACAGGAGCGTTTCTTTGGGCGCCTGAATAAGGTTCTTAAGGCCCGGCGCCCACTATCGGTCGGCATCGGTGCGGCTTGGTAGAGCTCGAGCGCTTTACGCCGGCTTCGGGCGGCTTTGGGCGCCTTAGGGCGCCGTAGAGCGCCTTAGGGCGCTTTAAAGCGGCTTTGGGCGCCTGAGAGCTGCCTCGGCAGTCGTAAACACGCCTAAGGACGCCGTAGCTGATTTTGGGTAGCCTAAGAATAGTTCTGGCTGCAGAAACATCGCAGAGCAGTCACTCCTAACGTTCCGTGAAAACGGTTATGTGTGTGTATTTATAAGTATTTGTTTTAGTTTAGGTCTAAGGCGTCCTAAGGCGCTCTAAGGCGCCCCAAGCCGCCCGAAGCCGGCGTAAAGCGCTCGAGCTCTACCGAGCCGCACCGATGCCGACCGATAGTGGGCGCCGGGCCTAAAAGTTTCTTGTCAGGTGGTAACAAGGCCTTTAATGGTTGTGTCATACCAGTCCTGATTTGCTGCCGGTCGTGCATTGTCGGTCGTGGTGCGGAGGATGGTCGGTAGCGCAGAGTCGTGGGACGCGGTGGTGTCCTTCTGCGAGGACGTGATGTCGCAGAAGGAATCTGCGGAACGGGGGAGGGAGATTTTGACTCCCCTTCCCTGGCCGAAGAAGAGCACTGGGCGCAGGAGAGCCCCCTATGAATGGGTCCAGGGGCGCCCCCTATGAATGGGTCCAGGGGCGCCCCCTATGAATGAGTCCAGGGGTGAAGGTCTTGGGAAACTCCCCGCCCCTATTCGATGGATCCGAGGCGGAGGAGCGCGCACCTCTGAGGCGAAGCACGGGGTAGTTCAAAACCTCACTACCGGCCTATCAAAACCTCACTACTGGATTCCCGCTGACTGCGGAGTTTTAGCCGGTAAGCGTCCAGATAAGAACGAATGCATTACCCACGATCGTCGGTGGTGAGATTGTACATCCCACGGAATTGTGGAGGCCCAGGCGTTTTTAATGCTAAGACGCTCCACAACCGTGAGGTTTACAATATCAGGGAATATTTCCTTAAAAACGACGATGATCTGCATCGAGATGTGGTAGCAGTGGACAAAGGGCTCACCCCGCTATCTTTGGGTAATGAGAGTGGCGAAAAACTGTCGTACTAATAACCAATGAGCAAAGAAAGCAGCTACACGGACACTTTTGCGGAGCTCTTCATGGCCCCGAGGTAGACTTCAAAGCATCCGTTTCTTGGCTATGATTCAATGATCTTTTTGGAGAAACCGAAGGGTATGTCTATACAATTATGGACGAATTTATCTTAACTAATAACTACCGGAGATATATAATGATAGATGGGACGGTTAACAAATGTTGGGCATGTCACCATACGAGGAAATCAATTCTTGGCTGGCTAGCGGGGAATACTTTCACATACATAACCAAGTGGCCAAGATTATCGACCAGTAGCTTCCTCTGCAATACGAACTTGTGGATCTTGAAGTATCGTACTACTCTACTGTCTCTGGAGTCCACCACCTGCTGCACAGCTTGGACCCTATTCCCAATATCGGTGGTAATTTTATATTTTTAAATGTAAGTGTGATCTAATGCCGACCGAAAAGAGTTTGATACGTGACTTAGAAAAGTGTCACACCAAAAGCCACGTCCCCGTAAGTTTACGCGTACGAAAAACTTGACAACGAATGCACGCTTCCTGCCGAATGGCATAGCTATCCCCTGGGGGAAGATGAGAAGCGTACGTTCCCGGAGCACTCTCACCGTCCCCTATCTTCGTACTCCAAGAGAGTCGTAGGGAAACCAGCACTTTAGTAAACATATACAGATCGCAGTCGTTCCGAACCGTCGCGTTCTGAACAACCCCCCCCCCCCCCCCCCCTAGAGGCCTTAACTTTTAGGCATCCACAAAAAAAGGGGCGCCATAATTTGATCTCGCTCCATTCTAAAATTTACTTCGGGCCGGCGCTGTTTGTATGTACTTTCTAAGTATATCTTGGACACCAATGACTGTGTTTCGGATGGCACGTTAAACTGTAGGTCCCGGCTGTCATTGAACATCCTTGGCAGTCGTTACGGGTAGTCAGAAGCCAGTAAGTCTGACGCCAGTCTAACCAAGGGATATTGGGTTGCCCAGGTAACTGGGTTGAGGAGGTCAGATAGGCAGGCGCTCCTTGTAAAAGACTGGTACTCAGCTGAATCCGGTTAGACTGGAAGCCGACCCCAACATAGTTGGGAAAAGGCTCGGGAGATGATGATGTACACAAATAATAAGGTAGGTACTTACTAGGTTGTTGCTGTTGTTTGTTGCTAGCGGCGAGCTGGTCCACCTTGCGTGGTCTTCCACGCTTGCCCTTCACGCGCTCTGCAGAAGGCGCCTACAGACAAGCATTATTATCAAGTCAAATATGCCGATTGATGACCTGCACCTACCATAACATTATATTTATTATCATGATGATGGCATCCAGGCCGATTGTCGGCTACGGCGGCCGTTCTCTTTAAAGGAGATCAGCCAGCTGCACAGGACATATTAACAAGCATTCGCGCAGATACGTGTGCACTCTCTATTCCCTCACTCTCATAGTCCGATGGGACGGCAATCCAACACGACCGGAGAGAGATCAGGCGCAGGACCGACATTTACGTGCTCTCCGATGCACGGGTGAATCAATCACCAACTTCCAGACTCCAGGCTGCTTTATGAAAGTTTCTCAAAACCTACAAAGTGACTTCGGCTCGACCCGGGAATCGAACCCGAGACCTCGTGCACAGCAGTCGCGCCTCCCGACCGGTAGACCAACGAGGCAGTCAAATACTCGCGATGATAAATTTTAAAGGTATGTACGCTACTTCTATTTCTACCTACGAATTACACCGACCGTGGACACGGGTGGACTCAACCCTTCATCGCTATTAAGACCACTGTGTCGTGTATAATATGTGTACAAGTCGCGTTAGTTTTTTATTTTGAAACTAGCTGTTGCCCGCGACGTCGTCCGCGTGGGCATTAGGATTTATCATTCATCCCGTTCCCCCTCGTAATGATAGCGTGATAATATGTAGCCTATATGTTGACCCGACCTCTTAGTTATATTCATGTCAAATTTGAAGCAAATCCATGCAGTACTTTTTGAGATTACCCCGGACATACATACAGACAAACGGACAAAAAATCTTCGATATCGATTTCAGATCACGCCCCAATTATCCTTTTTAAAAATTATTAAATGTACAGTTTTGCCTTCTCTACGATTTTATTATATGTACATATAGATATACTTACGGCATCCTTCTTAGCGCTGGGGGTTCGCTTAGTATATTTCCGTTTTGTCCGCGGCGTAGTCTCGCCAGCTGACGACGACGCCGCGGAGTCTGTAATGCAAGGTCACACTAAGACGTTAAAAATATCCAACTCAAACTAAATTCAAATTAGGCTGATAAATCAGCACTTTTCGAACGTCAAAACAAAAGACAGCCACCAAAACACCCTTCACCACTTCCTATGTGTTCTCGCTGGGAAGAAGTGGCGCAACAAACTCCCCAGCAACACATGTCTGTCTGTTGGTTTGAAGAACCAGTTCTATCTGCGTCTACCTGTCCCGTTCCCAAGTCATTTGTGGTCGGCGCAATATGTTTTCCGCTTCCATTCGTCTCTGTTAGCCGTCATACTACTATCCACTCCCTTCTTATTCATGTCGTCTTTCAATTCATCTCTTCCTTGGTCTACCTCTACCTCTCCATCCATTCACATTCATACTTAACAACTTAAAGACCCGATTCAATTACGCAATAGAACACTTCTTCTTTCTTTCTTCTCATTCTATTCAAAAACAAAAATCTACAAAATTTCCAAACAAATTATAGGTTAATTATCGTAACCATGTTCGAGACAAGAGGCCTAAGTTTAAATAGATGGAAAAGTTTCAGCAGCTTACAGACAGAATTGTGTTGCTGGGGAGTTTGTTCCACCATTTCTTCTTCCCAGCGATAACACATAGGAAGTGGTGAAGGGCGACCGTTTTTGAGAGCTGTCTTTTGTAAAATTATCTCTTCAAAAATTGCTGATTTTCAGCCTACTTTGAATGTATGACTTTGAGAGCGAGAGTGGATGTCTTGTACAAAATACATGGAATATAATATTTTTCTTTAACTCCTAGCCAGTTTCTCACGGGAAAAGTTCCCTGGGCACACGGGAGACCACACACCACACGGATCTTACAGAAATAGAGGAAGAAAACATACCTGTATAATGTTTATAGCGAGTAAGACGAGTGTGATACGTGACTTCGAAAATGTAACACCGAAGGTCATATCCCCGCAAGTTTACGAGTTCGAAAGTCTTAACAACGAATGCACGCCACCTCGAAAAACTTGACAACGAATGCACGCTACCTCGAAAAACTTAACAACGAATTCACGCTACCTCGAAAAATTTGACAACGAATGCACGCCATCTCGAAAAACGTAACGCCGTAGTCATGCGATCTCGAATAACTAAATCTCGAATATTCACTTCTCACATTATATTCACACTCTCGATTTTCGAATCCAATGCCATGTGATCTTGATCTTAGTGTTTTGATCTTTGTAATTAAATAAAGACTTATTATAATGATTAGGATATTAGAGGTTTTGTTATTTGAGATCGCATGGCTATGGACTTAAGTTTTTCGACTTTCGAAAAAGTGAATATTCGAGATTTAGTTATTCGAGATCGCATGACTACGGCGTTACGTTTTTCGAGATGGCGTGCATTCGTTGTCAAATTTTTTGAGGTAGCGTGAATTCGTTGTTAAGTTTTTCGAGGTAACGTGCATTCGTTGTCAAGTTTTTCGAGGTGGCGTGCATTCGTTGTTAAGACTTTCGAACTCGTAAACTTGCGGGGACATGACCTTCGGTGTTACATTTTCGAAGTCACGTATCACACTCGAGTAAGACCCGTGTGCTGTGTATTAAGTGTAAGTACAAGTGTATAGGTATATCAGCCCAATCTTTTCATCCCAGTCAATTCATATATGCCTACATAGATCAAATAGGCTGACAGTTTTTTCAAAGATAAGCATATGATTTATAATAAAGCTCAAAATTACACTATACATGCAAATATATAAGGAAAAAAAGCATGCAAATTAAACTATTGTTAAATTGTTATATGCATTAGTTTTTGAAATTATCCCGGACATACATACAGACGAACAGACAAAAATTCTAAAAACTATATTTTTGGCTTCGATATCAATTGAGATAACGCCCCAAGTATTCTTTTAAAAAAATATTCAATGTACAGTTTCGACTTTTCTACGATTGTATTATATGTATAGATGTATAATTTTCGCATGCCTACCTAAGGCGAGAATGCCTACCTATGATAAGCAACTTATATTTGTTAACCATCTTTTGTATTTACCATATCTCAGCGAATAAAGATTTTCATTTAATTTATCTTCGATAATCTATCATGCAATTATATAATACTAAAAAACAACACAGCCATATTCTAAATAGATAATTAGGACAATACGTTAAATAATTTTGACACTATTGACCTACTTCTAATTGTTTTTGATACGAACATGCTTAGAATTCGAATACAATATACACCCTGATTTTTTATTCGTCTTACAAAAGCAGCTCAGTTCATGTATCCAATGACTAGTAAACGTTCATAAAAAAAAGTATGAATTTATGAGATTTGAACAATAAAAAAAATATTCATTTTCATGACGCAAGACGTAGTTAGAAACTCCCTTGTCTTCTGATAAATGGAGAAAGAATGATCTGCTCGACTCGTGCACTGGGTAGGTATCTACCGTTTGATACGTTAACATTTTAATAGGGTGTTTCATTTCTAATTTTTTTAATGATTATTAATGATATAAAAATAATAATCGCATCTAAAGGTATTTTATGTCGGATACTTTAGGTGGACCACTTTTGTAAGACGACTAAAAAGTCACGGTGTATAAGAAAATAGATTAATAAATTAATTATTTTTATTAATTAAACATATTCTCTTATGCCAATTTTCAAGTATTGTCGGTAACATAAAACTTTTGACCGCCACGTCAAAAAAAGAAAGACGTGCCCTCAGCGCCAAGCTAAGAGTTCATCCACAAATACCTACAATATAGTAGTGAGTTCGGAATTATATCGATTGAAACTGACTATTGATTTTGAATTTTTATAAGTCTGTCATGTAGTCGTGACAGTGGCGTGCTGGGCACTTTTTGGTTTGTCATCTATACGTGACAGTGACGGTCAAAAGGTTAAAAAACCCTGATAAATAAGTTCGTGTAATAGCACTTTTCTCGGTGACTGTATCTGTATACGGAAGTTACAAAAGTATGTACATAATTGACAAACGTCAAATTGCTAACATTGGTTTCCAACCAAAGCAGCGGTTTCAGCCTCCTTGAACGAAACTTTCAACTTCGGCCGGGTTTTAAGCCGAATACCATAGCCAAATGAAACCCCTATATAAATTAAATCAATCCCCATAAGAATCAAGTCCAGACGCCAGGACATCAAGCTAATACAATCTGACAAACTTCCTAAAAATATTTTCAACTTTATCGCTGAAGCATATGGTTCAAAGTTGATTGGAAAGATTGAAAGATTCGACAGTTTCAGGTAGCATCAAGCTACTACAATCTGTCAAATTTCCATAGTAGATTTTCAACTTAATCGCTAAAGCATATGATTCAAAGTTAAACTTGGCAGTTTCGGGTAGCTTGATGTGCTATACAACTGTATGAAATACTGTTATCGTCCTAACATCTCCTAAAAAGTATAAAATACTAGCTGTGCCCAGCGGTTTCACCCGCATCTTTGGTTACTGCTCCGCTCCCGTGTGTCTTAGCGTGATGGTATATAGCCTATAGCCTTCCTCGATAAATGGGCTATCTAACACTGAAAGAATTTTTCAAATCGAACCAGTAGTTCCTGAAATTAGCGCGTTCAAACAAACAAACAAACAAACTCTTCGGCTTTACAGATTTGCTCAACATCGCAGATTTAATTAAACTTTAGCACTTTTCTCGTTGACTGTACTTGAACGGCATAAGACGACAATACATTTGAATCTACCCACACAAACCTAACTACTCAACATGCAATATTTATTTATTCCCTCGTGTGCAAAGCAGCCATATTGGATATTTTGACATTTACCATTTCAATCAAAAATATTTTTATGATAATGCATTAAAACTAAGTCGTGGTGGCCTAGTGGTTACCAGCCTTTCGAGTATGAGGGTGCGGGTTCGATTCCAGGTCAGGCAAGTACCAATGTAACTTTTCTAAGTTATACGTACTTTCTATGTATATCTTGGACACCAATGACTGATTAAAGGCGAAGGAAAACATCTCGAGGAAACCTGGACTATAAAGTCTGAAATTACCAACCCGCATTGAGCAAGCGTAGTGATTAACGCTCAATCCTTCTCCGTGGGAAAAGAGGGCTGTGCCCAAAGAAAAGCAGCCTAAAGTCTGGAAGTTGGTGATCGATACACCTGTGCATCGGAGAGCACGTAAATATCGGTCCTGCGCCTGATCTCTCTCCGGTTGTGTCGGATTGCCGTCCCATCGGACCATGAGAGTGAGGGAATAGAGAGTGCACCTGTGTCCGCGCGAATGTGCGTGCACTATAATATGTCCTGCGCAGCTGGCTGATCTCCATAAAACAGAACGGCCGCCGTAGCCGACAATCGGCCCGGATATGTATATATTTCAGTATATATATTTTTTTGTAATATAGGCCTTGAATACAATTGGAATTTCTTAATAATTTTGGAATATTTTAAAGTTGTATATTTTTTTAATTGTAGTAAATAATTATGTAAAGGCAGAATATACAGACGCCAGCACATCAAGCTACCATAATGGTTACATATGGTTTTAAGTTGATTGGGATTTTTTTTGGATTTTCTCTGTACATACATATGTATGTCAAAAATATTCAGTAAACCTTTATTTCAATGTAACTTGCATTCATGGCAAATTGATTTGCTAGCTAATGATCATGATCAATAACTGCTTAGCAGATCAAAAACAAACTATAGCGCGCCAAAGTTGCCCTTTTTATAACTAGATGGCGTTGGCGTCGTAATAGATCGCGCTATGGTTTCGTTACAACGATTTGGTTAGGTATGATTTTTTTTTTGCAATAGATGGACAGATATAGATATATTAAGACTGAGCTATCGAGATCAGTGTGTAAATAGTTGTTTTATTAATACCAAACCCTATTTTATACACATGTAGGTCAAATTCCCAGTGCTGGCTATCTCTCAGGTAGCACGGCATTTAAAATTGGTCCTTCGAGCCGGACGGATTTCTCTTAGAGATAAATATCAAAATAACCAATATAACTTCACACACGCGAAATAAATCATCCAAAATCGAATAAATTACCTTTCCTCTTAATGAATTTTCCAGCGCGCCTTACTATAACTTTTCTGTCGCCAACTTTACGTACGGAATTGCCAATTTTTGCGGGCAATTTTCGCATGGCAACACCGATTTTTTTACAATTTGCCGGCAACTGTCGCTTTTTGACGCGGGAAGATAGTTGCAGTGTCGTTTTTGAAGGCTTCGCTACAGATGAAGGGATGTTGTTAGTTGAAGCGGAATGAGGCTGTGGCGACATCGCAAGATATTGTTATGTAAGGTCTAACAAAACTAGTGCACCATATTTTTATAGGTCATCAAGTACATGCTAAGGATCATGTTTACTAGGAAAAAAGTTGAATGAACTAGGGGTTAAGGATCGAGCGCGTTCATAAAGACCGGCGTTATGCGTACAATAGGGTATTTGACTGTGTTTGATTTTGTACAAAATTTTTTACAAAACAAATAAACACACGCACAAGGAACATTTTTCTGAAAACAGCGTCAAAATTGGATGATAAATGGAGCAGCAATCAACATTTTTTATATTCGTATGATGAAGAGTGGGATCATAGTGGGGACATCTTGCTATCTCTTTTGCACATGCGTGATCAAATAGCGTTGACGTCACAAGCTTGTATGTGCATCCTTTTTCTGTTATTTAACTGTTAGACTTTTGAAAGGTTTATAAATTACTTATTTCTCAACGGATTCCAAAAATTATTTCTGTTTTTGGTTTTGTAAAATGTTACTTTTGATATGATTAATTAAAAAAAAAGAGTCAAATACCCTATTTGGCGACTGTGATGATAAATTTAATAAAATATGTCATTATTTTCATGACTTTTTTGTAGTAAACTTGATCCTTAGCATGTACTAGATGACCTGTAAAAATATGGTGCATTTGTTTTGTTAGACCTTATCCTTTATAATATTAGGTAGTATAGATTAATTTTAATCTATAATTCTGTTTAAATGTGCCTTAAAATGCCGAGTATAGTAAAATTTATTCTTAGTTAAATATCTTGCGATTCCGCCATGTTTGTTTTAGTGACTGCAAAGAAATCAAAGATACAAGACAGACGCAAGGATTCTTTTGTAAACACGGTTACATTTGTTTCTTTTTTCACTTCTAAAAAGTCTTTTTTTGACTTCAAAAAAGGAGGTTCTCAATTCGGTCGGTATGTTTTTTTTAATTGAATTTAAAATTAGACGGCGCATTAGGGTTGAACTACTTCTGGCATCGCCTTTTCTCTTTCCGTTGCTTAGAACTGCCATTTGCTAGACCGAGACAACTGATCGTCTCGAGGATTCCGCCGCGTGCTATCGCATTATGCTTTCTGTCTCGGTCTAGCAAATGGTAGTTCTAAGCGACAGAAAGAGAAAGGGCGACGGAAAAAGGCGATTCCGTGCTGCCAGATGTAGTTCAACCCATAGTCACCACGCCGGACTGCCGAGCTGAGGGGTCCCGGGTTTTCCCGGTATAGTCGACATTTATGTGATGAGCATGCTTGTTGGCTGTGGTCTGGATGTTAAAATATGTATATACAGGGTGTCACAGAAATGAGGTATACATCCGCAGGGAGGTCAATGTACTCGTACAACTCATCATCATCATCTCCCGAGCCTTTTCCCAACTATGTGGGGGTCGGCTTCCAGTCTAACCGGATTCAGCTGAGTACCAGTGTTTTACAAGGAGCGACTGCCTATCTGACCTCCTCAACCCAGTTACCCCTTGGTTAAACTGGCGTCAGACTTACTGGCTTCTGACTACCCGTAACGACTGCCAAGGATGTTCAATGACAGCCGGGACCTACAGTTTAACGTGCCATCCGAAACATAGTCATTGGTTTGACCCTCCACGGGATTATAACAACCAAAATGTAACCGTGTATATCTTGCGTCTTGCGTCAGTCTTGCATTATATGCAAGAAAATGAATATACTTGTGTAAGTGCTTGATTAGTACAACACATGAAATATACATAGAATTATGTGTATATTTTATACAAAACAATAATAATAGTCTCATCTCTTCTTCATGATCCAAGCCATGACAAAAACCTTAGCGAAATAATCCCACAAAATTCATTTTGTACCACCAAATTACTATTTTAGTACAAATTTTTATTTTTGGTAGAATTTTGTTAAAAACTCCCGCGAAATAATCCCACAAAATTAATGTTTATCCCAAATAAAGTTACCATTTTAGTAGCTTTTTAAGATATTGGTAGAATCTCCCAATGAAAGTTACTATTTTAGTAGACATTTTTATTTTTGGTAGAATTATGATAAAACCTTAGCGAAATAATCCCACAAAATTCATTATGCACCCCCAAAAATAATTACCATTTTAGTAGATTTTTCATATTTTTGTGCCCCCCAAAAGTTACTACGTTAGTAGATAATTTATTTTTGGTAGATTTTTTATGGTTAGGCTGGTAACCCCAGTTTTTGCTCACAAAATGGCGAAAATATCGTTTGTTCATTGAATTAAACTTACCACCGGTGCCCCGACGTTTGTATTCCCGCTTAGCTTTCCTCTCCAAGGCTTCTGTAAGCAAAATGGACGAATATAAACTTTTGGAACCAACTCAAACCGGCGCGGCAAAGATACTAAGTATAAATCAATTTAAATTAAACCTTAAATTGTATGACACTAGCGACCCGCCCCGGCTTCGCACGAGTGCAATGCTGATACTAAATACACTACAGAAAAACTGTGAACGTTGTAAAATTAGCCATTATTTGTAGTGAAAAGTAAATGACAAAAAAAGTTATTATAAGTTATCCATAAGAGATAGACATATACCATCAGGGACTTTTCTGTAGACCTTTTCAATGTGTACAATACTTAGTACATTATTTTGATAAAACTCGTAGGGTTCAGCCTGCGTTTGCAATGTAAGCGGAAAAAATGTAATTATTTACGACATCACATTAGAAACCTCAAAAATAACAGTACTTCTCCACTATTTAATGGATGTTATTAAACATATAAATCTTCCTCTTGAATCGCTCTATCTATTAAAATAAACCGCATCAAAATCCGTTGCGTAGTTTCAAAGATTTAAGCATACAAAGGGACATAGGGACAGAAAAAGCGACTTTGTTTTATACTATGTAGTGATAATGTTGAAAACGGCAGGAGCGCTTCTGCCCTCGTGGCAGCTTGGTGGCGAGCCGCGCGCGACTTCTTATTTCAAAGGCATGTCATACGAATTACTGCCGGGGCTGCGGGTTGTTCGTAAGAATTACCGTGGCCCTGACACACAGGGACCTCCAGAAGGAACATAGTGGGTTATAGTCAGTAAGAGTCTGACACTCCCTCCAGTTAGTTTATTTTAAATTGATTTATTCTCAGTATCTTCGGAGCGACTTCGTCGAAATGCTTTGGGTCTTAAAATTACACAAGCTGCACCCAGATACCAAAAGAAGCCTATACCTATAGCCTTCCTCGATAAATGGGGTATCTACCACTGAAATAATTTTGAAATCAGTCCAGTACCTAGTTCTTGAGATTAGCGCGTTCAAAGCAATCATACAAACAATTCAGTGTTACAATGCTTCTATAGACTAGTTTCTACCAAAGGTTTCAACCGGGAACTAATTCGCACACCTGGTTAGAATGTAGCCTATAGCCTTCATATAGATGCATAAATATATATAGGGTGACTGGTAATTAGTGACCGATATTTAAACGCGTGATTGTACTCATGATTACAAACAACTTTCCCGAAGGAACTTTTTTTTTTATATCAGCAGGTCGCTTCCAACAGGTATGTGTGGAGATCTAGGGGAGGCCTATGTTCAGCAGTGGAACTACGAGATTAGCGCGTTCAAGCAAAAAAACAGCTCAGCTTAATAATATTAGTATATCCTAGTTCCTTCCAGCGGTTTCAACCGGGAACAACTTCGCGCACCTAGATAAAATGTAGCTGTAGCAGTTGCAAACTCAAAATCATTTATTCAAACTTAGCTGTAAAACAGCACTTTTTGAACGTCAAATATTACAAAAGACAGCCCCCAAAACGCCCACCCTTCACCACTTCCTATGTGTTTTTGCTTGGAAGATGCCTATAAGCTTCCACGATTAATAGGCTATTTGACACTGAAAATATTTTTCGATCGGACCAGTAGTTTCTGATATTAGCGCGTTCAAACAAACTGTTTAGCTAGTACATTAGCATGTTTACATTATTATATCCAGGGAACCACATCACACCAAATTATATTTCATAAAAAAATATATACATTGAAAAAAAAAACAAAGCAATTAAGAGCGCGTATACCGAAAGTTGGCAACGTCGCGAATAGCTGTCAAATATTTACACGTTTTTATTAATTTGGCCAATTTACTATATGAAAGTAAGACATATGGCTCTGTAGTGCACTAAAACATTGAATAGGAATTGCAATTAAAACACTAAATTTGATGTTTTAAACGTTTTAGGTGTAAAAAAGGCACTTGGAAAGTTTCCAAATACGTTTTTTTACATATAAAACTATATATTTGGTGTTACGATATTAATAATTGCATTCTCTATTAACTTTCTTAGTGCACTACAGAGCATTATTTTATGTTTTCCTAAAATAAAATTGAGAAATTAATTAAAACATGTAAATATTTGACAGCTATTTGCGACGTTGCCAATAGTGCACTAAAACATTAATAGGAATTGCAATTAAAACACTAAATTTGATGTTTTACTTGTAAAAAAGGCACTTGGAAAGTTTCCAAATACGTTTTTTACATATAAAACTATATATTCTGTGTTACAATATTAATAATTGCATTCTCTATTAACTTTCTTAGTGTACTACAGAGCATTATTTTATGTTTTCATAAAATAAAATTGAGAAATTAATTAAAACATGTAAATATTTGACAGCTATTTTTGGAAGCAACTTTTGGAATACGCGCCCTTAAAATTAACAAAAATACACAAAACAATATTATGGTTAGCATAGAGGTATCGGGTTGCCCAGGTAACTGTGTTGAGGAGATCAGACAGACGGATTGTATAAAGCACTTATTTTGAGTTATATTGAACTGCCTCGTTGGTCTAGTAGTCGCATACCACGACTACTGTGCACGGGGTCTCGGGTTCGATCCCCGGGTCTGGCCGAAATCGCTTTGTAACCCACAAAAGAAAGTTTTTTTTACTGATTAAAGAAATGCCTATTTGAGGTAGGGGACATTTTCCTTTAGTGACATTTGCGAAAGGGACATTTTCCTATAATGACATTTTGCGAAAGAGAAATTTTTCTTACGGGATTGTACGAAAGGGACATTTTGCGAACGGGATTTTGCGAAAGGGACATTCTGCGAAAGAGAAATTTCGCGTAAGGGACATTAACTCACACATTCTGCGACGAAGCATTTTGTAAAACGGATATTCTGAGAAAGGGACATATTGTCATCTGCAGTCAAGTAGAAAAGTAGTCATTTTGCGACAGAGCCAAGCAGTTTTGAGCGGACACAGTAGAACTCTCTATTCCCTCACTCTTCGACCGACACTTGCGTGCTCTCCGATGCACGGGTGTATCAATCACCAACTTCCAGACTCCAGGCTGCTTTATGAAAGTCTCTTAAAGCCCACAAAGCGATTTCAGCCCGACCCGGAAACCGAAACACTGCATAGCGGTCGCGCTATGCGACTACTAGACCAACGAGGCAGTGAGGCCAATGTAAAATGTGTTTTACAGACCAATACGTAAGGCCTATATTTGTATAATATCATTTTTGTGGGGTTAAGTATTGTTAAAATGATCGTTGTAATCCACCAGCGAGTTAGCACAGCGTAGACACGCCAGCACATCAAGCTACCCGAAACTGTCAAATTCCCCCAATCAACTTTGAACCATATCTTCAGTGATAAAGTTGAAAGTCTATTAAGGAGATTTGACAGATTGTAGTCGCTTGATGTGCTGGCGTCTGTAAAAAGCCCAAGCGAAAATCTTTATTTTTCCCATAAATAGCCAGATTGAAGCCAATATATTTTTGTTAGTAAAAAAAAACTATTCTATTGTAATTTTACCTAGCTCCCTCGCCCGCTTTCTAGCTAGATATTCTGGGCTAGTTTTGTCCACGCGTGGGCGTCCACGCTTACGTTTTTCCCCACTTTCCGGAGTCCTGTTATTCATCATTGCCGCTGAAAGGAAAATGAAAAACAAAAATAATGTAAATCATAAAGAAATACTGAAAAAAAAAAAATACCTCTTGTGGTTCCCAGTTCACCGCCTTTTTTTTAACTGCTGTCTTCTATTAAGGCCCATTTAGACAGGAAGAGTTTCTCGTCTCAAAGATACGATAATTGGGATGCGGACAACTATTCAAATTCAATACTTTTATAGAACTGTTAAAAACGGTTACTCTCTATGCAATTTGTATGAAAACACCACATATGACGTCACAGATTTTTCACATCAATCCGTATACTTATTTAGATTAAATTATCAATAAAAAAATAAAAACAGTTTTCGGTTCAAAACGATGAATAAAACTGACATTATTTTAAGATGCTTTACAAAATGAATATGATAAAGTATTTTATTTGTGACCTAGTCCGCATCCCTATTGTGGCGGTCAAAAAGGTTAAGATTGTAATCTGACGGTTTCACTTCGTCAGATTACAATCTACACGATCACGCGAACTGGATTATAATCTAACGGTTTTACAATTTTACGGGGTCATCTTTTTATTTATTTATTTATCATATTTACAGTAAATACAGGATTATTAACTAAAATAGACTAAAATAGCAACCAAAAACCACTAAGGTTTAAACTGATGCTATCATGAATCAATCTCAAAATCGAAGTCGTAAAAATGAGCTTTTACAAATATACCCGTTAATGTAAAAAAAAGAAAACTTAAGATAAACGGTCTTTGCATTAAACAAACACATTCCTAAATAACACTTATATAATATTGCTTTAGTTTACACTTTATGTTCTTTGGCGTAATAATATTTTTAATTTCCGAGGGTAATCTGTTAATAAGTCTGGGCACAAGTTTTAATACGAACTCACCCATCTCCTTCGCCTGCTTCCTGGCCGCTAAGTTGGCTAAATATTCGGGGCTGGTCTTGTCCACTCTAGGTCTGCCGCGCTTCCGTTTGACTGGCGTGGGTGGCTCACTTGTTTCCACTGGTGAATAATAAATTAAAAGAAAAAACTTTTTAAAAAGCTTTTATAATCCGCCATATTGGATTTAGAATAACGTCAAATTATTTTTTAAGTCACTCTCAATCAGTCCTTTCATTTGATACCCATATTGTTGAAATCCATTAAAAATAACTTCTCCGCCATCTTGGACGGTCCGCCATATTGGATTTAGAATAATGTCATATAACATATCTTGCATTGTCATCCAGACTGAACGTGTATACAAAATTTCAGCTCAATCGGTTGAAGATATCTACTTCAAAATTGAGTTCAAAGAATCCACCGTAACATACATACACGGCAAGTTAAATAAAAGCTTTTAAAAAGAGGATCATTTGAAGTAAATGTTCATGAAATTGATTTCCGCCATTTTCAGCGGCCTCCTGAAGGAATTACTAGTAGCTCATATGTTACTCTGATGTATAAGCTACATTACTGCCAAGTCATCCATACTTTAGTATGTAATTTCTTTTTATGTCTGGACTTTAAAAGAGACTATGACCCTTGAGTTTGTTTCGGCGTTTCTTCTCAAGGCAGTCAGTTAGGCAATGCCGACCTCATCTCGTTATTTTATAAAAAAATGTGTTGACGTGTAAAAGTGTTGATTTCAACCTATTTGCAAAATAAATATCATTTATCATTAAGTTTCATCGAAATTCGTTCATCCGTTTGGGCCTAAAGGAGTAGCATATATGCACCCTCTCACACACACGTACCCAGACACGCAGACGCGCGCGCACACAAAGGCACCCTAGCAAACTCACGCACGCACACACACGCACGCGAACAAACACAGAATGATCAACATTTTACACAACATTCTAGCTTTTATTTTACTTGACTGCTAAGAATGGTTAGGGTGTTACTACACCTATCGATCGACCGTCAATCGACACCATCGATCGTTGGTAGAATGGATTGGTCGACGCTATCAGTACGGTGAAAACTATCGATCGACGTCGATCATCCATTTTAGCGTCGATACATACCTATCGGATGGCACGTTAAACTGTAGGTCCCGGCTGTCATTGAACATCCTTGGCAGTCGTTACGGGTAGTCAGAAGCCAGTAAGTCTGACGCCAGTCTAACCAAGGGTTGACCGGGTAACTGGGCTGAGGAGATCAGCTAGGCAGTCGCTCCTTGTAAAACACTGGTACTCAGCTCAATCCGGTTAGACTGGAAGCCGATCCCAACATAGTTGGCAAAAGGCTCGGGAGATGCCGTCTATCGACAATCGATCGATTGGTCTGGTTTACGTTTCACACGATATTATCTGTTGATGAATCATAAACCTCACCAGTTGCGATGGGCTCTTGTCTCTGCCTGGCAGCGTACAGCTCGGGGGGAACGAAGTGAGATACGGGGGAACGGTAGTCCACGCTCAACGGTAGACCACCAGGCACTGGGGACAAACACACAGAATTTTAGTAAAAAAACCTTTATCGAGAACTTCTGCAGGCTCAGCATGGCGATTTTATATCTATTCTATCAAGAAAAGACAAAGCTCTTTCTGTCAATGTCAACGTGTCTTCTGCCCGAGCATGGCGCGACCTGTCAACTCGCATATAATTACTTGTAGCCTTATGTCAATCGAAGAAAAGAAAAATTACTAAGAATGTCAAAAGACATCTTACGTCAATCTGTCACTTTTCTGTCATTATATCCAATCTCCGGTAAACAAAACTTGTTTCTACGGTTGCCACGCTAAGCCTGCTGAACTCATGAAATCAAGAAAGAGTGAAACAATCTCATCGTCAGTCAAAGGATTTCCTAACTGCAGAAAAAATAGGAGTGTAATAAGTTTGACCGCTATATGTGTCTGCCCGTAGCTCTTAAACAGATCAACTGATTAAGATGCTATTTTTCTTGAATGCTGAGTTTCAAGCACACAAAATAGAATATGTTTGGATTCGTTGGATTCATAGATTAGAAAAAAAAAATACCTTCATGTCGGGGTACCGCTTGTTTTAATCGCATGAGGTATTATTTTAAAGTTGGCGGTACCCCGATGCGAAAGTACAGCACCTCATATTATTTTTATCCGTATAAATGCCAGCTTTTTGCGATGATACTTTTATGTAGACGACTTATTCGTCGTATCTGAAGCGAATTAAAATGTTTTTCTAAGCATGAGAGTTTTATGTAGACGACTTATTCGTCGTATCTGAAGCGTTTTCAAATGTTTTTCGTAACATACAAACCTTGATTTAACCCAAAAATCTCTCCATTGTGTTCTATCTTGGGTTTCTTCTCGGGAGTCTGATTCTGACTGCCCTCGCTACCCGGAGACTCTTCCCTCTTTAGTTGCGGCAACGCCGAGTCCAACTGACTTTCACAGAGTGCCATGATTGATTTTTATATTACACTGGAACAGAAAAAGGATATTTTCAAGTTAAGGTCGTATACTAGGTTCTATGTTTTTGTTAGTAGGGGAGACTGGATGTCATCATCTGCTTTTTCCTAAGCTATGTTGGGGTCAGCTTCCAGTCTTAATCAATGCAGCTGAGTACCATTGTTTTATGTGGACGGACTACCTATCTGAAGTCCTCAAACAACAGGTAACTGTACCAGGGCAAACACCTTGATAGATACCCTTTATTAAAAACTGGCTAAGTCTGGTCTGAACTACTTTAAGATCTCACTTAAAAAAAAAAGCAATTCTTATAAGGTCTAATTAATTGTGCTGAGCAAGTATGTTATATAGGTTTAGATGTAAAAAATGTATTAAAAAAAATTGCCAAATGCGTTTTATTTCACCTAAAACGTTATTTGTCAGCTGCTATTGACGTCGCCAACTTTAGGTAGACACTTGCGCTCTTAAGGGCGCGTGTTCCAATCTGGCAACGTCGCAAAAAGGTGTCATATATTAACATGTTTTAATTAATTTCTCAATTTTATTTTATGAAAACATAAAATAATGCTCTGTAGTGCACTAAGAAAGTTAATAGAGAATGCAATTATTAATATCGTAACACCGAATATATAGTTTTATATGTAAAAAACGTATTTGGAAACTTTCCAAGTGCCTTTTTTACAAGTAAAACGTTTAAAACAACAAATTTAGTGTTTAAATTGTAATTCCTATTCAATGTTTTAGTGCACTACAGAGCCATATGTCTTACTTTCATATAGTAAAATGGCCAAATTAATTAAAACGTGTAAATATTTGACAGCTTTTTGCGACGTTGCCAAATTTCGGTGCAAGCGCTCTTAAGTTACGGTACCTCTAAAAAAAAGTGTGTTTAGCTCGAAATATTCTTATTAGGCTAACATCACCCATTCTTATTGACAAAATACACTTGTACTTGAACTTATTCAGCTACTCAAAAGCACAATTGTATAAAAACACAATAGGGCTTCGCACCCTTGTCAAACGCATGTTAAAAAACCCGCCACCTGTTACGAAGTCTATAGAAAGGAAGATCAAGTTACTTAAAAAAAATGGGGTATAACCTGTCAAAATTGCTCATCCATACTTTAGTATGTAATCTCTTTTTATGTCTCGACTCTAAAAGAGACTGTGACCCTTGAGTTTGTTTCGGCGTTTCTACTCAAGGTAGTCAGTTAGGAAATGCCGACCTCATCTCGTTTTTTATAAAAAATGTGTTGACGTGTAAAAGTGTTGATTTCAACCTATTTGCAAAATAAATATCATTTATTATGTAAAAAACTGTGCGATGTTTTGTAGGAAAAAAGTACTTATGTAGTGTGGTTTCGCTTGTATCCTGAGGAAGGTATTTCCTATGCCTTGTTAAAAACTGATCTTCACCCGTGCATCGGAGAGCACGTAAATGTCGGTCCTGCCCTGATCTCTCTTCGGTCGTGTCGGATTGCCGTCCCATCGGACTATGAGAGTGAGGGAATAGAGAGTGCACCTGTGTCTACACAAATGCTTGTGCACTATAATATGTCCTGCACAGCTGGCTGATCTTCATAAAAGAGAACGGCCGCCGTAGCCGACAATAGGCTTGGAGGCCATCATCAATATGTAATGTACGTATATGTGGCACACTGGTACTCAGCTGCATCCGGTTAGACTGGAAGCCGAACCCAATATGATGATAAACTGATTTAAAACAATCTATCTATTATGAAAATAATTTATTGAAACTAAGACATCGACAAAAACAGTGATCAGCATTAATTAAAGATAAAATTCCCAAATCACCTGCCCTTCAGTTTCTTAACCTATTGGCTATAACAGTAACATATAGATGACAAGGCAAAAAGTGCCCAGCACACAACTGTCACGAATACATGACAGACTTTTAAAGTTAAAAAGTAATAGCCAGTTTCTATAATTCCGAACTCACTACTATATTGTAGGTATTTATGGATGAATTGAATGAAGCTTGGTGCTGAGGGCACATCATTATTTTTTGATGTGGCCGCCAAAAGGTTAGCTAATTAAAAGTGATTTTTAATTTTTTTGCAATAAAGTTGTTACATCAAAAGGTCATTGACCTAATTCCATGTTTATCATCAACAAACGGATATATAAACATTAAAATTATATCAATAATAAACAATCTATACTATCATACTACACAAATCAACATGTTTTTTTTTTTTTTAATCCAGTGCCTCAATTGGGTAAAAATTGGTATCATCATCATCATCAGCCTTTTTTTAACGATCAACCTTTAATCTTTCTCTCTGTGAGAGGAGGCCTGTGCCCAACAGTGGGACGATAAAACAAAAAATTGATATAGCAATAGAGACTGCATATGAACAAATATCCTATAGAAGTCTAATAACTAACTTCAGTATTGAAAAATTGACCTTCTCACTGTCAGTGTGTATCATGCCCAAAAGGCTGGCCGCATTGCCACGTTGGATAGCAATTTTCAAATTTATTGGCCAAGGTATTGGCCAGCCCTTTGGTCATGTGTGGACTCCACTAAGCGTATGCTTGCATGCTATGTCTTTGAAAAATAAAAAGTTAATTTTAGTTCTTAGCTGTCGCATACAAACCCTGTTACAATATAAAAGTTGATTTAAACAAATAAAAAACGAATCAAGCATCTACCCATTTACAAAACATATAGATTCCTAAAATTTTTGCGTTCACAAAAGAGCAAAACATACACTTTTAAAAATAATAATACAACAAACAAGTAAAGTTTTTTTTTTTCTAGTGCTGGGGTACCATCGACAATAGGAGATGTATTGTCAACCTTTTTGACAACAGGTTTCTGCTATTTAGTTGAGAATTTAAGGTCCAAAATGTAAATGACACCTGTTAGGTAGATATACACAAACAGTTTTCTTAATTAGTCCGGAATTTCTCAAAATCAGCAAGAAACATACATGCCATCACTCATATGTAGTATGTTGGTCATTTATGGTGCTTTGGTAGATAAAAAGATGTTGAAAGTACGTCTTGTAGCTAACAAGTGTAAGTGAAAAATGATTGAAATTGCATTTGTTAGCAACACAAAAATTAATTATAGAACATGAGTAATTTTACGATATTAATCAAGAAAAACGCTTAAGAAACGCACTTAACGTGAATTTATCCCGATAGACTCCATGGGCATACTAATTGCATGCTTATCAACAGTTCTAAAATAACTTGGTCCATAATTCTTACCTTAGGCATCAATCCTCTTATTTACACATAAAACACTTAGATAAACCACTATATTACACTTAAAACTTACAATAAAACAATATTAATTATATTTCCACACAATATAAACTTAATAAAACAACAAAAAACGCGTAAATTGTAAAATAAAGTTCTGAAACTGTGTGACCACAATCAATTTTCTTCTGCCCAGCTACTCATACCGAGGCGAACGGAAATAACCGATTTAACAACGCTTTCCGAAGCTGATTTATAACGTTACTACATCTTTGTGGTATAAGAATGCTTTTAAAAGTGATTACAAAAGTTTTTAACGTAGATTATCGAAGATATAAACAAATTTCACGTCGTTTTTCGATATTGCACTAGACGTCCATTTCACCGTGTTCAGTAACGCTACTGCTCGACTAAAGAATTGAGATAGCAAGAGTATTTTTTTTATGGCAACATTCTGTGATACATGGCCAAGTATTGTTGGCTTGTTGACGTTGATCGCTTGTTCCGAATCGAGCTGTGATGCCGTTATGTCATATTATTAAATATATCTAAATTAACGCTCGAATAATAACATTTTTAAAAGTAATTAATATGAAATATTATATCTACGCACTATTTAAATAAATGTATCCTAAACTAAGCCTATTCAAATACTGTAAAATGAAGTAGCGTTTTTGTCGAACATATTTGTTTAAAAATAAGTCAATTACACGAGGCCTTTAATAATTTATTTTCAGATATTTTATAAAAGTAATGTATTCTAAAACATTGTACTGAACGTTTGTAATGTTCACGATTTTTAAAGTTGAAACATATAAAGTGTGTAACACTACCATAACACAACTCGGAACAAAAATGACATATTATCTCTAGAATGCCATGATATCATAATCTCCGCAATTTATCCGTATAATACTGAAAAACATTAAATTCTTATTAAGACCTCTAAAAATTATAACCAACCTTTCAAAATTACCACCGAAAAGGCTGTAATAGTTTTGATATGGATATAAAAATTATAGTGGTATAAATTGTGCTGGGTTTTAGTAGAAAAACATGCAACATTGATGGGTGTGGGGCGAGCAGAGAGACAGTACGAAATAGCAATAGTTATAGGTAGGTCGAGCGTCGTGTTGGCATTGTGTGTACTCTTGACGTATTTTATCGTCGGCCGCGTTATCAAACTCTTTGTGCGAGCTTCACTTTGCTACGTTTGCCTTTCAACCAGTAATTCTCTGACGTATCCATCGTTTATTTTCTTAAATTTATTTCCCAATATCATAAGACGCTAAATTCTTTTCAACACGGTAATTTTTTTCGATTTTTTTTAGGTATACTGTGATTTTTTTAGGGTTTCAATTTTGAAGTTGGCATTTAAAAGTCGCTGTTTTATTTTTTTATATATATGGAAGTTGAATTGATTAGTCCTCGTGATTTCTGTTGTGTAACTTGTTTCTTTGTTTTTATTAAAATAAAAACAACAAAACTATCTAGTCTTTAGCCTGGTGTTATTGTTTGCTAAAATATGTCAAAGAAATTTCGCGACAACATTCCATTAATTTTATATTGAATTTGTTATAAACATGTATTCAAATCAGCGTTCTTTATACATAAAATAAGTTAGTACGTATAATATTTTTCCTTGGCGTTATAGCCTTGTAATAAGAGATAGCTGGAAAAATATTGATTAGTTTAGCTGACACACAGCCTGAACAAAATCAATAGTTTGCCAACAACGTAGGGTGGGGTTAGGTATTGTTAGACAGAGACAAAAGTATATTAGTTACTTAAGTGTGAAGAGATTAGCAATACTAGCGTTCTACTTTTGATAATTCTAACAATTACTCATGAGTCACTTGTTATAGAAACATGGAGGTAAAAAAACTCGCTAACTAATCTATAGACGCATCAACGTATTTTTTTTACCATGGGCTATCATCAAAATGACCCCTCCCGCTGTGTGTGCAGCTGGAGGGAGTGTCAGACTTTTACTGAGTAAAACCCACTATGTTCCTTCTGGAGGTCTGTGTGTGCCAGGGCGGTAACTAGAGCGAACAACCCACAGCCCCTGTAGATCAGGATAGATATTACAATGAATTCAAGGCACTTTTTTTTGAGTCTTCAGAATTCTTATACCCATCTCTTGACAGAGGTCGCCGGAAGACGCTGGATGCAGGTCGCTTCTAACCGGTATATGTGGAGATCTAAAGGGGAGGCCTATGTTCTGCAGTGGACGTCCTATGGCTGAGATGATGATGACGATCTCTTGCCATCCAGTTCTTATACATATATGTACAACCATTTAAATTACTTTATCCAGCTATGTTGGAGTCGGCTTCCAGTCTAACTGGATGCAGTTGAGTACCAGTGTGCCACATAGAGTGACTGTATATCATATCTCCTCAACCTAGTTACTAGGACAACTCGAAATTCTTTGGTAAGATTGGTTGTCAGACTTTCTGTCTTCTGATTACCCGTAACGACTGCCAATGATGTACAAATGACAGCCGGGACCCACCAACTTAACGTGCCTTCCGAAACACGGAGGAACTCGTCATGACGTGACGGTCACAGCTAGTCATCGCCAAGCGTTGCTTAATACTTATGACTTTTAATACGGCTGAATACATTTTGATAAAACATCTCTTAGACTACCGAAAGAAACCAAGCTTACACCTGAAAAAATCACATCAAAATCGGTACCGATCAAACTTATAACATCGCTCCTTCAGCGTCCAGAGTAAAAATGGACTTTATGTATCTATTGATTGCTTCTAAGATACTTAAGAATGGAAGAGTTACATAAATGAATTTTGCTTTAATTAAGCAACTGCTCATTAGATAATTAGCTATTAGCGAAAAGTGATATATTTCACCTTCCTGGAACACAACAGAAAATAAAGAGCAACGAATATGCTTTGTTAATTAAGTTGAAAACAGTATAATAATAAAACTTTATGACGATAAGGAGCTTATTTGTTTAAGCAACTTTAAAAAAGACGACAGTCTAAAGAAAGGAGTCGTGGTGTCCTAGTGGTTAAAGCACGAGCCTCGCAAATATGAGTGTGCGGATTCAAATTCCAAATCAGACAAGTACCAATGCAAGTTTTCTAAGTTATATGTACTTTCTGAGTATATCTTGGTTACCAATGACTGACCAAAGGTGAAGGAAAACATCTCGAGGAAACCTGGACTATAAAGTCTGAAATCACCAACCCGCATTGAGCAAGCGTGGTGATTGACGCTCAATCCTTCTCTGTGTGAGAGGAGGCTTGTGCCCTGCAGCAATCCTTATTAAATTAACGATCGTCCTCATGCTATTTTTTAAATGAAAATATTACAAACCAATTGGCTCAGACGTTCGCTAATAAAGATATTTATCATTTTTTTTTACATTTTCTGAGAACTTAAGCGCGCAAGAAAATATATAAACGGAATACCTATTACATGTTTCAACAAACATCATCATCTCCCGAGCCTTTTCCCAACTATGTTGGGGTCGGCTTCCAGTCTAACCGGATTCAGCTGAGTACCAGTGTTTTACAAGGAGCGACTGCCTATCTGACCTCCTCAACCCAGTTACCCGGGCAACCCAATACCTCTTGGTTAGACTGGCGTCAGACTCACTGGCCTCTGACTACCCGTAACGATTGCCAAGGATGTTCAATGACAACCGGGACCTACATATTAACGTGTCATCCGAAACACAAACCACGGTGTCCAAGATATACTTAGAAAGTACATAGTATAACTTAGAAAAGTTGCATTGGTACTTTCCCGACCTGGAATCGAACCCACGCCCTCATACTTGAGAGGTTGGCTCTTTAACCACTAGGCCACAACGACTTCAACATGTTTGAACAGTATAAAAATAATTCTCAAATAACCAATCATCTTTATTAAAAGTAGGTCAAATCGCTACATTATGTAAGTAAGGAAAATTAAAGCCTATTATGGCAACACTGACGCGTTACCCGTGACGTAAACCTGCAGAGGGCATTGCACAGTTCGCGCGTAGTGTCAAAAGTACATTGAACCCATTGAACTTTTAGCTTGAAATCGTGAATTTTTGCTTTTTATTACCAAACAAAACAGTTTTTGTTACTCAAAATAAATGTCTTTTTATTAAAATAAGGTTTTTTTATTTCTCATTTTGTAAACTTACGTTCTTCTTTATAATACACTCTTTTTTTAAAAGCTTTTATTTAACTTGCCGTGTATGTATGTTACGGTGGATTCTTTGAACTCAATTATGAAGTAGATATCTTCAACCGATTGAGCTGAAATTTTGTATACACGTTCAGTTTGGTTTGGATGACAATGCAAGATATGTTATATGACGTCATAAAAGCTTTTTTTTTAGTTTTTTCTTTTAATTTATTTAACAACTCTCGTAAAAGTTTACACCGATGAAGACATAAGTGCAAACAATTGTGCAGACGCCAGCACGTCAAGCTACCCGAAACTTAAATTTTTTCCCAATCAACTTTGAGCCATACACTTCAACAATAAAGTTGTAAATCTATGACAGACTGTAGTAGCTTGAAGTGCTGGCGTCTGTACCTAAATGATACGTATTCATCCCGTATAACACAGACTGTGTTTGGGTCAGCTTCCACTCCTAACCGGATGCAGCTGAGTACCAGTGTTTTGTGTAGCTACTATCTGGCCTTCTCAACTCAGTTACTTGGGAAACCCAATACCTCTTGTTAAGACTAGGTGTAAGACTTTCTGGCTTCTGACTACCCGTAACGACTGCCAAAGATGTACAAATGACAGCCGGGACCCACCAATTTAACGTGCCTTCCGAAACACGGAAGAACTCGTCAAGACGTGATGTTCACTCATCGCATAGCGTTGCTTAACCTTATGATCGACTAGCAGTTTCTTCCGCGACCAGTCAACTTCTCCCCGTACCCAGATAAAACATAGCCTATGTTCACCGGGGATAGTGTAGCTTCCTAACAGTGAAAGAATTTTTCAAATCGTTCAAGTAGTTCTGGAGCCAACTCAATCCAAACAAATAAAAATGTAAAGATTTTAGAATTTCCATATTTTATGAACTTAGCTTCCAGGTTTCATGTCATTAGATAACATAAAAAATTATGAAATATATTGTAGGTGCCATAAAAAAGTTACAATATCAGCGTCATCTTTTGCAAAGGTGGAAAAATATCTTCCTTTGAAAAGAATGAGTCGGTGAGTTTGATACACGTAGCGACATCTATTGAACTTATGTGGTACTATTTCAAAAGCCTTAGTAATTACTACTCAATTTGAGTAAGATAAAATACCATCTATATATTATTACGAAAAAAATAATTATCTTATGGTTTGAAAACATAAAATTAAATCCAGATTTAGTTCTACTATTTGTAACTTCTAAACGAACGATAAAACGTCTTTTATCAACAATAATACGAACGTCAAAAGAACGATTAAATAAAAACAATAATGTTATTTCCTTGATTCATTGTGTAAACGAATGCGCTTTGTTATCAATTAAACAGTTCTAAGTGGCTTATTTAATTGAACAACTAATAACAATTAGCATTCAATTAAATTAGTAGAATTTCATAATAAAACCAAACGTGTGTGAGTCACGAACGATTAGGACTTCCCAGAGTTCCTTCGTATGATAGTAAATTAAGAAAAAAAAAATAGGCGCGTGATTTTTCAATTGATTAAAAATGAGTAGATGTGATTTTAAAATTGTGTTATTAGGTAGTGAACATGTGGGGAAAACTAGTTTAGTTCTAAGATTTGTGAATTGCCGATTCAATGCTGATTTTCCATATCAGAATGTAAGTAAATAAGTTATCAACTTTGTTATTTATTTATACGCCATAAATATGCATTTTTTTTTTTGTAATGGCTAAGGAGGTAGGCTGAATGGTAAATGTGCACAGTCATGTTGGATTTTTGTATTTCTTTTTTCGTCTTTTTATGTTTAATTTCTTCGTCTTTTTGTATTAATGTAGGTGTGTTTTAATTTAATTATTATCTGAGTAATATTTTATTACCTTTAGGGCTAGTTTCACAATATTTCACAAATATGAAATTATCAAGCAATTAAACTTTTTTTTTAATGTATAACACATAATTATGGTAATTTTTATTATACATATTTTTATTTACAAGTTATTTACAAATTTTAAGTCATATGTTTACTTAAAAAGAAAAAAAAAAACCTAATAATCATCATCTCCCGAGCCTTTTCCCAACTATGTTGGGGTCTGCTTCCAGTCTAACCGGATTTAGCCGAGTACCAGTTTAACAAGGAGCGACTGCATATCGGACCTCCTCAACCCATTTACCCAGGCAACCCCCTTGTTGAGACTGGCGTCAGACTACTGGCTTCTGAATACTCGTAACGACTGCCTAGGATGTTCAATGACAGCCGGGACATACAGTTTAACGTGCCATCCGAAACACAGTCATTTGTGTCCAAGATATACTAAGAAAGTACATACAAACTTAGAAAAGTTGCATTGGTACTTGCTTGCTTGCGTACCTGAGAGGTTGGCTCAACCGCAAATGACTTTGAAAACATGATAATTACACTAAATTGCAGAAATAGTGAGCAATTTTTAGCTCCATGATAAATAGGTGTGTCCTTCACAGATTCTGATAAGCTGAGCATATTGACTTGTTGAAAATATACTAGTTTGTATCATTTATTTATTATCCAGTCATATTTATAGCACTGATAAAGTCGTGGTGGCCTAGTGGTTAAATAGTCAACCTCTCAAGTTGAGGGTGCGGGTTCGATTCCAGGTCGGCAAGTACCAATACAACTTTTCTAAGTTTGTATGTACTTTCTAAGTATATCTTGAACACCAATGACTGTGTTTTGGATGGGACGTTAAACTGTAGGTCCCGGCTGTTATTGAACATCCTTGGCAGTCGTTACGGGTAGTCCGAAGCTAGTAAGTCTGAAGCCAGTCTAACCACGGGGTATTGGGTTGCCCGGGTTGAGGAGGTCAGATAGGCAGTCGCTCCTTGTAAAATACTGGTACTCAGCTGAATCTGGTTAGACTGGAAGCGGACCCCAACATAGTTTAATTTATTTACTTAAATTTTCTTTCTTTCAATGGAAAATTAAATTTTTGTATGCAGCATTTTTTATTAAATAATACCCCTAAAATAAAAATACCAGGGATGGATGTTGAAATAATCGTAACGATCGGCGCGTGAAATCAGCTGTTCAATGTTTGTGAGGTTTCAAAACAAATCAGTTTTATTGGATTTCCATAACGTTACTGAAACAATTTCATGAACCAGTCTTCTTAGGGCGTGTCCCCAGTAGGCAAACTGTTAGCGGCCGACTGAGTTAGCCGCAAATTTGTGGCAAACTGAAATTTGAGTTAGCTGCAAACTCTAATCAATTTTCGTGCTTTGCAAGCGACTAGAACCGGTTTTGGTGGGAGTCGGCCGCTGACTGCCATAGTCAGCGCGCGTAACGCTGCAAACTGCGTATAGTGAGCGCAAAACTAGCAGACTGTGGACACTCCATTTCAAATATATGGAAGGGCGTACTAAATCGGTACGCCGCAAACTCAGTCGGCCGCTAACAGTTTGCCTACTGGGGACACAGCCTTAGTATGGTATACTGAACTCACCCCATCAGTCTGCGGAGGGCTGTCCCTTACACCCTGTATATGTTATTATCAGTTGAAAATCTGTTTTTATTTTTGTATTATTTCAGACAGTCGGCGCGGCGTTCTGCGCCAAGTCTATGGAGTCTAATGGGATGACCTTCAACGTTGGGATTTGGGACACAGCGGGCAGCGAAAGGTATTGTTATGGTGATGGTATCTTTATATATAGGGTGACTGGTAATTAGTGACCGATATTTAAACACGTGATTGTACTCATGATTACAAACAACTTTCCCAAATAAACTTTTTTCTTTTATTTTTTTTTGTCATTATTGCTAAATTCAAATTTCGCACCGGCGTCGCCCGGTCAGCTGTTAGCGGCGAGGCCCCGCGCCCGCGTTGTCAGTAATTTTGCTATAATGATAAAAATAAAACTTTCTTCGGGAAAGTTGTTTGTAATCATAAGTACAATCACGTGTTTAAATATCGGTCACTAATTACCAGTCACCCTATATACAATGTCAACGTCCATACCTCGTTAAAAACACCGGTTCTAGTCCGATCTCTGAAGTTAAGCAACATGGAGCGAGGTTAGTACTTGGATGGGTGACCGTCTGGGAATACCGCGTGACGTCGACTTTTCGATTATTCACAAGATTTGCCGTAGCCCTGGCACACAGGGACCTCCAGTAGGAACATAGTGGGTTTTAGTCAGTAAGAGTCTGACACTCCCTCCAGCTGCACCCACAGCGGGAGGGGTTATTTGATGATTTCCTATTCAAAAAAGTATTTTTTTCATATTTCGGAGGTTCAAATTTATTTAGCGCGAATCATAAAAGGCTATTCACCTTTTGAATGTCACGTCACAAAAGAAAGACGTGCCCTCAGCGCCAAGCTAAGAATTCATCCATAAATACCTACAATATAGTAGTGAGTTCGGAATTATATCGATTGAAACTGACTATTAATTTTGAACTTCAAAAGTTTGTCATGTAGTCGTGACCGTGGCGTGGTGTGCACTTTGTGGCATGTCATCTCTACGTGACGGTGGTGGTCAAAAAGTTAAATATGTCATTTTTGTGTTTTCAGATATGAAGCAATGACGAAAATATACTACAGAGGCGCGCATGCAGCCATTATATGCTACGAACCGTCGTCAATAGCTTCTTGGAATAGATTGAGGCATTGGCTCCAAGAGTTACGAGGGGTCGAAGAGGTCAGTTCTTATATGTATACAGGATGTTCAGTATGCCGTCCTCACTTGATTGCTTCGTCGTTTCGCGTGACTGCTGTGCACGGGGTCTCGGGTTCGATCCCCGGGTGTTGTCGAAATTCCATTGTGGGTTCAAAAAATTACTCAGTTAGCATCCCTGAGTCTGAAAGTTGGTGATTGATACAGCCGTGCATCGGAGAGCACGTAAAAGTTGGTCCTGTGTCTGATCTCTCTGCAATCGACGATGCAGTCGACTAGTTTCGCATTCCGAATTTTCTGGTATACAGGGACTTTAAAAAAGAGAGAAGCCGTTTCAATACTTTTTAAATCTAGAATGAACTTTAGGCAAATATACATCTGATTATCCATAATGAGGAATGAGTATATCAGAGAAAGCCTGAAAGTGGCACCAGTGACAAAAATTGAGAGGTAACCGTTTGTCGTGGTATGGGCATGTCATGAGAAGATGTGAGACACATGCTACAAAGCGTGTGTTAAGTATGAATGTGAATGGATGGAGAGGTAGAGGTAGATCAAGGAAGATATGGATTGATTGTCTGGAAGACGACATGAATAAGAAGGGAGTGGATAGTAGTATGACGGCTGACAGAGACGAATGGAAGCGGAAAACATATTGCGCCGACCACTAATAGAATTGGGAACAGGGCAGGTAGAAGGAGATCATAATCTTAAACGCAATTACTAACAAACTCACTTTCATATTCATTGGGATACTTAAGAACTGTATTTTCCATTAAAAAATTTCCAGAACTGCAAAGTATACCTATGTGGCACGAAGAAGGATCTCCTCGACGGTGGCTACGTCACCAGAGAGGTGCCAGAGGACATAGTGGCTACGTACTCACAGGGCTTGTGTGGGCATTTCTTCACTTCTAGTAAAACCGCTGAAAATGTCGGTAAGTGAAGAAAGAAAGAAAAAAAATACCTAAATATATAAGGTGTAACAATACTAGTGCACCATATTTTTACAGGTCATCTAGTACATGCTAAGGATTATGTTTACCACAAAAGGGCATGAAAACAATAAAATGTTTATTTATCATCACATTCGCCAAATTGTAATTGTGTTCTTATACATAACGCCGGTCTCTATGAACGCTCTCAATCGTTGAGCCCTCGGTCATTCAACCTTTGTTTGTGATAAACATGATCCTTAGCATGTACTAGATGATCGGTAAAAATATGGTGCACTAGTATTGTTATACCTTATATAAAGGTAGATTAGACTCTAGGAAAGTTAATAATTTGTTTGCTTAATTTCCAGATGAACTATTCCAAAAGATAGTAGATGATTGCGCAGCGGACGCTAAACTGATGAAGAATGTAGAAGACATGCGCGTACAACTACAAAAAGACGAAGCGGCTTACAAGGCGAAGAGCAAAGACTATTGCTTCTGCTGAAAAGACCAAGTAGACCGAGAAGACCGGCTACAAAAACTATGAAAAATACAAAACCAGACTTTTATAACACAACATTACTGAAAAGACCGGTTTTGTAACCTGAGTAGACCGATAAGACCATGGTCTACTGAACCGGAAATGTGTAAAAGATGATTATAGATGACGTTTTACAAGAGAGAATAAACGTTTGAAGGTTGTCTATAGCCATGAGTCTAGTAGACCAAAAAGACCAAAGGTTTAAGTCTCACTAATACTTTAAAAGCGAAAATTCGTGAGTGTGTATGTTTGTTTCTATTCACGTCCAAAAACATTATCATTATACGCCAAAATTTTATGTTGAAATTCCAAAGATTCTATATCCATGTGTAGCTTATTATTTATTAATTAATAAGGCATCTATTTCTTAGTGGTTAAAGCACCAGCCTTTCGAGTATGAGGGTGCGGGTTCGATTCCAGGTCAGGCAAGTACCAATGTAACTTTTCTAAGTTATACGTACTTTCTAAGTTTATCTTGGACACCAATGACTGATTAAAGTTGAAGAGAAACATCTCGAAGAAACCTGGACTATAAAGTCTGAAATCACCAACCCGCATTGAGCAAGCGTGGTGATTAACGCTCAATCCTTCTCTGTGGGAGAGGAGGCCTGTGCCCAGCAGTGGGACGATAAAAAGGCTGTGGTGAAGGCATCTATTTATTCGTTTTCGACTCCTTATTAATACTTAAAATTATAAATGTGAAAGTTTGTTAAAATGTATGTTTGTCACTCTTTCAAAAACTGCTGGATGTGAATTTTGATGAAACTTGGCAGCAACATAGCTTATTTTTAGGCTTCTTTTTATTATTCATGAGCAGAAAGTAGTTCCTTCGGGTCGCGGGCGAAATCTAATTTGTCGTGAATCGAATGTAGTATATAAAGATACTTATTGTGTTTTTAATAACTAAAATATAAGGTCAAACAATACTAGTGCACCATATTGTTACAGGTCATCTAGTACATGCTAAGGATCATGTTTACCACGAAAAACGTCATGAAAACAATAACATATTTTATTAAATTTATCATCACCAAATTTTACTCCTAACGCCGGTCTCTATGAACGCGCTCGACAGTTGACCCCTAGGTCATTCAACTTTTTCGTGGTAATCATGATCCTTAGCATGTACTAGATGACCTGTAAAAATAAATTAAAAGAAAAAACTTTTTTTAAAAAGCTTTTATGGTCCGCCATATTGGATTTAGAATAACGTCAGATTATTTTTTAAGTCACTCTCAATAGCCCTTTTATTTGATACCCATATAGTTGAAATTCATTAAAAATACCTACTCCGCCATCTTGGAAGGACCGCCATATTGGATTTAGAATTACGTCATAAATAAATAACATATCTTGCATTGTCATCCAAACTGAACGTGTATACAAAATTTCAGCTCAATCGGTTGAAGATTTCTACTTCAAAATTGAGTTCAAATAATCCACCGTAACATTCATACATACACGGCAAGTTAAATAAAAGCTTTTAATATGGTGCACTAGTAGTGTTAGACTTTATGTAAGTCTAAAGTATATGTAGTTCATCAGTTGTGTTGGCACCCATAACACAAGCTAATCAACAGCTTACCTTGGGGCTAACCGACCGTGTGAAAAGGTGTCCCGATATATTCTATCATGTTTGCGAAGATTGGTCAATATTTTGTGAAAATGTGTAAGTGTAAATATTCTTATTTAATCTCTAAAGTTAAATAAATTGTAAATATTGTAATGTTATATTTTGTAAGTTGAATAAACTGCTTTATATTTGCTATTTAAATGGTTTTTTTATTTATTTATTTGGGTCTACCTTCGACCAACAGCTTCTGCGTATAGTAGAGCTATGTATGTGGTTTTGTGTCTTAGACATACTCAGTCGCCAATTACTGGTTAACCAGCTTTCACAAAATAATAAATTATAGTATGAAAAAGAAGAATATAAAACTAAAATTATTGATTTATGTCGTACTAGTGGGTTCTTTAATGACGGACCGGCGTCGCGGTGCCAAACGTCGTGGGGACTCCTCGACGCTAGTCCCACGCCTAGCGTCGAGGTACCAAGCGTCGGAACGTCTAGCGTCGCGGTGGCAAGCGTCGGAATGCCTAGCGTCGCGGTGGCAAGCGTCGGAATGCCTAGCGTCGCAGTGGCAAGCGTCGGAACGCCTAGCGACGCGGTGCTAAGCGACGGGACGCCTACACCTAGCGTCGGGACGCCTAGCGTCGTGGGGACTAGCGTCTGGACGCCTAGCGTCGCGATGCCTAGCGTCGGGACGTCTAGCGTAGGGACGTCGAGCGTTGGGACGTCTAGCGTCGCGATGCCTAGCGTCGGGACGTGTAGCGTCGGGACGCCTAGCGTCGGGACGCGTAGCGTCGGGACGCCTAGCGTCGGGACGTGTAGCGTCGGGACGCCTAGCGTCGGGACGCCTAGCGTCGGGACGTGTAGCGTCGGGACGCCTAGCGTCGGGACGCCTAGCGTCGCGATGCCTAGCGTCAGGATGCCTAGCGTCGGGACGTGTAGCGTCGGGTCGCCTAGCGTCGGGACGCCTAGCGTCGGGACGCCTAGCGTCGGGACGTGTAGCGTCGGGACGCCTAGCGTCGGGACGCCTAGCGTCGGGACGTGTAGCGTCGGGACGCCTAGCGTCGGGACGCCTAGCGTCGCGATGCCTAGCGTCAGGACGCCTAGCGTCGGGACGCCTAGCGTCGGGACGTGTAGCGTCGGGACGCCTAGCGTCAGGACGCCTAGCGTCGGGACGCCTAGCGTCGGGACGTGTAGCGTCGGGACGCCTAGCGTCGCGATGCCTAGCGTTGGGTTGCCTAGCGTCGGGACGCCTAGCGTCGGGACGCCTAGCGTCGGGACGTGTAGCGTCGGGTCGCCTAGCGTCGGGACGCCTAGCGTCGGGACGCCTAGCGTCGGGACGCCTAGCGTCGGGACGTGTAGCGTCGGGACGCCTAGCGTCGGGACGCCTAGCGTCGGGACGTGTAGCGTCGGGACGCCTAGCGTCGGGACGCCTAGCGTCGGGACGCCTAGCGTCGGGACGCCTAGCGTCGGGACGCCTAGCGTCGGGACGCCTAGCGTCGGGACGCCTAGCGTCGGGACGCCTAGCGTCGGGATGCCTAGCGTCGCGATGCCTAGCGTCGGGACGTGTAGCGTCGGGTCGCATAGCGTCGGGACGCCTAGCGTCGCGATGCCTAGCGTCAGGACGCCTAGCGTCGGGACGCCTAGCGTCGGGACGCCTAGCGTCGCGATGCCTAGCGTCGGGACGCCTAGCGTCGGGACGCCTAGCGTCGCGATGCCTAGCGTCGCGATGCCTAGCGTCAGGACGCCTAGCGTCGGGACGTGTAGCGTCGGGACGCCTAGCGTCGCGATGCCTAGCGTCGGGTTGCCTAGCGTCGGGACGCCTAGCGTCGGGACGCCTAGCGTCGGGACGCCTAGCGTCGGGACGTGTAGCGTCGGGTCGCCTAGCGTCGGGACGCCTAGCGTCGGGACGTGTAGCGTCGCGATGCCTAGCGTCAGGACGCCTAGCGTCGGGACGTGTAGCGTCGGGACGCCTAGCGTTGCGATGCCTAGCGTCGGGTTGCCTAGCGTCGGGACGCCTAGCGTCGGGACGCCTAGCGTCGGGACGTGTAGCGTCGGGACGCTTAGCGTCGGGACGCCTAGCGTCGCGATGTCTAGCGTCGGGACGCCTAGCGTCGGGACGCCTAGCGTCGGGACAACGCCCAAAACCCCTTGAACAGCCATGACCCCGTCGCCCTTTTACGATCCAACTGACGGAGTAAACCTTTTGACCTCCACGTCAAAAAAAGAAAGACGTGCCCTCAGCGCCAAGCTAAAAGCTCATCCATAAATACCTACTATATAGTAGTGAGTTCGGAATTATATCGATTGAAACACTATTAATTTTAAACTTTAAGTCTGTCATGTAGTTGTGACCGTGGCGTGCTGGGCACTTTTTGCCTGTCATCTATACGTGACAGTGGTGGTCAAAAGGTTGATAAACCCAAATTAATAACCTACCTATCCGTTGTTTTGCTTAGTAGAGACTGAACTTTGACATTAGCTCCATATACATAATTTGTGTCAAATTCCTATGGCCTCTTGTACACACACGGTTAATTCTCCGTGTGTAGCCACGGTCGTCAGTGTTGTATGGACCTCTATGCGCTATATAGTCGCCACGATAAGAGGCCTATCTCTAGTAAGCAAAGCAACGGATAGATAGGTTATTAATTTCGGCCGATAAGCAACAGGTATATTCATCATCTCCCGAGCCTTTTTCCCAACTATGTTGGATTCAGCTGAGTACCAGTGTTTTACAAGGAGCGACTGCCTATCTGACCTCCTCAACCCAGTTACCCAGGCAACCCAATACCCCTTGGTTAGACTGGCGTCAGACTTACTGGCTTCTGACTACCCGTAACGACTGCCAAGGATGTTCAATGACAGCCGGGATCTACAGTTTAACGTGCCATCCGAAACACAGTCATTGGTGTCTAAGATATACTTAGAAAGTACATACAAACTTAGAAAAGTTGCATTGGTACTTGCCCGACGTGGAATCGAACCCACGCGCTCGTACTTGAGAGGTTGGCTCTTTAACCAATAGGCCACCACGACATAAGCAACAGGTATATAAAATGGATAAAAAAATGAAACAGCAATATCGTTATTGTTATTTAATATATCCCGCATCATAATATATTAATTTTAAATCTACGTTATATATAGTCGGCTAAGTAGGTACATAGTATATCATCTTAGTTTACATCATAAATATAGTCGTTATCCACGATTACACCATGAAAAATAACAGTTTTTTTTTCACATTTCATTTCGAGAATATTCTGTGGAAATAGATTTTTTGTGACCGTCAAAAATGTCAAAAAAGAGACTTTGTTTTTTATGACGTACCAACTGACACCTAATGGTCTGTGTGACTTTGCTGTCATCAATACTCATTACACGTTACTGGCGGAATCGTTGAAGCTGATTTGACGTCGCTTGCCATAAATAAATGTAGAACAGATTAGCAATACTCATTGTCATATCACGGGTGTTACGGTAAAGGATATGACGGTCAATCGTGCTGTCATTTTTGTGCAGAGGGCGCTTTAATATGTCTAAGGTATATTTATTGAGTCCTCATGCAAGTATTTGTAGTGACATATCCAAAAAATCGACGAAAATGTCATAAATTTGAAAATTAGATGTTCAATCATTTTCTATTCGAATATTGACGAATCTTGACCCGTAGGAAATTGTTCCTCTACTAACAGAGCAAGATATTTAGCTATTGTTATAAAGATACTACTTAGTGTTGTACAAAGCTCTCTATAAAGAGGCAATATTGGATCTGATGCAGACAGAAGGTGGACCGAGTAACATGGCACACATTAGATGAAGCATATTTCTAACTGTAAATTTTTATAATAGTTGGCAATGTATGCAGAAAATTTTGCTTGACAACCTCCCAGTCAAAATTGACCGTCAGGATGTCAAAAAATAGAAAAAAAATATTTCCACAGAATATCATACAATAACGTCAATAGTATAACACAAAGATAGTTTAAACTTAATGTCGTAACATAACAAGCCTTCGCCTTATCTTAACTTACATCTACTTAGACACTACATTATCTCACCTAGTTACTATATTTACGCGAAATTATTAAAATTATATCAGGGGGGTATAAAAAATAACTAACTTACTGACACGCGGTATTTTCTGATCGAAATACCGCGCATTTTTATGTCAATGTCAATGTCAATTTGACGTTTGACATTTTTGAAGATTTGTCTATGGTGTTTCGATCAAAAAGTACTGTTTTTAGTGTCGTTACAGTATGGTTATATATAGTAAGATCTTACCATCACAATAATGATATAAATATTAAAAACATGAAGGATGTAGGGAAGATAAAAATCACTAACTTCATCTGGTCATTTTAAGTTCGAAACATCACATTTTTTTTAAGAAAAATTAAAAAAAAATCGACGAAAAAAAAGCTCAATCTCTCGTCACTACCAAAAGTTCAAAAGTGTGCGTTTTGAAAACATTTTTTTCCATCTTTCTTTTTGAAAAAAAAAGAATCGTTTTTTTGAGCTCTAAAAATAAAACCTATTTCTACTACAACACCCATGGACGGTAGAAATAAGGGGGTGAACAAAGGGAAAGTGCTATATAACCTTTTTTTAAAGATTTTTATAGTTATTTTTTTAAATTACCCAAATTAATGTCGAAGAGAGTAAAATCATAGTTTTTTAAGAAGTTGTAACTAGCGGTACGAAAAATAAAAAATCTACTTTAAACACCTATTGCGTCATTATTGCTGTTTTTTTAATTATTTTTAATATTTTGTTGGCAAAAATCGAAGAGCTTCAAAGATTACTTACATAATAAATTAAAGAAAAACTCAAAAATAAGAAAAAAAATCATAAAAAAGTCAGTAAAATCTACATTTATAAAAAAATTATACGTTCTCACAAGTTACGACAATTTTAAACACGAAAAATATATAAAAAAATAATAAAAAAGATGGCGTTCAGTAAAAATTCTTATAGAATTATTACCGGCAAGGCGCGGTGCTACTTCGATTTTTGCCACAAAACCTATAATTATAACATATATTGCTAATCAGGATTTTTTTTAACTAAAATAGCTACAACATCGAACACGATTACAGACACAAATCTACTCAAAATGGCTCGAGCCAGCAAAAACTTCGCACAATGATACAAGATATAGCCCACGACTTCCATAATATTCATATATTTGACCGACACTGTCACGTATAGATGACAAACCAAAAAGTCCCCAGCACGCCACAGTCACGACAACATGACAGACTTTTAAAGTTTAAAATGAATGGGCACGTCTTTCTTTTTTTTGACGTGGCGGTCAAAACGTTTATATATCCAGGCCAGGTGTCATTCACACATCATCATCATCATCCTCCTGCCCTTATCCCAAGTTTTATTTGGGGTCGGCGCAGCATGTTTTTGTCTTCTACGCTCTTCTAGGTGTCATTCACACACTCAGATAAAAAGCCCCTAAGGGACTATCTATCATTGATTTTTTTTATCGATCTATAAGTTTCCGATATTAGCGCGTTCAAGCAAACAAACTCTTCTAATCTGTAAAAGTCGGACACTCCCTCCAGCTGCACCCACAGCGGGGCATTCCATGATATTCCACACAAAAAATTCAATAAATATGGGCGTTTACCGCCTCAAACTGACATATTAACGGCAAGCCACAATACTACTCAAAATTGTTTTAATCCCATTGTTAAAAGTGTCAATATGACAGCTCTTGAGTTGTTTTTTTAGAAATCATCTCCCGAGCCTTTTCCCAACTATGTTGGGGTCGGCTTCCAGTCTAACCGGATTTAGCCAAGTACCAGTGTTTTACAAGGAGCGATTGCCTATCTGACCTCCTCAACCCAGTTACCCAGGCTACCCAATACCCCTTGGTTAGACTGTCATCAGACTTACTGGCTTCTGAGTACCCGTAACGACTGCCAAGGATGTTCAATGACAGCAGTAGTTTTCTTAGATAAAAAAAGATGTGTCCAATCAGCTGTTAAGATCGCTTATTTTGAGTTATTTTTTGCTGGCTCGATCCGAAAGACAAATAAAGGGACAGATCATAGATTTTTATTTATTTATACATTTCAAAAAATATGTATATATTTATATTTTATTTCATGTCGTCAGTAGCTTTGTGTATTGAACACAAATTCTAGCCTTTTCTGGGACATTTAACTATAAAACATCAAAAATCTAGCTCTTTCTATGAAATTAAAACGAAAACCACTACGAGCGTGCGTGCAGACATTGCAAAAATGTTATTTAAAACGGCTTTTACAACGATTTCAGTGTTTTTTAGCGATTTTTTTGTTGACTAACCTAAGCTTTGATAGAATAGGTATTATTTTTGCGATAATTTGAGTTTTTTTTTTTAAGATTTTTATCGCGTATTTTCACTTTGAAACGATTTTTGCGATTTATTTTCGCTCACCTTTTTAACTGGGTCCGGTTTTTATTTTTACGATACTTTGAGTATTTTTTTAAGATTTTTATCGCGTATCGTTGAAACGTAATGGACGATGTAAGTAATATTTTCCGTAAGCATTCTTAAATAACGTCTTAATTATAATACAACTCGCGTTTCTCACTTCATTAGTTATTTATTTACGTTTTTTGGAAAAATACGCACCGCCATCTTTGGTGTTTTTTTTTAAATATTTTTGCAACAATTTGCACGCACACTTAAAGGACATAAAAACTTAAAAACACTGAGTTACATTTATTCATGTCTATTCTATATTGTTTCTTATAGTTTTACATGTATTTTAATTTTATACACAAATATTTCAGGGAATCTCACATCGTATTGCATTTCAGATACCATGTATCTTGATTTAAAAACAAAAAAAAAACGATAAAAAAAGAAAAAAAAATAAAAAGAAAAAAAATCTAGTTTTATTAATTAGCATAGCTAAGTTATTCATAACGAGATATGTATATTTTTGTTTATCATTATTTTTTAATTAAACCCCGGCGAAAACGATATTTGTCATATAAAATTTCAAATACATTTTAAAATTTTAAGAAAAATGTATTTTAGAAACTCCCTTAGTGGATTAAATTTTAGTCTGAATTCTTGGTGTTATAATTTATCTGAAATAGACGGATGGTATAACGCGAAAAGAGGAAAAAATACAAAAAAAAAACTGTGTCATATAACCTTTTTGGCACTCGCCTCGTTTAAGGATGACGTGTCTGATTTTTCTTTTTAAAAAATATTTATATTTTCATTAAAAATAATAAAAAAAAAACATTAAAATATTTTGTCTTAAAGTACCATTTTAAAATATTACTAGAATATCAATTAACACAGAAAATAAAAAAGTTGTTTGAAAGAAAAATAAACACGCCATCTTTAATCAATTGTGACTAAAAATAAATAAATAAATAAAATAAGGCATCCTAGTCAGTTAAGTCCAAAGTACTAATAATTAGAGTAGACATACATATATATATATATATCCAATTCTACGTTATATATAATAAGGATTATATTACTTGGTGTTTTGGGATCTTACGATACTTATTCAAGGTTAAAAAACAAAAGGTCAAAAATTACAAAAAAAAAAACAAAAATACACAAAAACCAAAAAACAAAAATTGCAAAATCCTATCTAACTTACATTTTTTGTAATTTTTTTTCTTGTTGTTGTTGTTATTAATAATTATATATTTTGCATTTTTTTACCTATCTAAACAACTTATATAATATATAGAGCAAGCCTTAATTATAATTTATTATATTATGATTATTATATTTAAGAAAGGAAGTGTTTGTTTTTTTTTTAAAGGCAACAACCGCTTATCGGTCTGCAATCATTATCATGTGGGTAATTACTATAAGCACTTAGGCATATACGATTTTTCTAGCATATTATATGGTATCTATACCTAAATTTGACTAGCTAAAAACATTATATTTTTTGATAATGGAGGTTGTACCTCAAGCAGTGTAAATTGGGTATACAAAAACGGATAATCATTTATTTCACAGAAAATAAACATAATAATATCGAGACACCTTTTCACACACGGTCGGTTAGCTTCAAGGTAAGCTATTGATTAGCTTGTGTTATGGGTGCTAATACAACTGATGAACTACACATAATGACACCCAGACAGTTGAAAATTACGCTCATCACACAAATGTTGACCGTACTAGGAATCGAACCCGAGACCCTCAGTTCGACAGTCCAGCATCGTGACCTTTGCGTCAACTGGGTCATCGTTCTAAAAATATCTAAAATTTTACAAGGAGCGACTGCCTATCTGACCTCCTCAACCCAGTTACCCGGGCAACCCAATACCCCTTGGTTAGACTGGCGTCAGACTTACTGGCTTCTGACTACCCGTAACGACTGCCAAGGATGTTCAATGACAGCCGGGACCTACAGTTTAACGTGCCATCTGAAACACATTATAACAACCAGACCACAGCCAACAAGCATGCTCATCAAACAACTGTCGCTCGTCAATCCGGCGTGGTAACTAATACGCTAACGAGGTCATCTATGTAAATACTAGCTTCTGCCCGCAACTTCGTATGCGGATCCTGTCGCCTGTGCCAGCGACTACGGGTTAGTCAAAATCGAAGATTTAAAACGTCTGATATCAGATTCTAACAACAGCTGTTTCAGATCTACAAATTTATTCTTGCAGCAGAAAATGCTCATCACGTGGAAAAGTTTTTGCTATGGCAGCATTTTTGTATCTCTTATAGTTTAGCTGGTCTGTTGCGGTTCTTTACCAGGTGTTCAAGTTTCCAAGATAATTTATAGCCTATAAGTTGCCCAGACCTAACACCTCATCTCCCAAGCCTTTTCCCAACTATGTTGGGGTCGGCTTCCAGTCTAACCGGATACAGCTGGGTACCAGTGTTTTACAAGGAGCGACTGCCTATCTGACCTCCTCAAACCAGTTACCTGGGCAACCCAATACCCCTTGGTTAGACTGGCGTCAGACTTACTGGCTTCTGACTAACCCGTAACGACTGCCAAGGATGTTCAATGACAGCCGGGACCTACAGTTTAACGTGCCATCCGAAACACAGTCATTGGTGTCCAAGATATACTTAGAAAGTACATACAAACTTAGAAAAGTTGCATTGGTACTTGCCCGACCTGGAATCGAACCCACGCCCTCACACTTGAGAGGTTGGCTCTTTAACCACTAGGCCACCACGACTTTTTTTCCCAGACCTAACACCTATGCAACAAAAAAAGAATCATTCAAATCTGTCCAGTGGTTCCGAAGATTAGTGCGTACAAACACAGTTTTTTTACTGTTTTATTATATGTATAGATATAGATAGATGATGATGATTAATATCCGTTTCAGTATACCCAAAGAACACTACTAGCTTCCGAGATTGACTGTATGTTCAAATTGACTCAACAATATTTTTCCCAAAGATTTTTCACACTTGCTCTAAGTACATACATTTTTTGGTGTCTGACATTACGTCTAAACGATCCTAATCCTACCTGGGTATATATAATCCGCAATATCCATGAATACATCTAAAAACTAATTTACTTCTTATATATTTCCTTTGCTTTCTGTCAATACCGATACACATAATGTTTTTTTTTTATATTATAATACAGGGTGTAAGGGACAGCCCTCCGCAGACTGATGGGGTGAGTTCAGTATACCATACTAAGAAGACTGGTTCATGAAATTGTTTCAGTAACGTTATGGAAATACAATAAATCTGATTTGTTTTAAAACCTCACAAAAAATTAACAGCTGATTTCACGCGTCGATCGTCACGATTATTCCAACATCCATTACTGGTATTTTTAATTTGGGGGTATTATGTGATAAAAAATGCTGCATACAAAAAAGTTAATTTCCCATTGAAAGAAAGAAAATTTAACTGAATAAATTAAAAATTCCAGTGAAATATGATTCAAAATAAGGAGCTGAATGCACCCTATCAGTCTGCGGAGAGCTGTCCCTTACACCCAGTATATAAACGTCAAATATATTATTATATCTTGCTTTCATATCATTTTTTTTTCAAGATATGTTCAAAACTGCTAATGTAGGTATCCGTAGATAGCAAACCAAAGTCCAAAACACATACAATGTTAGCGACTAGACGAAAAATTTTCGCACTGTCAATGTGGCCTAAACACATATAGGTATTTCTTCATCACCAAAACATATAAGATAATCAAAAAACATATACATTTGTATGTTTCTCTACTGTTTAAGTGTACAGACAGCAAATCAGCAGGCTTAGCATGGCGATTCTATATCTATTCTGTCAAGAAAAGACAAAGCTCTTTCTGTCAATGTCAACATGTCTTCTGCCCGAGCATGGTGCGAACTGTCAACTCGCATATAATTACTTGTAAACTCATGTCGGTCGAAGAAAAGAAAAATTAGTTCAAAAAATGTCAAAAGAAATTATACATCAATCTGTCACTTTTCTGTCATTATGTCCGATATCCGATAGACAAAACTTGTTTCTACGGTTGCCAAGCTAAGCCTGCTGGCTACAACAATCTGTCAAATTTCCAACTGTATCGTAGGAGCAAAAAGTTCAAAGTTGATTGGTAAAATTTGACAGTTTAGTAGCTTGATATGCTGGCGTTTGTACATAGAAGAAATAATTCCATCATCGTTCACTTAAATATGAATATTACTGCTTAATTTTTATGCAAATTTACATACTAACACATTCGGATATATATAGGGTGACTGGTGATTAGTGACCGATATTTAAACACGTGATTGTACTCATGATTACAAACAACTTTCCCGAAGAAACTTTTTTTGATATTTTTTTTTATCATTACAGCAAAATTCAAATTTCGCGCGCGCCGTCGCCCGATCAGCTATTAGCGGCCGCGTTGTCAGTAATTTTGCTACAATCATAAAAAATAACAAAAACGTTTCTTTGGGAAAGTTGTTTGTAATCATGAGTACAATCACGTGTTTAAATATCGGTCACTAATTACCAGTCACCCTATATATCCAGAAAATTAAGTGCAAGGAGACAGTTTTTTTTATTTCTTACATTACACATACAATATTCTAATTTAGGGGACATTTTTATATATTGGTGTTGAGTTTTATATATGTATAAGGACATTTTAGCTAGCCTGAAGCTAAGGCTTTTAAATCATAGAGCAAAGCTCTGATTTTCGTTGGAGAGAAGTTTCTGGTTAACACGAGACAGAAGACTATAAAAAAATAGACATAGATACATTCAATCGTACACAAATATAAGTCGTAGTGGCCTAGTGGTTAAAGCACCAGCCTCTCAAGTATGGGTTCGATTCCAGGTCAGGCAAGTATCAATGTAACTTTTCTAAGTTTCTAAGTATATCTTTGACACCAATGACTGATTAAAGGTGAAGGAAAACATCTCGAGGAAACCTGGACTATAAAGTCTGAAATCACTAACCCGCATTGAGCAAGCGTGGTGATTAACGCTCAATCCTTCTCTGTGTGAGAGGAGGCCTGTGCCCAGCAGTGGGACGATAAAAAGGCTGATGATTATATACATATAAATAGATACATAAACAGTTTGACAGTCAGAGAATAAGTGTGAAAATTCTTCAAGTCATGAAATAAACTATATAATGTAGAATAGTTTTAGTAATATAGTAATATGTATATTATAATATCTTATTTATAAGTTTCTAGCGATATGTCTGCCAAATTTTTACTACGCTGAAGATATAAATAAAAAACAGCTAAATTTTTTTAAAATAAAAAATCTAATAGTCCAACCTAAATGTTGAGATGCATTTCTGTTACTTTTATTTTAGTTCAAAAATGTTTATCTTATCTTAATATATAATATTTTCTCTCCTTTTCACGGTTCAAATACATATTTATATAAGGTGTAACAAAACTAGTGCACCATATTTCTACAGGTCATCTAGTACATGCTAAGGATCATGTTTACCACAAAAGTTGAATGACCAAGTGGTCAACGATCGAGCGCGTTCATAGAGACCGGCGTTATGCGTACAATTTGGCGGCTGTGATGATAAATTTAATAAAATATGTTGTTGTTTTCATGACTTCTTTTGTGGTAAACATGATCCTTAGCATGTACTAGATGACCTGTAAAAATATGGTGCACTAGTATTGTTACACCTTATATGATACAGTTCCGAAGGCATTTTAAGACTTTTTCAATCAGGTCACAGATTGTCGGAATCAAGATATAAAATCTAAGATGACCTTGAATTTTTCATTTTTTCCAGGTAATTTTTTTTTGCTCTTGAAAATAAGTCGCCTTTGCCTCTCAATATTAACCACGCAACCAACTAGAATAAAAGTAACAAAAACACATCCAAACAGATATTTAATATAGTTTTTTTTTAATTTAATAATTAATGTATAAAATACGATTTTTTATACAAAGACACGTCGAACGGTACAAGCGTACCGCCGACTAAAATGCTTCAAAAAAGACGTTCCCATCTACAGCGCGTTTTGGTAGTTTTTTTTTATAAACACTATCCTCTGTCGAGGGAAATATTAAAACAACTAAATAGAGAAAAAACTCTCTCAGGAAAAGAAAACAGAGAAAAAAATAATATAGAAGTAGCCGAAATTGCGCGTTCACAGCGCCGTCCAAACGATTTTTATTCTTTATTTATTCGAGTTGAAAAGAAACTTTTTTTTTTTCGTTTTAATTTTCTCTAACTACAGTAAACGGGTATTATACTTACGATCTAGGCAATAAATATTTTTTTCTTTTCACTTATAAGTTAATATTAATAAATAAATCTAATTTTTTTTTCTCTACCTTTTTTCGGATCAGTTATGTATCTTTTAACTAGACACAACCTTTTTTTTATAACAGTATTTTTTTATTTTTATTTTACGGATTTCTGAATTTGGCAATGGCTTTCCAGAAAGAAAAATAAAATCACGACTAAAGTTAGAGATGGGCGACTTTGAAAGTCGATTTGAAAGTCGATTCATGAAAAAGTCGTTTTTTCGACTTCTATACTCCCTTTACTAAACTAATTGAAACTCTGAAGTGTGCGCATAGGAGAAAGCATAGATTTCTCGATGTTTTTAATTATAAGTAAATTGCCGTTTATCCTCGTCTAAAGACGTTTTCGAGTCGCGTCTAACGACTTCAAACTTCGACTTCCACAACATCTAGAACTCGCATCAAGCTCTACCCATAGACTTAAGTCGATAATTCCGACTTAGAAAAACGTCTCTTTAAAATTTTCCCCGACTTCAAATCGGAAGTCTTAAAGCCGACTTCTCTTCAAGCCCATCTCAAAAAAGTTTGTCAATATCTATCCATATTCTACCGTTCCTAGCGTTCTCGGCATATACATATAAAAGTTTTTTTTTATTTTATAAAATTTCTCACTCCGGTGTTTTTCTAAACATATGTCCAAAAATCTATTTTTTTTTTACTCAATATTTTTTTCTTATTTAAACATGTTACTGACAGATGGATCACCGTAAAAAAAAGTTTTTTTTTTTTTGGTTATTTTTTTTCTTTAAATTTCTCTTCGCAACCCCGATTGGCCCGCGTGGTGATAATTGCTTATATCTAACTTATAAATTAGACTTATATGTTTAATTTCTATATATTTTCTAAAAGTATGTTTTATATGCATTTTACCTTGCACTCATAAGAAGCATGGATAATAAATTTTTCGATATTTTTGACTCACATTTTTTTTCTTTTTTTTTTCTTGTGGTTCGTCCCATAGTGCAGGGTGGTGATTAAATTTATCGCGCGATCAAACACCTGTTGTATATTTCTTGTTTCCCTCAAAAAAAAAAAATACAACAAAAAAAAATATTATACAATAATATACATATATAACGTAAGAAGTCTGTAATTGACTAGAATTGAATGTTTTTGTTTTAATAATTAAAAAACAAAGCTACAGCGTTTATATAATCCCAAGATCTCTTAACAGTAACTTACATTTAATTTTCAATAATATACAAGAAATAATTAACATAAAACATTAATTATTTTTTTTTTCAATAAATTACAACAACTAACATTTGTTTTTTAAGTTTTTTTTGTTCAACTTTAACTAAAAATAACAAAAAACCATTGTTTTTTTGACTAGACGTCCGGTAACAATAATTATTATATTATTACATAATATTTCTCTGAGAAACGCTTGAAACTCCGAAAACGTGTTTTTTAAATCTTTTAAAAATTCACAAAAAATCACATGTATTTTTTTTAAGTTAACACCGAAAAGTTTTAACAGAAACATTTGTGTTTTTACGAAAGAAAACTTAAAATGTAAAACATTTAAATATTTTGGAATTTTTAAAAAGAGACTCGCGAAAAGAGACTCCTTGTAAGAAATACTGCACATTGACTGATTAAAAAATATCTATTAAAACTAAAAATATATTTTTAAATTCAGTCAATGTGCATTCTCGATAGCATACCACTGTTAATACCATTATAGTTATTAAAAAAACAATTTTACACAAATTAAAACTAAATAATAACACACAAGAACCTCAACAGAAAAAAAAAATCCTCAAAAAAAGTTCAAAAACTCGTTACAATTAAAATAGACATTTAAAAACGCCTCCAACTAAGAAACTTTTACTAAAAAGACTTTTAAAAAGAGACTCAAATTAATGAAAGCCAGTCTTTTTGCACACAACAACAGGGTCCAGGCGGGGGGGCGCGGGTCCTTCACACCAGGAGGCTGGGGGCAAGCCATTCATCTTCACCGATCTGGAAAAGTTAATAATTATAATGATGGCGTCCAGGCCGATTGTCGGCTACGGTGGCCGTTCTCTTTAAGGAGATCAGCCAGCTGTGCAGGACATATTATAGTGCACAAACATTCGCGCGGACACAGGTGCACTCTCTATTCCCTCACACTCATAGTCCGATGGGACGGTGATCCGACACGACCGGAGAGAGATCAGGGGCAGCACCGACATTTACGTGCTCTCCGATGCACGGGTGAATCAATCACCAACTTCCAGACTCCGGGCTGCTTTATGAAAGTTTCTCAAAACTCACAAAGCGATTTCGGCCCGACCCGGGAATCGAACCCGAGACCCCGCGCACAGCAGTCGCGCCTTGCGACATGCGACCAATGAGGCTGCCGCGTTGGTGTTATAATAATATATATTATACCTTATACCTTTTCACACACGGTCGGTTAGCCCCAAGGTAAGCTATTGATTAGCTTGTGTTATGGGTGCCAACACAACTGATAAACTACGTATACTTAACAATAATTGCAACTTACCGGCTGCACTTGAAAATGCTGCACGGGATAGTGCAGGACCTGTGGGGGCTGAGACATAGCGGCGACCCCCCCTACAGAGCCCACCCCTCCGACACCGGCCCCCAGAGCCCAGGGCAGTTGCACGCCGCCCATGCTGGAACAGGCAGTAGAGTTAGCCCACTGGCCATACTCCTTACTGAAAATAAATGGTATGGGACTTAGTCCCACTGACTTGGGGTTGGCTTTAGTAAGAAATACTTCATGTTTGATACGGGCAGTCAGAAGCCAGTAAGTCTGACGTCAGTGTAACCAAGGGGTGTTTAGTTAGTTCTGTGGTTCCACAGTGTGTCCTTGGCTCTTAAAAGCCCAGCAGGCTAAGCATGGCAACCGTAGAAACAAGTTTTGTTTACCGGAGATTGGATATAATGACAGAGAAGTGACAGATTGACGTAAGATTTCTTTTGACATTTCTTGAAGTAATTTTTCTATTCTTCGATTGACATAAGGCTACAAGTGATTATATGCGAGTTGACAGGTCGCGCCATGCTCGGGCAGAAGACATGTTGACATTGACAGAAAGAGCTTTGTCTTTTCTTGACAGAATAGATATAAAATCGCCATGCTAAGCCTGCAGGATTCGGTCAGGCTGCTTTGAGAATACTTTGACACCAGCGCGCGTTAACTTAGCAAATCCCAAAGACATGATAAGAAGAAAAATATATTGAGCTCAACCTTTTGACCGTCACGTTAAAAAAATAAAGACGTGCCCTCAGCGCCAAGCTTATAATTCATCCATAAATACCTACGATATAGTAGTGAGTTCGGAATTATATCGATTGAAACTGATTTTGAAAAGTCTGTCATGTATTCGTGACAGTGACGTGCGAGGCACTTTTTGCCTTGTCATGTATACGTGACGGTGGCGGTCAAAAGGTTAATATTTACGTACCCCATATACTGTTGTTGGTATCCAGCGAAGGCTTGGCCGGCGTAGGTGTATCCTTGTACCCCCTGGACCCCTTGCAGGAAGCCCCCAAGTTGTTGGGGGTAGGTATTGTACCAGTAGGAGGTTGGTGGAACTCCTCCTGTGTACGTGGCTCCGAATGGACTGTATGCTGTTGGAATCTGTGAAGAATGGTATCCCATAGAGTGTCTTGCCTGAGTGCCCTTTTGACACACGGTCGGTTAGCCCTAAGGTAAGCTATTGATTAGCTTGTGTTATGGGGTACACAACTGATAAATTTTGAAATAATTTCAAATGTCGACAGCTGTCTTATTGAGAGTCTCTCAAATGCAAAATGTTTGACAAGGTGATGTTATGTTTTAATTATATTTAATTAAAGAGAATATTTAATTAATACTTAAAAATCCGGACATTATCATGTGATAATTAGGTTTTTTGTTGCTGTCTCAAATAATTTGAGATTGTACTTGTTTTTCTATAAATCTGGTTCTTCAAATCTAACAGACAGACGTATTGCTGGGGAGTTTGTTGCGCCACTTCTTCCCAGCGAGAACACATAGGAAGTGGTGAAGGGTGTTTTGGGGGCTGTCTTTTGTTTTTTGACGTTCGAAAACTGCTGATTTATCAGCCTAATTTGAATAAATGATTTTCATATGGCTAGAAAGTCGTTTCCAACCGGTGTATGTGGAGATCTAAAGGGGAGGCCTATGTTCAGCGGTGGACGTCCTATGGCCGAGATGATGATGATGATATGGCTAGAAAGAATGTAACTTGTGAGATGACGGCAGACAAAAACATGCTGCGCCGACCACAAATAAAATTTGGAATATGGCAGGAGGATGATGATATTTCTTCAAAATATAATACTAAAGGATTTCCAATCGTAACTGACCTGTCCCTGAGCCTGTGTGTTGTTAGGATCTCCTGATTCCTTCCCCCAGGAGCACTTGACGGGCTGACCGTTGACATCAGTATTGTGGACAGCCACAATCGCGTGGGTTGCTGACTCCTTCGTTGAGAATCTGAGGAGGAACGTGGAAAATAATTAGCAGGGGATAGAGACGCTTTAAAAGTCGTAGTGGCCTAGTGGTTAAAGAGCCAACCTCTCAAGTGTGAGGGCGTGGTGTCGATTCCAGGTCGGGCAAGTACCAATGCAACTTTTCTAAGCTTTTATGTACTTTATAAGTATATCTTGGACACCAATGACTGTGTTTCGGATGGCACGTTAAACTGTAGGTCCCGGCTGTCATCGAACATTCTTGGCAGTCGTTACGGGTAGTCAGAAGCCAGTGCCTTCCGAAACGCGGAGGAACTCGTCATGACAAGACGACCGCGCCAAGCGTTGCTTAACCTTATGATCGATCGACCCGTGTGGCTGTTACTTAGCCACGAGCTCCCCATCAGTCTGTACTAATTGGTGACTTACCTGATAAAAGCATAGCCCTTATCCTTGAAGACCCGTATCTCCTGGATAGTTCCGAATGGCTGGAAGGTCTTCTGCATCAGTTCCTCCGTCAGGCCCGTGGTCAGCCCCCCACAGTACACCGTGCAGTTGGTCGGGGAGCTCTGATTGTACACCTCGTCAAAGGTCAATGGCTTTGAGTTTACTGGAAGTAAAGAAAACATGCATTAAGCAAGCGTAGTGATTAACGCTCAATCCTTCTCTGTGTGAGAGGAGGCCTGTGCCTAGCAGTGGGACGATAAAAGCAGATTTTTTGGCTTTTCAGTGTTTTAGAAGTCGTTTTCTTTTGTAAAAAGCTTTTATTTTTATCTTTTTAGTATCAGGTCCAAAATCGTGTTTCGTCATCCATTTATACACTCCATACCTGCTGTAGCAATCATAACTCAAGTTTGTGGGAAATTCTTATTAAAAGATTATAAACATCATCCACATACACATCGTCCACATAAATCAAACAAATGCTCACAAAATAAAAAGTACTGAACCAAATAAGATGAAATTTTATTTTATGGGACCAAATGGCAAGTATACTGCATCGAACAAAAAAGAATTACACTCTCAATTACTTACTCGGACTAGAAACCTCGGAGTAATCGGTGTACATACATAAAAAAAAACATACCGGCCGAATTGAGAACCTCCTCCTTTTTTTGGAAGTCGGTTAAAAACAAACCACTCGCCCGAATAAAAGAATAACTGCCAAAACGAATCAATTCTAAACCACGTCGATAACAGTTGCAAAACCAGTTCTACAGAAGGAAGTGACGTCATTAGAACGTAGAAATTACTGCAGCACCGGATATTGCGAATGACTGGCTAAAGATTTGTGTGGAACGGTGTATATGTAACGAGAATGGGTTAGAAACGTGAAAGAAATATCGCAAGTTTGCAAAATATTTGCGAAAATTCCACCCCGTACGTCTAGAAGTTGGTGATTGATACACCCGTGCATCGGAAAGCACGTAAATGCCGGTCGGTCCTGCGCCTGATCTCTCTCCGGTCGTGTCGGATTGCCGTCCCGTAGGACTATGAGAGTGAGGGAATAGAGAGTGCACCTGTGTCCGCGCAAATGCTTGTGCACTGTAATATGCCCTGCGCAGCTGGCTGATCTCCTTAGAGAAAACAGCCGCCATGGCCGACAATCAGTCTGCAGGCTTAGCATGACATCCGTAGAAACAATTTTTGTCTACCGGAGAATGGACATACTGACAGAAAAGTGACAGATTGACGTAAGATTTCTTTTGACATTTTTTGAAGAAAAGACGACCCACTGACCCTTTTCTCCGATCGACATAAGTCTACAAGAGATGATATGCGAGTTGACAGGTCGCGCCATGCTCGGGCAGAAGACATGTTGACATTGACAGAAAGAGCTTTGTCTTTTCTTGATAGAATAGATATAGAATCGCCATGCTAAGCCTACTGAACGTTATTCATTTTACAAAAACAAGAGAAAAGTCTAGAACCATCCCCCATCTTTACGTAATCGGTTAAACCGGTTTTCTCTTCATCCGTTAATTGTCAGTCGGCGAGCTCAAAGGGATTACAGTACAAATGTTTACATTTTAACCATTTCGGCTCCCTTTGATCTAAAAGATGTTAATTATGAACAAAGGCTTAAGTTGAATACCTTTTTGGATGATTTTTGCGTGTTAATTTAATATTCTGTTTTTATTATTTTTTGATTGATAAAACGTTAATTTGTTGTTGTATTACATACTTAATTATCATCATCATCTCCCGAGCCTTTTCCCAACGATGTTGGGGTCGGCTTCCAGTCTAACAGGATTTAGCTGAGTACCAGTGTTTTGCAAGGACCGACTGCCTATCTGATCTCCTCAACCCAGTTACCCGGGCAACCCAATACCCGTTGGTTAGACTGGCGTCAGACTTACTGGCTTCTGACTACCCGTAACAACTGCCAAGGATGTTCAATGATAGCCAGGACACACCAATTTAACGTGCCTTCCGAAACAGGAAAGAATGAAGAATTATAATAATTAAATCATATTTATAGTGCACTAGCTGTCCCCAGCGGTTTCCCCCGCATCTTTGGTTACTGCTCCGCTCCCGCGTGTCTTAGCGTGATGGTATATAGCCTATAGCCTTCCTCGATAAATGGGCTATCTAACACTGAAAGAATTTTTCAAATCGAACCAGTAGTTCCTGAGATTAGCGCGTTCAAACAAACAAACAAGCTCTTCAGCTTTATAATATTTGTATAGATTTACATATTATATAACATTTATTTATTGAAAAAATAATAACAAAGAAAACAAAAAAAATATTTCGAAAGAGAAAAACAATTTTGGTTTTAAAATTAATCTGCTTGGGGCCAAACAACTTAGGTACTTACTGTCTAAGTAGGTACTTCTTTAAACCAACCTTTTTTTTAATCTCCAGCGATAAGAAGAAAATGACGGACGGTTTTAGAAGAGTTTTTCCAAGAAAATCTTTTGTGTGAATTTTATAATTATTATTTTGTCTTTTTAAGACGGATTAAGATATACTTTTTATGGTATTTTAGTCCTGGATATACCGAAGTCATGGTGGCCTAGTGGTTAAAGCACCAGCCTTTCGAGTATGAGGGTGTGGGTTCGATTCCAGGTCGGGCAAGTACCAATGTAACTGTTCTAAGTTATACGTACTTTCTAAGTTTATCTTGGACACCAATGACTGATTAAAGGGGAAGGAAAACATATCGAGGAAACCTGGGCTATAAAGTCTGAAATCACCAACCCGTATTGAGTAAGCGTGGTGATTAACGCTCAATCCTTCTCCGTGGGAGAGGAGGCGTGTGCCCAGCAGTGGGACGATAAAAAGGCTGTGATGATGATGATACTCACACTCATTCTTGGGTGCTGGTGGCTTCCTAGTCGCCCAGTTGGTGCGGATCGACCTGGAGCCAAGCCACTGGCCGTTCATCGAGGTGATAGCTGACTCCGCCTCCTGCAGAAACGAGAAACTAGGGTTAATATCATAAAAATACATATATCGGGGCACCTTTCCACACACGGTCGGTTAGCCCCAAGGTAAGCTATTGATTAGCTTGTGTTATGGGTGCCAACACAACTGATAAACTACGTATACTTTACACATATATGTTTATAAATACATATTATAACACCCAGAGCACAGCCAACAATCATGCTCATCACATAAATGTCGACTGTACCGGGAACCTAATTCTAAGACCCTCAGCTCGGGATGCGGGTTTTTCGCAAGAGTTACCGCGGCCCTGGCATACAGGGACCTCCAATAGGAACATAGTGGGTTTTAGTCAGTAAGAGTCTGACACTCCCTCCAGCTGCACCCTCAGCGGGAGGGGTCATTTCATGATTTCACACGAAAAAAAAGACCCTCAGCTCGGCAGTCCGGCGTGGTTACCATTGCTACTCTCTCACGTTAAAACTGCTGAACGGATTTTGATGGAACTTGGCAGTCATATAGACTATACAACAGAGTGACATATCAGCTACTTTCAGATAGTAGTTCTTTTAAGATGCTGGTGAAACCGCAGGCGGAAGCTAGTAAGAAATAATATAATATTCCTCACACATTCACACAACGTCATCTAGTCCCAAACTAAGCAGAGCTCGTACTATGAGTACTAGACAACTGATAAACGTACTTATATACTTTTCTTTTGTAAATACATACATATTATACATAGGAACACCCAGACTAAGTCAAACACCCATGTTCATGCACACAAATGTTTGACTTATGCGGGAATCGAACCCGCGACCTCTAGCGTGGCAGGCAGGTACATTAACTACTACGCCATCTGGTCGTCTCTTATGCGCTTCTGACCTTGACCAAACAACACAAGTACTAACCAACAAATAACTTCAACATTTTATATTTCTAAAGAAATCAAAGGTTTTCCATATAACCCGTCTGGAAAGTCCCCAAAGGTTGAAAACTTAGAGCATCGAACCCACTGGAATCGCCATGAGGACAAATTTGTATGCGAGCCTGCCAATTTACGCTTGGGAGGCGAGACAAAGCAAGAAATAGTTAAATTAGTGTGTCCCGGCTGTCATTTGTACATCTTTGGCAGTCGTTACGGGTAGTCTACTCTAGTAAACTGACAATCATTTTGCCCAGGGTTGTGGAGGTCATATAGGCAGTCGCTCTATGTAAAAACAATAATACTCAGATGCATCCGGTTAAGATTAGAAGCTGACCCCAACATAGTTGGGAAAAGGCTCGGGAGATGGTCTCGTACAGTCGCCAGCACATTAAGCTACTACAATCTGTCAAATCTCCTTAATAGGTTTTCAACTTTATCGCTGAAGCATATGGTTCAAAGTTGATTGGTAAGTTTTTTACAAATTCGTAGTAGTAATATGTAGCTAGATTTGTGTGTTTATACATTTGGCGAAGGGGAAGGCAAGGATTAAAAAAGTCGTGGTGGCCTAGTGGTTAAAGCCTAAGACTAGCCTTTAAGTACGAGGGTGCGGGTTCGATTCCAGGTCAGGCAAGTACCAATGTAACTTTTCTAAGTTATACGTACTTTCTAAGTTTATTTATTACACCAATGACTGATTAAAGGTGAAGGAAAACATCTCGAGGAAACCTGGAGTATAGAGTCTGAAATCACCAACCTGCATTGAGCAAGCGTGGTGATTAACGCTCCGTGGGGGAGGAGGTCTGTGCCCAGCAGTGGGACAATAAAAAGGCTGTGATGATGATGATGAAGGCAAGGATACGACGTTTCCAGTTGTTTATGTGCTCTAAGTTTTAAAATGCGAATTCCATGAAATTCTAGCTATGACATTTCAATCGATGGAGTTGTTAATTATGTATAGAAACTGCAGCGTTTCCCATACCGCGATGCCATGTTTAATAATACCAAGAATGGGTGTAAAATAGTTTTAAAACAAGCCTACATTTCTCATCCATACTTTAGTAGGTTATTTATTCAAAAATTAATCATCTTTCATGAAGCTCCCTTTTTTATTTTCGTGGGAAATCATCAAGTGATCCCCTCCCGCTGAGGGTGCATCTGCAGGCTTAGCATGGCGATTCTATATCTATTCTGTCAATGTCAACATGTCTTCTGCCCGAGCATGGCGCGACCTGTCAACTCGCATATAATCACTTGTAAACTTATGTCTATCGAAGAAAAGAAAAATCTCTTTAAAAAAATTTTACGTCAATCTGTCACTTTTCTGTCATTATGTCAATTCCCCGGTAGACAAAACTTATTTCTACGGTTGCCATGCTAAGCCTGCTGGAGGGAGTGTCAGACTCCTACAGGCTAAAACCCACTATGTTCCTTCTAGAGTCCCTGTGTGCCAGGTGCACGGTAACTCTTGCGATCAACCCGCAGCCCAGGCAGACCTTGGCCCTAATGGGCCCTTCCTATATTGATGACATCTCTTCGAGGAGCGCGTGGAACAGAACGCGCCGCCGACACGGGCCTGTCGTCGTTATTTATTTATTTAGTATGTTATAAGTTAACATATAGTCCAAAGCACTTATAAGCATCAAAAAATACGAAAGGCCTTATCTAGAATTAATTTAAATCTATACTAATATTATAAAGCTGAAGAGTTTGTTTGTTTGTTTGAACGCGCTAATCTCCGAAACTACTGGTTCGATTTGAAAAATTCTTTCAGTGTTAGATAGCCCATTTATCGAGGAAGGCTATAGGCTATATACCATCACGCTAAGACACACGGGAGCGGAGTAGTAACCAAAGATGCGGGTGAAACCGCTGGGGACAGCTAGTTTATTATATAAGTGTACCAATCCGTCGGCAAATAGGTCTTATTCATTGTGCTGAGCAAGTATGTCCCCACAGACATTCATAAAGCAGCCTGGACTCTGGAAATTGGTGATTGATACAGTCGACATTTGTGTGATGAGCATGCTTGTTGGCTGTGGTCTGGGTGTTATAATAATGTATTTATGTAGATGTAAAGTATATGTAGTTTATCAGTTGTGTTGGCACCCATAACACAAGCTAATCAATAGGTTAACTTGGAGCTTACCGACTTAATTAATTAAATGTTATATCTAGGTAATATAAAAAGATAAAAAACATACCGATTTTTTCAAAAACGATACGAATCCATATCCTTTTGACTTCAACGTCTGGGGATCGCGAACCACGCGACAGTCACTGGAAAGAAAAAAATAATAAGTTATCAAGGAATATCCATATACATATAATAAAATCGTAGAAAAGTCAAAACTGTACATTGAATATTTTTTAAAAGAATAATAAGGTCGTGATCTAAAATAGATATCGAAGCCAAAATATAGTTTTTAGAATATTTAGCTGCGCAGGACATATTACAGTGCACGCACATTCGTGCGGACACAGGTGCACTCTCTATTCCCTCACTCTCATAGGCCGATGGGACGGCAATCCGACACGACCGGAGAGGGTTGCTTTATGAAAGTTTCTCAAAACCCACAAAGCGATTTCGGCCCGACCCGGGAATCGAACCCGAGACCCCGTGAGCAGCAGTCGCGCCTTGCGACCACTAGACCAACGAGGCAGTCAAATAATCAATAGCACCACAATAAAACATAACATGAGACAGAGAAAAAAAATATTTTTTTTTCTTCAAAGATTTTCACTAAGATAAAAAAATATGTACCCAACGACCGAGATATAAGCTAAGTACAAGATAAACCTCCTGGCAGCTTGGCTAGATGCACATACCCCATTTTTTGGCTTCAAGACAAAATATGAAGTATGTCACGAGGGTAGGTGCGGCGCGCCAGTGACAGCGGGCTCACAAGCTGAGCGGGTATCTTATTTATGTAAACAGTTTATGAGAACAGTATTTACTGAGAAGAAGGAACATCTATCATATATATGCGGATGCTATTATATATATTTGAACCATTGTTATCTACTAGCTAATATTTACGGCAAATATTGTAATATCTTTTCTGGAAATAAATACATTTATTATTAAAAAAAAAAAAAAATATATATTATTAAAAAAAAAATTTATCATCATCATCATCATCAGCCTATCGCAGTCCACTGCTGGACATAGGCCTCTCCAAGTGCACGCCACTGAGATCGATTTTCGGCTTCTCGCATCCAGCTCCTGCCAGCCGTCTTGCGCAAGTCATCACTCCACCGTATATATTTATATAAATTTAATAAAATCGTAGAAAAGTCAAAACGGTACATTGGATATTTTTTTAAAAGAATAATTGGGGCGTGATCTACAATCGATATAGAAGCCAAAAATATAGTTTTCAGAATTTTTGTCTGTTTGTCTGTATGTATGTCCGGGAATAAACTTAAAAATTACTTCAAATATGGTATGAATATAACTAAGAGGTCGGGTCAACATATAGGCTACGTCATTTCGCTAAATTCGTATATGTCATATACGAATCTCGCTGCAGGCTTAGCAAGGCGATTCTATCAAGAAAAGACAAAGCTCACATATAATCACTTCTAGACATTTTTTCAAAATATGTCAAAAGAAATCTGACGTCAGTCTGTCACTTTTCTGTCATTATGTAAATTCTCCGGTAGACAAAACTTGTTTCTACGGTTGTCATGCTAAGCCTGCTGGTGACATTTTAGTTCTTGCCTGAATATAAACATTTTGTTACGATTATGTTATGGCGATTATTACTTGCGATAGTCGCAGAGACATTCTCGAACCAGGTCTTAAGCATTAGCGGAATCTCACCGCTATCAGTGAGACCGTACCTTTTTGGCGCTAATCCAAGGCAGTTCGATTCTACATGTCTTGTCAAGACAGAGACGAGTCTTCACTTATTTCTTATTTACAAATGTCGATATTAGACATTGGAACCTTCTTGAGGAGTTGGGAGTATGAGAGCAGATGCCAAGTATTTTATATTACCAACGAATAAATGATAAATGATATTTATTTTGCAAATAGGTTGAAATCAACACTTTTACACGTCAACACATTTTTGTATAAAATAACGAGATGAGGTCGGCATTTCCTAACTGACTGCCTTGAGAAGAAACGCCGAAACAAACTCAAGGGTCACAGTCTCTTTTAAAGTCCAGACATAAAAAGAGATTACATACTAAAGTATGGATGAGCAATGTAGGCTTGTGTCTGAAATCAGCAGAAAGGACATTTGACAGTTGTCTACGGCGGCCGTTCTCTTTTGTGGAGATCAGCCAGCTGCGCAGGACATATTATAGTGCACGCACATTCGTGCAGACACAGGTGCGCTCTCTATTCCCTCACTCTAATAGTCCGATGGGACGCCAACTCGACACGACCGGAGAGAGATCAGGCGCAGGACCGACATTAATGTGCTCTCCGATGCACGGGTGCATCAATCGCCAACTTCCAGACTCCGGGCTGCTTTTGTGAGAGTTCCTTAGAACCCATAAAACTATTTCGGCTTGACCCTGAAATCGAACCTGAGACCCGGTGCACAGCAGTCGCGCTATGCGACTACTAGACTACTGTACTACGCATACGGCCAAATTACGATACATTTTAAATAATTCACAGAAATAGTTGATTTTCATTAAGAATTATATTTTGCTCTCTCTAATTATTGAATCTATCCTTTTCATTTCGCACGTGACGTCATTGACGTGTCTTTTGTTTCAATTTAAACATTCGAATATGTGTTTCTATCTCTTTCCTATCAATCATTTATCCTTCTCATTTCGCGCGTGACGTCATTGACGTGTCTTTTGTTTTAGTTTAAACATTCGAATAGGGATTTCTATCTCTTTTTTATCTATCAATCTGTCCCTTTCATATCGTGCGTGACGTCACTGGTATGTCGTTTGTTTTGATTTAAAAATTCGGATATAATGATTTTATCAGAATTATATTATTTCATTTCTTTCTTATTAACTAATTTATCCCTTTCATTTCGCGCGTGACGTCATTGACGTGTGTTTTGTTTTAGACTAAATATTCGAATCATGGATTCAATATTATGATTCGCATAGGTATTTTTTATCTCTTTCTTATCAATTATCTATCCCTTTCATTTCGTGCGTGACGTCATTGACGTGTGCTTTGTTTTTGTTTAATAATTCGAAGAAGAAGATGGTCACCAATCCACGGACCGAATACGCCAAGCGAGGCTATACCTTATGATCGATCGATCCATGTGGCTGTTACTTAGCCACGAGGACACAGGTGCACTCTCTATAATATATGGATGGAATAGAGTCTATGAGATTCTATGAGAGTGATGGAATAGAGTCTATTCCATCACTCTCATAGTCCGATGGGACGGCAATCCGACACGACCGGAGAGAGATCACAAGCAGGCCGACATTTACGTGCTCTCCGATGCACGGGTGTATCAATCACCAACTTCCAGACTCCGATTGCTTTATGAAAGTTTCTCAAACGTAATTTGGGGAATCGAACCCGAGACCCCGTGCACAGCAGTCGCGCCTTGCGACCACTAGATCAACGAGCCAGTCAACCTATATTCACAGTGACCTATAGTCACTTATTCGCTGCCGTACACACGACTGCTTCAAGCCGTCGACTGCTCGAGCGGTCGCAAGGCATACACCGATTGCTCGAGCCTTTGACTGCGCTAAAGCAGTCGACAGCTCTCTGACCTCTAGAAACGACTCTGCTGGCAACATCTCGAGGAAACTTGGATTATGAAGTTAGAAATCACCAATCCAATCCTTCTCTGTGTGTGAGGAGGCCTTTGCCCAACAGTGGGAAGGCTGATGATGATTATTTAAGTTTTGTATTGGACAATCACTAGATGGACACCGCTTCAAACCAGAGGGTTTCTCAAATAATTTGAGATTGGACTTGTTTTTGTATAAATCTAGTTCTTCAAACCTAACAGACAGACATGAGTTGCTTGCTTGGGAGTTTGTTCCACCATTTCTTCTTCCCAGCGAGAACACATAGGAAGTGGTAAAAAGCGTGTTGGGGGCTGTCTCTTGTTTTGACGTTCGTACAATTTGGCGAATGTGATGGTAAATTTAATAAAATATGTTATTGTTTTCATGACTTTTTTGTGGTAAACATGATCCTTAGCATGTACTAGATGACCTGTAAAAATATGGTGCACTAGTTTTGTTAGACCTTATATATTATTATACTAAAAGGAAATATTTGTTTATTTGGATTGAAGGCTCCGAAACTACTTGACAGATTTGAAAAATTCTTTCACTGTTGGCTACACTATCACCGGGGATAGTGTGTAAGTTCCCCGGTGTCGAGAGAGAAATAGCTAGTTAGCTAAGGCCCGCCGCCGACTGCAACTTTTTGTCACTTAGTCAAGTGCAATGAAAACTGTATTGAGTGCGCTCATTATGGTGACGTGATAATACGGTGACAAATAGTTGCATCGGCAGGCAACACCGGTGACTGGTGACTTTTTGTCACTCGGCCGGTGAATTTTCCTTTACTTTCCGTGTATATAGAATGCACTCAGTAGTTTTTTTCAATTTAATTTTTCTTCTACGTATTTCAAGAGCACAAATCACGGCAACCTCGTTGAATTCCATTACAAAAATGAACGCGATTTGTTACCCAAGAACAGATTCAGTGAGCGCATGGTGGGTGACAGCAGGTGACAGCAGCAGGCTTAGCATGGCGATTCTATATCTATTCTGTCAAGAAAAGATAAAGCTCTTTCTGTCAATGTCAACATGTCTTCTGCCCGAGCATGGCGCGACCTGTCAACTCGCATATAATCACTTGTTATTTCCATCGAAGAAAAGAAAATTTTCTTCAAAAAATTTCAAAAGAAATCTTACGTCAATCTGTCACTTATCTGTCATTATGTCCATTCTCCGGTAAACAAAACTTGTTTCTACGGTTGTCATGCTAAGCCTGCTGGAGAAGTTACAGTCGGCGGCGGGCCTAATCAAAGGAGTAGGTGTACTTACGAAATCTCGCCAAAAGGAGCGAAGGCATCTCTGAGGCTCTGCGTCTCAATTTCAGGACTCAAGTCACCGACGAAAATGTGGTAATGTTCTGTAACAAGGAAAAAAATGATATTTTAGCTTTTATATTCTTCAGGTAACTAAAAAATAATAAAGTGAAGATTGTCGGCTACGGCGGCCGTTCTTTTTTATGGAGATCAGCCAGCTGCGCAGGACATATTATAGTGCACGCACATTCGCGCAGACACAGGTGCACTCTCTATTCCCTCACTCTCATAGTCCGATGAGACGGACATCCGACACGACTGGAGAGAGATCACAAGCAGGACCGACTGCAACGTGCTCTCCGATGCACGGGTGAATCAATCATCAACTTCCAAACTCCGGGCTGCTTTATGACAGTTTTTCAATACCCACAAAGCGATTTCGGCTCGACCCGAGAATCAAACCCGAGACCCCGTGCACAGCAGTCGCACCTTGCGACTGTTAGACAACGAGGCAACGAGGCAGTCGAAAATAAAAGTCGTGTTGGCCTAGTGGTTAAAGCACCAGCCGCTTAAGTACGAGTGTGCGGGTTCGATTTCATGTCAGGGAAGTACCAATGCAACTTTTTTAAGTTATACGTACTTTCTAAGTATATCTTGGACATCAATGACTGATTAAAGGTGAAGAAAAACATCTCGAGGAAACCTGGACTATAAAGTCTGAAATCACCAACCTGCATTGAGCAGGCGTGGTGATTGACGCTCAATCCTTCTCTGTGTGAGAGGAGGCCTGTGCCCAGCAGTGGGACGATAAAAAGGCTGATCACGTAGAAGTTACAAACAAACAAACTTGCATTCGCAATTTATAATATTAGTGAGCTAGCTAAAAGTAAATAAATCATTGCAATTAATTCTACTCTGAGAAGTTTGCTACGCCGTAGCCCGTAGCTCGCTGTAACTACGCCGAACTACGGCGTAGTACATTGCAAGTTTTGATATTTAATAATTTACTAGTAGTTTAAGAGGAGCTCGTGGCTAAGTAACAGCCACACGGGTCGATCGATCATAAGGTTAAGCAACGCTTGGCGCGGTTGGTCCGTCGATGGGTGACCATCTTGTCATGACGAGTTCCTCCGTGTTTCGGTAGGCGCGTTAAATTGGTGGGTCCCGGCTGTCATTTGTACATCCTAGTCAGAAAGCAGAAAGTCTGCCAACCAGTCTTACCAAGGGGTATCGGGTTGCCCAGGTAACTGGGTTGAGGAGGTCAGAAAAGCAGTTGCTCCACGTAAATCACTGGTACTTAGCTACACCCGGTTCAGACTGGACGCCGACCCCAACATAGCTTGGGAAAAGGCTAGGCAGATGATGGTTGTTTTAATGACTTTTCTTGTTACACATGATCCTTAGCATGTACTAGATGATCTGTAAAAATCTGGTGCACTAGTATTCATCTCCCGAGCCTTTTCCCAACTATGTTGGGGTCGGCTTCCAGTCTAACCGGATTTGGCTGAGTACCAGTGTTTTGCAAGGAGCGACTGCCTATCTGACCTCATCAACCCAGTTACTCGGGCAACCTAATACCCCTTGGTTAGACTGGCGTCAGACTTACTGGCTTCTGACTACCCGTAACGACTGCCAAGGATGTTCAATGACAGCCGGGACCTACAGTTTAATGTGCCATCCGAAACACAGTCATATTTGGCGTCCAAGATATACTTAGAAAGTACATACAAACTTATAAAAGTTGCATTGGTACTTGCCCGACCTGGAATCGAACCCACGCCCTCATGCTTGAGAGGTTGGCTCTTCAACCACTAGGCCATATGGTGCCCAAGTATTGTTAGACCTTATTATTTTTTCTTTACTTACAAAATATTTCTACTCTTTATTAAAATCACAATATTTCTTCAACGTTAGTAATGTACACAAAATCGGTCAAGTGTGAGTTGTTGATTCAGTACCAGTTCTGTTGGTAAAATAATATTATACTTGAATCAGAAACTTTGTAAATATGTATGTATGGTTTGTAAATTATGTTTATCTAGTATATAATGTTATTGACAAGTAACTAATAGTTTCCCGTGGTCGCACTCGAGCTAAAATAGCGTTATTTCTATTCCCGGGTCGGGCTGAAAACGCTTTATGGGTTTAACAGACTTTCATAAAGCAGCCTGGAGTCTGGAAGTGGGTGATTGATACACCCGTGCATCGGAGAGCACGTTAATGTCGGTCCTGCGCCTGATCTCTCTCCGGTCGTGTCGGATTGCCGTCCCATCGGACTATGAGAGTGAGGGAATAGAGAGTGCACCTGTGTCCTCGTGGCTAAGTAACAGCCACACTTATTGATCGATCATAAGGTATAGCCTCGCTTGGCGTGTTCGGTCCATGGATGAGTGACCATCTTGTCATGACGAGTTCCTCCGTGTTTCGGAAGGCACGTTAAATTGGTGGGCCCCGGCTGTCATTTGCACATCTTTGGCAGTCGTTACGGGTAGTCAGAAGGTAGAATGTCTGACGACTAGGCTTACTAAGAGGTATCGAGTTGCCCAGATAACTGGGTTGAGGAGGTCAGATAGAAGGAGAGAGTAAAACACTGGTACTCAGCTGCATATTGTTAAGACTAGAAGCTGACCTCAACAAAGCTTGGGAAAAGGCTAGGCAGATGATGATGTAGAGGTTATACAAACTGACAAACAAACATCTTTGCCATATTACTTACTTATACATGTATATAATATGAATAATATGTACGTAAGTTGATATATTGAACTGAGCCGAAGGGCAAGCAATCAATAATAGAGTATCTTGGGACCGAATTCAATTTGAAGAATATATAATAATATGTACATACATATATTGTAAATATACTATAATAATATGTATATGTACATTATTGTTAATACATTTTCGACTCAAATTGAATGTATTATTTGCAAATCATCCCATCTGACTAGTTTTTTCCCAAGCTATGTTGGGGTCGGCTTCCAGTCTAATTGGATGCGGATGACTACCAGTTTGTTTTGATTTGTGTGATGAGCATGATTGTTGGCTGTGGTCTGGGTGTTATAATATGTAGTTTTAAATATGTATGTGTAGTTTATTAGTTTTGTTGACACAAGCTAATCAATAGCTTACCATGGGGCTAACCGACCGTGTGTGAAAAGGTGTCCCGATAATATTACTAGTTCACCATCATCTCCCGAGCCTATTCCCAATTATGTTGGGGTCGGCTTCCAGTCTAACCGGATTTAGCTGAGTACCAGTGTTTTACAAGGAGCGACTGCCTATCTGACCTCCTCAACCCAGTTACCCGGGCAACCCAATACCCCTTGGTTAGACTGGCATCAGACTTACTGGCTTCTGACTACCCGTAACAACTGCCAAGGATATATTATTAATATTTTTACAAAATCATCTATAAAGAGAGACTTCACAACACACACAAAATATTTCATTTTTTTTATCACATTTTTTTTAATTAGTGAACAATCGTTATAGCTTTGGGTACTTTCTACCCCTAACCCGCGTGTGATACGAGGCGGGTCGCTATGACCTCGATTATTTAACATGAATGTACAATAACCACGCGACGGGCAAAGTGTTAATTAGCACGAAAAAAAAAATGTTTATAGTGGTATTTAGGTATGGTGGGGAAGCCTTTAGTCCAATCCCACTGCTGGGCATAAGCCTCAAACTCAAACTCAAAAACTCAAACTCAAACTCTCATATGGAGAAGGATTGAGCGTTTATCACTACGATAGCGCAATAACCCGCATTGCTTATCATCATCATCATCACACCCTTTTTATTGTCCCACTGCTGGGCACAGGCCTCCTCTCACACGGAGAAGGATTGAGCGTTAATCGCCACGCTTGCTCAATGCGGGTTGATGATTTCAGACTTTATAGTCCATGTTTCCTCGAGATGTTTTCCTTCACCTTGAATCAGTCATTGGTATTTTAAATATTACATAGAAGGTATATATAACTTCGAAGAGTTACATAGGTACTTGACCATCAAGCTTAGCATGGCGATTCTATGTCTATTCTATCAAGAAAAGACAAAGCTCTTTCTATCAATGTCAACATGTCTTCTGCCCGAGCATGGCGCGACCTGTCAACTCGCGTTTCTATGAAGACAAACACATTCCATAACAACGGAGAAGTAGATAGTGATGTAGTCATTCTGCGTATACTACGATGAATTTACGTTTAGTTATCCAAAAAACTGTGTCAAATGCACTATTTTTAAAATCGGCATGCTCGGAGTTGTATACTTATGTCGGTCGAAGAAAAGAAAATAATCTTTTCTACGTGTCAAAAGAAATCTTACGTCAATCTGTCATTATGTCCATTCTCCGGTTGACAAAACTTGTTTCTACGGTTGTTATGCTGAGCCTGCTAGATTCGAACCCGCATACTCATACTTGAGAGGCTGGTGCTTTAACCACTAGACCACCAGAACTTCTAAATAGGATCACAAAAATTATAATTTTTTTTTATGGCCGCAAAGGTGTATTTCCACCGAGGGGCTTGCTACCCCATTCCCACTATATTAGGGGGTAACATTTCTTCATCCTTTTAGTCCACTCATGGGAAATAGATCGTGATGGCTTAGTAGTTAAAGAGCCAACCTCTCAAGTATGAGGGCGTAGGTTCGATCACAGGTCAGGCAAGTACCAATACAATTTTTCTAAGTTTGTATGTACTTTCTAAGTATATCTTGGACATCAATGACTGTGTTTCGGATGGCACGTTAAACTGTAGGTCCCGGCTGTTGTTGAACATCCTTGGCAGTCGTTACGGGTAGTCAGAAGCCAGTAAGTCTGACACCAGTCTAACTATAGGGTTGCCCGGGTACCTGGGTTGAGGAGGTCAGATAGGCAGTCGCTCCTTGTAAAACACTGGTACTCAACTGAAACCGGTTGGACTGGAAGCCGACCCCAACATAGTTGGGAAAAGGCTCGGGAGATGATGAGAAATAGGTCGTGATGTTGCCATGGCAACCGATAAACATTTGTAAAGTTATCTTCTAAATCTTGGGCATATTTTGCTTGTTAACCGATTTCTAAAGAGGAGCTCGTGGCTAAGTAACAGCCGCACGGGTCGATCGATCATAAGGTTAAGCAACGCTTGGCGCGCTCGATCCGTGGATGGGTGACTTTGTCATGGCAAGTGCCTCCGTGTTTCAGAAGACACGTTAAATTGATGGATTCCGACTGTCATTTGTACATCTTTAGTTGTTGGTCGGTTAGATATAGTGTGAAAATGAGAACCTCCTTTTCTTGAGTCGGTTAAAACACTAAAACCTTCATGAATATAACAATTACTTTTCCGAAAATCACAGAGAAATTGGAAATTGGTTCAGCCGAATACGAAAAAATCGCGGACAAACGTTCGTACCTAATTACAGGTCAAAAAGAGAACCTCCTTTTTTAAAGTCGGTTAAAAATCAATTTATGGTGTTGACCTACGTAGATAGATACCTACTACAATAATATTATTAGGGCTCCGTATATTTCTCTTGTATTTTTTATTTTTCTTTTAAAATAAAACAAAAAACAATTGCGTACTGATCTTAGTCCTTCGATCTCAAGCTCGTTTCTTTTTGATGCTGGCAACTCGCAGTTCAGCCTAGGAGGCTGTTTACTGCTTAACCGGATTGTTTATTAAAACATTACAATATTGGTCTATACTAATCGCGGACAGCAAATGTTTGCGACTTCTAATTTGACGACAACGCCATCTATCGAGCACGTAAGAAGCTTTCAAAATGTTACTCGCAACCATAGGCATAGAACAACAAGAAAAAAAAACATGAATGTATTTTTCTTTATTTTACAATACATAATATTACATTATTAAACAGTATTTTCTTTAATTTTACCACGAAAACTAACCTAAATAAATATAACATTAAGTTTGAAACTTCGTCCTAAACAAACAGTGTGCCCAGTGGTGCATATTGAGAAAATCACGGGCCAAAATTGTACAAAATAAAAAAAAAAGCTTGAAAATCAACCAATTGACAAGCGTCCTGCAATTTCCCCAGTGTGCAAAATTACGTGAATCAGATCAGAAAAAATATTTGAAAGTTTTTTTTTTGTTTTTTGTCCGCGCTGTTGTTTCAACTCAGTGGGCGTTTATTTTGTTTGTATATCATTATTTTTTGGCTTCAAAGAACGAATCTTTTTCCACGTGTATGTTGGGGTCGGCTTCCAGTCTTAACTGGATGCAGCTGAGCACAAGTGTTTTACGTGGAGCGACTGCCTGTCTGACCTCCTCAATCCAATTACCCGGACAACCCAATACTACTTGGTAAGACTGGTTGTCAGACTTTATGGCTTCTGACTACCCCTAACGACTGCCAAATATGTACAAATGACAGCCGTGACCCACCAATTTAGCGTGCCTGCAGAGTCATTGGTGTCCAAGATATACTTAGAAATTACATACAGAGACCTGGAATCGAACCCACGCACTCATACTTGAGAGGTTGGCTCCTTAACCACAAGGCCACCACGACTTCTACCATATGCAAAAACATATCAGTAATCTATACATATAATAAAATCGTAGAAAAGTCAAAACTGTAAATTGAATATTTTTTAAAAAGAATAATTGGGGCGTGTTCTACAATCGATATCGAATCCAAAAATATATGTAGTTTTTACAATTTTTGTCTGTTTGTCTGTATGTATGTCCGAGATAATCTCAAAAAGTACTGCATGGATTTGCTTCAAATTTGACATGAACATAACAAAGAGGTCGGGTCAACATATAGGCTACATATTATCACGCTATCACCTACAGGGGAACAGCTGTCAATCATTATTCTATTATCTTGCTACTCTAATGCCCACGCGGACGACGTCGCGGGTAACTTTAAAGATTTCTAATCCATCAAATCACGGAATTCCCTCAGATCTTCACACGTAATCCGTCCGTAGTATACATGCGTTAGGGAGACATGTATTGTCATGTATTGGGGTCAGCTTCCCCGTGACATTACATAATTAAGTACCTATTTACATAACAAGGAGACAGGTGACATAGCACGGAGCTTAAGGTGTTTCAGACTTGCTGTTTTTTAAAGAAAATAGAACAGAAATATATGATGATGGCGTCCAGACCTATTGTCAGCTACAGCGGCCGTTCTCTTTAATGGAGATCAGCCAGCTGCGCAGGACATATTATAGTGCCCAAGCATTCGCGCAGATACAGGTGCACTCTCTATTCCCTCAATCTCATACTCCTATGGGACGGCAATCCGACACCACCGGAGAGAGATCAAAGTAGGACCGACGTGCTCTCCGTTGCACTAGTGTATAAATCACCAACTTCCAGACTTGCTTTATGAAAATTTCTTAAGACCCACAAAGCGATTCGACCCGACCTGGGAATCGAACCCGAGACCCCGTGCACAGCAGTTGAGTTATGCGACTACTAGACCAACGAGGCAATCATACAGAATAACAGAAGGTACAGAACAAAAAAGTCAAATTTTCACAAATAAGAAAAAAACTGAATCTTTGATATTTAAAAACTTGAGGGACGCCACGTGTAAAATCCAGTCGTATAAATAATCGTTAGAATAGACAAATATATAATATTTCTCACACATTCACACAACGTCATCTAGTCCCAAACTAAGCAGAGCTCGTACTGTGGGTACTAGACAACTGATAAACGTACTTATATACTTTTCTTTTGTAAATACATACATACATATTATACATATAAACATCCAGACTAAGTCAAACACCCATGTTCATGCACACAAATGTTTGACTTATGCGGGAATCGAACCCGCGACCGTGGCAGGCAGGTTCACTAACCACCAGGCCATCTGGCCATACATCGATAAAGAGTTTTTAATACATTACCAAACGAACCTAGTCATTATCCTTTGTGGTATCGAAATAATGGTTTACATTCGGACAATGCGAAACATATGATTATGTAAATTGAAATAGCTATTACTTAAAGTCATATAAATGAAGCAATAGGTATGGAGAAACATTCCTTTTCTTTATTTACCCATAATAGAGGTATGTATTGGCAGCTGATTATCAAACTGTTTGGGATTATTGAACTGGGGAGTTTGTTGCGCCACTTCTTCTTCCCAGCAAAAACACATAGGAAGTGGGTGAAGGGTGGGCGTTTTGGGGGCTGTCTTTTGCAGTTTTTGACCTTCAAAAAGTGCTGTTTTGCAGCCATGTTTGAATTGATTTTGAGTTTTTTTTTGAGTTTTTTCATCATCTGGATCTGCAGGCCCAGCATGACAACAGTAGAAACTAGTTTTGTCTAGCGGAGAATGGACATAATGACAGAGAGGTAAGTGACAGGTTGACGTAAGATTTCTTTTGACACGTAGAAAATATTTTTTTCTTTTCTTCGACCGACATAAGTATACAAGAGATTATATGCGAGTAGACAGGTCGCGCCAACCCGCATTAAGCAAGCGTGGTGATTAACGCTCGATCCTTCTCCGTGGGAGAGGAGGCCTGTGCCCAGCGATGACGATAAAAAGGCTGTGATGAGGTCGCGCCATGCTCGGGCAGAAGACATGTTGACATTGACAGAAATAGCTTTGTCTTTTCTTGATAAAATAGACATAGAATCGCCATGCTGAGTCTGCTGGCTCCCCTACCACGAGACCTTACAAGCCTTCCTTCACCATTTTTCAGTTCTTAGACGATTTTGGTAAGTACTCACCGGGATATTTGCACATTATTTTCTTGTTAAAAAAGCCTTTTAGTCACAGTAATATTTTACTTGTGAGAACCTATATTTTAGCAAAAATTTAGCCTTACAAAAACTTGAAAACGTTCCCTCCTCCTTGAAATTGACAAAACTTATGAAAGCGCCATCTATTGTCGGGCGAAAGAAACTCTAGTCAAGTCTGTTTAAGGCGCCACTAAATACGAAATGGCGTCTTGGGAAATGTGTATTTGAATAAAATATCAAGTCTTTAACAAAATTCGGAAGTTGAGCCGTTTTCTTTTCGTATTTTTTTATGGCTGTTTAAAAGTTTAGGCTTTATTACATTGGAGTTTGATAGTTAATTGTTACAAATGTGTTTTTGTATCGCAGTGAGTTTCGGGAGACGGATTACGGGTCCAAGTTTTTATTGGATGAGTTCAATGAACTTTTGACAGTTGGTTTACATACGTATCTTCAAATCGTGTTAGTTAAGATTTTATTGTGTTTGTAAACACATGGTGATCGGATGGTTGGATACATCATCATCATCACAGTCTTTTCATCATCCCACTGCTGGGACTGCTTCCTCTCCCACGGAGAAGGATTGAGCGTTGGTGATTTCGGACTTTATATTCCAGGTTTCCTCGAGATTATTATATTCGATCACTAATTATAGCAATATGGTGGTTGACAACTAGTCAAATTCAATACTTTTATAGAACTGTTAAAAACGGTTACTCTCTATGCAATTTGTATGAGAGTAAGAACTATGACGTCACAGATTTTTCACATCAAGCCTTATAATTATTTTGCTTAAGTTGTCATTAAAAAAATTACATTTTTTTCCCTTCAAAACGATATTTTTTTTCCTTCAAAACGATAAATGAAAGTGACATTATTTTAAGATGCTTTACCAAATTAATATCGTAAAGGATTTTATTTTTGACCTAGTCAACTACCCGATTGTTTTTGTATAACTTTAATAGATGCCAAGTTATTGTTTCAAAGACACTAGTAGCCATTTTGTTTCCTTTGCTCGGCTATAAAATACTTTCTTTTTGTACGAAGTCAAGCGTAAAGATATATAAAAGATAGCTTATCTTTAGACAAAAGTTTTAAGTTACAAACTTTTAATCTTTTTTACGCTCAAATGGGACTGTTTTCCTTAATTTTTTAAAGATAAAATTCAGTGTCTTCTACTGATGATCTGCCTAGCCTTTTCCCAAGCTATGTTGGGGTCGGCTTCCAGTCTTAACGGAAAGCAGCTCAGTACCAGTGTTTTACGTGGAGTGGCAGCCTATCTGACCTTTTCAATCCAGTTACCTAGGAAACCCTATACCCCTTGACTGAACTTTACAAACCAACAAAAATATCGATATTTTTAATATAACATAATGTTACTGTTTCATCATTATTTGCCTAGTCTTTTCCTGCTTCTATATTTATGTACTTTCAAAGTATATTTTGGACACCAAAGACTGATTAAAGGTGAAGAAAAACATTTCGAGGAAACCTGGACTATAAAGTCTGATATCACCAACCCACACTGAGCAAGCGTGGTGATTAACTTTCAATCCTTCTCTGTGTGAGAGGAGGCTTGAGCCAAACAGTGGGACGATAAAAAAACTGTAGGCGCAAGTGTCTTCTTACGAGGGAACTCCTCAACGCTTAGGAGTATAGATACCAGATTATTTTTGTTTTGTTAATAACATTCAAGATACACAGATTAAATAAATATTAGTTAGTGAGTACCTTGAACAGACAAGCCGTGTTGGGTCCACGGATGGCCGGATCGGCGCATATCCTCCCATCCTGGGTGAGAAATAACTAGAATATTATATCAACTTGCATACACACATTTACTAAAGACTAAAACATTCAAACTAGCTAGGACACAAGTATCATGCTTTGGGATTGGAAACCTTACTGTTAATATATAGAGTTCAATTTTGATTGCCATTTTATAAGTGGGTGTTTTTTGGAATAGAGAGCTTATGATATTGACTTAAAGTTGAGTTTTAATTGATTTAAAGATATTTAAATAATAATTATTAAAAGAACCCTGCCATTTTCAGTTTTTTGGCTAACTAAAACGTAAACTCATCGTAGTATACGCAGAATGACTACATCACTATCTACTTCTCCGTTGCTATGGAATGTGTTTGTCTTCATAGAAACGCGAGTTGTCAGGTCGCGCCATGCTCGGGCAGAAGACATGTTGACATTGACAGAAAGAGCTTTGTTTTTTCTTGATAGAATAGATATAGAATCGCCATGCTGCTCCGCAGATAACAAAACACATTGAACGCAGATCGATACAAATCCGCCATTTTCTTCTATCAAGATAAACCCCGAAAGAATATTATTAAATTACATTTGTCCAAAAACAAAATTAAGGACTTCTCTATGTATACAGATATACATACCTATATATATGTATATAATAATGTATACAAATATACAAATTCTGTGTCCTTATCTTGTATATAATTTCAATTAAATTGTCTCTCTGTAGCAAGTATTTGTAAGGGTCCGGGGTTTAAGTCATACGCTTATAGCGATTAGGTCAAAAGAGGTATTAATAATGGAATTTAGAAATATCTTTATTAATATTAAGGACCAAACATGTTGTTTCTTGTTATTGCTTTGTTCTGAGGACTGTGTTTCGGATGGCACGTTAAACAGGTCCCGGCTGTCATTGAACATCCTTGGTAGTCGTTACGGGTAGTCAGAAGCCAGTAAGTCTGACGCCAGTCTAACCAAGGGGTATTGGGTTGCCCGGGTAACTGGGTTGAGTAGATCAGATAGGCAGTCGCTCCTTGTATAATACTGGTACTCAGCTAAATCCGGTTAGACTGGAAGCCGACCCCAACATAGTTGGGAAAAGGCTCGGGAGATGATTTGTTTTGAGGGCACGGTAGTGTTCCAGCCAAGTCTCCAGCAGAGCGGTCTATTATTCTTCTTATCTCATCAACTGTGTACATAAACTTAAATAATGTCGTGGTGGCCTAGTGGTTAAAGCAACCGCATGTCAAATACGAATAAGCAGTGTGCGGGTACGATTCCAGGTCTAACAATTACCAATGCAGCTTTTCCAAATTATATGTACTTTATTAGTTTATCTTGGACATCAATGACTGATTAAAGGTGAAGGAAAACATCTCGAGGAACCCTGGACTATAAAGTCTGAAATCACCAACCCGCATTGAGCAAGCGTGGTGATTATATAACGCTTTGCTTTCGTGGAATATCATCAAATGATCGCTCCCGCTGACGGAACAGCTGGAAGGAGTGTCAGGCTCTTACTGACAAAAACCCAATATGTCCCTTCTGTAGATATTTGCGGGCAGCGGTAAATTTTGCGAACAACCCGCAGCCTCGGAAGATGGGTATGCACGCTCAATCCTTCTCTGTGTGAGAGGTCTGTGCCCAGCAGTGGGACGATAAAAAGGCTGATCTTCTATACTAATATTATAAAGCTAAAAAGTTTGTTTGTTTGTTTGAACGCGCTAATCTCAGGAACTACTGGTTCAATTTGAAAAATTCTTTCAGTGTTAGATAGCCCATTTATCGAGAAAGGCTATAGGCTATATACCATCACGCTAAGACACACGGGAGCGGAGCAGTAACCAAAGATGCGGGTGAAACCGCTGGGGACAGCTAGTGATGTTATAAATGAAATAAAGAATATAAAATCGCTAACCGCTTATGACCTGATCCCCACAAACCAGCGAACCATGTCAGGGCGTACATTTCGTTCGTATTTTTTTCTTAAAGCTTTTGTTTTTTTAATGTTTCGCTGCGAATCTCTTCTTTGACAAAGGCACAGCGGATTTGTGCCTTTTCTCTTCTAAAAGGCACAGCCTTATACGAGGCCATTTAAGGCGCAGGCGCGAAAACGATGCGGTTTTTTTTCTTTGAGAATACAAGGTGAAATGTGTTATGTTTTTTTTTTTTGAGTATACTTCTGCGTTTTTTTTTCGTTTATGCGTTTTATGGGGTGATTTGGGTCGGGTCTGTGGGCGGTGAGTTTGGTTGGCTCATCAGCCGTACGTCTAAGGACGACAGGCCCGTGTCGGCGGCGCGTTCTCTTCCACACAATCCTCGGAGAGATGTCAGCCTCACGAGGGGCCCATTAGGGCCAGGGTCTGCCTGAGCTGCGCGTTGTTCGCAAGAGTTACCGTACACCTGGCACACAGGGACCTCCAGAAGGAACATAGTGGGTTTTAGTCAGTAAGAGTCTGACACTCCCTCCAGCTGCACCCTCAGCGGCAGGGGTCATTCGGTGATTTGGGTGTTGATTTCTGTGTTAGGTATGAGATGTGTTTTCTGAGTGCGGAATGATCAAATGACCCCTCCCAATGTGGGTGCAGCTGGAGGGAGTGTCAGACTCTTACTGACTAAAACCCAATATGTTCCTTCTGGAGGTCTTTGTGTGCCAGGGCCAAGGTAACTTGCGGATAATCTCGCGACTCAAAAAGATGCTTACAACGTGGTGGTTCGAAAGAGTTACCGTGGCCCTGGTTGACCTCGTACAGGAGAATCAGAGGTAGGCTTGATTCCGTGAAAGTCTAACACCAGCTCAGAGTCTGGAAGTTGGTGATTGATACACCCGTGCATCGGAAAGCACGTAAATGTCGTTTCTGCGCCTGATCTCTCTCCAGTCGTGTCGGATTGCCGTCCCATCTCATAGTTTTATCCGGAATTATTTGGAGTTCTTCTGCAGTCTCAGCATGACAACCGTAGAAACAAGTTTTGTCTACCGGAGAATGGATGAAAGAAATGTGGCTTTTCTTCGACCGACATAAGTCTACAACGCCGAGCATGCCGATTTAAAAAAATAGTGCATTTGACAATTTTTGTTGGCTAACTTAACGTAAACTCATCGTAGTATACGCAGAATGACTACATCACTATCTACTTCTCCGTTGCTATGGAATGTGTTTGTCTTCATAGAAACGTGAGTTGACAGGTCGCGCCATGCTCGGGCAGAAGACATGTTGACATTGACAGAAAGAGCTTTGTCTTTTCTTGATAGAATAGATATAGAATCGCCGTGCTGATCCCGCTAGGGTGTAGGTATAACCACGGATTCATAATATAACCAAAGTTAATAATATACGGATGTTAAGTAAATATTCCTTATAATTAACAAAGATTTGGATTTTCCATACAAATGTCTAATTACTTAGGATCTCATTATACATATTTCTATTAATAATAAAGCTTAATTGAGTTTAAGCAAATTAGCGTGTCTAATATATAATTCAATTTTAATTTAGACATTATTTTGGTTATACCAATATTATAGTTTGAATATTATTAAGAGCTGATAATGGATTCTTTTACTCTTTACAAAACTAGTGCACCATATTTTTACAGGTCATCTAGTACATGCTAAGGATCATGTTTACCACAAAAAAAGTTGAATGACCTAGTGGTCAACGATCGAGCGCCTTCATAGTGACCGGCGTTATGCGTACAATTTGGCGGCTGTGATGATAAATTTAATAAAATATGTTGTTGTTTTCATGACTTCTTTTGTGGTAAACATGATCCTTAGCATGTACTAGATGACCTGTAAAAATATGGTGCACTAGTATTGTTAGACCTTATAAATATAAATTACGTTTCACGTTATTTTTCCGCGATGGACTGCTAAACTACTTAAACTGTTTTAATCAAATTTGCACACCGTGTGCAGTTTGATGATAGTATAGCTTACATCTTAATTTATAGTCGCAATATTATTTTATTGCAAATTATTCGTCTATCTATTATTATAACAAAAACATTAACCACAGCAACGCGTGGCCCGGTCTGCTAGTAGCTATATATAATTTGTATTTCGGAAGGCACGTTAAATTGTTTGGTCCCGGCTGTCATTTGTACATCTCTGGCAGTCGTTACGGGTAGTCAGAAGCCAGAAAGTCTTGCTCGGCTAACTGGTTTGTGAAGATCAGATCGGCAGTCGCTCCATGTGGCACACTGGTAGTAATCTGCATGCATTTAGTCTGAAAGCCGTGTATGTTATTGGGAAACGGCTAGGCAGATGTGGGAACATATCATCACCTCGCGAGCCTTTTCCCAACTATATTGGGGTCGGCTTCCAGTCTAACCGGATTCAGCTGAGTACCAGTATTTTACATGGAGCGACTCCCTATTTGACCTCCTCAACCCAATACCCCTTGGTAAGACTGGCGTCAGACTTACTGGCTTCTGTCTACCCGTAATGACTGCCAAGGATGTTCAATGATAGCCGGGACCTACAGTTTAACGTGCCACCCGAAACACAGTCATTGGTGTCCAAGATATCCTACTACTATTATAAAGGCGAAAGTTTGTAAGTATGGATGTATGGATGTTTGTTACTCTTTCACGTAAAAACTACTAAATGGATTTGAAGGAAACTTTACCACAATATAGCTTATACATCAGAATAACACATAGGCTATAGCTTATATATCAAAACAACACATAGACTACTTTTTGTCGCGAAAATCGACATCTACGCGGGCGGAGCCGCGGGCGACCGCTAGTACTTAGATAAGGAAATAGGCACTTAGCCATATTAAATCGTTTTCTCAACGTAACCATGAGCCCCTTTTGAAATACAGAGTCTAAACTCCTTAGAAGATACTCCTTATTATAGAGGTGCCCGGGATTGCAGCTTAAATCCCGGCCCGAGCGCCCCTCTAGCGATTTAAGGGGATTCCATCCATCGATTGTACGGGAATTCAATTTGTACTACTCTATACCAGAATGGAACGTAAATAAATAATATCTATATATAAAAGTATGTGTGTGTGTTTGTACAGATTGTTTTTAAACCAACTAATCGACGAACCCTTTGGTGCAATGGTAAAACTTGCGAGCTGAGGGTCCTGGGTTCGACTCCCGGTACAGTCGACATTTGTGTGTTGAGCTACGCTTGTTGGCTGTGGTCTGGGTGTTATAATATGTATTTGTAAATATATATATGTAAAGTATATAATATGTATTTATAAATATATATGTGTGTAAAGTATATATATGTAGTTCATCAGTTGTGTTGGCACCCATAACACAAGCTAATCAATAGCTTACATTGGGGCTAACCGACCGAGTGTGAAAAAGGTGTCCCGATAACTTCCAAAAAAGAGGAGAGAGGAGATTCTCAATTCGGTCGGTATGTATTTGTTTATGTATATACACCGATTACTCTAGGTTTCTAGTCCGATTAGTGTGATTCTTAAATAATATTCCTCACACATTCACACAACGTCATCTAGCCCCAAACTAAGCAGAGCTCGTACTGTGGGTACTAGACAAATGATAAACGTACTTATATACTTTTCTTTTGTGAATACATACATATTATGTTCATGTACATTTACCCGGGCAACCCAATACCCCTTGGTTAGACTGGCGTCAGACTTACTGGCTTCTGACTACCCGTAACGACTGCCAAGGATATTCAATGACAGCCGGGACCTGCAGTTTAACGTGCCATCCGAAACACAGTCATTGGTGTCCAAGATGTGCTTAGAAAATACATACAAACTTAGAAAAGTTGCATTGGTACTTGCCTGACCTGGAATCGAACCCACGCACTCATACTTGAGAGGTTTTACTTTACCCACTAGGCCACCACGACTCTCCCGACGAAGGAAATGTTTTATATTCCTTAAATTATCGAGACGATAAATCGATCTTCGGGCCGAGAAACTCTCTGTCTAAATGAGCCTTAGGCTCCTTTAGCCTTGAGCTATATATGAAAGAAAATTTCACGAAAAATTGCACTCCCAAAGTGATTGCAAAGTCACCAGGAAAAAAATTGCTTCAATAACTTTTTAGCGAGGGAGGGTAGTCTAAAATTATAATTTTCTATCCTAACTCTACAGGTCAGAGGGGTCTTATATACCTGTAACGAAAATTTAATCCACCGTGAGCGCTTACTGGTTGCTACCCGGACACCCTGGCATTCAAATTTACACCTACACGTCATAGATTTAAGGTTTAAATTCCATTGGGAAAGTACACCCCTTGAAAATTTTGTTCCCTCAACCTTCATAGGAATTTAGTCTTCAAAGCTTAGACTATAAGGTTGGGTTTTCAATGCATGGTGCATGTTGGTGCGAGATATACAGTGTGAATTTTTTATGTCCTGACTTGGGGTATCTTAACCAACTCAGAAATTGGAAGTCATGTAATTTTCCTTGGCAATAGTTTATTTATGGCGTTTTAATGCTTTAGTTTAGCGTTTATTACAAAGCGCTGTTTTCTTGTTAGAGCTGGATGCGAGAAGGCGAAAATCGATCTCAGTGGCGTTCACTTGGAGAGGCCTATGTCCAGCAGTGGACTGCGATAGGCTGATGATGATGATGATGTACCTACTTGTTCGTGCGCTGTATTAATTTGCTAAAAGTATGTCATGCTTATTTTGATTTTGATAATAAAGTTCAAAGCGTTCGTCAGTTATATTATTTTTTACTATGCTTAAAAGAAAGAGGTAATTAGCTAGTAATTAACTAGCTGTTTCTCGCGGTGTCCAAGATATATTTAGAAAGTACATATAACTTAGCAAATTCACATTGGTGCTTGCCTAACCTGGTACCGAACCCGCACACTTATACTTGATAGGCTCGTGTTTTAACCACTAGGCCACCACGTTTCAAGAGAGATATAAAACTATAAAATCAAAGCAATAACTCCAAAAATTTAAAATCCAGCATCCAGAAGCGAACTGAATTTTAAATAATTTCGCATCAATAAAGAGCGAACCATTTCGGAGCCACCCTGTATAATATGTAAATTATAACATCAAGCGGCGCTCGGTTCGTTAAGCCATCCTTTTACCACCACCCTGTATAAGTGACGAGAGCTCGCGGAATCACCCTGTATGTGATAAAAACCTTTTTACTTAACATATAGAGTTAATAGTGTCGTTTATCGGAGGAGCTCGTGGCTAAGTAACAGCCACACGGGTCGATCGATCATAAGGTTAAGCAACGCTTGGCGCGGTCAGTCCGTGGATGGGTGACGCCTTGTCATAACGAGTTCTTCCGTGTTTCGGAAGGCACGTAAAATTGGTGGGTCCCGGCTATTATTTGTACATCTTTGGCAGTCGTTACGGGTAGTCAGAAGCCAGAAAGTCCGCATAGTCTCAAACTAAGCAGAGCTTGTACTATGGGTACTAGACCTACTACTTTGCTTTTGTAAATACATACATATTATACATAGGAACACCCAGACTAAGTCAAACACACATGTTCATGCACACAAATGTTTGATTTATGCGGGAATCGATCCCGCGACCTCTAGCGTGGCAGGCAGGTTCACTAACTACTATGCCATCTGGTCGTCCTTCCGAGCTTTTTCCCAACTATGTTGGGGTCGGCTTCCAGTCTCACCGGATTTAGCTGAGTACCAGTGTTTTACAAGGAGCGACTGCCTATCTGACCTCCTCAACCCAGTTACCCGGCAACCCAATACCCCTTGGTTAGACTGGCATCAGACTATCAGTGAATGACTGCCAAGGATGTTCAATGACAGCCCTGACCTACAGTTTAACGTGCCATCCGAAACACAGTCATTGGTGTCCAAGATATACTTAGAAAGTACATACAAACTTAGAAAAGTTGCATTGGTACTTGCCCGACCTGGAATCGAGCCCGCGCACTCATACTTGTGAGACTGCCTCGTTGTTCTAATGGTCGCAAGGCGCGACTGCTGTGCACGGAGTCTCGGGTTCGATTCCCGGGTCAGGCCGAAATGGCTTTGTGGGTTATGAGAAACTTTCATAAAGCAGCCTGGAGTCTGGAAGTTGGTGATTGATTCACCCGTGCATCGGAGAGCTTGTAAATATCGGTCCTGCTTGTGATCTCTCTCCGGACTATGAGAGTGAGGGAATAGAGAGTGGCTGATCTCCATAAAAGCGAACGGCCGCCGTAGCCGACAATCGGCCTGGATGCCATCATCATCATAATCATCACTTGAGAGGTTGGCTCTTTACCCTCTAGGCCACAACGGCATTGAAATTGTTTGGATAATAAATAAACAGCTATAATGTATGTATGTATGATGATCAAATATTTAAACCAGATGCGATGGCGGAGGGCAATATTAATACCGAACGGCTATTGTGGATAAAACATACATATATATGTGAATGTAAATATACATATATATAGGATTTAAACCGGCTTATCGCAACATTCATTAAAAATTTCTTTTGTTTTCGTATCACGATGTAATTTATAGGAGATAGCGATTTTTTTGCAACTGCAGGCTCAGCGTGACAACCGTAGAAACAAGTTTTGTCTACCGCAGAATGGACATAATGACAGAAAAGTGACAGTTTGAAGTAAGATTTCTTTTGACTCGTACAAAAGAAATGTTTCTTCTCTTCGACCGACATAAGTCTACAACCCCGAGCATGCCGATTTTCAAAATAGTGCATTTGACACATTATTTTGGCTAATTAAACGTAAATTCATCGTAGTATACGCAGAATGACTACATCACTATCTACTTCTCCGTTGCTATGGAATGTGTTTGTCTTCATAGAAACGCGAGTTGACAGGTCGCGCCATGCTCGGGCAGAAGACATGTTGATATTGACAGAAAGAGCTTTGTCTTTTCTTGATAGAATAGACATAGTATCGCCATGCTAAGCCTGCAGAAATCTTCAAATTAAAAAAAATTGCTACGGTGCTACATTCAGACAGAAACTATAACAATAATATTCCTCACACATTCACACAACGTCATCTAGTCCCAAACTAAGCAGAGCTCGTACTGTGGGTACTAGACAACTGATAAACATACTTATATACTTTTCGTTTGTAAATACATACGTCCTCCATGGTCCAAAGTAATAGCCAGCCTTTGGGTCACGGGAAGCGTCAACCAGCCGCTTAGATAGCTCGTTATAGAGACCTAGAGCATTCGGACTCCACGATCCGAGGGTTTCGACCCCAAACGGTTCGAAAAAATAGCCTTCAAGTCATTGATTTGTATATCAGGACACCTTTTTCACACACGATCGGTTAGCCCTCAGGTAGGCTATTGATTAGCTTGTGTTATGGGTGCCAACACTACTGAGAAACTACATACACTTGTATCATCATCATCATCACAGCCTTTTTATCGTCCCACTGCTGGGCACAGGCCTCCTCTCCCACGGAAAAGGATTGAGCGTTAATCACCACGCTTGCTCAATGCGGGTTGGTGATTTCAGATATTACAGTCCAGGTTTCCTCGAAATGTTTTCCTTCACCTTTTATCCAGTCATTGGTGTCCAAGATAAAGTTAGAAAGTACGTATAACTTAGAAAAGTTACATTCGTACTTGACTGACCTGGAATCGAACCCGCACCCTCATACTCGAAATGCTGGTGCTTTAACCACCACGGCTTTACTACACTTTACACACATATATATTTATAAATACATATTACAACATCCAGACCGCAGCCAACAAGCATGCTCATCACACAAATGTCGACTGTACCGGGAATCGAACCCAAGACTCTCAGCTCGGCAGTCCGGCGTGTTTACCATTGCACCAACAGGGTCGTATATATATTTCCCAAATGCGTGTTCCTCATTAAAACGCAACATACATATAAACACGCGCGGCGCGGTCTCGCATCATGTCAGTATCGATTTTTGACCGGTGAGCTGCGAAGCGACCGTGTTTTGTTTCAACTATATTCTGTTGAGGGACAGAATTGCGAATATATTTTATTAGTATGTATTCATATTATACTTAAAGTCGTGGTGGCCTAGTGGTTAAAGAGCCAACCTCTCAAGTATGAGGGCGTGGGTTCGATTCCAGGTCGGGCAAGTACCAATGCAACTTTTCTAAGTTTGTATGTACTTTCTAAGTAAACCTTGGACACCAATGACTGTGTTTCGGATGGCACGTTGAACTGTAGGTCCCGGCTGTCATTGAACATCCTTGGCAGTCGTTACGGGTAGTCAGAAGCCAGTAAGTCTGACGCCAGTCTAACCAAGGGGTATTGGGTTGCCCGGGTTACTGGGTTGAGGAGGTTAGGTTAGGTTAGGTAATTGGGTTGGGGAGGTCAGATAAGCAGTCGCTTCACGTAAAACACTTATACTCAGTTGCATCCTGTTAGACTGGAAGCCGACCCCAACATAGCTTGGGAAAAAGCTAGGCAGATGATGACAAGGTCCCGTATAAAAAAATAAGTATAATATGAATACATCATCTCCCGAGCCTTTTCCCAACTATGTTGGGGTCGGCTTCCAGTCTAACCGGATTCAGCTGAGTACCAGTGTTTTACATGGAGCGACTGCCTATCTGACCTCCCCAACCCAATTACCTGGGTGACCCTATACCACTTGGTAAGACTGATAGTCACACTTTCTGGCTTCTGACTACCCGTAACGACTGCCAATTTAACGTGCCTTCTGAAACTCAGTCATGGTGTCCAAGATATACTTAGAAAGTACATACAGACATAGAAAAGTTGCATTGGTACTTGCCTGACCTGGAATCGAACCCACGCCTTCATAAATGGGAGGCTGGCTCTTTAACCACTAGGTCACCACGACTTTTCCATTTAAATTGATTATTTATACATACAGATGTGAATAAGATTAACAAAATTGATCCATGAAAGGACTTATGACAAATATCTATATAATGTATAATATGTTACAATTTATTTAAGTAATAAAGAGCTATTGCATAGCTCTCTAATTTTTTTTAAGCTGTGCCCAACCGGGTCCGTATTGTTTCTTTATTAAAATGTACCACCTTTATAACATATGGAATGCTAATAAAGAATTGAGTATTGAGTTGTTTCGCCACAAAGCATGACAAACAAACAGTATAATTTTTAATATTAGTGTAGACTAGTGAATATTATTAACTAAAGTAACATATATTATGCCTGTCAGTTCAATTTTTACTCGGCTGTGACACGCAGGCACTCCCTGTTGAGTAATTTATAATTTTAACAAAATGGCCGCTGTCTAGCGGGCTCAGCATGACAACCGTAGAAACAAGTTTTGTCTACCGGAGAATGGACATAATGACAGACTGACGTAGGATTTCTTTTGACACGTAGAAAAGAAATGTGTTTCTTTTCTTCGATCGACATAAGTCTACAACACCAAGCATGCTGATTTTACAAATAGTGCATTTGACACAGTTTTTTGGCTAACTAAACGTAAATTCATCGTAGTATACGCAGAATGACTACATCACTATCTACTTCTCCGTTGCTATGGAATGTGTTTGTCTTCATAGAAATGCGAGTCTGGGTTTTGGTGAAAATTGTTCAAGTAAATTTTTGTTTTGTCATTAGTTATCATAGTCATCGTACTATGAGAGTGAGGGAATAGAGAGTGCACCTGTATTCGTGCCAATGTGCGTGTTTTATAATATGTTCTGCGCAGCTGGTTGATCTGACGGTATTTTTTAAAATTAAAATAAGGAGCTGAAGTTTGTTGTTTGTGTCCAATCAAAAAAGATTAAAATTTTGAAAATAATCTTTTTTAAAAGTCATTAAACTAAAAGTCCTAAATGTAATGTGTGTGTAATCCTACTACTATTATAAAGGCGAAAGTTTGTAAGTATGGATGTATGGATGTTTGTTACTCTTTCACGTAAAAACTACTGAATGGATTTGAATGAAACTTTACCACAATATAGCTTATACATCAGAATTACATATAGGCTACTTTTTATCCGGGTATGGAAAGTACTTCCCTCAGAAAGCGGGTGAAACCGCTGGCGGAAGCTAGTGTGTACTAAGTGTCGGAATTATTTTGTAATTTTTATTGCGTGCTAAAATCATGTTTTATAGTTTTTTAAACGATTTTTGTGTTAACTATAAGAACCTACCAAAAAGATACAGGGTCAGTTTCTTCGGTCGCTGATAAGTTCCAGATAATTTATCTGGCAGCTAATTTCGCAAAAAATTTTTGCGAAATTTTGAATTTATCTGGTAGATAGTGGCTATCCGTAACCGGTGAAACTGGCCCATAGAATTCTCAATCCTTAAAACATCCCAAGATTATACATACAACCACAAAAAATACCACATCACACACAACAACATAATAATATAATAATTAAAAACAGCCACATTGCCCTCGCTAACCACAATATAGGTCGTTGTTATAATTAGTTAAATTTACGATGCCACCACACCCTCGGGGGGAGGGAGAAGGGGGGGGGCAGAAGGGGTCAGCTTACAATGTAACACGTACATAGACGTGCTCACTTATAACTAGCATGTGGTCCTATCCCGAACAACGTACTCGCAGTGCATCAAAAAAATTAATAGATGGCAGCACAGGGAGCGATTCCAAAATTAGCAACGATTTTTAAGCTCGGACATGCAGTTTATAGCCTTATTAATGTTATTACCTATTTATATTTACTTATTTAATGCTACTCCGTCGATTTACACGTATAAATCACGGAATAAAAGAAAAATTTTAAAAAGGGTTTCTTTATTAAAGTTGAACAAGTCGAAGAGAAATTCAATCAGCTATTTTGCGTATTATTTCAACCTCAGGACGATAGGTGGCAGTGTACTCAATTCAATGCATAGTATTATTTGTGTATGTGTAGTAGTGTGACATGGCTGTGTGTACCTCAGGCAGCAACTGTTTAATAAGTCGATTGATGCCAAACCAAAAATTAGACTTCTAAAAAACAAATAATTCATTTCCTACCCACCCGCACACACAATTTATGTCATTTATAATAATGAAAACATACTGTACCTATAATATTTTAAATAAAAGTTTTAAGAAGACCAGAATGTGAATTTTTTCGTTTTCCTCTGTAATACTTCTTATTAAATCGATAATTGAGTGAAATATATAATATAATATCCCTCACACATTCACACAACGTCATCTAATCCCAAACTAAGCAGAGCTTGTACTATGGGTACTAGACAACTGATAACCATACTTATATACTTTTCTTTTGTAAATACATACATATTATATATAGAAACACCCAGACTAAGTCAAACACTCATGTTCATGCACACAAATATTTGACTTATGCGGGAATCGAACCCGCGACCTATAGCGTGGCAGGCAGGTTCATTAACCACCACGCCATCTGGTCGTCAAAACTATTGTAAATTATTTACAGTTCACATTTTTGGTGTCTCTAGGCTGTTATTTAATTAGTCACTGACTTCTAGAGCTATGACGAAAAGTTTTTTTTTCCTTTTGAGTGTTTTGAGAAGTCGGTTTCTATTTTTTTGTAAAACGTTTTTTATTTTCTGCTTTTTAGTTTCCTAGTAAAAAATTGAAGCAATTCTTATCATCAGCATCGAGCTTTCAGTAGCTCTCATAACCCATGTTAGATGGATTATGGCTGCAACTGATTACAACAATAAAGTCCTCATCAATACTAATAAAATAAGCTCAAACAGCTGCTATTAACTATTAAGAAGTTCCCTCAACTGTACTGCACCTGCATCACAGACTTTGTAGTTGAGATCGTTACCCATCTCGCTGCAAACATCTTGTCAACATGAATAAAACAAGCCCAAACACGAGGTAGTTTAGTTTTTTTTTAGTTTTTTAGTCTCCATCATCAGATACTTTTTATCCGGTAGCGCGGAGTAGTTCCCAAGGGACGCGGCGGTCTAGCTTCCGCCCGGAACTGCTCCCCGCAATAAGATAACAAGTAGCCTATAATTATTATGTTATTTTAATGCAAAAGCTCATAACCCAAGTTTAGGAGGTATAGGTATAATTTCTGACCATAGACCACAACGTGTTATTTTATTGAACACTACTTTGTGAAATAAATAAAATATATTCCAATCAGAAATGTAGAAAGATGCACAAGTAGGTTTAAAATAAATATATTGTAGGTGAACACAGCCCTTCCGCATGTTCGTTTATCGCTACGCTGCCGCTGTAGGTAACCAACTACAGCAAAGTAAGAGCGGAATGGAATAATATTTTGTACTGTTGATATGACCTTGATTCTACGGAGTATACAGCTTGCGTGTGTGTGTGTGCGTGCTTGCGTCTCAACGTCTGTTATGTATGATCGCTCATATCAGCGCATATGCACTAATGACAATAGATGGCGGTGGTGGCGGGCCCTGCCAGGCTACGCTCATACCGCCCTCTGTTGGGTTGTCATAGGAAATTTAATGTGTACGAAGAACTGGACGAGTTAGGACAGTCTCATTTCAATGTATGGGATTGGGTATCTGTACGAGAGTATTATAAAATCTGTGTAACTAGTGTTGTTAATGACCCCGTTGGCGCAATGGTAACAACGTTTGACTGTTGAGCTGAGGGTCCCGGGTTCGATTTACGGTAGTCGACATTTATTTTTAAATTCATTTATTTAGGAAAATAAACAGTTACACACTACAATAATATAGAAAAACAATTAAAATACAAAGTGAGCAAGTGTATAACCCACGACATTTTCCACAGATTATAAAATTTGTATGACAAGCATGCTTGTTGGTTGTGCTCTGGGTTTTATAATATGTATTTATAAATTAACATGTGTAAAGTATACGTAATATATCAGTTGTGTTGGTACCCATAACACAAGCTAATCAATAGCTTACCTTGGAGCTAAATATCGGTTCTGATCTCTCTCCGGTGGTGTCGGATTGCCGTCCCATCGGACTATGAGAGTGAGGGAATAGAGAGTGCACCTGTGTCTGCGCTAATGTGCGTGCACTATAATATGGCTTTGCTGGCTGATCTCCTTAGAGAGAACGGCCGCCGTAGCCAACAATTGGTCTCGTAACTGACGATAATAAGGATTATAAATTTTAGAGATTATTATTACCCCTAATAAGATATAATTACTTTTATACGATATTTTAATTGCAACATAAAAACATGTGAGGGTTAATTAGGGAATATGATAACATAACAACGAACAATTTATATATATATATACTAGCTGTTGCCCGCGACGTCGTCCGCGTGGGCATTAGGATTAAACATTCACCCGTCTCCCCCCGTAGTGATAGCGTGATAATATGTAGCCTATACGTTGACCCGACCTCTTAGTTATATTCATGCCAAATTTGTAGCAAATCCATGCAGTACTTTTTGAGAATATTCCGGACATACATACAGACAAACAGACAAAAAATCTAGAAACTATATTTTTGGCTTCAACATCGATAGCAGATCACGTCCCAATTTTTCTAAAAAAAAATATATTCAATGTACAGTTTTGACTTTTCTACGATTTTATTATAATGTATAGATGACTAAAAGCCGAAGCGTGGCTACACCTAGTTTGGACACAGACAGTCTGGCTTTTTACTACCCGTACCGACTGCCAAAGATGTACAAAATTCAGCCGGGACCCTCCAATTTAGCGTGCCTTCCGAAACACGGAGGAACTCGTCATGACAAGATAGTCAGTCAGACCGCGCCAAGCGTTGCTTAACCTTATGATCGCTCGACCCGTGCGGCTGTTACTTAGCCACGAGCTCCCCGTATTAGTAGCTAGTAATAAAATATATCTGATAATAGTTCCAGTATTTTTGGACTTATAATAAATCATCATCTCCCGAGCCTTTTCCCAACTATGTTGGGGTCGGCTTCCAGTCTAACCGGATTCAGCTGAGTACCAGTGTTTTACAAGGAGCGACTGCCTATCTGATCTCCTCAACCCAGTTACCCGGGCAACCCGATACCCATTGGTTAGACTGGCGTCAGACTTACTGGCTTCTGACTACCCGTAACGACTGCCAAGGATGTTCAATGACAGCCGGGACCTACAGTTTAACGTGCCATCCGAAACACAGTCATTGGTGTCCAAGATATACTTAGAAAGTACATACAAACTTAGAAAAGTTGCATTGGTACTTGCCTAATCTGGAATCGAACCCACGCCCTCATACTTGAGAGGTTGGCTCTTTAGGCACTAGGCCACCACGACTTTTCAACTTTATAAATTGCAAGTACTCAATTTTACTAAGAGAGTACAACTGATTATCTTTCTCAACAGGTAGGCAAGTTAAAATGATGTTATAAAAGAAATACATAAATATACAACCTTTGAATTTGATTTATGACAAACTAAAATGGCCGAATGTCTTTACCGGAACCATAAAAATACCATAAAGTTGTCTGTATCAGGTTTTTATGGCAAAAATAAAGTGTTCAGCCTAGCCTTGTTATTTTAACTCCCATAAAATACATTTGTACATATTATAAGTTCTACTTGTATCTGTTTGTGAGAGGTGCTCGTGGCTAAGTAACAGCCACGCGGGTTAAGTGACGCTTGGAGCGGTCGGTCCCTATAGGACCATCTTGTCATGACGAGTTCCTCCGTGTTTCGGAAGGCACGCTAAATTGGTGGGTTTCGGCTGTCATTTGAACATCTTTGGCAGTCGTTACGGGTAGTCAGAAGCCAGAAAGTCTGACAACCAGGCTATCTAGGATATAATTCAGCTCTTAAAATTTTATTTCAGGCCATCTGTAAAGTCCCATATCTAGAGTATTTTTTTATTTACCATGTTATTCGTCAATTTACGTTTATTACTAGTTTCGGCGCGCAGTTGCACCTCCATCCCGCGGAAACTTCTTCCTGCACATGGATAAAAAATTTTTTACAAAAAAATAAAACCGACTTCAAAACACTGAAAAGTGAAAAAAAAAAGCTTTTAAGTACATCGCTCTAGAAGTCGGTGTCAAGAAGTTGCAACTGTAATACTGTATTTATTTGGACACCGACTTCTAGAGCGATGTACTTAAAAGCTTTTTTTTTTCACTTTTCAGTGTTTTGAAGTCGGTTTTATTTTTTTGTAAAAAATTTTTATTTTTATCTTTTTAGTATCAGGTCCAAAATCTGTTTTCGTCATCCATTTATACACTCCATATCTTCTATAATAGCTATCATAACTCAAGTTTGTAGGAAATTCTCATTAACCGGCCCGTTATAACATCATCCACATACACATCGTCCACATAAATCAAACAAATGCTCATAAAATAAAAAGTACTGAACCAAATTGGATGAAATTTTTATGGGACCAAATGGCAAGTATACTGCATCGAACAAAAAAAGAATTACACAAATCGGACTAGAAACCTCGGAGTAATCGGTGTACATACATAAAAAAAAAAATAAAAAAAAAAAAAAACATACCGGCCGAATTGAGAACCTCCTCCTTTTTTTGGAAGTCGGTTAAAAATAGCGTATATATTAATTTGATGTATAGGCTATATTCTTGCCAAGTTTCATCAAAATCAATTCGGTAGTTTTGCCGCAAAAGACCAGCAAACTTACTTCTGCAGAGACTGCCAAGCGGCGCAAGTATAGTAGCCTCGTCGGCAACTATACTTTTGAGCCGTTTGGAGTCGAAACGCTCGGACCATGGGGCCCGAGTGCACGTCTCCTCTTTAAGGAGATAGCGCGAAAGCTTGTCGACGCTTCACGTGACCAGAGGGCTGGCCTATTCTTTGGTCAAAGAATCAGCATTGCCATACAACGTGGCAATGTGGCCAGCCTTCTGGGCACGTTACTGGATGACAGCAATGTGGAGGAGTACTTTGACGCCTAAGGTTATATAGGGTTTTTTTATTACTATTATTTATTTATACTATTATGTATAGGCTATATTATTGCCAAGTTTCATCATAATCCATTCGGTAGTTTTGCCGCAAAAGACCAGCAAAGCTCCAAGCGTTCTCATTTATGATTTTAGTAGGATGTTAAATTCACCTCAAAATTTCGGCTATCAAATAAAGAAAATATCTCTTTAGTTCCAAAGATAAGCGTCTTGAAACGGGGACCAAAGATTATTATCTTTGAACAGCGCCATGAGAAACTTTACTCAACTCTGTCTTGGTCATTAAAAAGTCATTCTAGTTAGAAAGAAATATCACAGCCCTACAAAAACAATTTGTATAAAAAGACTAGCTGTCCCCAGCGGTTTCACCCGCATCTTCGGTTACTGCTCCGCTCCTGTGGATCTTAGCGTGATGGTATATAGCCTATAGCCTTCCTCGATAAATGGGCTATCGAAAACTGAAAGAATTTTTCAAATCGAACCAGTAGTTTCGGAGATTAGCGCGTTCAAACAAACAAACAAACTCTTCAGCTTTATAATATTAGTATAGATTTCTCAAATCGGTTGGTAGATGATGCAAAAAGTAGTCGTGGTGGTCTAGTAGGTAAAGAGCCAACCTCTCAAGTACGAGGGCGTGGGTTCGATTCCATCTCAGGCAAGTACCAATGCAACTTTTCTAAGTTTGTATGCACTTTCTAGGTGTATCTTGGACACCAATGACTGTGTTTCGGATGGCACGTTAAACTGTAGGTCCCAGCTGTCATTGAACATCCTTGGCAGTCGTTACGGGTAGTCAGAAGCCAGTAAGTCTGACGCCAGTCTAACCGAGGGGTGTTGGGTTGCCCGGGTAACTGGGTTGAGGAGGTCAGATAGGCAGTCGCTCCTTGTAAAACACCGCTACTCAGCTGAATCCGGTTAGACTGGAAGCCGACCCCAACATAGTTGGGAAAAGGCTCGGGAGATGATGAGATGATGATGAATGCTCACGTATAAGGCTACACCGTACATCAAATATTACTAGCGATCTTTGATTTCTTTATGCGATAGGAACACGTTACTGAAATCACGGCATCGGCTACATCAACATATGAGCGAAATTGAAGCGAATTTATTAGAAAATTTCTCACTTGCACGACTAGTTCAATAGTGCTGCTAAATATGCGTGTGGCTAAATTATGCGTATAGTAAACTGCGATGGATGTGTACTGTAGCCATGTCATCGCCGAATATACGCCGGAATTTCGCTTGTAATGTAGCCATACCATGTTTTTCTCGTTTCGCTCTTCCAGTCGCATCGCAAATCGCTCCCTACTGTAGCCTCAGCTATGGGCCCCTCGCCCACGGCGACTTTTTGTAGCGATACAGTCGCACGTGTATCGCTACTGCATCGCTTCTAACGCATGTTAGTCGCGTTTACAACGCGCTACGGCATCGCGATTGTATCGATACAAACGCGCGACAGCGTTGGACGACATCGGAGTAAGAATAGAGGGGGGAGAGAGTGTGCCGAACATCAGTGTAACTGCAGCGCGACCGAATCGCGTTGGCATCGTGATTGAATCTGGTCCCGTGTGCGAGGGCAGACAGCTAGCCACAGCTGCGCGTCTGTATCGACGCCTACGCGCGACAGTATCGCGACTGTATCGGTACAAAAAGTTGCCGTGGGCGAGGGCCTAAGGCAGTGGTCCGACTGTCAGCGAGAAATCGACTGACTATCGGCTATTTTCTCTCTCAAGAAACGCGCAAGAGTATACAGACGCCAAGCTGAAACTGACAAATTTTCCCAATAAACTTTGAACCATATGCTTTAGCGATAAAGTTGAAAATCAATTAAGGAAATTTGACAGATTGTAGTGGCTTGATGTGCTGGCGTCTTTTTTTAATATTTGCTTACGTGGAAATAATGGCGAATAACACCAATGATACACTAGGGGACAAATGTGCCACGACATTTGTCCCCTAGTGTATCCGTGCCTTTAAAACAGTATTGTCATTAAATATATTTAAGAAAATTACATTTTTTTTTGTCCTGGAAAGAAAATTTCACGTAATTGTGCAGCTATAGGAAATTATAGGTACCTAGTTGATATACGACAACATTGACAGTCAACTACATACAAAATAAATATACACATAATACTAGTTGTCATTATACACGAGGTGTGATTTTTTTGGCCTAAAAAGTTCAACCAGCATTTTAAATGTATACATTATTTATATACCTATACATATTTTTCTAGATATATGTCGTTGTTATTACAAAAATAAGTTAAACAAATTTGTAAGAGGCGTTTAAAAAAGTCTAGAACAAAATTTGTTTTATACGTTTGTTTAATTTATTTTTTGTTATAACACTAAAAAATATATTTGCGTTTTTCATCAAAATGGTTTATAGTTTAGGCCAAATAAAATCGGATACTATATTTTCAGACTAAAATATCTAAATACACATATATTCAGTCTGACAATATAAGGTCTAACAAAACTAGTGCACCATATTTGTACAGGTCATCTAGTACATGCTAAGGATCATGTTTACCACAAAAAAGTCATGAAAACATTAACATATTTTATTAAATTTATCATCACAGTCGCCAAATTGTACGCATAACGCCGGTCTCTATGAACACGCTCGATCGTTGACCCCTAGGTCAATTAACTTTTTTTGTGGTAAACGTGATCCTTAGCATGTACTAGATGACCTGTAGAAATATGGTGCACTAGTTTTGTTAGACCTTATAAAGTAAACAATTCTCTACCAGCACAAATATATAACTGTCTTGTGTTTTGAAAATATGTTTTTTTCAAATCGGTTGGTACATAACGGAGCGCGAACGGAGAGAGATTAAGCACAGAACTCTCCGATGCACGACATATTCGGCCACTGAAAGGCACAGACCTTTTTTTAAGTGGGATATTATCGCATGCCCACTAAAGAGACCACACATTAAAGAGCTAACCTCTCAAGTATTAGGGCATGGGTTCGATTCCAGGTCAGGCAAGTACCAATGCAACTTTTCTAAGTTTGTATGTACTTTCTAAGTAAATCTTGGACACCAATGACTGTGTTTCAGATGGCACGTTAAACTGTAGGTCCCGGCTGTCATTGAACATCCTTGGCAGTCGTTACGGGTAGTCAGACGCCAGCAAGTCTGACGCCAGTCTAAACAAGGGTATTGGGTTTGCCCGGGTAACTGGGTTGAGGAGGTCAGATAGGCAGTCGCTCCTTGTAAAACACTGGTACTCAGCTGAATTCGGTTAGACTGGAAGCCGACCCCAAAATAGTTGGGAAAAGGCTCGGGAGATGATGATTATGGCATGCCCACTCCCGCTGTGGGTGCAGATGGAGGGAGTGTCAGAATCTTACTGACTAAAACCCACTTTTGGTCCTTCTTGAGGTATTTGTGTGCCGGCAGAAAAGCACAGGCTTCCTCTATCGCTCGGCCCTCAGCTCACAACTTCTTATATTAGCTGTTTGACAGCAGATTGACACACCCTCGTTATAGAGGGTGTCCTACAAAACGTTGCAAGGTCAAAGTGTATAATAGACTTATATACTTTAACTAAATAGTTATCCATATATTTTCAAAACACAATCCAGTAAAAACGAGTTTGTAAATAAAAATGGGACAAAAAACGGGTCAGTTTGAAACAATAATGATAATTTTGATAGACGTAGCTTAAATTATCTGAAATTTATGCATATTTTAGACTCAATCGTCATCAATGCCGTAACATGCCGTAATTGTTTGCAACTGACCCAATTCTTTTGCGCCATACTGTACCACCAACTACGCTACGTACTTACCAACTTTGTTATTATTGTGTGGATGCTGGTGGTGATGGGGCTGCGGCTGTGGTTGCTGGGACATTTGCGGCACTAATGCCGGGTGCGGCAATTGTAGCAGTTTGGGTTCCAGCTTCGTTGCTGCAGCGACAGGGATCGGGCCGGCATTCGTCATCGTTGTCATAGTAGCCGCAGGCATCATCAAAGTGGACATTGTCAACATTTTGCCTCTGCCGTAAGCAACAGAACCGTCGTATGCCGTTCGTTCAAAAATCCATTTTATGCCGTACCCAAATTTTTCTGCCGTTCGTTTTTAAACACTCACACTTTATTGTTTATTTTTCGTAGTTGTATTTTTTTCGTTAATTTTAATAGTAATATATTTTTGAAATATATTAATGTATGTTTTTTGGTAAGTAAGTATATAAGACTACTGTTTTTTTTAATAGTTAGCTAAATCACATATTTTTATTCACTGACATTATTAATTTTATTTTTAATGTTTTACATTTATTAGTAAATCTGTAATAATAATCATGAAATAATTATTGAATATTGCGTTTTTTAGGTAATTATTCTTGTTTCTTAAAAATTATAAACAAAATACTAAATTAAAATATTATGCGCGTTATTTTCAAAATCCGTTAAAAACAATACTCGAGATATCATAAAAAAATGTTTTAATATATTTATTATTTTTCAAAGTTTTTATATATCTCATTTTTCCTCGTTTACATATAGTTACAAATACATATATAAGATCTAACAATACTAGTGCACCATATTTTTACAGGTCATCTAGTACATGCTAAGGATCATGTTTACCACAAAAAAAGGTTGAATGACCTAGGGGTCTTCATAAAGACCGACGTTATGCGTACAATTTGTCGACTGTGATGATAAATTTAATGAAATATCTTGTTGTTTTTATGACTTTTTTGTGGAAATATGATCCTTAGCATGTACTAGATAACATGTAAAAATATGGTGTACTAGTTTTGTTAGAACTCATATAATATTTCTTGTCCCGCGTGTTTTAAATCAAAAATCCGCATGAATTGTGGCTTTTTCTCTCAAAACAAAAAATGAAATAATATTTTGAACAGATAACACATACATACGTAAAAACGACGTGGTGGCCTAGAGGTTATATTACCAGCCTCTCAAGTATGAAGGTGCCTGTTCGATTCCAGGTCAGGCAATTACCAATGTAACATTTCTAAGTTATATACGTACCTTCTAAGTATATCTTAATTATTATATAATAATTTCGATTCACCTGTTCGCTATATCGACACAAATGACTGCCTCGTTGGTCTAGTAGTCGCAAGGCGCGACTGCTGTGCACGGAGTCTCGGGTTTGATTCCCGGGTCGGGCCAAAATCGCTTTGTGGATTTTGAGAAACTTTCATAAAGCAGCCTGGAGTCTGGAAGTTGGTGATTGATACTCCCGTGCATCGGAGAGCACGTAAATGTCGGTCCTGCGCCTGATCTCTCTCCGGTCGTGTCGGATTGCCGTCCCATCGGATTATGAGAGTGAGGGAATAGAGAGTGCACCTGTGTCTGCGCGAATGTGCGTGCACTATAATATGTCCTGCGCAGCTGGCTGATTTCCATAAAAGAGCCGAAAATCGGCCTGGATGCCATCATACCGACAGACATACAAAAATATTAAACCCCTTTTTGGGGGTTAAAAATGAAGGTACGATTTTTGTCTCGGTATTTTGTACCTAACCCTAGAATGACAAGTGAGATTACGCATACACATTTTTTGTACATTCACAACCCTAAAAAATGCGGGCCTATTAATTTAGTTGACAGCCCTCACCTAAAAATTTAGGGTTGTCAAAAGTGTGATGTGATACTGAGTTAGAAGGTGTTTAGATCAAATCAAACAAAATAATATATATGCATATAATCTAAACTTATTTTCATCTCATCTGCCTAGCCTTTTCCCAAGCTATGTTGGGATCGGCTTTCAGTCTTAACAGTATGCAGCTGAGTACCAGTGTGCCACATGGAGCGACTGTCTATCTGACCTCCTCAACCCAGTTACCTAGGCAACCCGATACCCCTTGGTAAGACTGGTTGCCAGACTTTCTGGCTTCTGACTACGCGTAACGACTGCCAAAGATGTACAAATGACAGCCGGGACCCACCAATTTAACGTGCTTTCCGAAACACGGAGGAACTCGTCATGACAAGATGGACACACATCCACGGTACGACCGCGCCAAGCGTTGCTTAACCTTATGATCGATCGACCCGTGTGGCTGTTACTTAGCCACGAGCTCCTCTATACGAATTTTATGTAGAGTAAATATTTAGTTGTTTGTTTGAATTGAATAGGCTTCAAAACTACTTGACCGATTTGAAAAATTCTTCCACTGTTGGGAAGCTACACTATCCCCGGTGAACATAGGCTATGTTTTATCCGGGCACGGGGAGAAGTTCCCCGGGAACGCGAGATTATTGTATAAAGAAGTATATATATGTACTATGTACACATATACTATACATTTTAACAGTATACCTGCAGGCTATTCTGTGGAAAGGGTCGGCTACCCTCATATGAGATTCAATGTTTGCTTTTAATTAAGATATAATAACAATATGCTAAACCTTAGAATCGATTTCTATATTAATATGCTTTGCAAAGAGCTCGTGGTTACGTTTACATGAGGTTAAGCAACGTTTGAGGTCAGTTTTTGGATGGGTGCCCATTGTAAGGGATCGTATTTTGCTAACAAGCATCGTAATGTTTACATACAATAAAATCGTAGAAAAGTCAAAACTATACATACATATATATTGAATATTTAAAAAAATAAATAATTGGGGCGTGATCTACAATCAATATAGAAGCCAGAAATATAGTTTTTGGAATTTTTGTCTGTTTGTCTGTATGTATATCCGGGCTAATCTCAAAAAGTACTTCATGGATTTGCTTTAAATTTGGCATGAATATGTATAACTAAGAGGTCGGGTCAACACATAAGATACATAATAACACGCTATCACTTATAGGGGGGGAGGGGGGGTGAATGTTTAAATCTATGCCCACGCGGATGACGTCGCGGGCAACAGCTAGTAACTACATATTCTACAGAGTTAATCATTCTTAGAAAACTTAATAATCTTAATAATAATTTTTAGAGGACGGTTCATATTTTCTACGAAAAATAAAGTGTAAGTAGGTACAAAAACATTCCCTTTGATATGCTAAGCTTTTGAGTTTTACTAAATAAATAGAAGTCTATTTTGGTTTCCGAGTCAAAACAGAATCACTAAATAGCAGCTGTAGAACTCATTTGTAGTTTTATGTGTAAAAGAGGCTTTCAGCTATTTTAAATATATAGTTAGTCCCATGGGTGGCCTAGTAAGTCGTGATGGCCTAGTGGTTAAAGAGCCAACCTCTCAAGTGTGAGGGCGTGGGTTCGATTCCAGGTCGGGCAAGTACCAATGCAACTTTTCTAAGTTCCCGGCTGTCATTGAACATCCTTGGCAGTCGTTACGGGTAGTCAGAAGCCAGTAAGTCTGGCGCCAGTCTAACCAAGGGGTATTGGGTTGCCCAGGTAATTGGGTTGAGGAGGTCAGATAGACAGTCGCTCCTTGTAAAACACTGTTACTCAGCCGAATCCGGTTAGACTGGAAGCCGACCCCAACATAGTTGGGAAAAGGCTCGGGAGATGAGTTAGTCCCATGGGAACTTCTTCACGCACCTGCAGGCTTAGCATGGCGATTCTATATCTATTCTATCAAGAAAAGACAAAGCTCTTTCTGTCAATGTCAACATGTCTTCTGCCCGAGCATGGCGCGACCTGTCAACTCGCATATAATCACTTGTAGACTTATGTCGATTGAAGAAAAGAAAAATTTATTCAAAAAATGTCAAAAGAAATCTTACGTCAAACTGTCACTTTTCTGTTATTATGTCCATTCTACGTTAGACAAAACTTGTTTCTACGCTGGAGAAAACGAAACGTCATAAAAAAGACGTGTTCTAAGCGCCAAGCTAAGAATTCATCCATAAATACCTACAATATAGTAGTGAGTTCGGAATTATATCGATTGAAACTGACTATTAATTTTGAACTTTAAAAGTCTGACATGTAGTTGTACCCCTAACGACTGCCAAGGATGTTCAATGACAGCCGGGACCTACAGTTTAACGTGCCATCCGAATCACAGTCATTGGTATCCAAGAAATACTTAAAAAGTACATACAAACTTAGAAATGTTGCATTGGTACTTGCCTGACCTGGAATCGAACCCACGCACTCATACTTGAGAGATTGGCTCTTTGAACACTAGTCCACCACGAGTGAATTACTTTCAACATCTTTTGTCCAATATTTTTTATAACTTTATAGAAAATATTTCGAAACTATGAGAGAGTCAGGGGCGCAGACATAGTTTGTATACATTAAGTTTCGCCTTCATACCCTACAAAATATTCATTACTTCATACTAAGGATGGGACACGTATTAAAACAGTCGATAGATAACTTTATCGATAGTATAATTTTGTCATCATCATCTCCCGCGCCTTTTCCCAAGCTATGTTGGGGTCGGCTTCCAGTCTTAACCGGGTGCAGATGAGTACCAGTGTTTTACATGGAGCGACTGCCTGTCTGACCTCCTCAACCCAGTTACGTGGACAACCCGATACACCTTGGTAAAACTGGTTGTCAGACTTTCTGGCTTCTGTAAACTTGCACAAATGACAGCCGGGACCCACCAATTTGACATGCCTTCCAAAACACGGAGAAATTCGTCCATCCACGGACTGACTTCGATTTGCTTAACCTTATGATCGATCGACCCGTGCGGCTGTTACTTAGCCACGAGCTCTTATTTAAATAAATATACTTAGTAAATTAACCATGGTGGCCTAGTGGTTAAAGCACCAGCTTTTCGAGTATTAGGGTGCGGATTCGATTCCAGGCCAGGCAAGTACCAATGTAACTTTTCTAAGTTATACGTATTTCTAAGTATATCTTGGACACCAATGACTGATTAAAGGTGAAAGAAAACATCTCGAGGAAACCTGGACTGTAAAGTCTGAAATCACCAACCCGCATTTAGCAAGCGTGATGATTAACGCTCAATCCTTCTCCGTGGGAGAGGAGGTCTGTGCCCAGCAGTGGGACGATAAAAAGGCTGATGATGACTAAGTAAATATTGTACAAAAAGTTCGCTTATCACAACACAAATATCTAGCACGTCACGTACATGCGATATAAAGCCTTGAAATGTGTTCCGTTATACGCAACGTTCTGTGACAAAATTGAAATATCTACGAGGGTACACTAGATGAGCGCTCAGAGGATTCTAATTAAAAAAATGTGTCATTTTCATGACATTTGTTAGACAGACACCCGGGAAAGTATGTAATGCACATATTTACACATCTCCCGAGCCTTTTCCCAACTATATTGGGGTCGGCTTCCAGCCTAACCGGATTTAGCAGAGTACCAGTGTTTTACAAGGAGCGACTGCCTATCTGACCACCTCAACCCAGTTACCCGGGCAACCCAATACCCCCAAGTCGAAAAACGAGCGTCTTGCTTCTAGGGAGTTGAAATTTAAGCGGCCCAACAGAAATTTAGTGGGATCCAAATATACTATATTTTATATGCGTTTATAAGCTTATAAACTAAATTTGCTTTTACGAAATCCATTGCTATAAAATCATCTAGCTAGCCTTTTCCTAAGCTATGTTGGAATCGGCTTCCAGTCTAACTGGATGCAGCTGAATACCAGTGTGCCACATGGAGTGACTGCTTATCTGATCTCCTCAACCCAGATACCCGGGCAACTCAATACCCCATGGTTAGACTGGCGTCAGACTTACTGGCTTCTGACTACTCGTAACGACTGCCAAGAATGTTCAATAACAGCCGGGACCTACAGTTTAACGTACCATCCGAAACTCAGTCATTGGTGTCCAAGATATATGTACTTTGAAGGTACATACAAACTTATAAAAGTTGCATTGGTACTTGCCCGACCTGGAATCGAACCCACGCCCTCATACTTGAGAGGTTGGCTCTTTAACCACTAGGCCACCACGACTTCGTTACACGCACATATTTACACGAATTCGTTAAATTCTTGTAGATTTAGTTTAGCTGTATCGTTGGTTTGGTAGTCGCATGGCGCTATTGCTGAACACGTGGTCTCGGGATCGATTCCCGGGTAATTTGAGATCATCCATGACATTGCAATCTTAAGTGTGAGCTGACATTTTTATATAATGATAATGTTGCTAACACCTCATCGAGGAGCGCGTCGAACAGAACGCGCCACCGACACGGGCCTGTCGTCCTTAGACGTACCGACGGCGAGCCACCTAAAACTCTGCCCGGTCGACCAGTATCAGCTCTGCTATGGCGGCTGAGATGAACTGCTTTGCAGAAAGAGTGATGCAAGATGGCATCCCATTCTCTTTCGCTTCGGACAATGACCAGGTCCGGACGCGAGAGGTCGCCGCTGCCAATTGCAGCTGCGAGAAAAATAACAAATAACCTTCATCAATAAACCCATGTGACTGTTACAACCCAAAACTTAGCACATATAACGATAATTTAATTAAAAATCATCACCGAAAAACCCAGACAAACTTTCGCGAACAAAATTAATTAACCTAAAAAAGAATTCGTCATCCCAAATTAATGTGACTCATTAAAATTTCATCGATATCGATGTTACGTTGCGGTGTCCCATCCCTAGTTGCTCTAATTAGTGACTTGACGGCTTTTAGTAATGAAATTTTGAACGCGAGCAAACCCGAGGGACTGGGATAGCGCGAACCTTCATGTTTTGCGTTGTTTATCGACGTATACAGGGTGTTTCTAAATGTAACGTGTCTATATACAGGGTGTTGTTGTTTGAGAAAGTTTATCTATTGTTAATTTATGGATGATTTTGAGTATGTTTAATTATGACTAGCTTTTGTCAGCGGTTTTACTTGCTTCCCGTGAGCACAGGACTTGAAGCCTTCTTCAATCAATAGGCTATCTAACACTGAAAGAATTTTTCAAATCGGACTAGTAGTTCCTGAGATAAGCGTGTTCAAACAAACTCTTCAGCTTTATAATATTAGTAAAGATCCGATTTTTTTATATGACTACAATTAAGACAGGTTACGATTTTAGCCAACCGAATTCCACTGGTGTAACATAATATGTTATAATAGTAAACAAATAATTTGCAATAAAACAATATTGCGACTATAAATTAAGATGTAAGCTATCCTATCTTTCAAGTTGGATCAATCAGCACATCATCTGCATAGCCTTTTCCCAAACTAGGTCAGCTTCCAGTCTTAACCAGATGCAGCTGAGTACCAGTGTTTTACGTGGAGCGACTGCCTGTCTAACCTCCTCAACCCAGTTACCTGGACAACCCATTACCCCTTGGTAAGACTGATAATCAGACAGTCTGGCTTCCGACTACCCGTAACGACTGCCAAAGATGTACAAATGACAGCCGGGACCCACCAATTTAACGTGCCTTCCGAAACACGGAGGAACTCGTCATGACAAGATGGTCATCCATCTATGGACCTAAGCGTTGCTTAACCTTATGATCGATCGACCAGTGCGGCTGTTGCAAGCTATTTTTTGTTAGATGAAACTACACACGATGTGCCAAGATTAAAATAGGATAATTTATATACACCGTGATTTTTTAGTCGTCTTACAAAAGCAGCCCAGTTCATGTATCCAATGACTAGTAAACGTTCATAATAAAAAATATGAATTTATGAGATTTGAACAATAAAAAACAAAAATATTCATTATTATGACGTAAGACGTAGTTAGAAACTCCCTTGTCTTCTGATAAATGGAGAAAGAATGATCTGCTCGACTCGTGCACTGGGTAGGTATACTCTACCGTTTGATACGTCGACATTTTTAATAGGGTGTTTCATATTTCTAATTTATTAATTATTGATGATGGCATTCAGGCCGATTATCGGCTACGGCGGCCGTTCTCTTTTATGGAGATCAGCCAGCTGCGCAGGACCTATTATAGTGCACAAGCATTCGCGCAGATACAGGTGCACTCTCTATTCCCTCACTCTCATAGTCCGATGGGACGGCAATCCGACACGACCGGAGAGAGATCACCAGCAGGACCAATATTTACGTGCTCTCCGATGCACGGGTGAATCAATCGCCAACTTTTAGACCCCAGGCTGCTTTATGAAAGTTTCTCAAAACCCACAAAGCGATTTCGGCCCGACCCGGGAATCGAACCCGAGACCTCGTGCACACCAGTCGTGCCTTGCGACCACTAGACCAACGAGGCAGTGTTAATTATTACAATGATGCAAAAATAATAACCGCATCAAAAGGTATTTTATGTCGGATACATTGAGTGGAACACATTTGTAAGATGACTAAAAAGTCACGGTGTATATTAGGAAGATACTATGTAAGGTAATTATATAAATAACTAATAACCTTGTTCCTTATTCCCTTTGTTATTTGAGCAGTAATCTGTAACAAGACAAAAAAACATTAATTATATCTGTATCTATACATAAAATAAAATTGTAGGAAGGTCAAAACTGTACATTGAATATTTTTCAAAAATAATACTTGGGGCGTGATCTACATACAATCGATATAGAAGCCAAAAATATAGTTTTTAGAATTTTTGTCTGTTTGTCTGTATGTATGTCCGGGATAATCTCAAAAAGTACTGCATGGATTTGCTTCAAATTTGGCATGAATATAACTAAGAGGTCGGGTCAACATATAGGCTACATATTATCACGCTATCACCTACGTGGGAGCAGCTGTGAATCTTTATTCTAATACCCACGCGGACGACTGCGAGGGTAACAGCTAGTATAACATATATATAAAAATGAATCCCTATATCCCTTGGTCACGCCATCACGGGTGGGCTGTGAGTGTTAGGTGGCTCACCGTCCGTACATCTAAGGACGACAGGCCCGTGTCGGCGGCGCGTTCTGTTCCACGCGCTCCTCGAAGAGATGTCAGCAACATAGGAGGGGCACTTAGGGCCAAGGTCTGTCTAGGCTTTGAGTTATTCGCAAGAGTTACCGTGGCCCTAGCACACAACACCTCCAGAAGAAACATAGTGGGTTTTAGTCAGTTAGAGTCTGATAATCCCTCCAGCTGCACACATAGTGGGAAGGGTAATTTGATTTAAATATCCAACGAAAAAAATGCTCAATGCGTGTTGGTGATTTCAGACTTTATAGTCCAGGTTTCCCCGAGATTTTTTCATTCACCTTTAATCAGTCATCGGTGTCCAAGATATACTAAGAAAGCACGTATAACTTAGAAAAGTTACATTGGTACTTGCCTCACCTGGAATCGAAACCACAGACTCGCACACAAAAGGCTGATACTCTAACCACTAGGCCACCACGACTTCCAATTGAATAGGCATTCCCTCCATACAAAACTCTGGTCATTGACCCCGACAAAGCATATAAGAATTAAAACCAAAACACAATCATTCAACCAGATAATTTGCCAAAATTATACCTAAAAAAACATTGGAAAAAATACTCTTTAACAAAATACGGCTTGCTAAAGTGTATATTTAAAAAAATATACGTCCAAAAACAGATTCAATATCAGAGAGTTGGCATTGCTGAACTAACTCATATACCTACATAATATGTCAGCTAAGGAACAAAGAAATACTTACTGCGCATGCTCGAATAGAAAGAGATAGCATGCCGGTCGAATCCTATAAGCGTACTAGCGTTAGAAAGGGAGAGACAGACTCATAAATACTTCAGTACTGGGTGTGTAGATATTTACTTGTATTAATTATAAGTTATTATTTTAAAAGAATGAAAATTTTCTTTCTTTTTCATTAATATACATAAGTCGTGGTAGCCTAGTGATAAAAGAGCCAACCTGTCAAGTGGGTTCAATACCAGGTCGGGCAAGTACCAATGCAACTTTTCTAAGTTTGTATGTACTTTCTAAGTATATCTTGGACACCAATGACTGTGTTTCGGATGGCACGTTAAACTGTAGGTCCCGGCTGTCATTGAACATCCTTGGCGGTCGTTACGGGCAGTCAGAAGCCAGTAAGTCTGACGCCAGTCTAACCAAGGGGTATTGGGTAGCCCGGGTAACTGGGTTGAGGAGGTCAGATAGGCAGTCGCTCCTTGTAAAACACGGGTACTCATCCGAAACCGGTTAGACTGGAAGCCGACCCCAACATAGTTGGGAAAAAAGGCTCGGGAGATGTAAGTAATTTTTTTAAAAGAATGAAAATTTTCTTTAGTTTTTTTTTTCTTTTTAATTAATATACATATGTTGAGCTTCGTATATACGCCACGTGCAACTCATTATGCTTCAGACTTAGCATGACAACCGTAGAAACAAGTTTTGTCTACCGGAGAATGGACATAATGACAGATAAGTGATAGATTTCTTTTGACACTCATAAAATAAAATGTTTCTTCTCTTCGACCGACATAAGTCTACAACGCCGATCATGCCGATTTTAAAAATAGTGCATTTGACACAGTTTTTTGGCTAACGAAACGTAAATTCATCGTAGTATACGCAGAATGACTACATCACTATCTACTTCTCCGTTACTATGGAATGTGTGTCTTCATAGAAACGCGAGTTGACAGAAACAACAAAGACAGACCTTAAAGACTAAAATACATATTATACAACAAAAAATAAAGTAAGGAATCTACATATAATGACGACAACGTTGGCGCAATGGTAACCACGCTGGACTGCCGAGCTCAGGGTCCCGGATTCGATTCCCGGTATAGACACAAACCTTCATTGCTCATACGTTAGTATATAATTTACTAGCTTCCGCCAGCGGTTTCACCCGCTTTCTGAGGAAAGTACTTTCCAAACCCGGATAAAAACAAATCCATTCAGTAGTTTTTACGTGAAAGAGTAACAAACATCCATACATCCATACATCCATCCATCCATACATCCATACTTACAAACTTTCGCCTTTATAATATTAGTAGGATTTTCATGTCTGGACTCTAAAAGAGACTGCGACCCTTGAGTTTGTTTCGGCGTTTCTTCTCAAGGCAGTCAGTTAGGAAATGCCGACCTCATGTCGTTTTTTATAAAAAATGTGTTGACGTGTTAAAGTGTTGATTTCAACTTATTAGCAAAATAAATGTCATTTATTATACATTATTTTATTTTAAAAGAGAACTATAATAAATATATTAGGTATATTAATTTCTGTACGTGGTTAAATAATACGAGGCGCTATACTGTCGCGTGGCCCAGTGGTTAAAGCACCAGCCTTTCGATTATGAGGGTGCGGGTTCGATTCCAGGTCAGGCAAGCACCAATGTAACTTTTCTAAGTTATACGTACTTTCTAACTTTATCTTGGACGCCAATGGCTGAATAACGGTGAAGGAAAACATCTCGAGGAAACCTGGACTATAAAGTATGATATCACCAACCCGCATTGAGCAAGCGTGGTGATTATCGCTCAATCCTTCTCCGTGTGAGAGGAGGCCTGTGCCCAGCAGAGAACAATAAAAAGAGGCTGATGACGAAATTATAATGATACGATCATAGCACCATGTATATTTCTCTCGTTTGATAGCCACGGAACCAAATATAATGTTCTTAAATCACGCATTCAACCAATTTACTAAAGAGAATGGTTAAAAAATTAAATCTTATTATTGCTTTCTTTATAATGTGTATACTGTTTAATGAAGGGTTCAATGACTTGGTTAAAAAAAGGTTGTTTATTAGTTAAATGAGTCGAAACACATAACCGCGCCCCTAAGAACCCTCGCCCACGGCGGCTTTTTGTAGCGATACAGTCGCGCGTTTGCTAAACGCGCTTCTAACGCATGTTAGTCGCGTTTACAACGCGCTACTGCATCGCGATTGTATCGATACAAACGCGCGACAGCGTTGGACGATATCGGAGAAATAACAGAGGGGGGAGGGAGTGTGCCGAACATCAGTGTAACTGCAGCGCGACCGAATCGCGTTTACATCGCGACTCAATCTGGTCCCGTGGGCGAGGGCACACAGCTAGCCACAGCTGCGCGTCTGTATCGATGCCTACGCGCGACAGTATCGCGACTGCATCGCTACAAAAAGTCACTGTGGGCGAAGGCCCTTAATTTCAAGACTGCTTCCGAGTTACGCGTGTTGTTTACAAGAGTGTAGAAACAAACTGAATCATTGTCAACAAGTATCACCTGCCTAGCCTTTTCCCAAGCTGTGTTGGGGTCGGCTTCCAGTCTCAACTGGATGCAGCTGAGTACCACTGTTTTACGTGGAGCGACTGCCTATCTGAGCGCCTCAACCCAGTTACCTGTGTAACCCGATACCCCTTGTTAAGACTGGTTGTCAGACTTTCTGGCTACTGACTACCCGTAACGACTGCCAAAGATGTACAAATGACAGCCGGGACCCACCAATTTAACGTGCCTTCCGAAACACGGAGGAACTCGTCATGACAAGATGCTCACCTATCTATATATATATATATATATAAGACCGGTCGCTTCAAGCGTTGCTTTCAACATCACCTGTTTTTGCATTTTTTTGAGTGAGAAGTAATCAAATGACCCTTCCCGCTGAGGGTGCAGCTGGAGGGAGTGTCAGACTCTTACTGAGTAAAACCCACTATGTTCCTTCTGGAGGTCCCTGTGTGCCAGGGCCGCGGTAACTCTTGCGAGCAACCTGCAGCCCCGGCAGACCGCTATACTACCTACTCTCATTGAGCATGTATGAACTACAAAGTTCAAAGATTTACTCCGTACCCGTGACCTTAGGGTCGGTGACCAGCATTTGTACTTTATCTTAGATTAATGTTAAGATATTAAGGATTATAGTTCAAAGTATTATGATATGAATTATTTATTCTTATTGTGAAGGCGTATAAGCTTAGCATGACAACCGTAGAAACAAGTTTTGTCTACCGGAGAATGTACATAATGACAGATAAGTGACAGATTGACGGAAGATTCCTTTTGACACGTAGAATAGAAATTTTTCTTTTCGTCGATCGACATAAGTCTACAAGTGATTGTATGCGAGTTGACAGATCGCGCCATGCTCGGGCAGAAGACATGTTGACATTGACTATTATATTCTTTCCTTTTTTTATATTCTTTTCTTTTATTATATTCTAGCCATGCTGAGCCTATCTATTCTGTCAAGAAAAGACAAAGCTCTTTCAGTCTGTTATTGTCGTCGTGGAGCATCAGCCTCTCAGGCATGAGTATGCGGGTTCGATTCCAGGCAAGTACAGACGCCAGCAGGTCAACCTAACCGAATCTGTAAAATTTTCCCGATCGAATATTACTGAAATTCCGGTATTGTGATAAGGTTGAAAATCTATTATTAAAGAACTTTTAAAGATTGTAGTTGCTTGATTGTATAAAATACATATAACTTATAAAAGTTGCATTGGCACACACGCCAGCACATCAACCTACCCGAATATATCCAATTTTCCAAATCAACTATGAACCATATGCTTCAGCGATAAAGTTGAAAATCTATTAAGGAAAACATACACATTGTATTAGCTTGATGTGCCGGCGTCTGTACAGAACTGTAAAATTTTCCCAATAAACTTTAAACCATAAGCTTAAGCAATAAAGTTGAAAATCTATTGAGGAAATTTTGTCAGATTGTATTAGTTGTTTCACCTATTAAGGAAAACTTACAGATTGCATTAGCTTGATGTGCTAGTTTCCTTACTTAAACTGTTAAATAAATGGACAGACAAACTATCAACCATTCCAAGATCTTTTGGAAGAAAAAACTCGCTCCAAATTAAAACTGTCAAGTAGACAACGATAATGTTTATTTGTCCGCGGAATGAATACTAATGAATAATGATCTTCCGCCATATTTGGTAGCTGGTTACTTAAAACGAGGGTTTTTAGGGTTCCGTACCCATGGGAAAATAATGGGGGAGCTCGTGGCTAAGTAACAGCCACACGAGTCGATCATAAGCTAAGCAACGCTTGGCGCGGTCTTGACGAGTTCCTCCGTGTTTCTTTGTAAGACTGGTTGTCAAACTTACTGGCTTCTGACTACCCGTAACGACTGCCAAGGATGTTCAATGACAGCCGGGACCTACAGTTTAACGTGCCATCCGAAACACAGTCATTGGTGTCCAAGATATACTTAGAAAGTACATACAAACTTAGAAAAGTTGCATTGGTACTTGCCCGACCTGGAATCGAACCCACGCCCTCACACTTGAGAGGTTGGCTCTTTAACCACTAGGCCACCACGACTACTCACTATATATTTATAAATAGATATAACACCCAGAAAACAGCCAACAAGCATTCTAAAAAATTACTCGACGAAGTCAGACGCCACAGGCAGATACGAGTTATCTCGTGAACACAGCGTAACAGTTATTAATCTCAAGTTTTCTCTCGCTCAGTCAAAGGTAAACAGCTTCTTTGATCGATCATATAGAAAATAGAAGATTGATTAAAGTTCTTTGTATTAAAAAAAAAAAACTATTTTACCAGATAATATTACCTCTAGATAACAATAATGGCGTCCGGACCGGCCACGGCGGCCGTTCTCTCTAAGGAGATCAACCAGCCGCAAGACATATTATAGTGCACGCACATTAGCGCGGACACAGGTGCACTCTCTATTCCCTCACTCTCATAGTCCGATGGGACGGCAATCCGACACGACCGGAGAGAGATCAGGCGCAGGACCGACATTTACGTGCTCTCCTATGAACGGGTGTATCAATCACCAACTTCCAGACTCCGGGCTGCTTTATGAAAGTTTCTTAAAACCTACAATGAGATTTCGGCCCGACTAGACAACAAGGCAGTCAAAATGCAACAATTAAGTACTAAATTAGCTGCCGTGACTTTTTCCAGCTATGTTGGTCTAGCCTTCCAGTCTAACTGGATTCAGCTGAGTACCAGTGTTTTACAAGGAGCGACTGCCTATCTGATCTCCTCAACCCAGTAACCCGGGCAACCCAATACTCCTTGGTTAGACTGGCGTCAGACTTCCGTAACGACTGCCAAGGATGTTCAATGACAGCCGGGACCTACAGTTTAACGTGCCATCCGAAACACATTCATTGGTGTCCAAGATGTGCTTAGAAAATACATACAAACTTAGAAAAGTTGCATTGGTACTTGCCTGACTTGAGATCGAACACACGCGTTCATACCTGACTCTTTAACCACTAGGCTACCTAGACTTACACGTACACCCTGTATACATAAAATGATGTCATTAAAAGCTTTTATTTAACTTGCCGTGTATGTATGTTACGGTGGATTCTTTGAACTTAATTTTGAAGTAGAAATCTTCAACCGATTGAGCTGAAATTTTGTATACACGTTCAGTTTGGATGACAATGCATGATATGTTACATGACGGCATTCTAAATCCAATATGGCGGACCCTCCAAAATGGCGGAATAGTTATTTGTAATGAATTTCAACAATATGGGTATCAAATGAAAGGACTTATTGAGAGTGACTTAAAAAATAATTTAACGTTATTCAAAATCCAATATGCGGCGGACCATAGAAGCTTTTTAAAAAATATTTTTTTTCTTTTAATTAATTTTTAGTTATGTACAAAAGTCGCTCCCGCCTCCGCTTATCGCTTGTCCCAATACAATGACTAGCATTTTACGACAAACAATTTCAAATATTTTGAGGTCTGTCGCGAAAGCCGCGTATTATATAAACAAAACGCTAAACAGGGCGATAGGGGAGAATTTCCAAAAGGGGGGGGGGGGGAGCTTTTTGTTTTCGGGGATCGTTAGTATTGGTTCAAACGCCAAAACATCAAGCTACTACAATCTGTTAAATAGATTTTCGACTTTATAACTGAAACATATGGTTCAAAGTGGGATGACCAAAGAAACGATGGATGGATTGTGTGAAAGTTGATATGGCTAGTAAGAATGTAACTTGTGAGATGACGGCAGATAGAAGAGTGTGGAAGACAAAACATGCTGCGCCGACCACAAATAAAATTTGAGATAAGGGCAGGAGGATGATGATGATATGGTTTAAAGTTCATTGGGACAACACAGTTTTGGGTAGCTTGATGTGCTGGCGTCTGTACAAAGGCGCATCTCATTTTACAACAAGATAACATTCCTATGTAATTATAAAAATTTCAGTAAATGAAGAAAAACGAAACTGTACCTACTATGGGTGAGTAAATGTGGTAGCTTGATGTGCTGGTGTCTGTATGCAATTAGTTAAGAGTTAGGATAAGACTATGTATAAAAATATGTTTTTTTTTTTAATCAATTCGGTTGATCATGAATTTATCATCATCATCATCTCCCGAGCTTTTTCCCAAGCTATGTTGGGGTCGGCTTCCAGTCTAACAGAATGCAGCTGAGTACCAGTGTGCTACAGAGAGCGACTGCCTATCTGACCTCCTCAACCCAGTTACTTAACAACCCGATATCCCTTGGTAAGACTGGTTGTCAAACTTTCTAGCTTCTGACTACCCGTAACCGGACGACATTTACATGACACGAAATAACCAACATTTACGCGCTCTACGGTGCAAGCGTGTATCAATCACCAACTTCCAAACTTCGGGCTGCTTTATGAAAGTTTCTCAAAACCCACAAAGCGATTTCGGCCCGACCCGGGAATCGAACCCGAGACCCCGTGTACAGTAGGTAGTCGCGCCTTGCGTCTACTAGACCAACGAGGCAGTTAACACAACATATAATTTTATATCGGGACACCTTTTTCACACACGGTCGGTTAGCCCCATGGTAAGCTATTGATTAGCTTGTGTTATGGGTGCCAACACAACTGATGAACTACGTATACTTTACACATATATATTTATAAATACATATTATAAACACCCAGACCACAGCCAACAAGCATGCTCATCACACAAATGTCAACCGTACCGAGAATCGAACCCGGGACCCTCAGCTCGGCAGACCGGCGTGGTTACCATTGCGCTAACGAGGTCATAAATACACAAAGAACCAGTCTTTTTGCAACACTAAAACTGTCATGCAAAAATAGTTCATAAGCCACAAATAATAAGCTACAAAATCAATTACATTTTGCTACATGACGGATGCGTGACGGAGACACACGTATCTGCCTCTCGCTCATCATTCGCCGATCGATACGTAGGGAGAATGGAAATGGGTGAATGATTTCTATAATATTTTTAGCTCAATGATACAGTGGTCTGGTAGATTGTTGTGAAATGTTCTGGGTTCAATTCTTGGGTTTTGAGAATAATCTATGGCTGTGGCGTGTGGGTAAAAAGTCGTGGTAGCCTATTGGTTAAAGCACCAGCCTCTTAAGTATGTGCGGGTTTGATTGCAGGTCAGGCAAGAACCAATGCAACTTTTCTAAGTTTGTATGTACTTTCTAAGTATATCTTGGGCACCAATGACTGTGTTTCGGATGGCACGTTAAACTGTAGGTCCCGGCTGTCATTGAACATCCTTGGCAGTCGTTACGGGTAATCAGAAGCCAGTAAGTCTGACGCCAGTCTAACCAAAGGGTATTAGGTTGCCTGGGTAACTGGGTTGAGGAGATCAGATAGGCAGTCGCTCCTTGTAGAACACTGGTTCTCATTGACTAAAGGTGAAGGAAAACATCTCGAGGAAACCTGGACTATAAAGATTGAAGTCACCAACCCGCATTGAGCAAGAGTGGTGATTAACGCTCAATCCTTGAAGTGTGAAGAGGAGGCTTGTGCCCAGCAGTGGGACGATAAGACTGATGATGATGATGATGAAATTTTATTAAATCTATTCAGTAGTTTTGACGTGAAAACGTGACAGATAAACAGATAAGACAAAATCATAGAAAAGTCAAAACTGTACATTGAATATTTTTTAAAAAGAATAATTGGGTCGTGATCTAAAATGGATATCGAAGCCAAAAATATAGTTTTTAGAATTTTTGTCTGTTTTTCTATGGATTTACTTCAAATTCGGCATGAATATAACTAAGAGGATAGGTCAACATATAGGTTACATATTATCACGCTATCACTACGGGAGAGGGGAGAATATTTAATCCAAATGCCCACGCGGACGAAGTCGCGGGCAACAGCTAGTATTTAATACTAATTTTGAGCCCAAGTTAACTATCAGCCGACTAAAATTTTGACAGGGTATCTTGCTTAACTAGGGCTTAACTACAACATAACTACGGTATTGAGATCAAAATACATAAACCAAACTGAAAATTTTTAACCAGCAATTTAACACTACTTGACAACTTAAGATAACCCCAACTTTAAACAAAGTCGGACTTCAAAGGCGCCGACAAAGGTTGAAGATCAAAGAGACGCCGCCGGGATAAGAGGCTCTATTCCATTACTTATATATAAACTGTTAAGTTTGGTTTAAATAATAGCTTCTTAGTGAAATGCCTAGCCTTTTCGCAACTATGTTGTGGTCGGCTTATACAATGCGTAGACAGCCTCGTTGGTCTAGTAGTCGCATAGCGCGACTGCTGTGCACGGGATCTCAGGTTCGAAATCGCTTTAAGAGACTTTCATATAGCAGCCCGGAGTCTGGAAGTTGGTGATTGATTCACCCGTGCATCGGAGAGCACGTAAATGTCGGTTCTGCGCCTGATCTCTCTCCGGTCGTGTCGGATTGCCGTCCCATCGGACTATGAGAGTGAAGGAATAGAGAGTGCACCACGACTATAATATTTTTTTAAAATATGACGATTTCTAATAAGCATTGAAATATTTTATCGTACATATGTGACCAAACAGAGGAACTTGTGGCTAAGTAAAAGCCACACGGGTCGATCGATCGTAAGGTTAAGCAACGCTTGACGCGGTCGGTCCGTGGATGTGTGACCATCTTGTCATGACGAATTCTTCCGTGTTGCACAAGGCACGTTAAATTAGTGGGTCCCGGCTGTCATTTGTACATCTTTGGTAGTCGTTACGGATAGTCAGAAAGTCTGGCAACCAGTCTTATGTATTGGATTGCTCAGGGTTGAGGAGATCAGATAGGCAGTCGCTACTTGTAAAACACTGGTACTCAGCCGAATCCGGTTAGACTGGAAGCCGACCCCAACATAGTTGGGAAAAGGCTTGAGAGATGATGATTGTTGTTTTTTGTTAGCTGTTAATACTGTATGTTTTCCAATCCAAATAAAATAAAATAAAACACTGGTACTCAGCTGCACCAGGTAAAGACTGGAAGCTAACCCCAATATTGCCTGAGAAAAAGCTAGGCAGATGATATATGTGACCAAACACCCTGAAATGAGGTTGTCATCATCTCCCGAGCCTTTTCCCAACTATGTTGAGGTCGGCTTCCAGTCTAACCGTATTTAGCTGAGTACCAGTGTTTTACAAGGAGCGACTGCTTATCTGAGCACCTCAACCCAGTTACCCGGGCAACCCAATACCCCTTGGTTAGACTGGCGTCAGACTTATTGGCTTTGGACTACCCGTAACGACTGCCAAGGATGTTCAATGACAGCCGGGACCTACAGTTCAACGTGCCACCCGAAACACAGTCATTGGTGTCCAAGATATACTTCGAACGTACATACAAACTTAGAAAAGTTGCATTGGTACTTGCCCGACCTGGAATCGAAACCACGCCCTCATACTTGAGAGGTTGGTTCTTTAACCACTAGGCCACCACGATCACTGAAATGAGGTTGTATAGGTACATACTTGGAGCCTTGCCAAGCACCTGGTGACGCTAATGTTATTTATACTTTATAACATAATATTGAACTCTAGTTCAATATCAAAATAGTACAAACTTCCCGCATTTAAGTAACAGGTCGCTTTGAATAACATTGCTGATTTTGTGGATAGCGACTGTCATTTGTACATCTTTGGCAGTCGTTACGGGTAGTCAAAAGCCAGTAAGTCTGACGCCAGTCTAACCAAAATTTATTGAGTTGCCCGGGTAACTGGGTTAAGGAGGTCAGATAGGCAGTCGCTCCTTATAAAACACTGGTACTCAGCTGAATCCGGTTAGACTGGAAGCCGACCCCAACATAGTTGGGAAAAGGCTCGGGAGACGATGATGGTGTGAGACTTTGCATGCTTAAAGCTACTATGATGTAAGCATCCCTTAAGAAAGGATTTTGATGAATTCCATCCCTAAGGGGATAAAATAGGGGATGAAAATTAAAACTATATCTAATTAGTAGTAATAATTCTTAACACGAGCGAAGCCGCGGGCAAAAGCTAGTCTATACTAATAGTCTATATTATAAAGCTGAAGAGTTTGTTTGTTTGAACACGCTAATCTCAGGAACTACTGGTTCGATTTGAAAAAATATTTCAGTGTTAGATAGCCCATTTATCGAGGAAGGCTATAGGCTATATACCATCACGCTAAGACAAACGGGAGCGGAGCAGTAACCAAAGACGCGGGTGAAACCGCTGGGGACAGCTAGTTTCAAATATATTTACATAAATTTCAATACGGCATTCAAAGTTCAATATATTTAAAATCGCTGAGCACTAGAAAAACTGCTACAACCGCAAATTCAATTTTATTTTGATTTATAGCTTATACCGGTAGCTGGTTCAGATATTAAAACATTTTGAATTAGAATCTGAAACAGCTTGAATTATGGCATTATGAGCGACCGCACTCGGGCCGCTTCAAGCAGTCGAGAGCGACTGCGCATATAACTCAGAAAAGTTGCATTGCTATATGGCGATTTTATATCTATTCTGTCAAGAAAAGACAAAGCTTTTTCTGTCAATGTCAACATGTCTTCTGCCCGAGCATGGCGCGACCTGTCAACTCGCATATAATCTCTTGTAGCCTTATGTCAATCGAAGAAAAGAAAAATTTCTTTAAAAAATTACAAAAGAAATCTTACGTTAATCTGTCACTTTTCTGTCATTATATCAAATCTCCGGTAGACAAAACTTGTTTCTACGGTTGCCATGCTAAGCCTGCTGGAATTGAACCCTCACATTTATGCTTGAGAGACTGGTGCTTTAACCACTAGGCCACCACGACTTTACTATCGCCCATGAACACATTGACCGCCACGTCAAAAAAAGAAAGACGTCCCCTCAGCGCCAAGCTAAGAATTCATCCATAAATACCTACAATATAGTAGTGAGTTCGGAATTATATCGATTGAAACTGACTATTAATTATGAACTTTAAAAGTCTGTCATATAGTCGTGACCGTGGCGTGCAATTTTTGGCTTGTCATCTATACGTGACTGTGGCGGTCAAAAGGTTAAAGCCGCGACTGCGCGGTGAGCTATAGTCACTTATTCGCTGCCGTAGACATGACTGCTCGAGCTCTCGCGACCGCTTCAAGCCGTCAACTGCTCGAGCGGTCGCGAGTGCTTACACCGAGTGCTCAAGCCGCTGACAGACTGCCCTAGAGCAGTCCGTCTCTTGAAGAAGGAAACGAATCTGCTGGGCACAGGCAACATCTCGAGGAAACTTGGACTATGAAGATTAAAATCACCAATCCAATCTCTGTCTGCCTGTCAATTGTGTTAGAAAATCAATTGTTCAAGCGGTTGGTAGCGACTGCTCCAGCAGTCGGCGCCGACCGGTTTTGGGTCGCCGATTGGGGCGGAGTACGTTTGGGGCCGACTATAAGGACGCTCCCGACCAAGGTCGTCCAAAGTCGTTTGACTACGCCCATATCTGGTCGGCCGACCATCATCATCATCAGCCTATCGCAGTCCACTGCTGGACATAGGCCTCTCCAAGTGCACGCCACTGAAATCGATTTTCGGCTTCTCGCATCCAGCTCCTGCCAGCCGTCTTGCGCAAGTCATCACTCCACCATGCCTGAGGACGTCCGCCTGCCGACGTTGGTCGGCCGACCAACGTCTAAACTATAATAATCTTCATGGACTATCCTCCATCTGGGGAGAGGCGGAGGAGTGTGCCGGACTCTTACCGGCTAGAACCACCCCGGTGTCTCTATGCACGCGGAGCCGTGGGAATCCAGATTCTTCCGCAGCCTCGCAAACGTCTACACAACTGGACTAAGGAGACCTCTGTCGGCGGTAGGTTTGGATCATGTAGAACACATTTTAAGGCTTAACAAATTCCCATAGCGGCGGCGAGATCAAAGGCGGGAGAACAAAGGCGATGAATAAAAGAAAAAAAATTCGTTGTTAAACGTACGCAGCTGAAGTTAAATTATTTTTATATGTAGGTTACTTCTACTTGAAGAACTCTTGGCAAGGTAACAGTGTAAGGCTGTTATTTTAACAATTTATCAAAGGTTAAGCTGCCCGAAGAGCGGTCTGTCTGTGGATGGGTGACTATTTATGAGTCTCGGGTTCGATTCACGGTACATTGGTCATCCATACTTTAATATGTAATCTCTTTTTACATCTGCAGGCTTAGCATGGCGATTTTATATCTATTCTATCAAGAAAAGACAAAGCTCTTTCTGTCAATGTCAACATGTCTTCTGCCCGAGCATGGCGCGACTTGTAGCCTTATGTCAATCGATTACTTCAAAAAATGTCAAAAGAAATCTTACTCATCTCCGGTAAACAAAACTTGTTTCTACGTTTGCCATGCTAAGCCTGCTGGACTCTAAAAGAGACTATGACCCTTGAGTTTGTTTCGGCGTTTCTTCTCAAGACAGTCAGGAAATGCCGACCTCATCTCGTTTTTTATAAAAAAAATGTGTTGACTTGTAAAAGTGTTGAGTTCAACCTATTTGCAAAATAAATATCATTTATCATTATTTTTTTCCAGCTCAAAAATATACTAAAAACGCAAGGTTTTGTAAATAGTATCAGAACATATGTTCTAACCGAGTTAAAATTTCCGAATTCGTACAAAATCTACGAGCTTCGCTCTGGGTTATTGAATTCTAGACTTGTAAATGACAGATGTAGCAACATGGCGCTAAGCCAAAACAAGATGGCTGGCATTTTGGCGCGAAACGCTAGAAGTTTAGTTATGGCAGTCTATCTGTTAAATGAAATCTATTTCGTGGTTTGTTAAGCTCGTGTTTTGACCTTTGGACTGAGGAGTTTAATGTTCGATTCTCGGGTCAGTTTAGTTTAGTAGGAGGAGCTTGTGGGTCAGTAACAGCCGCACGATCTGAGTCGAGTCTCGGAAAATAAAGCTAAAAGCGGACATCTCCTTTAACCAAACTCAAAACTCAAAATAATTTATTCAAACTGGGCTGTAAAACAGCACTTTTTGACGTCAAATATTACAAAAGACAGCCCCCAAAACGCCCACCCTTCACCACTTCCTATGTGTTTTTGCTGGGAAGAAGAAGTGACGCAACAAACTCCCCAGCAACACATGTCTGTCTGTTGGTTTGAAGAATCTTTACCCCCCTTATTATAAAACGTAGTCTAAAAAAAGTACCAGCTTTAGTACTAGGTTTAAACCGCCGCCATTTCGAACAAAGTTGATGGCCTAAACCTAGCATTAAACCCGGTACTTTTTAAAACCGCGATTTATAATAATAATAATAATAACCCCCCCAAGGGGCCACCTTGACGTGGTGGGGGGGCTTGTGGGAAGGCATGATCGATCAATAGAGTCACTAAGAACTTGACCACCCTGTAGCATTTGACAAACAGGAGATACTAATAGAATAACTAATCTAGCCATAACACCTCGGCTTAACCCTTCCCAACCAACGGTCCCATCTTTCCATCTTTCCATCTTCCTACTTCCCACCTATCTCTTGCTGCTGCCTATATCCTTCATCTCTCAATCTGCAGTTTCGGTTCAGACTCTTACTCAAAAAATAATTCTAACTCTGTCCTTGCAAGCTTTGTACTCTCTTTTAACTTTTACTTCTACATAATTCTTAAAATTTTATTTACTCCCTATGCAATGCGACTACGAAATAGAGTTTTACCCCAGGCGGGTACCGGAGTGAATCGCAATGGAGAATCCCGCTCCAGGCCTCATGGCCTGGGCTGCCCCTCGTATTCTGGGGGGGGCGACGTGTCGCAGCTAGCTGCCCAGTCCCAGACTGTTGCAGAGCAACAAGAAAATTTATCCTCATCATCTTCACCAAAATCATTATTTTCATCATTGCCATCATCACCCCCTTCATATTTATTACGCTCATCAAGATCATCACCCACATTATCATTAGAGTCAGTAGATGTTGTAGCGGAGGCCACTCAGGCCAATGATCCGTCACCCACTACGGCTTCAACAACTACGCGAAAGAAATGGAGTCAGGAAATGAACGAATTCATTTGGCGTAACTACCTCATCATCACCAAATTAGAAAGCGATACAAATGCATACTTAGCTACATTACACCAACAATTCATAGATAAATTTCCAAATATCACGTTTCACGACAAAGAATAGGAGATCAAAGAAGAGCAATAGTTAATAAAAAAATATTACCGACTTATATACTTGAAAAAATTAGGCTAGAAGTGAGGAATAATTTGGGAACTGAAAATAATAGCAACCAGATACACGACCAGACACAAGAATACACTACACCACAAAATTTTACACAACCACCCTCGCTGTCACAACCTAAGCACAGGATGAAATGGTCAAATGATATGAACGAAACGCTTATGCTATGTTATTTCAGGACTACCAAAATGGAAACTGATATGACAGCTTGGCGTAAAAAATTAAAAGATAGTTTTATAGAACACTACCCCCATCTATCACATCTATCTGAACAACGTATATCGGACCAAAAAAGAGTTATCGTTAATAATAATATGATCACACAAACACAGCTACAACTACTAAAAACAACAGTGCAAAACGAATTCATCGAATCGGACACTTTCGGGCAAGATCTCATGCACACTAACTTAATGACAGATAACTCACAACATTTCACAAATACAAACACCAGCATACTTACTTCAAATATAGAGAATATGGAAGCCATACAAAGCCAGCACAGTGAGATGGAAGTAGAAATTAATTTATTGAATAACATAAACTTAGAACAAATTACACAACACAGAGACAATGAAAGAAACCCCGAAATAGATAAAATATTTACAGATACATTACAATACTACAAAGACACACAACCAACGGATAGAAATTATATTCCTAAACAAAAGTCATCAACAAAACTAACACACATAATATCCTACATTGACAATACAATACTGAGAGAACATTTAACCACAGACATAGAGTTTAATCAACTTCAGACATTAATATACTGTGCTGCATGGACAGCTGCGAAAGTGAACGGCAGTAAAATCTCACTGGGACCAGCAAATAATGTAAACAGACATAAAACCAACTACATACCTAAATGGCAGAAACGCTTAGAACACAAAAAAGAAGTCCTCCGAACTAAAATTGGAAGACTAACACAATACATACATGGAAACAGAAGCAGGAAGCTTGCAAAAGAAGTAGACTTAATAATAGAGACGCACAGAATACACACAACACACGAAGAACCCAACACACAACTTACACACTTTTTAGATACTTTGAAACAAAAGCTAACGGTAGTTAAGAGCAGACTAAACAGATACAAAAAATGTACTCTCCGTAAGACCCAAAATTACCAGTTCAAAAATAACGAAAAACAATTTTATCGAACACTAAGAAACTCTACAACAAACCAAACGACATCAAATAGAACAACACATGGTACAAGCCCAACCGCGGAACAGCTACAGCAGTTCTGGGCTGGTATTTGGGAAAATCCTGTGACTCATAACACCGAAGCAGAATGGATAGGAGAGGAAGAGGCAAAACATACCAACACTAGTCAAATGCCATTTGACCACGTCGAAGTACAAACCTTCCACGAGGTGCTAAATAAACTTCATAACTGGAAAGCACCAGGATCTGATAACATTCAAAATTTCTGGTACAAAAAGTTCACACATATACACTCACACCTATTCAATCACATAAATAATTTTATTAAAAATCCTTCAACTATACCGTCATACATTACAGAAGGCGTAACTTACATGATACCAAAAGACACCAATGATACCTCTAACCCAGCAAAATACAGACCTATCACCTGCTTACAAACCATCTATAAGATAATCACAGCATGTATTTCTCACATTATTTACAAACATCTAGACACACAAAACATTTTAACAGAAGAACAGAAAGGCTGCAGAAAGTTTAGCCAAGGATGCAAAGAACAGTTAACAATAGACTCAATAATACTCAAACAAGTCCAACGGAAAAGAACAGATTTATACACCATGTACATTGATTACAAAAAGGCATACGATTCAGTCCCACACTCCTGGTTACTACGAGTTTTACAACTTTACAAAATACACCCACAAATCATTAACTGCTTGAGTAATATAATGAAAAAATGTAACACAAGATTACATCTAAATACAACTACAGGAACAATAGAAACGGAACCTATTAATATCCAGAGAGGCATATTCCAGGGAGACTCACTCAGTCCTCTATGGTTTTGCCTTGCATTAAATCCCCTGTCAAATAAATTAAATGCCCTGATGCCCGGGTATCAACTTCCATACGAGGATATAACAAATGAAACATATACTAGTTATCAAAATTATAAGATTAATCACCTTTTGTATATGGATGATATCAAATTATATGCATCCTCATCTGATGAGTTGTCTGAGTTAGCTAGCATTACGGAACAGTTCTCAAAAGATATAGGCATGGAATTTGGCATTGACAAATGCAAAATTAATTCAATAAAATCAGGAAAATCTTATACCCATTCATACCAATTGCAGACAGGTGAGACTATAGATTCATTAGACGAAAACGAGACATATAAGTATCTAGGGTATGTTCAGGCTAAACAAATACTTGATAAACAGATAAAATCTACACTAACCAAACAATTTAGACACAGACTTAAAACAATATTGAACACTCAAATATACGCAAAAAACACAATAAAAGCCATTAACACGTACGCCATCCCCATTCTCACCTATTCATTTGGTATCATAAGTTGGAATAAAACCGAGTTAAAAAATTTACAGCGAACTATTAATACCACACTGACAAAGCATAGGAGACACCATCCACGATCCTGCGTGCAGAGGCTTACATTACCAAGATCTGAAGGTGGACGAGGCATAATAGACATCACAAATCTCCATAACAAACAAATAACTACTTTAAGAGAATATTTCAATGCTAAAGCTTCCAATTCTATTTTACACAAAGCCATTGTATTTAATGACAAAAAACTTACCACATTGAATCTGGCTGACAGGACACCACAACCTAATGAAAAACAGACTGACAGACAAACAAAAATCTCTGAGTGGACTCAGAAGTCACTACACGGAAGGCATAGGCACGATCTTAATCAACTTAACGTCGACAAATTAGCGTCGAACGAATGGTTAAGACGTGGCGAGCTCTTCCCTGAGACAGAAGGGTTCATGATAGCGATTCAGGATCAGGTGATAGAAACCCGCAATTATCAGAAATACATAATGAAAACTACCCTACCAACGGACACATGCAGACGGTGCAACAGTTCCTCTGAGACAATCCAACACATCACGGGTGCCTGTAAAGCAATAGTTCAAACCGATTATAAACACAGGCACGACCAAATTGCAAACATTATCCACCAAAAATTAGCTATTAAATATAAATTGATTACCACACCACCAGTACCATATTATAAATACCAACCTGACACTGTTCTTGAAAATGCCACTCACAAATTGTACTATGATCGAGCAATACTTACAGACAAAACGATACATTACAACAGACCAGATATCACATTATTAAATAAAATAAATAGAACTGCCCAAATTATCGACATAGCCGTACCAAACACCCATAACCTACAGAACACTATAGCAGAGAAACTATCCAAATACACAGACCTCAAAATAGAAATAAGCCGCATGTGGCAACTCAAGAACGTCATTATAGTCCCTATTGTATTGTCAACGACAGGGGTTATACCTAAGACACTACATCAATCAATTAAATCACTTGATTTACCACCCTACACATACCAAAGTCTCCAGAAAGCAGCTATACTTAACACATGCAGGATTGTCAGAAAGTTTTTACAAAACGAGAACGAAACCACAATCACTTCCTCACTCACTCGACCATTCAATAACCAAAGAACACAACCTCAATAGCAGACTCAAATATCACAAAACTCATATTATCAATTTTCTTAGGGTAGCACTTGGCTTTGGCCCGTGCTATTCTGAATATCCGGCAAAGAGCCGAGCAATAAAAACGTATAAAGGAAAATAATAATAATAATTTATTTAGTCAAGTAATACAACTCAGATTTGCAAAACAAAATATATATATATAAAAAAAAAAGAAACGTTTTTTAAAAACTAAGTTATAGTGGTATAGGGCCTGCAGAAATTTGGCAGCAACGATTTATTACCATACAGTCCAATCGACTAGAGATCATTTTTAGGATACTGTTAGTGCTGCCCCGCACTCTGTGTACCAGGGATGCGCATCTTTTACGCATAACCGTATAAAAGCAATCTACGCGGGCTTCTGCAAACATCCCTGAAGCACTACAGAAACGCGGCAGCCCCATCAGTATCCTAAATGCATTGTTGTATTGGACTCGAAGGGCGCTGTATGCCTTTAGTGTAAAATGAGCCCACAGGCTGCACGCATAGAATGAAGTGCAATAGGCACGGAAAAGTGTGACCTTGACTTCATTCGAACAGCGTGCAAACCTGCGAGCTATCATGTTAGCACGTACAGACAGCGCCCTTCGTTCCCGTTCTATGTCATTATCGTCTTTGAGGTCAGCAGTCAGATAGTGGCCTAGATATTTAAATTTATTGACCCTCTTAAGCGGAATATTATTCAATTTTATATCAGGCATCTCACTAGGCACACTTCGACTGCCAATCTCAAAGACCATAACTTCACTCTTTTTCACATTGTACGTAAGTCCATTCAGCAATGCGTACTTCTCACAGACCCTTAAAAGCTTGCTGAGACCACAAGGTGACGCACTCAGCAGCACCATGTCATCCGCATAACTTATGTTGTTGACACAAACTCCGTCTATATAACATCCTTCTCTGGTGCTGCTGAGTTGCTCAATCAGCTCATTTACATAAAGGTTGAAGAGCGTGGGTGAGGTCAAGCCTCCTTGTCTCACCCCGCACTCCAACCCATATGCGTCAGATCTGACACCTGCCCATTTGACGCTATTGATCTGGTTTCTGTACCAAAACTTGATGATATTAATAAGTTCTTTTGGTAGCTTAATATCATCTAGCTTTTTCCATAGCAAATCGTATGAAACCAGATCAAAAGCCTTAGAGAGGTCGAGAAATGCAGCATATACAGGAGTTTTCCGATCCGTATAATATTTGACAGTCTGCTTAAGACATAAAATAGCACTGTCAGTAGACAATCCAGGTCTAAACCCGAATTGGTTATCATGTGGTTTAAAACATTTATTAAGTTGCGTGCTAAGCAGGCTGTCAAATATCTTTGAGATGATTGTTGCCAAAGATATAGGCCTATAGTTATTTTTATCTGCTAAATCGCCAGTTTTATTTTTAACTACAGGCACTACCAGCGTTCTCAACATCTCAACAGGCAGGTATGAATGACTTATGCACAAAGCGAAAAGCATGGACAATGTCCTTGATAGATGGGGACCAGCGTATCGCAAGTGTTCAATGCTACGGCCATCATGGCCTGGTGACTTTCCTCTAGCCATTGATGCTATTGTCTTTTGTATGTCTTTTGCGCTGAACCTAGTCTCCAGCTCTTTTGCAGAGTCTACGTCGAACACCCATGACGGCGGCCCTAATGGTGATTTAACACTAAAGTGATTCATAAAAATATTTGCAATTTCTTTTGAATCACTTGCTCCATCGACGCACACAGGGAGCCCAGGTTTATTATTTAACTTGTTTGTGGTTTTCCAAAATGATTTAAAATCTTTTCGTGAGTGATGTGTAGCGAGCATGTCCATTTTAATCTGACTCTCATTATTTTGACACCACCTCAATCTGGATTTAAACTTTTTTCTGGATACACACATCTCCTCATATATTAAACCAGTCGCTGGTTTGCCATACCACACCCAAGTCAGTTTATAATAAGGGGGTTAAAGTTTAAACAATATATCGCTGCTTCCCTTGAAAAGTACCACAAACACAAAGATTTGTGAACTTTTACAAAAGTAGAAAAAAAGTGTCTATCGCAGTAAGTATATTTTTGTTTCTTCAATAATGAATTCAGTACTACTTATTCAAAAAGTTTTTTTGTTTAATCTACATCTGAAATAAGGTAGCTGACTGTAGCTAAGATCAGCTGTTTTTTTTTCTTCGATATAAGTTTGATAAATGAAGACAAAAAATGACATCCACACTGATTGTCGGCTACAGCGGCCGTTCTCTCTAAGGAGATCAGCCAGCTGTGCAGGACATATTATAGTGCACGCACATTAGCGCGGACACAGGTGCACTCTCTAATCACTCACTCTCATAGTCCTCAGGGACGGCAATTCGACACGCTTGCTCAATGCGGGTTGGATTTCCTCGAGATGTATTCCTTCACCTCTAATCAGTCATTGGTGTCCAAGATATACTTAGAATGTACATATACTTGCCTGACCTGGGACTGAACCCGCGCCCTAATGATTGAGAGGTTGGTGCTTTAACCACTAGGCCACAACGAATGTCACACGTATACATAAAAAGTATTTTGTAAGTGTCATAGAAAAATTGATCCAGGGACGGGAAGTAGCTATTGGGAAGCGAAACCGCAGATATCAGTAATCTATACATATAATGAAATCGTAGAAAAGTCAAAACTGTACATTGAATATTTTTTAAAAAGAACAATTGGGGCGTGATCTACAATCGATATCGAAGCCCAAAATATAGTTTTTAGAATTTTTATCCGTTTGTCTGTATGTATGTATGTACGGGATAATCTCAAAAAGTACTTGCATGGATTTTATTCAAATTCGGCATGAATATAACTAAGAGGTCGGGTCAACATATAGGATACATATTATCACGCTATCACGTACTGAGGGGGGGGGATGTTTAATCACCTAATGCCCACGCGGACGACGTCGCGGGCAACAGCTAGTGTAATATAAAACAATTTATGTATCACAATATTATACAATATGCTTTCCTCATAGCTATATTTATTTAATATTTCGCTAGAACCATATTTGGTACCGATTTGAATAAATACATAAGATTAAACTAGCTGATATTGATATTTTTTTGAAGGGCTCGTGGCTAAGTAACAGCCACACGGTTCGAACGATCATAAGGTTAAGATTGCCGCGTTCGGTCCGTGGATTGACCATCTTGTCATGACGAATTCCTCCATGTTTCGGAAGGCACGCTAAATTGGTGGGTCCCGGCTGTCATTTGTACATCTTTGGCAGTCGTTACGGGTTAGAAGCCAGAAAGTCTGATAAATAGTATAAATGACCAACTATCAATACTTTTGGGCTGCTTTATGGAAGTCTTTTAAAACCCACAAAGCGACCCTGAACCCGGGAACAACAGTCGCGCTATGCAACTACTAGACTAACGTGGCAGTCTGTAAGCTTCGTAGACAATAATCTATACTGATATTTAAAAAAATATTTCAGTGTTAGATAGCCCATTTATCGAGTAAGGCAATAGACTACTTTTTATTTATTAATTTATTTTATTTATCCATTTAATTCAGGCATCAAGGCCCATAGAAAACATACACAATACTATACAATATATCTTAAAAATACTATAAACAAATATGACATAACTAGCTGTCCCCAGCGGTTTCACCCGCATCTTTGGTTACTGCTCCGCTCCCGTGTGTCTTGGCGTGATGGTATATAGCCTATAGCCTTCCTCGATAAATAGGCTACCTAACACTGAAAGAATTTTTCAAATCGAACCGGTAGTTTCGGAGATTAGCGCGTTCAAACAAACAAACAAACAAACTCTTCAGCTTTATAATATTAGTATAGATTAACTAAAACTAATGTACACGAAGTGTCGGCGTCGTGTTTCGCCGACTGGTGTCACGTAGCTGGCCACGAAACCGGCGGTACATAACACCCTTCGGCCAAAACTCTTCCTTGAGGAACTTTTCGAAAGAGATTCTATCCGGGTGCGCGGAGTTGTACCTACGGGTGAAACCACTGACGGAAGCTAGTATAATATAAGCTGGTGAGATATTTGCCTCTAAACTCCCCAAAAAAATCTATGTGTATCTTTCCCCAGTCCTGGCAACCCCCATTTAGCGGAACATAGGCAGAACTACACAGACATAATGGGTCGTGACCTAATTTTTTAATGGCAACACGCTAAAAGTGCGGTTAGATTTTGCGTTTATACAACGACCGTATCCATACAGTCGTGGTGGCCTAGTGGTTAAAGAGCCAACCTCTCAAGTATGAGGGCGTGGGTTCGAACCCAGCAGGCTTAGCATGGCTATTTTATATCTATTCTGTCAAGGAAAGACAAAGCTCTTTCTGTCAATGTCAACATGTCTTCTGCCCGAGCATGGCGCGACCTGTCAACTTGTATATAATTACTTGTAGCTTTATACCAATCGAAGAAAAGAAAAATTACTTCAAAAAATGTCAAAGAAATCTTACGTCAGTCTGTCACTTTTCTGTCATTATGTCCAATCTCCGATAGACAAAACTTGTTTCTACGGTTGCCGCGCTAAGCCTGCTGGTCAGGCAAGTACCAATGCAACTTTTCTAAGTTTGTATGTACTTTCTAAGTATATGTTGGACACCAATGACTGTGTTTCGGATGGCACGTTAAACTGTAGGTCCCGGCTGTCATTGAACATCCTTGGCAGTCGTTACAGGTAGTCAGAAGCCAGTAAGTCTGACGCCAGTCTAACCAAGGGGTATTGGGTTGCCCGGGTAACTGGGTTGAGGAGTCAGAGAGGCAGTCGCTCCATGTAAAACACTTCACCCCCGTCAAAAGCGACTAACATCCCGAACCCGGTTAAAAATTACTCCTTGTTACATCAGCTATCTGCCAAGTAAAGTCCTATCAAAATCAGTCCATCCATTTCACAGACAAGTCGGAACAAACAGACAGACAGACAAAAACATAAATAAATATTATTGTTTAGTGTATGTACTGTATATAAATACATGTTTGTAGTAAAAAAAGAGGTTATTTCAATACACAAACAGTCAATGCAATTTTATTTTTATGTATAGATTAAATTAATATTTTTATTGCTTTTTATATTGGTCTTTCAGAATGACCTTGCCCCGTTTTTGGCAGAACAAAAATAATTATATTATTCTTTGATTATAGTGTTTATAGTCTTTTGATTATAGTCCTTGAAGTCTTGGCTTCGATATTCCACCTCCCGAGCCTTTTCCCAACTATGTTGGAGTCTGCTTCAAGTTTAACCGGATTCAGCTGAGCACCAGTGTTTTACAAGGAGCGACTGCCTATCTGACCTCTTCAACCCAGTTACCCGGGCAACCCAATACCCCTTGGTTAGACTGGCGTCAGACTTACTGGCTTCTGACTACCCGTAACGACTGCCAAGGATGTTCAATGACAGCCGGGACCTACAGTTTAACGTGTGATCCGAAACACAGTCACTGGGTCCAAGATATACTTACAAAGTACATACAAACTAAGAAAAGTTGCATTGGTACTTGCCTGACCTGGAATCGAACCCGTACTCTAATACTTAACAGGCTGGTGCTTTAACCACTAGGCTACCACGACATATTATTATAAGCATTTATTGTGTTTGTAAATAAATATAGATTCAACGCGAGCCGAACAGCGGGTACTAGCTAGTACAATATTATATATCACAGCTGCTACGCCGTAGTCACGCCTACGCTCGTAGTAGCTACGAAAGCGTAGCATCTATGTATGTATGGTTATGATTTTATGTAGAGAAAAACTAGTCGTATCGCGCGAACACACAAATACAATTAAAAAAATTATGTACAGACTCCAGCACATCAAGCTACCCTAAACTGGCAAACATTCCCAGTCAACTTTGAACCATATGCATAAGCGATCTAGTTGAAAATCTGTTAATGAAAATTGACAGATTTTAGTAGCTTGATGTGCTGGCGTCTGTGGCTAGCGAATGTCATACAAACATACAGAAAGAGGATCTCGTGGCTAAGTAACAGCCACACGGGTCGATCGATCATAAGGTTAAGCAACGCTTGGCGCGGTCGGTCCGTGGATGGCTGACCAGTTCATAACGAGTTTCTCCGTGTTTTGGAAGGCACGCTAAATAAGTAGGTCTTGGCTCTCATTTGTACGTCTTCGGCAGTCGTTACGGGTAGTCAGAAGCCAGAAATTCTGACAACCAGTCTTACCAAGGGGTATCGGGTTGCCCAGGTAACTGGGTTGCGGAGATCAGACTGGCAGTCGCTCCATGTGGTACAATGATACCAAAACACTGGTGGCCTAGTGGTTAAAGCACCAGCCTCTCAAGTACGAGTCTGCGGGTTTGAATCCACACAACACCAATGTAACTTTTCTAGGTTATACGTACTTTCTAAGTATATCTTGGACACCAATGACTGATTAAAGGTGAAGGAAAACATCTCGAGGAAACCTGGACTATAAAGTCTGAAATCACCAACCCGCATTGAGCAAGCGTGGTGATTAACGCTCAATCCTTCTCCGTGTGAGAGGAGGCCTGTGCCCAGCAGTGGGACGATAAAAAGACTAATAATGAAATGATTAAAATTATTATTGTTATAAAAAAAAACAACGCCTCTTTGTCGTACAGAAAAAAGAAAAAAAATAAAATTGTTAATTAATTTTCAAACGATTTATTTTTTAATATTTCCCTCTATCTTTTATAATGAAAACATTTCGTAAAAATAAGATAATAAAAGGTAATAGAGAGATGTATAATTATCTTTTTTGGCATTTTTAATTATAATCTTTTATACTGAAGTTGTGTTTTTTTCTTTATTGGCCTAAAGGCATCTACGTTACAGACTTTTGGTTAAAAACAAATTATGCCTTCTAATATCACTACATAGTATAAAAAACACTGAAAAGTGAAAAAAAAAGCTTTTAAGTACATCGCTCTAGAAGTCGGTGTCAAGAAGTTGCAACTGTAATACTGTATTTATTTGGACACCGACTTCTAGAGCGATGTACTTAAAAGCTTTTTTTTCACTTTTCAGTGTTTTTGAAGTCGGTTTTATTTTTTGTAAAAAATTTTTATTTTTATCTTTTTAGTATCAGGTCCAAAATCTGTTTTCGTCATCCATTTATACACTCCATACCTTCTATAATAGCTATCATAACTCAAGTTTGTAGGAAATTCTCATTAACCGGCCCGTTATAACATCATCCACATACACATCGTCCACATAAATCAAACAAATGCTCATAAAATAAAAAGTACTGAACCAAATTGGATGAAATTTTTATGGGACCAAATGGCAAGTATACTGCATCGAACAGAAAAAGAATTACACAAATCGGACTAGAAACCTCGGAGTAATCGGTGTACATACATAAAAAAAAAAATAAAAAAAAAAAAAAACATACCGGCCGAATTGAGAACCTCCTCCTTTTTTTGGAAGTCGGTTAAAAACAAGGTCGCTTTCTCTGTCCCTATGTCCCTTTGTATGCTTAAATCTTTGAAACTACGCAACGGATTTTGATGCGGTTTTTTTTAATAGATAGAGTGATTCAAGATGAAGGTTTATATGTATAATTTTAGTATCAGCATTGCACCCGTGCGAAGCCAGGGCGGGTCGCTAGTTAAAAATAAAGAAGTCTTTCTGTATGTTTCAACATCTGCCTAGCCTTTTCCCAAGCTATGTTGGGGTCGGCTTCCAGTCTTAACCAGATGCAGCTGAGTACCAGTGTTTTACGTGGAGCGACTGCCTATCTGACCTTCTCAACCCAGTTACCTAGGCAACCCAATACCTCTTAGTAAGACTGATAATCAGACAGTCTAGCTTTTTACTATCCGTAACGACTGCCAAAGATGTACAAATGACCGCCGGGATCCACCAATTTAACGTGCCTTCCGAAACACGGAGGAACTCGTCATGACAAAACGACCGCGCCAAGCGTTGCTTAACCTTATGATCGATCGACCCGTGTGGCTGTTACTTAGCCACGAGCTTAGCAATGAAATAAAATATAATAATCTATTATTTCATGTCTAGAACTAATCTGGGTAAAAGCTAGTTGCGTTTAAATGCAAATTTCACTATATTGGTTCAGCCGTTTCTATAGAAATTTGTGATCGTAAATAAGAATTTATTTTAATCTAGCTATTGCCCGCGACGTCGTCCGCGTGGGCATTATGATGAAACATTCACCACCCTTCCCCCTGTAGTGATAGCGTGATAATATGTAGCCTAAATGTTGACCCGGCCTCTTAGTTATATTCATGCCAAATTTGAAGCAAATCCATGCAGTAATTTTTGAGATTATCCCGGACATACATACAGACGTACAGACAAAAATTTTAAAAACTATATTTTTGGCTTCGATATCGATTTTAGATCACGCCCCAATAGTTATTTTTAAAAAATATTCAATGTACCGTTTTGACTTTTCTACGATTTTATTATATGTATAGATACCTTATTTTCAATAGTACTCCAGTCTAATTAAGGCAACATTTGATTATTTGTTTGTATTGAATAGGCTTCAAAACTACGTGACCGATTTGAAAAATTCTTTCACTGTTGGGAAGCTACACTATCCCCGGTGAACATAGGCTATGTTTTATCTGGGTACGGGGAGAAATTCCCCGGAGAAGCTGCGAGAAATTTCTATTGTATATATAGTCTTTGAAAGTTGGTTAATAAATGCAAGTATGTATTATTTTTATTATTAACAGTCGTGGTGGCTAAGTGGTTAAAGCACCAGCCTCTCAAGTATGAGTATGCGGGTTCGCTTCCAGGTCAGGCTAATACCAAGGTAACTTTTCTAAGTTATACGTACTTCCTAAGTACATATAGGTATCTTGGACACCAATGACTAATTAAAGGTGAAGGAAATCATCTCGAGGAAACCTGGACTATAAAGTCTGAAATCACCAACTCGTATTGAGCAAGCGTGTGAAGCTCAATCCTTCTCTGTGTGAGAGGAGGCCTGTGCCCAGCAGTGGGATGATAAAAAGGCTGATGGTGATGATGATACCGGCCGAACACCTGGTCGTTATGTATACTGATTTGTGAGCCCGAGCAAACTATCGGCCGACTGAAAGTTTGCAGGGAAACAGGCTCTTAAAATATGTATTTTTTTATATATCGGGACACCTTTTCACACACGGTCGGTTAGCCCCAAGGTAAGCTATTGATTAGCTTTTGTTATGGGTGCCAACACTACTGATAAACTACATAAACTTTACACATATATATTTATAAATACATTATTATAACACCCAGACCACAGCCAACAAGCATGCTCATCACACAAATGTTGACTGTACCGGGAATCGAAGCCGGGACCCTCAGCTCAGCAGTCCGGCTTGGTTACCATTGCGCCAAAGAGGGTGTTAATTTAATTGTTAGCTAACCAAATAATACATATAATATGTGTCAATGTAAAAAAGAAATATTAGTATTTTTAATAGACCCAAGTGTCCGACCAAATTTTTTTACAAAAGGAACGAAAAATATTGAAAAAAAAAACAAACATGTTTATATTAAAAAAAAAATACAATAAAAAATTTATTCGCTTATAAATAAAGATGGCTACTTATAAAAATTATGACCTATAAATAATTATTTCCGTAAATAATTATTATTAAATTGACGATCCATAACAAAATATACATTTTCAATTTAATTAGCATAAATAATTAACCTACAATAAATTTATTTTCGCAAATAATTATCGCATTTAAATATCCGTGGTTACAATTTCCTGAAAATTTAGCATATTCGAAGTGTTTCATACGTGTAAAATACAAAAAAAAAACATGCTTTTCTGAAATTCAAGATGGCGTAGGTGAGCTGAAATTGAAACTACTTAATACCTTTTAGCATTGCGCTCGGTGCAACGGGAACAAAGGACATCCCACCCAGCTTCGGAACAGTGTGAAAAAAAACCATATTTGCACTAAAATAAAGTTCAAATTGCAACCACAAAATTTGTAGAAAAAATATCTAATTGAAAAAAAAACACGTTCCTTATTTAAAACACGCATTCGAAAAAAAAGCCACAATCCATTCTTTTGTTAGCGTTCCGATTTCGAAATTCGAATTGGCCGTGCAAATGGCTCCTAGTCGTGACGTCACTATTTTTTTCTTGAACAAGAATAATTAACGCTGTATATTTTGTATGATTGAATTATTAATTTTTGGTTTAATTTTATTTATTTATTTTTTTAGCCCTAAAACACACCGCTATCGTGGAGAGATCCCGAAAGACTGGCTTGCAGGGTAGAAAAGCCTGTATGCATTGATTGGGCGTAGCTGACAGCTGTATAGCTATCTCTTTCTTCCTTACTAATTTTCCGTCTCCCTCGCTCTCGTAGCTTGGTTGTACTAAAGCGAATTTCGGCTTCGCAAACGTGTGGTTCTCAAATATTTGAAAATTAAATATGGCGTGTTTATCTTTTTGTTTTTTTTTTTGTGTAGATTTGTTGAAATGTAGATATTAATTTGTTATTATTGTATAATTGCTTGCATATAATGAAATACTTTTGATGAGATAATTTTTTTGTCAAATTTTCTATTTTTAAAGACTTTTCTGAGTAAATATAATTTATTAAACGGATTTTTCAGTACTAATTAAATCTATGCACATGAATATATCACAGACATTGATATTATTGACATATATGTATAATTTACTAACTGGCCCAGCGAACTAGTTTTTTTTTTGTTTTTTCTTTTTAAATTGCTACAAAGATAAATAGAATAATTTCTCTTTGAAGCAATTTTCTCTAATTTATTCTTTCCGTAAGAACCATTTTGATACTTCAAGAAATATTCTAAAAAATCGGTAAATTAGTTCCTGAGATTACCACGTACAAACAAACAAACGAAACTTTCAGTTTTAGTTTAGACGAAAGCGTCATAAACATATTATACAAACGCCAGCACATCAACCTACCTCAACCTGTCAAATTTATTTAATAAATTTTAGTATTGTAATACCCTATATATCTTTATCTGTTCAAGTTTATCTATCTAGAAAGTTCTTCTGTATTGAGCAGAAAGTGTATTTAGAAACTTCGAGAACTTTTAAAGTATTGGTTTGTTTTACTCTAATCACTTCCTCCATTTTGTATCGTATTTAAATTGTAATGGATTTGTGATTAAAATAAGTATTTATTTTCTTTAACTTTACACCCTTTTAGTGCAGTCGGGTGAAATAGCTTCGTTTTAAAATGGTTTGGTAATTGACAACTAGTCAAATTCAATACTTTTATAGAGCTGTCAAAAACGGTTACTCTCTATGCAATTTGTGTGAAAGTAAGAACTATGACGTCACAGATTTTTCACATCAAGCTGTATACTTATGTATTTTGCTTTTACTATCAATAAAAGAATTCTAACAGTTTTTCCTTCAAAACGATAAATGAAAGTGACATTATTTTAAGATGCTTAACCTAATTAATATCATAAAGGATTTTATTTTTGACCTAGTCAACTACATTATTGAGAGTCTTATACTTCTACAGACGCAATTGGATTTATGTCGCTGTAGACGAGACTCTTCATGTGCCGCCATACATAAAAATCCATGGGGGTCAAATCCGGACTTCTGGCTGGTCAGGATAAGTTGTGCCCAGCCAATGTCTGACACTTCTTCGGAAATGTGCAGGGCAGCCATCATACTGGAACCACATGTTCCTAATTAGGTTCAGTGGCAGATCATCCATCAAATCATTGAGGTCTCCTCTCAGGAAGTTGTTCTAAGCAACTTGCTTGCTTGGAGTTGCTTAGCAACAAACATCCAATTGTTTCTAAGCAACTCCAAACCTTTTCATATTTCTCACTAGCACCCAATAGGCGAGATACCGATAGAGTTGCTACCGGAAGTTTTTTTCTACGAATTTAAATAAGACTTCTTTTAACTGTCCCTAAATTGTTATACCTTGTTGGATAGCTGATGAAACGCAGATATTTTTAGGCATATCTGCCGAACGTCTGCCATACAACTTTTTTTTAATATCCTTTAGAGATATGTAAACTGTAATTTTTTAAATAACTTTTTGAACTTTCAATCGTCCAGAACAATGTATTTAGTTAACTTACGTAGGATTTTGGTTACTAAGTTCATGGAGCATCTTAACCGGCATGTAAAAAATAAAAAATAATAATAATTAAGCATACTAATTTTGAAATACCATATTTAATGGTAAAAAATCGGCATTTTTTATAATAAAAATTAACATTCGTTTATTTCGAAAACGGTTAGGTTTGGGGTAGGTTGTTTCATAGTGAAATCAGTCAGAAAAGATGGGTACTGCACGCCCTTAACGGATCTAGGTCGACTTACCCAGTAACCCTGTATAGCGCACAGAAGCGTATCGAAATGAAACAGCTAGTTCGGAAAATATATTTTCATTTTAAACTTTGAGAAGCGCAGTCTTCAGTTTTATTGCTAAAACGAGGGTAAGCAGTATTTTAGAGTAATGATATCAAATTCTTAGGTATGCTCAATTCGGCGTCCAGTGTTTGCCCACGGCTGGGAAAAAGTTTAACATGATTTTTTCCTGAATTGGACAACATTTATCTAAAAAACTTGATAATTTTCACAGGCTCTTGTCAATATTTCGTGTTGGACTAGGGCATAGTGATTAAAGCACCAGTCTCTGGAGTACTAGTTTGCGGGTTCTATTCCATGTCAAGCAAGTATTGACGCCAGCACATCAAGCTACCCGAAACTATCAAATTTCCCTAATCAACTTTGAACCATATACTTCAGCGATAAAGTAGAAAATATTTTAATAAAATGTAGTAGCTTGATGTGCTGGCGTCTGTACCAATACAACTTTTCTGTATATACTTTCAATGGTTATAATTTGGATAGCAATGACGGTTTAAAAGGTGAAGGAAAACATCTCGAGGAAACCTGGACTATAAAGTCTGAAATCACCAACCCGCATTGAGCAAGCGTGGTGATTAACGCTCAATCCTTCTCTGTAGGAGAGGAGGCCTATGCCGAAACCGGACAAACAGAATTTTTTATATGCGTGTCATCATCTCCCGAGCCTTTTCCCAACTATGTTGGGGTCGGCTTCCAGTCTAACCGGTTTCGGCTGAGTACCAGTGTTTTACAAGGAGCGACTGCCTATCTGACCTCCTCAACCCTATTACCCGGGCAACCTAATACCCCTTGGTTAGACTGGCGTCAGACTTACTGGCTTCTGACTACCCGTAACGACTGCCAAGGATGTTCAATGACAGCCTACGACATACAAAAAAATATATTTTCCTATCTTCAAAAATAGTTATAGTGTTCAAGTTTCCCTGAATTCATAATATTAATCTAGTCGTTCTGACTTCTGATTAGGTCTGACGTCCGACTCCGTCTGACAATAGGATCGTTGCTTATTTGATAAAGGTACCTACCGTAGAGGTTGTCAAGAGGGTGCGGTCGGCAAAAAAGTATTATTATTTTTTAATTTGCTTATTTATTTTCAATCATATGCTAATTTGGATATATCAAAATTGCTTGCTTGCTTGGTAAATAAAATATTTATTTTTATCAAAAATCTTAATACAACAGATTACTCTTTTCTCAAGCTGTGTAGTCGGCTTCCAGTCTTAACCGAATGCAGCTGAGTACCAGTGTTTTACGTGGAGCGACTGCCTGTCTGACCTCCTCAATCAGATAACCCTTGGTAACTTGGTTGTCGGACTTTATGGCTTCTGACTACTAGTAACGACTGCCAAAGATGTACAAATGACAGCAGGGACCCACCAATTTTACGTGCCTTCCGAAACACGGTATTGAGTTTGACTAGTTGAGGGGTTGACCTACTGTATAATAGGGTATTTGACTCTTTTTTTTAGTAAAAAGTAACATAATTATTACAAAACCAAAAACATAAATAATTTTTGGAATCCGTTGAGATATAAGTAATTTATAAACCTTTCAAAACCAGTAGAAAGTCAACCTGTTAAATAAGAAAAAAAGGATGCACATAAAAGCTTGTGACGTCAACGCTATTTGATCGCGCATGTGCCAGAGATAGCAAGATGTCCCCACTATGATCCCCACTCTTCATCATACGAATATAAAAAATGTTGATTGCTGCTCCATTTCTCAACCAATTTTGACGCTGTTTTCAGAAAAATGTTCCTTGTGCATGTGTTTATTTGTTTTGTTAAAAAAAATTGTACAAAATCAAACACAGGCATCTGGGCTATTACGTGAAAAATGATTTTCTTTGCTATCCCTACCCGTGTAAGGTTAGCACAATATTATTTGGTCCATTTACGAGCACAGCTGAACAGACTTCCATGTATTATTACTAAATACCAATACAGGTATAAATATTTATGTCGTAGGCATTTAGAAAAATCAGTCTCTTTGTCAAATGTCTAAGTCCGTCAGTCATTTGAAGACCAGACCGACTGTCGATCACGGCAGCCGATCCCTCTATGGAGATTAGCCAGCTGCGCAGGACCTCAGTCTCACCGGATTCAGCTGAGTACCAGTGTAATACAAGGAGTGACTGCCTATCTGACCTTCTCAACCCAGTTACCCGGGCAACTCGATACCCCTTGGTAAGACTGGTTGTCAGACTGTCTGGCTTCTGATTACCCGTAACGACTGTCAAAGATGTACAAATGACAGCCAGGACCCACCAATTTAGCGTGCCTTCCGAAACACGGAGGAACTCGTCATGACAAGATGGTCCGGCGACGCCAGGCGTTGCTTAACCTTATAATCGATCGACCCGTGCGGCTCTTACTTAGCCACGAGCTCCTTTATTGCACAATGACATATTTGCTACTATTACTGCAACATCAATCGTTTTTATTGTTCAGGAAATTTCGCAAATGACTATATACCAGAAGATTATTGGGAATGTTATTATTATAATCAATATTAATTAACAAAAACAGGTGCATTCTCTATTCCCTCACTCTCATAGTCCGATGGGACGGCAATCCGACACGACCGGAGAGAGATCACAAGCAGGACCGACTGCAACGTGCTCTCCGATGCACGGGTGTATCAATCACCAACTTCCAGACTCCGGACTGCTTTTAGTGAAAGTTTCTTAATACCCCCAAGATCAACAAACCACGAAGCGAACCCAAGACCCTACGCTCAGCAGTCGCGCCTTGCGATTACTAGACAAACAAGACCAGAAAACACCCCTCGTTTATTTATTATGAAGACCAGATGGCGTAGTAGTAAGTAAAGCTGACTGTGAGCTGGTCGCGGGTTCGATTCCCGCATATGTAAATAATTTGTGTACATGAACATGTGTGTTTGATTTAGTTTGGGTGTTCCTATGTATAATATACATGTATTTACAAAAGAAAACTATATAAGTACGTTTATCAGTTGTCTAGTACCCACAGTACGAGCTCTGCTTAGATGACGTTGTGTGAATGTGTGGGGAATATTATATTATATACTAGCTGTCCCCAGCGGTTTCACCCGCATCTTTGGTTACTGCTCCGCTCCCGTGTGTCTTAGCGTGATGGTATATAGCCTATAGCCTTCCTCTATAAATGGGCTATCTAACACTGAAATAATTTTTCAAATTGAACCAGTAGTTTCGGAGATTAGCGCGTTCAAACAAACAAACAAACAAACTCTTCAGCTTTATAATATTAGTATAGATTAGTACTACGCAAATACACGACACAAAGATAAACAAATAAAATTAAAAAAAATACATGCCTGATAAATAAATAGACGCTTTTTAACCAAAGCAAAGTATAAAGAGCATCAAAGGGTATTTCAAAATTAACCTGAAAGCCTCCAGGGGTAATATATACCCTATAATAAAAGCTTGTACTTGACATGGGAAGTGAGGGGTTAATACCCACTGTATGACCATTACATGTAGATACTAGCGACCCGCCCCGGCTTCGCACGGGTGCAATGCTGATACTAAAATTATACATATAAACCTTCCTCTTGAATCAGTCTATCTATTAAAAAAAAAACCGCATCAAAATCCGTTGCGTAGTTTCAAAGATTTAAGCATACAAAGGGACAGAGAAAGCGACTTTGTTTTATACTATGTAGTGATAGTGGTTATACGTAGTAGTCGTAGTGGCCTAGTGGTTAAAGCACCAGCCTTCCGAGTATGAGGGCGCGGGTTCGATTCCAGGTCAGGCAAGTACCAATGTAACTTTTCTAAGTTATACGTAGTTTCTAAGTTTATCTTGGATATCAATGACTGATTAAAGGTGAAGGAAAACATCTCGAGGAAACCTGGACTATAAAGTGTGAAATCACAAATCGTGGTGATTAACGCTCAATCCTTTTCTGTGTGAGAGGAGGCCTGTGCCCAGCAATGGGACGATAAAAAGGCTGTGATGATGATGATGATGATGACTAATATTATAAAGAGGAAATATTTGATTGTTTGTTTGAATTGAATAGGCTCCAAAATTACTGAACAAATTTGAAAATTGTTTCACTGTATTATCTTCAAAATTACAAATTTATTTTCCCAACTATGTTGGGGTCGGTTTCCAGTCTAACCGGATTCAGCTGAGTACCAGTGTTTTACAAGGAGCGCCTGCCTATCCGACCTCCTCAACCTAGTTACCCGGGCAACCCAATACGCCTTAATTAGGCTGGCGTCAGACTTACTGGCTTCTGACTACCCGTAACGACTGCCAAGGATGTTCTATGACAGCCGGGACCTACAGTTTAACGTGCCATCCGAAACACAGTCATTGGTGTCGACATACTTAGAAAGTACATACAAACTTAGAAAAGTTGCATTAGTACTTGCCTGACCTGGAATCGAACCCACGCCCTCATACTTGAGAGGTTGGCTCTTTATCCATTAGGCCACCACGCATATATATTTATAAATACATATTATAACACCCAGACCACAGCCAACAAGCATGCTCATCACACGTATGTCGACCGTACCGGGACCCTCAGCTCGGCAGTCCGGCGTGGTTACCATTGCGCCTACGGGGTCGTCCTAATCTATACTAATATTATAAAACTGAAGAGTTTGTTTGTTTGTTTGTTTGAACGCGCTAATCTCAAGAACTACTGGTTCGATTTGAAAAATTCTTTCAGTGTTAGATAGCCCATTTATCGAGGAAGGCTATAGGCTATATACCATCACGCTAAGACACACGGGAGCGGAGCAGTAACCAAAGATGAGGGTGAAACCGCTGGGGACAGCTAGTGATGAACATAAGTCAGTGATTATGATGGATAGGAACTGGTTATCTTGAAACTTGGAGGAACTTGCTGGGTCTACTGCACGCAACGCGATTCACAACTCACAGTCCTCTGTGGTCAGCCAGGGTAGATGTGACGCGATAGAGAACCACTCAGTATGAGCTGATTAAATATAATAATTATAATATGTCGGGACACAAAATTTTTACACACGGTCGGTTAGGTTTAAAAACCTTTCACATAAAGCAGCCCGGAGTCTGGAAGTTGGTGATTGATACACCCGTGCATCGGAGAGCACGTTGCAGTCGGTCCTGCGCCTGATCGCTCTCCGATCGTGTCGGATTGCCGTCCCATCGGACCATGAGAGTGAGGGAATAGGGAGTGCACTATTATATCATCATGTTCCGCGTGGCTGGCTAATCTTCTTAGATAGAACGGCCGTCGTGGTCGGTGATTGGTCTGGATGCCACCATCATCATTATAAATAATTTTTGGAGTGTCATATTCCCTCACTCTAATAGTCCGATGGGACGGCAATCCGACACGACCGGAGAGAGATCACAAGCAGGACCGATTGCAACGTGCTCTCCGATGCACGGATGTATCAATCACCTACTTCCAGACTCTTGACTGCTTCATGTAAGTTTCTCAAAAGCGATTTCGGCCCGACCCGGGATTCGAATCCGAGACCCCGTGCACAGCAGTTGCGCTTTTCGACTACTAGACCAACGAGGCAGATGAAGATGATTTATAACTTTTTTTTATCAATTAAAAAAAAATCCTTTTTGCTTCAACCTCCTTATTCTCAGAGCAAAAGTTGACCAGTTTAAAAAAAATACATTAACAAAACTAAAGTTAGTTTAATTAGTTTTTTTCTAAATTAACTTCTTGGTTCCGTAGTACATTGTTCTAGCTCGGCGATTCATTTGGGAAATCACTGTGAACATATATTTGTACGTGGGGTTTTTGTGTGGAGCAAGTTGGGGGAGATTGGCGGATTGAATGCCAGTGTTTTTGGTGTGTGGTACAAACTCCAGCATATCAGGCTACAACAATCTATCAAATTTCCTTAATGGATTTTCAACCTTATCGCTGAAGCATAAAGCTGAAAGTTGATTGATAAAAATTTATCAGTTTCGGGTAGCCACGGGTAGGTCGTCAAGCCCCAAAGAAAATTTTACAGATCGGGGTAATCTGTGAAATTTTAGCTATATAATTTTTTCTTGTACTAACAATAAAATAATATTGATCGGCAGGGGACGTAGCCATAATAGTTTTCACTTCCCTAGTCCACTAGCATCCCATCACAATAGCCCAAGTAGTTTTTATTCCATAGTTAGCAATATTTAGCACATAATCCTGGGTTGACAAACAATGTGACACGTAATATATACGTAAGGTCTAACACTACTAGTGCACCATATTTTTACAGGTCATCTAGTACATGCTAAGGATCATGTTTAACAAACGAAACACAAAAAGAAGTTGAATGACCTAGGTGTCAAGGATCGAGCGCGTTCATAGAGACTGTTATTGTTTTCATGACTTTTTTTGTGGTAAACATGATCCTTAGCATGTACTAAATGACCTTGCGCCTTTAAAAGATAAAAAGTCATTTATTTAAAGTAGGAACGTTTTGAAGGTAAATTTTACAAAAGACAGCCCCCAAAACGCCCACCCTTCACCACTTCCTATGTGTTATCGTTGGGAAGAATCTCTTAGCAAAGTGAAGGAAGATGTTATTCTTTTGTTCCACACACCAACCTCGCTTTGAAATCGCTACCTCCCATAACTTGTGGCCTATTACAAACTCACACACGGCTGTCGAGACCAGTAGTATAAAATTCATGAATTGCTAAGTAATTGCTATGGACTATATATAACTAGGAGTTTATGTAAAATATCAAGTATTCTTAAAGTAATAATTTCATCATCATCTGCTTAGCCTTTTCCCAAGCTGTTGGAGTCAGCTTCCAGTTTTAACTGGATGCAGCTGAGTACCAGTGTGCCAAATGGAGCAAATGCCTATCTAACCTCCTTAACCCAGTTACTTAGGCAACCCGATACCCCTTGGTAAGACTGGCTGTCGGACTTTCTGGCTTCTGGCAACCCGTAACGACTGCCAAAGATGTACAAATGACAGCCGGGACCCACAAATTTAATGTGCCTTCCGAAACACGGAGGAACTCGTCATGATAAGATGGTAACCCGACCGCGCCAAGCGTTGCTTAACCTTATGATCGATCGACCCGTGCAGCTGTTACTTAGCCACGAGCTAATATATTTTTGATATTAAAAGAATATCAGTTAAGTGGTCAACTTAACAGCTCCCAAATTTTATACCAGCTGTTGCCCGCGACGTCGTCCGCGTGGGCATTAGGTGATTAAACATTCACCCCCCACCCCTTTAAGATAGCGTGGTAATATGTAGCCTATATGTTGACCCGACCTCTTAGTTATATTCATGCCAAATTTGAAGCAAATCCCTGCAGTACTTTTTGAGATTATCCCGGACATACATACAGACAAACAGACAAACATTCTAAAAACTATATTTTTGGCTTCGATATCGATCGTAGATCACGCCCCAATTGTTCTTTTAAAAAAATATTCAATGTACAGTTTTGAGTTTTCTACGATTTTATTATATGTATGGATAGCACATCACTAACGTATCCTGAAATTAGGTTAATTGACTAGTTAAATATTCAAAACGGGTTTAACTTGAATTGATGGTTAACTGAGCTTATATTCGGTTAGCCATTATACATTATATAAGGTCTAACAAAACCAGTGCACCATATTTTTACAGGTCATCTAGTACATGCTAAGGATCATGTTTACTAAGAAAAAAGTTAATAGACATAGGGGTCAACGATCGAACGCGTTCACAGAGACCGTAAATTTAATAAAATATGTTGTTGTTTTCATGAGTCGTTTTGGAATAAACATGATCCTTAGCATGTACTAGATGACCTGTAAAAATATAGAGCATTAGTATTGTTACACCTGTGTTTCGGATGGCACGTTAAACTGTAGGTCCCGGCTGTCATTGAACATCCTTGGCAGTCGTTACGGGTAGTCAGAAGCCAGTAAGTCTGACGCCGGTCTAACCAGGGGGTATTGGGTAGCCTGGGTAACTGGGTTGAGGAGGTCAGATAGGCAGTCGCTCCATGTAAAACACTGGTACTCAGCTAAATCCGGTTAGACTGGAAGCCGACCCCAACAGAGTTGGGAAAAGGCTCGGGAGATGAGTATTATTACACCTTATATACATATTATACCTAATAATGGCGTCCAGAACGGATGTCGGATTGTAACCTGCTACGCAGCACATATTATGTATAGTGTACGCACATTAGCGCGGACACAGGTGCACTTTCTATTCCCTCACTCGCATAGTCCGATGGGACGGCAATCCGGCACGACCGGAGAGAGATCAGGCGCAGGACCGACATTTACGTGCTCTCCGATGCATGGGTGAATCAATCACCAACTTCCAGACCCGGGTTGCTTTATGAAAGTTTCTCAAAACCCACAAAGCGATTTCGATGGAATCGAACCCGAGACCTCGGCACAGCAGTCGTGCCATGCGACTACTAGACCAACGAGGCAGTTAAAATTCATCATCATCATTACTTAAATATAATTATCGTACAGCAGGCATGAAAAATTTAAAGGCATTAATTCCTAAAAGCAATTTTTATTACAAAGAAATTCATTCGCTACATAAACATAAGAAGAACTAACGAAAAATGGTTTTAATTGAAACCTAACTTTATTCACTGTATAAATAATAAAAAGTATAACATTCTCACTAAATTACTTTTTTAGTTGTTCTGAAGAAATTTTATTTAACAAACTGTTTCTTTTATTTCAATTATTATATGTACGTAAGCCTGACTCGACTGCCTCGTTGGTCTAGTAGTCGCAAGGCGCGACTGCAATGCACGGGGTCTCGGGTTCGAATCCCGGGTCGGGCCGAAATCGCTTTGTGGGTTTTGAGAAACTTTCATAAAGCAGCCCGGAGTCTGAAAGTTGATTATTGATTCACCCGTACATCGGAGAGCACGTAAATGTCGGTCCTGCTTGTGATCTCTCTCCGGTCGTATTGGATTGCTGTCCCATCGGACTATGAGAGTGAGGGAATAGAGAGTGCACCAGCATCTGGTTAAGACTCGAAGCCGACACCAACATAGCTTGGGAAAATAGTTAGTAGTCACTTAGTGTACCTGCTTCGTTAGATTCCCGCATAAGTCAAACATTTATATGCATGAACATGGGTGTTTGACTTAGTCTGGGTGTTCCTATGTATAATGTGTATGTATTTACAAAAGAAAAGTATATAAGTATGTTTATCAGCTGTCTAGTACCCACAGTACGAGCTCTGCTTAGTTTGGGACTAGATGACATAGGAGGGAACCACGGAGAACCAACTAGTTTTACTAGGAAATAACATTGTTAGACGCATGGAAGTCATTCCTGTAACCAAGTTAAGCTATTAAGAATCGGATGGGTGAACAATGTTTATGCTTCAAGACGTTCCAAGCCTTGGGTCTTAATATATACCTATAAATTGTTCTGCATGTAGAGATAGCCTCGTTGGTCTAGTAGTCGCATAGCGTGACTGCTGTGCACGGGGTCTCGGGTTCGATCCCCTTCGTAGCTTTGTAGATTTTGAGAAACTTTGATAAAGTATCATCACATCGGACTATGAGAGTGAGGGAATAGAGTCCAAAAAAGGAGGAGGTTCTCAATTCGGTCGGTATGTTTTTTTTCTATTTCATGTTTTCTATTTTCTATTTTCTATTTTCTATTGTCTATTTTCTATTTTCTATTTTCTATTTTCTATTTTCTATTTTCTATTTTCTATTTTCTATTTTCTATTTTCTATTTTCTATTTTCTATTTTCTATTTTCTATTTTCTATTTTCTATCATCTATTTTCTATTTTCTATTTTCTATTTTCTATTTTCTATTGTCTATTTTCTAATTTCTATTTTCTATTTTCTATTTTCTATTTTCTATTTTCTATTTTCTATTTTCTATTTTCTATTTTCTATTTTCTATTTTCTATTTTCTATTTTCTATTTTCTATTTTCTATTTTCTATTTTCTATTTTCTATTTTCTATTTTCTATTTTCTATTTTCTATTTTCTATTTTCTATTTTCTATTTTCTTTTTTCTGTTTTCTATTTTCTATTTTCTATCTCAAATGGGCTTCAGCGTGTTGGCTTCGGACTGACGGGGTAGAAACCGATAAAAACTGCTAGTTTTTGATAAGACATGAGTAGCTTAGAGGGTCGTGGTGGCCTAGTGGTTAAAGAGCCAACCTCTCAAGTGTGAGGGCGGGGGTTCGATTCCAGGTCGGGCAAGTACCAATGCAACTTTTCTAAGTTTGTATGTACTTTCTGAGTATATCTTGGACACCAATGACTGTGTTTCGGATGGCACGTTAAACTGTAGGTCCCGGCTGTCATTGAACATCCTTGGCAGTCGTTACGGGCAGTCAGAAGCCAGTAAGTCTGACGCCAGTCTAACCAAGGGGTATTGGGTTGCCCGGGTAACTGGGTTGAAGATAACAGATAGGCAGTCGCTCCTTGTAAAACACTGGTACTCAGCTGAATCCGGTTAGACTGGAAGCCGACCCCAACATAGTTGGGAAAATGCTCGGGAGATGATGAGCTTACTAACCTTTAGGAGGAGATGAGGCTGGTCCAGTCGGGATCGCCATTGCTGTTTTCTGTAACAAATTAAGGTATAATAATTAATACTTCCAGTGAACACAGTATGTCTACTTTTCTTTTACGCCAACGGGGTCGTCAAATAGATAAATGGGCTATCATCTGCCTAGCATTTTCCCAAGCTACATATGGTAGGGTCAGCTTCCAGTCTTAACAGGAGGCAGCTGAGTACCAGTGTTTTACGTGGTGCGACTGCCTGTACCTGTTACCTGGGCAACCCGATACCCCTTGGTAAGACTGGTTGTCAGACTTTCTAGCTTCTGACTACCCGTAACGACTGCCAAGGATGTACAAATGACAGCCGGGACACAACAATTTAGCGTGCTTTCCGAAACACGGAGGAACTCGTCATGAAAATATGATCACCCATCCACGGACTGACAGCGCCAAGCGTTGCTTAACCTTATGTTCGATCGACCCGTGTGGCTGTTACTTAGCCACGAGCTCCTCATTATTTGTATAAATGTAAATATTTTTATATTATAAAAATCAAGAATTAGTCAGAAATCAGAAAGTCTGACAACCAGTCTTACCAAGGATTACTGGGTTGAAGAGATCAGATAGGCTGCCGCTCCACATAAAACACTGGTACTCAGTTACATCCCGTCAAAACTGGAAGCCGACCCCAACATAGCTTGGGAAAAGGCTAGGCAGATGAAGAGAGATACATACACGTGTCGTTTTGATTCTCTTTTCTACATAAAACAAATGTGAAACTCAAAAAACCACAGAAAAGCACACAGGAGCGCTGAACAAACAATATTATTTTTATATAAAATATATTGCGATTTCATTTAATTCATAATATTCTCTCTAGAGGAAAAACAATGAAAGACTGTAGATATAAGCTTAAATAAATATTATACTCAGGTATATTGAGTAAAGATAAATATTATCTATACATACATATGTATAACAAAATCGTAGAAAAGTCAAAACTGTACATTGAATATTTTTAAAAAAGAACAATTGGGGCGTGATCTAAAATCGATATCGAAGCCAAAAATTTAGTTTGTAGAATTTTTGTCTGTATGTGTGTCCGGGATAAACTCAAAAAGTACTGCATGGATTTGCTTCAAATTTGGCATGAATATAACTAAGAGGTCGGGTCAACATATAGGCTACATATTATCACGCTATCACTACGGGGGGGGAAGGGGGTGAATGTTTAATCCTAATGCCCACGCGGGCAACGTCGCGGGCAACAGCTAGTATGTATATATTTTAGGTAGCAGATCGGGGTCGCAGCCGCAAGGGTAGAAGTCCAGCGCCGGCCCGAAGTAAATTTTGGAATGGAGCGAGATCCAATTTTGGCGCCTCATTATTATATTTTTTGTGTTCAGTGATGCATTCTCATAGTCCGATGGGACGGCAATCCGACATGACCGGAGAGAGATCAGGCACAGGACCGACATTTACGTGCTCTCCGATGAACAGGTGTATCAATCACCAACTTCCAAACTCCGGGCTGCTTTGTGAAAGTCTTTTAAAACCCACAAAGCGATTTCGGCCCGAACCGGAAATCGAATTCGAGACCCCGTGACCCCCGTGCACAGCAGTCGCGCTATGCGACTACTAGACCAACGAGGCAGTTATAGAATTAAATATAAAGGTGAGATATCAAGCACATCAAGCTACTACAATTTGTCAAATTTTATTTATTATTTATTAAATACTTTTTGCACAATTACAATGTTTTTCTTAATAGATTTTTTTTTAAATTAGAATTTCATTTCATTTTGTGCTGACACACAACGAAGGTGTTTTTATAGTGCCTCAAATTTTGGAACTTTCGCCTATAACCTATTTTATGAAAGAAAGGTTAATTTTTAATAACAAAATATTATGTTTCGTTCAGAAATCAGATTGTTGCTTCAAAGATATCCTGTAAGCGTATGTTGGCTTCGGGCGGTGTGCGTAGCCACTGTCTCTAGGCATACGATACGAGAAAGGAGATGTCCGCTTTTTGTATGGACGTTGGTTTTTTCTTCCGAGAAACTCAAAACTGCCTCATTGGTCTAGTGGTCGCAAAGCGCGACTGCTGTTCACGGGGTCTCGGGTTCGAATCCCGTGTCGGGCCAAAATCGCTTTGTGGGTTTTGAGAAACTTTCATGAAGCAGCTTGGAGTCTAGTAGCATTTTTTAAGTTTGTATGTACTTTCTAAGTATATCTTGGACACCAATGACTGTGTTTCGGATGGCACGTTAAACTGTAGGTCCCGGCTGTCATTGAACATCCTTGGCAGTCGTTACAGGTAGTCTAACGCCAGTCTAACCAAGGGGTATTGGGTTGCCCGGGTAACTGGGTTGAGGAGGTCAGATAGGCAGTCGCTCCTTGTAAAACACTGGTACTCAGCTGAATCCGGTTAGACTGGAAGCCGACCCCAACATAGTTGGGAAAAGGCTCGGGAGATGATGAGATGATGAATTACGAGATTTTAAATAACGTCTTACAATGGACTCGAACCCCCTATCTCACGGATGCCAACTCGGACACTAATTAGCTTCTGTATCGCCCAAGGGCGACTTGTGAACAGCCTTAGTTCGTATTATACTATACTAGTCCTTACTCGCGACTTCGTTTGTGATGTAAGGGTAATTTATTAGCCTACAATACGGTATGGGACTGTCTCGTTGGTCTAGTAGTCGCATAGCGAAACTGCTGTGCACGGGGTCTCGGGTTTTATTCCCGGTTTGGTGCAGAAATCACTCGTGGGTTTAAAGAAACTTTCATAAAGTAGCCTGGAGTCTGGAAGTTGGTGATTGATACACCCGTACATCGGAGAGCACGTAAATGTCGGTCCTGCGCCTGATCTTTCTCCGGTCGTGTCGGATTGCCGTCCCATCGGACTATGAGAGTGAGGGAATAGAGAGTGCACCTGTATCTGCGCGAATGCTTGTGCACTATAATATGTCCTGCGCAGCTGGCTAATCTCCGTATAAAAGGGATACCCGACAATTGGCCTGGATGCCATCATTATCATCGGTTGACAACTAATCAAATTCAATACTTTAGCTGTCAAAAACAGTTACTCTCTATGCAATTGGGATGCGGACTAGGTCAAAACTAAAATACTTTATCATATTCATTTTGTAAAGCATCTTAAAATAAGGGGCCGTCCATTAATCACGTGAGGTAGCTTTTCTCATTTTTTGACCCCCTTCCCCCCTGGTGATATTTGGTTAGGTTTGGGACCCCCCCCTGGATCACGTGTATTTTTTTGGAAGTCTATGTAAAGGCTATTTTTAACTGGAAAAAAAAATAAAAAATGGCGTTTTGATTAGAAAACATTTATATCATGTATAATTTCGGTTCAAAAATAGCGCTTTTTGACAAAAAATAAATAAAATTACTACACGTGATGTCTAACGAGACCCCTCCTCTAAAATCCTAAAATCAATAGGAGCAGAGCAGTGAAGGAAAATATTGGGAAAACGGGAGAAGTTACACCATTTTTTAAGCTTTCGTCGCGTGTGCAGCCTTAATGGTTAAAGCTACATAGAAATCGTGTATGACGGAAATGTTCTACATAAAATTATCTAAAAAAAAACCACAACAGCATATGTCTATCTTTAATGGTTGACTCACAATAACATGTATAACTCCCGATAGTTTACCAGTTCGGAGCTTTCTGATTATTTGTTTACTCTTATGTTATAATAATATTCTCGCTCATGCCTAATTAACAAAAGATAACATTACATATAACATATTCTATAAAAAAAGAATCATAGAAATCGGTGTAGAAATACCAAACTTATACATAAAATACGATAATCAGCGGGTCGGTCGGTAGGTATAATAAGGCGGGAGGTCCGAGCGCGAGCTTCTCATCCCGACAAAAGTTAGGCTTTGGTAGCGGTAATCGACATCCACACAGGCGTAGCCGCGGGGGTCCTCTATATAGGTTATATATCAGAACAACACATAGATATACTTTTTGTCGCGAAAACCGACATCCACGCGGGCGGAGCCGCGGGCGACCGCTAGTACATAATATATTAAGCGAACTATCCTAAACTATAGCTTAAGGAATAATTTATGAACATGTACAAAGCTCATTTGGGAACAACTTTAACCATTTTATACACTTCCTGACCACAGACAGGGTGTAAGGGACAGCCCTCCGCAGACTGATGGGGTGAGTTCAGTATACCATACTAAGAAGACTGGTTCATGAAATTGTTTCAGTAACGTTATGGAAATACAATAAAACTGATTTGTTTTAAAACCTCACAAAAATGTAACAGCTGATTTCACGCGTCGATCGTTACGATTAGTTCAAAATCCATTGCAGTTTTTTTTTTATTTTAAGTTTAAAAGTGGCACCGGTAACCGAAAATCTATGTGGGAACCGGCTAGCATGGTATGGGCACGTAATGCGGAGGAATGAGGATCATGTTTTGAGGAAGGTCTTGAACATGAATGTGGATGTATATAGAGGAAGGGGACGACCAAAGAAACGATGGATGGATTGCGTGAAAGTTGATATGGCTAGAAGGAATGTAACTTGTGAGATGACGGCAGATAGAAGAGCGTGGAAGACAAAAACATGCTGCGCCGACCACAAATAAAACTTGGGATAAGGGCAGGAGGATGATATTAAAAAATCTCGGTTCGGTTGGAATGTATCAAAATCCTTTCTTAACGATGCTTACATCATTAGCATTATGTATGCAAAGTCTCAGCCCGATCGGTTTAAAATTGACAAAAATTCATACAAACTTTCATCCCCTATTTTATCCCCTTGGGGATAGAATTAATCAAAAATCCTTTCTTAGCGGATGCCTACGTCATAACATCTACCTGCATGCCAAATTTCAGCTTTATCCGGCACCTCTAAGTTATGTATAATTAGATTACCTTCTAGTCGTTTCCCGCGACCCCGGGGAATTTCTCCCCGTACCCAGATAAAACATAGCCTATGTTCACCGGGGATAGTGTAGCTTCCCAACAGTGAGAGAATTTTTCAAATCGTTCAAGTAGTTTCGAAGCCTTTGCGAGAGGAAGCCTGTGCCCAGCAGTGGGACGATAAAAAGGCTGATGATGATGAGTTTCGAAGCCTAACAATACAAATCTTTCCTCTTCATAACATTAAGTATAGGTAAGTAAGAGGAAAATTAAAAAAAAATACATTTGTCAAAATGAAAACAAAAACCTCAAGAGCTACTTTCCTTTGAGTAGCCTTATATCTATTAAATGTCACCGCAAAACAGGACAATCCACACAAAGCGAAGCTGGGGAGCGCGCATTTATTTCAATAAATTAACAAAGCCATGATTTAATTTGGCGCGTTGCAGTATCTTGAAATTTTGAAACAGCGCCATCTATTGACGTTTTCACTAAACACTAAGAATACTGTTTCACTGAAAACTGCCTTTCCGCGTTTCGTAAGTTCGTTGTGTAGTAGTCTTCGTAGTACAGCGCTTAGATAAGAGATGGCGCCACTTTAAATCAAATTGAAGTATTAGGTATGATTTTGCGGTAACTTGTTATTGTTTTTTTTTTGTTTATGTTATTTTGTCTCTGTTGTATTGCCCTAGAATTAAATTAATACGTTCCGATAGAAATACGTTCCGCTGAGAGCTACCGATAAAAATAAAAGCTTTTAAAAAGAATCCACCATAACATACATACATACACTGCAAGTAAAATAAAAGCCTTTAAAATCGCATGCGTCAAGTTGAGGACAAAGCGATACAATGGCACACGATATTATATGAAAACATCATCTCTAAGTACTAATATTATGAAGTAAAAATGCTTGTTGATCACACATCCACGGACGAATCGCGCTAAGCATTGCTAATTCTACCTTCAACTAATATAATACACGTGAAAGTTTGTATGTACCTATAGATGAATGTATGTTACTCTTTCACGCAAAATCTACAGAATAGATTTTAATGAAACGTAGCAGTAATCTCATCTCTCGAGCCTTTTCCCAACTATGTTGGGGTCGGCTTCCAGTCTAACCGGATTCAGCCGGATTCACCAGTTTTACTAGGAGCGACTGCCTATCTGACCTCCTCAACCCAGTTACCCAGGCAACCCAATACCCGTAACGACTGCCAAGGGTTCAATGACAGCCGGGACCAACAGTTTAACGTGCCATCCGAAACACAGTCATTGGTGTCCAAGATATACTTAGCAAGTACATACAAACTTAGAAAAGTTGCATTCGTACTTGCCTGACCTGAAATCGAACCCACGCCCTCATACTCGAGAGGTTGGTTCTTTAACAAGTAGGCCACCATGACATCTTCGCAGGCAGAAACTAGTCTATAATACTTTCCCGTTGCTTAAGGAACCCTACTATACTAAAAACTATCGTGTAATCAAATCCGTTGCGTGATTATTACGAGAACGGTCCAAAATTACGTATTAAATACACCTGCATACGGCTCGAAAATATTGGTAACGATTGATCTTAGAGCATTCAGCTTACTGGAACGAAACAGTCTGACAATAGACTTGCAGCAGGCTTAGCATGGCGATTCTATATTGATTCTGTCAAGAAAAGACAAAGCTCTTTCTGTCAATGTCAACATGTCTTCTGCCCGAGCATGGCGCGACCTGTCAACTCGCATATAATCACTTTAAACTTATGTCGATGGAAGAAAGCCTGCAGCAGGCTTAGCATGGCAACCGTAGAAACAAGTTTTGTCTACCGGAGAATGGACATACTGACAGAAAATTGACAGATTGATGTAAATTTCTTTTGTAATTTTTTGAAGAAATTTTTCTTGTCTTCGATTGACATAAGGCTACAGGTGATTATATGCGAGTTGACAGGTCGCGCCATACTCGGGCAAAAGACATGTTGACATTGACAGAAAGAGCTTTGTCTTTTCTTGACAGAATAGATATAGAATCGCCATGCTAAGCCTGCAGGACGCGTAATAACGCTAGACATAGTGAAGCCTGCTGGTATTTGTTTTGATCACATACTTACACAAGTACTCCACATAATAAAGAATACACAATAATGTATTTTTTTATATATATACTCGGTGTAAGGGACAGCCCTCCGTTGACTGATAGGGTGCATTCAGCTCCTTATTTTGAATCATATTTCACTGGATTTTTTCCAAGGTTTTTTTTTTTAATTTTTATCCTATTACTAGCTGTCCCCAACGGTTTCACCCGCATCTTTGGTTACTGCTCCACTGTTACTGTGATGGTATATAGCCTATAGCCTTCCTCGATAAATGGGCTATCTAACACTGAAAGAATTTTTCAAATCGAACCAGTAGTTCCTGAGATTAGCGCGTTCAAACAAACTCTTCAGCTTTATAATATTAGTATAGATTTAGTAAAATTTTCTATCTTTTAATGGAAAATTAGATTCTTTGTACGCAGAACTTCTTTTTTTTTAATAATACCACTAAAATTAATTCCAGAAACGGATTTTGAAATAAACGTAACAATCGACGCGTGACGATCAGCTATTACATGTTTGTGAGGTTTTATAACGAATCAGTTTTATTGATTTCCATTCATTGGCCACACAGCATCTTTGTAAGATGATTGTGGCAGTGCTTGTATTTGGATTTTAGTGGCGCATGCATTTTTTTCTATGACTCCAGAGTCCAATACTTGCACGGAATTTTTTGCCACATTTGACGCAGGTGAAACGCGCATCCACGGGTAGGTCAGCGTTGTTGGTACGAAGCCTTTTTTGCTTAAGGTTCTCGAGCCAGGCTCAGGTCACGTCTCCATAATGGTCTTATGCTGGCGCGTGTTTCCCAGGTGTTCGTATCAATCCCAAAGCTCTCCATGTCGCGCTTACAGCAGTCCTTGAAACGGAGTTTTGGTCGACCAACTCTTCTTTTTGCGTCAGCAATCTGTCCAAGCATGACCTCGCGTGGCAATCTTTCGGTGTCCATTCGGTGAACATGTCCCAGCCAGCGAAGTCTTCTCTGTTTCAAGATTGCAGTGATGCTGTTGCAGTTCGTCTTACCCAAAACAGTTTCATTACTTATCCTGTCCTGATTTCCATAACGTTACTGAAACAATTTCATGAACCAGTCTTCTTAGTATGGTATACTGAACTTACCCCAGCTGACCCTTACACCCTGTATATTTTTATTTACAAACTAGCGGTCGCCCGCGGCTCCGCCCGCGTGGATGTCGGTTTTCGCTACAAAAAGTAGTCTATGTGTTGTTCTGATGTATAACCTATAGAGGACCCCCGCGGCTACGCCTGTGTGGATGTCGATTACCGCTACCAAAGCCTAACTTTTGTCGGGATGAGAAGCTCGCGCTCGGACCTCCCGCCTTATTATACCTACCGGCCGACCCACGTCGAGCGCAACAACGACACGGGACGATGGCTGATTATCGTAATGTCATGTATAAGTTTGGTATTTCTATACCGATTTCTATGATTCTTTTTTTATAGAAAATGTTATAATTTTACCTTTGTTAATTAGGGATGAGCGAGAATATTATAAACATAAGAGTAAACAAATCAATAACAAATAATCAGAAAGCTCCGAACTGCTAAACTATCGGGAGTTATACGTGTTATTGTGAGATAACCATTAAAGATAGACATATGCTGTTGTGGAATATTTTTTAGAACATTTCCGTCATACAGAATTTCTATGTAGCTTTAACCATTAAGGCTGCACATGCGACGAAAGCTTAAAAATGGTGTAACTTCTCCCGTTTTCCCAACATTTTCCTTCACCGCTCTGCTCCTATTGATTGTAGAATGATGAAAAGTATCCTATAACCTGCCCAGGAGTATGAAGAATAATTGTACCAAGTTTCATTAAAATCCGTCCAGTAGTTTTTGTTTCTATAAATAACATACAGACAGACAGACAAAAATTTTACTGATTGCATTTTTGGCATCAGTATCGATCACTTATCACCCCCTGATAGTTATTTTGAAAATGTATTCAATGTACAGAATTGACCTCTCTACAGATTTATTATAAGTATAGATGTAAAGAATATTATGTTTAGAAAAGAATAATATATTTTAATAATAAATTTATTCAACATTCTTCACAGGATAAGTAACAGACAGGATGAAAAATAAACGAACATGAGCGACGTGTCTTTGACAGAGGTAAAACCACAATAGCGTGTCCAGTTGGTTGCGCTATCTAAGCGGTAAACGTAACAATACAGCCTTACACTCGATAAGGCTTTAAAAACCCTGTTTATTTTTAGATAAGAGAACCAGAAATTTACAGTGCACCTTAGTCTGTGGAAGTCTGTTGAGCTGTTATGCAGTTTTTGTGAAAAAAAAATAAAATAAAGAGGAGATTTTTTTGAAAAAGAAGCTAGAACAGTCTTCTAAGTTTTGCTGAGAAAAAAAGAGGTATGTTTTGATTGATTTTTTTTACAATGGTGACTGCTGATGGTCGTTATGGGTAGTCAGAAGCCAGTAAGTCTGACGCCAGTCTAACCAAGGGGTATTGGGTTGTCCTGGTAACTGGGTGGAGGAGGTTAGATAGGCAGTCGCTCCTTGTAAAACACTGGTACTCAGCTGAATCCGGTTAGACTGGAAGCCGACCCTAACATAGTTGGGAAAAAGGCTCGGGAGATGATGGTGACTGTTGATGGTCGCGTGTGCTGCAGCTTGACTTATCAAGGCTCAAGAGCTTGAATACAAAACTGTATCGCAAGAACTAGCGACTTGATTCACATCGTGCAATTCTCCGATATCTATTAGTAAATTAGGTAGTAGGGCACGCACATTTGTGCGGACACGGGTGCACTCTCTCTATTCCCTCACTGTCGTATAATGATGGGTCAGAAATTCGGAAAACCGACATTGGTCCAGTAGTCGCATGGCGCGACCGCTGAACATGGGATCTCGGGTTCAATTCTTAGATCGAGCAGAAAATTGCTTTAAGAAACTTCCACAAAAAGCAGTCCTGAGCCTAGAACTTAGTGATTGATACACCCGTGCATCGGAGAGCACGTAAATGTCGGTCCTGCGCCTGATCTCTCTCCAGTCGTGTCGGAGAAAATAGAGAGTGCACCTATGTCCGTGCAAATGCTTGAGCACTATAATATGTCCGGCGCAGTAAGCTGATCTTCTTATCGAGAACAGCCGCTATAGCCGACAGTAGACACCATTATGACGCTGACTAATCATTTCGTTCCCTTTAAACTTCAGATCCACGCATTTGAAATTAAAAAAGACCAACTTTAAAAAATATTAATTCCATTTCTTTACAGGAGAAACCTCAAAAAAGTCGTCGATAAACAAACCAAATTATGAAATAATCTCATCGAAGCAACCATGTGGCACCAACTATGGATACCAGTATTAATCCCAACTTTGATAATAAAATCGAATTGTGATGACAATAAGACAGATATATTCGTACAATACTCAGGGCACGCTGAAGCCGGTTATGTTGAAAGATCAACACCAGTCTCAACAACGGATGCGGTGCCAACAGCAGCCAAAGAGACCTCACGAATTTCATATCCGTCTACAACAACACGATATAGCGAGGAGACGGAGGGTATTCTTTTCATACCGAATAATAAGGACGGTGGGAGAAGGGTTGATAGCGATGATGAAGGACATGGGATGAGGATAAGAGATGTAATGATGATGAAGACTGTCAATGATGTGATGAATAAGAATTTTCATGTCGATAAAGCTGCTGGTTTGTTTATTATCATAATACTCGTATATAAAGGCTAACAATACTAGTGCACCATATTTTTACAGGTCATCTAGTACATGCTAAGGATCATGTTTACCCTATATATAGGGTGATATTTAAACACGTGATTGTACTCATGATTACAAACAACTTTCCCGAAGAAACTTTTTTTGTTCTTTTTGTATGGGAAAGTTGTTTGTAATCATGAGTACAATCACGTGTTTAAATATCGGTCACTAATTACCAGTCACCCTATATAAATTACACGTTGCTTGTGCGCGATGGACATCTAAATTACTTAATCGATTATAAGTTTTGCACCCTGTGTGCAGTTTGGTCCAATTTGAAAGATCGCAATATTATTTTATTGCAAATTATTTGTGTATTATTATAATAAAAAATCTTAACCACAACAACGCGTGATTCATACAACGTCATCTAGTCCCAGTGGGTACTAGACAACTGATAAACGTACTTATATAATTTTATTTTGTAAATACGTACATATAATACATAGGAACACCCAGACTAAGTCAAACACCCATGTTCATGCACACAAATGTTTGACTTATACGGGAATCAAATCCGGTACAGTCGACATTTGTGTAACTAGCATGCTTGTTGGCTGTGTTCTGGGTGTTATAATATGTATTTATAAATATTAAGGCCAATTTCACAGGTTACGGATAGCCACTATCTGCCAGATAAATAAAAAAATGGAACAGAATTTGAATGAAATTATCTGGCAGATAAACTATCTGTAACTTATCAGCAATCTATGAAACTGACCCTTAGTATATAGTATGTAGTTTATCAGTTGTGTTAGCACCCATAACACAAGCTAATCAATAGCTTACCTTCGGGCTAAGCGACCGTGTGTGAAAAGGTGTCCCAACATATATTTTTTTAACCGTTACAGATAACCCAAACGAAGATATAGTATTTATAACAGGCAAAAACCATGATACCGAGAAAATAAGAGAAGATAACGCTAGAAGAAGTGAGAATGTATACAACAATGTTGAAGAATTTGAAGACACGGAGTTTATTCCTAGGCCGAAACTGAATTGTACGGATCTAGATTGTAACAACACTCTCAGATCTATCTGTGGAGCTAAATACCTGAACAACGAATGGAGATATAGGCTGTTTCTAAACGACTGCTATTTTAGGAAGGTTAACTGTGGTTTTAAATATGAAGTTAATAGTGAGTAGTTTGTTATTTACATGCTTATCTATACTAAGATTATAAAGCTGAAGAGTTTGTTTGTTTGTTTGTTTGAACGCGCTAATTTCCGAAACTACTGGTTCGATTTGAAAAATTCTTTCAGTGTTAGATAGCCCATTTATCGAGGAAGGCTATAGGCTATGTACCATCACGCTAAGACACACGGGAGCGGAGCAGTAACCAAAGCGGGTGAAACCGCTTGGGACAGCTAGTTATACATATGTCTAGCCTTAAGGCGCGACCCCGAGCGGATCAAAACGCAGCGGTAGCCGTTTTTTATGCAGTTTTAGTAGCCATCTTCTCTTTATCCAAAAGAAATACCAACTAATAAGAAATACATTAAATTTCTACGTAATCTTGACTCCAAAATGGTAGTTTTTAGGGTTCAGTACCTAAAGGGTAAAACGGAACCCTATTGTTTTCGCTCCTCTGTCCGTCCGTCCGTCTGTCACCAGGCTGTATCTCATGAACCGTGATAGTTAGAGAGTTTAATTTTTCACAGATGATGTATTTCTGTTGCCGCTACAACAACAAATACTGAAAACTAGAATAAAATAAATATTTTGGGGGGCTCCCATACAACAAACGTGATTTTTTGTTAATTTTTGCTCGATATCGATAACGGCAACAGGTAGATGCTTGAAATATTCACAAAATATGGAATGTATTACTTAATTCAAAAATAAGTAATTGCATTAAAATTATATTAATATTTGAGGGGGGCTCCCATACAACAAACATGATTTTTTGCTCGTTTTTTACTCGATATTGATAACGGCAAGAGGCAGACGCTTGAAATCTTCCCTGAATATTGAGTTTATATAAATAATGGTACGGAACCCTTCGTGCGCGAGTCCGACTCGCATTTGGCCGGTTTTTTTTTGGTAATATAATCGAAATAAGTATATGGATTGATGTGAAAAATCTGTGACATCATATGGGTGGTTTCATACAAATTTCATAGAGAGTAACCGTTTTTGACAGTTCTATAAAAGTATTGAATTTGACTAGTTGTCCGCATCCCTATTCCCAAAGTGGTTCAAAATGCAAGCCGGGCTCCACAATTTAACGTGCCTCCCGAAACACGGAGGAACTCGTCATGACAAGTTGCTAGCTTATTCACTTTGTTTCAGGATATAAGCAAGTGACGGTGGACAGGTGTAAGACCATAGGTGCTCACTACATGGACAGGACCTTTGCATACAAGCCGAAGACCTTTGCCATGGAGAAGACCATTCAAAAGAATGAATTTGACACCAGAAGAGTTCTAGCGTCTAGAAGGTGAGACAGATTAGACAATCAGACACTAGTATTTGCTCGTGTAGGTGGCCTAAGGGTTAAAGCACCAGCCTTTCGAGTATGAAGGTCAAGTATATCTTGGACACCAATGACTGATTAAAGGTGAAGGAAAACATCTCGAGGAAACCTGGACTATAAAGTCTGAAATCATCAACCCGCATTGAGCAAGCGTGGTGATTAACGCTCAATCCATCTCTGTGTGAGAGGCCTGTGATCAGCAGTGGGATGATAAAAAGACTGTGATGATGATGATGATGAGCAGTTGCTCGCGGTTTCTTCCACCCCTCCGGGGAACTTGTCCCCGTACCCAGATAAAACATAGCCTATGTTCACCGGGGATAGTGTAGCTTCCCAACAGTGAGAGAATTTTTCAAATCGGTCAAGTAGTTTTGGAGCCTTTTCAATACAAACTAACAATCAAATCTTTCTTTTTTATAACATTAAATAAGAAGAGATGAAAAATTTAATAGAAACTTACCGCCTATCTGACCTCCTCAACCCAGTTACCCGGGCTACCAAATACCCCTTGGTTAGACTGGCATCAGACTTACTGGCTTCTGAATACCCGTAACGACTGCCAAAGATGTTCAATGACAGCGGGGACCTACAGTTTAACGTGCCATCCGAAACACAGTCATTGGTGTCCAAGATATACTTAGAAAGTATATACAAACTTAGAAAAGTTGCATTCGTATTTTGAAGACACATTTTTATAAAATTTCAATACATTTATGTAAATTTCATAAATCTTTTTAATCCTAATTTCAGATCTATGACCATGAACTACAACGGGCAATTCTGTTCCCATCCGTGTCCGATATCCTGTCCGGAGGAGTACGATCCTCAATGTGCGGTGTCCGGCACCGGACAGAAGAGAGTATTCATAAACCATTGTAAATTAGATCACAATTCGTGTTTTTATGGCGTTGGTAAGTATCTATCTATTTTATCAACCTGATCTCTCTCCGGTCGTGTCGGATTGCCGTCCCATCGGACTGTGAGAGTGAGGGAATAGAGAGTGCACTTATATCTGCGCCAATTTGAGTGCACTATAATATGTCCTGCGCAGCTGGCTGATATCTATTGTAGCTAGTACTGTTATGATGGCGTTCGGCTTCGGCGGCTGTTCTTTCTAAGGAGATCAGGCAGCTACGCAGGACATATTATAGTGCACAAGCATTTGCGCGGACGCAGGTGCACTCTCTATTCCCTCACTCTCATAGTCCGATGGGACGGCAATCCGACACGACCGAAGAGAGATCAGGCGCAGGACCGACATTTACGTGCTCTCCGATACACGGGTGTATCAATCACCAAGACTGCATTATAAAAGTCTCCTAAAATCTACAAAGCGATTTCGGCTGAGGCGCGAACTCGTGTCCCCGTGCACAGCAGTCGAGCTACGCGACTCCTAGACCTACGAGACAGTTAATCGAATATATAATAAATTAAAAGAAAAATCTTTTTTTAAAAATCTTTTATAGTCCGCCATATTGGATTTAGAATAACATCAAATTATTTTTTAAGTCACTCTCAATAAGCCCTTACATTTGATACCCATATAGTTGAAATTCATTAAAAATAACTACTCCGCCATCTTGGACGGTCCGCCATATTGGATTTAGAATAACGTCATATAACATATCTTGCATTGTCATCCAAACTGAACGTGTATACAAAATTTCAGCTCAATCGGTTGAAGATATCTACTTCAAAATTGAGTTCAAAGAATCCGCCGTAACATACATACACGGCAAGTTAAATAAAAGCTTTTAATAAAATAAACGGCCTGTTCTTTTGTTGCAGTTTGGCATAAAAGACCTTTGGCTGAGTGTGTCGGACATCAAAAAGCTGAGATGAGACAGAACAGGGGCTTCATCGGTTGGATGCAGCGAGTCGGGATCGTGGACAAGAAAGGACGACTAGTGTTAGAATAAATACCTTTTTTGACATTTATTTATTTTATACATATACATGGTGTAATGGAAAGGGGGTATACATCCGAAGGGAGGTCAGTGTATTCTTAAAACTGAACAGCTTTCTACAAACTCAAAATCATTTATTCAAACTTGGCTGTAAAACAGCACTTTTTGACGTCAAATATTACAAAAGACAGCCCCCAAAACGCCCACCCTTCACCACTTCCTATGTGTTCACGCTGAGAAGAAGAAGTGGCGCAACAAACTCCCCAGTGGCGCAACAAACTCCTCACACAACTCCCACCAGAAAAGAAATGCGAAATTTGATTAAAAAATATTGGTCGTTTCATAGAAAATTATGCTGTCTAAATTTTGTATGGAGAGTCGCAATTTTTTTACCGAAATTCGTTTTTTTTTCTGTTGAAATTTGTTCATTTTTACGAGTATATTAACCTCCCGTCGAATGTATACCCTCTTTCTGTTACACCCAGTATAAAAAAATGTATAAGTTCTAACAAAAGTAGTGCACCATTTTTTTACAGATCATCTAGCACATGCTAAGGATCATGTTTACCACAAAAAAATCATGAAAACAACAAAATAATTTAATAAATTTATCATCACATTCGTCAAATTGTAATTGTGTTCTTACGCTTAAAGCCGGTCTATATGAACGCGCTCGATATTCAACTTTTTTTGTGGTAAACATGATCCTTAGCATGTACTAGATGACCTGTAAAAATAGTGTGCACTAATTTTGTTAGACCTTATATACAATAGGTAACCACCGATATCGGGAACATGATCCAAGCTACCGGTTATGTGTCCGGAGACAGAAACCTCCTCACAAAAACCGTTTCAAGGAGTACTGCCTTCTGAATCTGTCCCTTGATCCAGCCGCCTAACGAGAGCCTCTTCAGATGTTGATCGAGGCTCTTGGCCATTAGACCATTGGTTGTTACGACAATCGGCACTTTGATAGCCGTGGAATAAATATTATTATACGAATTTGTAATTTTTGAATTTTGTCCTGTGTTACATAATTACCGACACTTTTAATAACTATTTTTGAGTACCAGTGTGATACATGGAGCGACTGCCTATCTGATCTCCTCAACTCAGTTACCTGTGCAACCCGATACGCCTTGGTGAGACTGGTTGTAACACTTTCTGGCTTCTGACGACCCGTAACGACTGCCGAAGATGTACAAATGACAGCTGGGACTCAACAATTTAACGTGCCTTCCGATACACGGAGGAACTCGTCATGACAAGACGACCGCGCCAAGCGTTGCTTAACCTTATGATCGATCGACCCGTGCGACTATTGCTTAGCCACGAGCCCAAATAATCTCCCAGTCTAAATATATTTTAAATGAAATTATCAAACGACCCCCCCCCCCCTGCCCCACTGCTGGAGCTGAGGAGCTGGAGGGAGTTTTGACTGCATTTGGGGTTGACACCCGGAGAGGAACCGGCGGTGTTCCACAGGGTCGGTACTAAGGACGTTCAATATCAAAACATCGGTTTCAATAAACTCCGGGTGTCACGCGGTGTGCCTCCCCGCCCCCTAGTTACACCACTGCTTGGCAAACGTCAAATTCTTCTGTTTAATTCTATCAGGAGAGGCTGGAAGTCATTCATATTTTGAAGGAATTTCACGTTATTATACCCACTTTTCAAACTCAATTTTATTACCTTCGCTTATTATATTACTTAAGTAATATTTTTTTGTTATCTTCTCTTGTCCATATTCATCGAAGAAATATAGAGAAAAGCTGGCTGTTACAATACAAATAGTAAGTAATTAAATTTTATATTATTTTTTGACAGACTATCAAACAACTCACCGAAATCTGCGATGTGACTGTGATATTCTGGAACAAAGGAAAACAACACTTATTAAAACAGAAAATTACTTATGCGATACTCACTGCCGTGGTAGACGGTGAAGCGATTCTCTTTTGGTCTTTATTAAACGTAAGCCGTCCAACTACACAATCAAGCGTTGTACTTCTGTTGACTAACGGTGCGCGTTGTCGTACGAAAATAGCCTTATAGTATATTTTTCTTTATGAGATAAAGATTTCAAAGTATTCTATAATACACTAGCAATGTCAAAAAGGCAAAATTAAACATTAATATAAATCCAGCGCGCTTATAATTTTGTTAAACTTGGTAACAGCGCCATCTAGTTAGAGCTCAGTGAATTTCTTCTTTGTGTAGGAAAATTTAGAAAAGCGCCATCTAGTGAAAATTGATGTATGTACTACAGCTCTCTGTAAAGTATGTAGTTTCAGATCTTTTACACTGTGTTCATAAAGATAGAAATGTTTGCAAATATGTCTTAATTTGATTGTTATTTCAAGGACTAGTATTGTTATAATAATTAATTGTGTTAATTGCAGCTAAAAATGTACAGACGCTAGCATATCAAAGCTAGCCACAACTGACAAATTTTCCCAATCAACTTTGAACCTTATGCTTTAGTAATAAAGTTGAAAGTCGATTAAGGAACTTTGACAGATTGTAGTATTCTGGCGTCTGTACCTACATCAATACACAATTTTATTATCATTATGTCCAAAACCAGTATCAATTTCGATTAGTTAGGTACTTTTTATTCTTAAATTAATGATCTTATATGTGTAAGTAGGTATAGAATTTGTATCTTTTTTATTTTCAAATAAAATATTTCTATAACATTTGTGTTGTTTTTATTTTTCTTTCCACTTATAGCCCCGATATGAATGATAATTTTAATTCGAAATACGATAAATAAAATACCTATTGTTTAAAGGTTCTTCAAACCTAACAGACAGACATGTTGCTGGGGAGTTTGTTGCGCCACTTCTTCCCAGCGAGAACACATAGGAAGTGATGAAGGGTGAGCGTTTTTGGGGCTGTCTTTTGTAATTTTTGACGATCAAAAAGTGCTGTTTTAAAACCAAGTTTGAATAAATAAGTTTAGGTTCGATATTTTTTTTTACAATTGATCCTTTATCACCTTATCTGCTTAGCCTTTTCCCAAGCTATTTTGGGATCGGCTTCCAATATTAAGCAGATGGAGCTGAGTACCACGTGCCTCATGGAGTGACTGCCTATTTGTCCTCCTCAACCCAGTTACCTGGGCAACCCGATACCCCTTGGAAACTAAGACTGGTTGTGAGACTAGCTTCTGACTAGCGGTAACGACTGCCAAAGATGTACAAATGACAGCCGGGATCCACCAATTTAGCGTGCTTTCCGAAATACGGAGGAACTCGTCATGACAAGACGACCGCGCCAAGCGTTGCTTAACCTTATGATCGATAGACCTGTGTGGCTGTTACCTACTTAGACACGAGCTAATGATCAAAATTACAAAATTTAAATGATAATTAATGATACAAAAATAATAATCGCGTCTTAAGGTACTTTATGTCGGATACATTGAATGGACCACTTTTGTAAGATGACTAAAAAGTCACAATCTGTCAAAATTCCTTTATTGATTTTCAACCTTATCGCTGAAGCTTAAAGTTCAAAGTTGATTGGGAAAATTTGACAGTTTCGGTTAGCCTGATGTGCTGGCGTCTCCACATATATGCCATGGAAGGCTTTTAAGATCCATTAGAGGCTGGCTAATGCCAAAAATTGACACCGACTTCGTCTAGCCAGACTAAAGTGCTTAGCAGACATATAAATATAGAACTTTTATGGCTAGTTTCACAGGCTACGGATAGCCACTATCTACCGGATAAATTCGAAAATGTAACAGAATTTGTATGAAATTATATACCAGATAAACTATCTGGAACTTATCAGCAACCTGTGAAACTGGCCCTTAGTGTAGGTTCTTAATTTTAAGATAGAAATACTTCTTATTTATATTTAACTAGATTCCGTAAACGATTTCACCCGCATTATGTAGGTACTACTCTGCGCATAAAAATATAAAAAAAGTAGCCTATAGCCTTCCTCGATAAATAGGCTATCTAACACTGAAAGAATTTTTCAAATCGGACTAGCCGATCCGAAGATTAGCAAGGGTTCGATTCCAGGTAGGGCAAGTACCTACCAATGCAACTTTTCTAAGTTATACGTACTTTCTAAGTATATCTTGGACACCAATGACTGATTAAAGGTGAAGGAAAACATCTCGAGAAAACCTGGACTATAAAGTCTGAAATTACCAACCCGCATTGAGCAAGCGTGGTGATTAACGCTCAATAATTCTCCGTAGGAGAGGAGGCCTGTGCCCAGCAGTGGGACGATAAATAAGGCTGTGATGATGATGAACTAGTCAATTCTCTTCTGTACGGAACCAAAGCTAAAAGTATTTATTTATTTATTTATTTATTCTTCTTGCACACTGTACAACGGCGGACTTAACGCCTTAGGCGTTCTCTACCAGTCTACCTTTGGGTGGTGGGGAAATAGAAGTGGTAGGTGCAACGCTGTTTGACATTTAATTCAAGTATGTAATAAAAAAATAAAAAAAATAAAGAAAATAATAAATGTATAATATTAAAAATATATATAAACCTATAATTATAACACATAAATATAAATAAATATTTATGTGTTTATATAAATAAATAAATATTTATATATATATATATATAAATATTTATATACAAATAAATATATATAGCTATATAATATATCCAAGAGAAGAAAGTGAGGAAAAAACTACTGTGATGATTCCGCCAACTTCCTGTGGATGTGATCTCTGAGTTTCAATTTAAAAGTGTGTCGACTATTTACCATCCTGACCTCCAGAGGTAGCTCATTCCAGAGAAGAATGGATTTAACAAAAAAGGAAGAGTGAATAATATCTGAACGGTGAGAAGGGCAGTGCAGGAGACGATTATTGGAGGAGCGGAGATTTTTATTGTGTTGAGAACAAAGATATTGAAAGTGCGAGGTTAAATAGGAAGGAGAAGAAGGTGTATATAGTATAGAAAAGAGAGTGGTTAATGCCCTCATCACACGTCGCTGTCTTATCGGTAGCCATTTAAGTTGCGATCGATACGCTGACACATGATCGTACTTGCGGAGATTAAAAACGAATCGAATGCAATTGTTGAGAAGCCGGTCAAGTTTATTGAGCAGATCTGCATTCAGGTCGTAGTAGCAAACATCACCATAGTCGATTATGGGGAAGACTAAGGTTCGTATAAGCATTGCCTTTACATCGAATGGGAGCAAGTTTTTCAGGCGATAGAGGAACCGTAACGTATTCGTCACTTTTTGACTGACAGCTGCAACCTGTGCTTGCCAATTGAGTGAGGAGTCGAGAAAAAGGCCAAGATTTTTCACAGTGCAGCTGTACGGTATAGTGATCCCATTGAAGACCAAAGGTGGCAAGTCAGGTGCATCCACCTTACCCAAACTTCTCGAGCTTCCGATAATTATAGCTTGACATTTGTCAGGATTGACTGTCACTCCAAACCTGTCAGCCCAATTATTTACCACCTCCAGATCTTTATTAATTTTTCGGAGGGTTGCTACCAAATCGTCAGCTTTAGTGTAGCGATATAACTGCAAGTCATCGGCATAGAGATGATACGAACACTGAAGCTCAGGAGTAAGGAAATTTATAAATATTGAGAATAGGAGAGGTGAAAGTATGCCGCCTTGAGGAACGCCAGCATTCAATGTACACCAGGTTGATGAACTCTCCTCTACCCGAACCGACTGCTGACGATCCTGAAGATAGGAAGAAAACCAGTCTAATGCCTTAGAAGAGACCATAAGATGTGACAGGATGGATAATAGGATATCGTGACTGACGGTATTGAACGCATTTGAAAAATCAACTAGTACCAACACTGTGAGACTAGCGTCTTCCATAGCGATTCTGATATCGCCAGTCACTTTGAGGAGGGCAGTAGAAGTGCTGTGGCCTGGCCTAAATCCAGATTGTAGAGGACTCATGAGCGTGTTCCCGTAAATAAAACGGGAAAATTGCTTATGAGCACAAGCCTCAAGCACTTTGGATAGGAAAGGCAGGATAGAAATTGGACGGAAGTGACTAGGCAGAGTAGGGCTGGAAATTTTGGGAAGAGGACGCACGTAAGCTTTCCGCCAAAGTGAGGGAAACACTCCAGAGTAGAGGGAAAAGTTTATAATGTGGGTGATAACAGGAAGGATTGGGACTAGGATCGGAATAATCATCTGACGGCTGATGTTATCACATCCCACCGCTTTAGATTTGATGGACAGGATAATCTTTTTGATCTCTTCCTCATTAACTGGTAAAAAATCAAAAGGTTCGATATCGGGACGCGTTAGACCAGATATATGATTAAGAGTATCCTGCATTGTTAAATAGTCCAAATGGGAAAAAGTACAGAAATGACTATTTAAAGCATCCAAACTAATTGTGTTAGGTAGGTCTAAATTTCGCGATTTACCGATACCCAGAGTCCCAAGGAACTTCCAGATATCAGCAGAAGACGATGATGAGATGTTGTTGAGTATATGGCGGCGTTTAGCGTTACGTATCATCATATTACACCGATTCCTTGCAGTTTTAAACTGAGCCCAGTTTTCATCAGTGCGGTCTTTTTTGAATTTGCGAAACGCACGGTCCCTCCTGCGCATTGCTATTCTTATAAGTTCAGTCATCCACGGTGCTGGCGGCCGCTTAACTCTGACCCTCTTAACTGGCGCATGACGATCATACAAGGTGTTCAGTATGTTATTAAAAATCATAATTTTTTCGTCTACAGCATCAGAACCCATCAATGGTGTCCAATCGATGTCTAGAGCATCCTTAAGCAACCGTTCCACATCCATCCTTGCAAAGCAACGCCTATACATAATCTTAGGCTTCGGCTTAGGGGGTTTAAGGATATAGGAGAGGAAAATGAGGTCGTGATGGGAAAAACCGGGAGCAATATACTGGCCATGGGAGGAGACAAGGGAAAGGTTAGAAGTTAAAATTAAATCCAGCCAGGAATCATCGCCAGTTGTGGAACGATGCGTGGCATGAAGAGGCAGAACATGTAAGCTGGATGAATCAAGAACATGCAAGAGTTTACGGGAACGAGGAGAGTTAGGAGCAAGGAGATTTGTATTGAAATCTCCCATGATGATGTAGTGTGCATACTCCGAACCCAGCGATTCTAAAACCGATTCCAAATCAGTGAAGTAGTCGACAGAAGGGGGGCAATAAACAACACCAACGACGGCTTTAGCTCCTTTAACTGAAACCTCCAAAAAGAGAATTAAGTATTTCAGTACAACTGTCCTCTAAACTCATAATGAACGTGAATATTCATCAATTTAATGAAATATTCATGATTGTTACAATTGTTGCATTGTCTGAAAAGATAAGAAAAAGATTCTGAAACAGTTCATGTATTATTCATGGAATTAAAACCAAATTTAGAGAAAGTTAACAGCTGCTTTTATTCTCAAAGAAAAAGTCTAAAATCAAAATGGCGGTCGTTTTAAAAGGAAACATAGTTTTGGACTGTAAGTCAATGCTATAAGATTTTAAAATCGCGATGACTGCTTGTGCGATGTGAACTTAAACAAAACACACGTCAATGACGTCACGTACGAAATGAAAGGGATAGATTGATGAAAAAGAAAGAGATGAAAACTCATATTTGAATGTTTAAACTAAAACAAAAGACACGTCAATGACGTCACGCGCGAAATGAAAGGGTTAGATTGATAGATAAGAAAGAAATAAAAATACCTATTCGAATATTAAACTGAAACAAAACACACGGCAATGACGTCACGCACGAAATGAAAGGGATAAATTAGTTAATAAGAAAGAGATGAAATCATATTATTCTGATGAAATCATTATATCCGAATTTTTAAACCAAAACAAACGACATACCAGTGACGTCACGCACGATATGAAAGGGACAGATTGATAGATAAAAAAGAGATAGAAATCCCTATTCGAATGTTTAAACTAAAACAAAAGACACGTCAATGACGTCACGCGCGAAATGAAAAGGATAAATGATTGATAGGAAAGAGATGAAGACACCTATTCGAATTTTTAAATTGAAACAAAAGACACGTCAATGACGTCACGCGCAAAATAAAAGGGATAGATGATAGATAAAAAAGAGATAGAAATCCCTATTCAAATGTTTAAACTAAAACAAAAGACATGCCAGTGACGTCACGCACGATATGAAAGGGATAGATTCAATATTTAGAGAGAGCAAAATATAATTCTTAATGAAAATCAACTATTTTGTTAAATCTGTAAATTATAAATGTGCCGTTGTTTGCCCGTGTACGTATTACAGTAGTCTAGTAGTCGCATAGCGAGACTGCTGTACACGGGTTCTTGGGTTCGATTTCAGGGTCAAGCCGAAATAGCTTTATGGGTTTTAAGGAACTCTCACAAAAGCAGCCCGGAGTCTGGAAGTTGGTGATTGATTCCTGCGCCTGATCTCTGTCCGTTCGTGTAGGATTGCCGACCGAATCAGACTAGGAGATATATGAAACTGGGAATCGAACCCGAGACCACGTGTACGGCTGTCGCGGTATGCGACTACTAGACCTACGAGGCCATTATAAGCTGCGATTAATTATGAGTGAGGGAATAGAGAGTGCACCTGTGTCTACACAAATGCTTGTGCACTATAATATGTCCTGCGCAGCTGGCTGATCTCCTTAGAGAGAAGTGCCACCCTAGCAGGCAATCGGCTTGGATGCCATCATCATCAAAAGTTCTTAGAAGACAGTTTTATTTTTTTACTAGCTGTTGCCCGCGACGGCGTCCGCGTGGGCATTAGACTATTAAACATTCACCCCCCTCCCCCCGTAGTGCTAGCGTGATAATATGTAGCCTATATGTTGACCCGACCTCTTAGTTATATTCATGCCGAATTCGAAGCAAATCCATGCAGTACTTTTTGAGATTATCCCGGACATAAAAACAGACAAAAATTCTAAAAACTATATGTTTGGTTTCGCTATCAATTGTAGATCACGCCCCAATTGTTCTTTTAAAAAAATATTTAATGTACAGTTTTGACATTTCTACGATTTTATTATATTGTTACGTAGGTCGATAAGACAATGTTGTTTAAAAGTAAAATCTCGAAATAATTAGAAATTAGTAGAATGTTCTAGATATGTGGTCTAGAAATGTCCAGTAATGTAGTACATAGTTGCAAAAGTTCGAAAACATTCGACCGCTTGCGTAACACTCTCGAGTACGGGTCATCGACCTCCGAACAATAGCATGAGTAGATACTAGTAGTTCACTGACCTTCAAGTAACTATTGGAATTTTCTCGGGCCTTATCGATGTGCCTCGGCCTTTGAACTTTCTAGATGTCTACGCGCACGATATAAATAGACGGCCGACCGCGCGGTGAGTCAGTTCAGTTTTGAATACGAAACAGTGAAGAACTAGCAAAGCTAACTCGTGAGCTTTCTAGCGACTACTACCGAAGTGATTAGTGAATATAAGAGTGTGTAGTGATTTTTAGTGATTGTTGTGATTGTGTTTGGTTTAAATAAAGTATCGTTCGATAAAAGTAATCGAGTATAATTTATCTAGAACCCCTAGCTCGTAACAATTTGGTGTCAGAAGTGCGATAAATTATGCCCGTGTTACCCAAGGACGATATGGAGGGTGTTCGTACCCGAAGTCAACGACAGCAAGAAGTGGACCAAAGGCGGTTTGTGGCTACTCCTGTACAGACGCCTGCTGGTGATCAGCCGTCATCGGAGCCAATTGCTGAAGTTTCGAGTGCACCTACACCATCGCCGCTCGTGGATGTTTCTACACCGTCTCCGGCAATGGATTTCTCAGCCCTGATCTTTCTAATGCAGGAACTGAAGCAACAGATGCAGCATGACCGAGAAGAACAATCTCGCCAGTTAGAGGAACACACGCACCTACTGAAAAACATGAAGGCGGAGCTCGGCTTAGAAGTCAAGGCCGTCAAGGAAAAAGTAGAAGTCCATGAGAACCGCATCTCGGAGGCTGAGCACAAGATCGCCGATATGGAGAAGACCTTGGGAAGCATAAAGGCTGGAGAAAAGATAGCACTCCCGGTTGGGGCTGCGCCTTCAATGCGAGACTTTAAGGTGCCGCCTTTTGATGGAACATCTCCCTGGTCGTCGTATAGGATCCAATTTGAAGCAGCTAAGGAAATGAATGGGTGGACAGACAAACAAGCCATGACGGCATTGAAGTTGGGTCTCCGCGACCAGGCTTTATCCGTGCTGGATGCCCTTGGCCCGAACATGACCTACGACCAGCTGATTGAGGCACTAGAAACCAGATACGGCGATGCACACCTGGAACGCGTATATCGCGCTCAGTTGAAGGATCGGGTGCAGCGAGTTGGTGAAGATCTGCAGCAGTGGGCCACAGAGATTGAAAAGCTGGTTCGTAAAGCGAATCAGTCTGCGACTGGGTCCATCGAATCGACTATTGTGCAGGCATTTGTCGATGGCATACGAGACCTGGAAGTTAGGACTATTGTTAGTCTTGGGCACCACGAGTCTTTGAAGAGTGCCGTAGCTCACGCTTTGGAAGTTGAGGCAATACGGAAAGACAATCGTGCCCACCGGGTCAGGGAGGTTTCAGCGGCACCTGTACCGGCTTTACGAGACCGTTTAAAGTACAGTCCCAGGTGCTTCGCATGCGGAGAAAAGGGTCATCTGCAGTCGAGCTGCCCGAAGCGAAGCAGCACAGCCGAAGATAATGGCCGAGAAAGAAGGGCGGCTAATGTTACCGCAGCAGGGAAACGAGTAAACGCCAGGACTGCGGGGCGGGTGCTGGCTGGTTCTAAAAGAGCCCCAAGGATTGCGATCTCACAAGCCCACGATGGGAACAGCCTGATCATCAAAGGTGAAGTGAATGGAAGACCATGTCAGCTGACCTTGGATACTGGAGCTTCTCGCACGGTTATCAGTTCCCAACTAGCGAATCGTGTTCTTGGGGACATCTCTGTAAAACATGACCACGTTAATTTGGTAACAGCTACTGGTCAGCATATAACCGTCCGAGGTGAGAGGAAAGTAGAGTTAAAGCTGGGGAACACCATTTACCAGCATAAGGTCATAATAGCTGACATATTGGATGATTGCATCCTGGGATTAGACTTCATGCGACGACACTGTTGTGAGATTGACGTGAACCAAGGAGTCTTAAAATGTGGTGCAGAAGAAATCTTCATAGAAGGTGCACCATCAGGGAAAGTGTACTGCCTGAAGACTGTTTCTCTTCCGCCACGATCAGAGACAATGGTTCCAGTACGTCTCCCACAGAATTCTGGACAGGGAAATCGATGCAGTCTTATTGAAGGATCAGATGAAGACCTTGTATGGAAGATGGCACGTACTTTAGTGAAGGCAAACAACGTCGCGTCTGTGCGCATACTGAATCCAAGCGAAAAGGATGTAGTGATCAAGAAGGGTACATTAATGGGTAACTGTGAGGAAGTGGCTTGGTTGCGTAAATGTGAAGAGCGCCATTCCAGACAGACCGTCCAAAGTGATAACGTCAACATTTCAAGTCTTTTGAAAGATTGCATTAAAGATTTGTCTGAAGGAGAAAAGGAGAAGGCTAGAAAGATGTTGCTCCAGTATGCCGACGTTTCCTCTACGAATGATGCTGATATTGGAAAAACCGGATTGGTTCAGCACAGAATCAATACTGGGAACGAGTTACCGATTCGTCAGCGTCCAAGAAGGCTGCCGGTGGCAAGAGAAAAGGAAGTGGACACCATGATTAAAGGAATGGTAAAGGATGGAATTATTGAGCCTTCGTCGAGTCCATGGTGTTCGCCTGTAGTTCTCGTGAAGAAGAAAGATGGCAGCACGCGGTTTTGTGTAGACTATCGCCGGCTGAATGACGTCACGAAGAAAGACAGCTATCCACTGCCCAGGATAGATGACACACTGGACACGTTGTCAGGGATGAAATGGTTTTCCACTTTGGACCTAAAAAGCGGCTACTGGCAAGTAGAGATAGACCCTAGGGATAAAGAGAAGACAGCATTCTCCACAGGAAAGGGATTATGGCAATTCAACGTCATGCCATTCGGATTGTGCAATGCTCCTGCAACTTTTGAAAGGTTAATGGAGTTAGTGCTCACCGGATTGACTGGAGATGCTTGCCTGGTCTATTTGGATGACATCATCATTGTTGGCCGGACGTTTGAAGATCACCTTCGAAATTTGGAGCGTGTGCTCTCTAAGATTCGAGGAGCCAACCTGAAGCTTAGTCCGAAGAAGTGCTCATTCTTTAAGCGCGAAGTTAGTTTTTTGGGTCATGTAATTTCGGGAAAAGGAGTGCGGACCGACCCAGAAAAGATCGTCGCTGTGAAAGACTGGCCAATTCCGAGGGACAAGACGCAGGTTAGAGCATTTTTAGGTTTGTGTTCATACTATCGACGGTTTGTCAAGAATTTTGCTGATATCGCCAAACCTCTGCACAAGCTAACTGAGGAGAAAAGACCATTCTGTTGGGATGAGAGCTGTAACATCGCTTTTACAGAATTAAAGAAGCGTCTGTGTGATACACCTATTTTGGGCTACCCTGACACAGAAAATGAATTTATCGTTGACACAGACGCAAGTAATACTGGAATTGGAGGAGTGTTGTCCCAGCGGAAAGGAGATCACGAAGTTGTTATAGCTTATTTCAGCAAATCCTTGTCGAAACCCGAAAGGAATTACTGTGTGACGAGACGTGAACTTCTCGCCGTTGTGAAGACCTTGCAGCATTTCAGTAAATACTTGCTAGGACGTAGGTTCCACTTGCGAACTGATCATGCTGCATTGAAGTGGTTGTTGCAATTCAGGAATCCAGAAGGGCAAGTAGCAAGATGGATTGAATTGCTACAAGAGTATGACTTCACCATCGAACATCGCAGTGGGAAGTCACACGGCAACGCAGATGCCTTATCACGAAGACCTTGTCCGGAGGACTGCAAGCATTGTGTCAGGCAAGAAAATAAAGAAGCAGTACCTGTAAGGATGCTAAGGACGGATCTTAGTGACGAGTGGAAGGAAACCTTGCAAGATGCTCAGCAAAGTGACCCAGATGTTAAGCCAATTCGCGATTGGATCGAGGCCGGCGCTCCCAAGCCGAAATGGTGTGATGTGGCATCGATGAGCACGATCACTAAGAGCTATTGGGCACAGTGGGAGAGTTTGGTTATCCAGGATGGCGTATTGTGCCGTAGATGGGAAAATGCACGTGGGGACCACTGTCACCTGCAAATGGTTATCCCAAAAGCTAAAGTACCAGATATCTTACGACTTTACCATGATGGATGTTCAGGAGGTCACTTGGGAGTAAAAAGAACTCTATTGAAGATACGGGAGCGGTTTTACTGGATCCACTGTCGTGAGGATGTGGAGGATTGGTGTCGCAAATGCAACAGTTGTGCGGCAGTAAAAGGACCTCAGATCCGTAGTAGGGGTGCATTGAAAGTCTACAATGTTGGAGCTCCCTGGGAACGGATAGCAGTGGATGTCGCCGGGCCATTCCCTGAAAGTGACAGAGGTAACAAATATTTCATGGTTGTCATGGATTACTTCACCAAGTGGCCGGAAGTTTTCGCCATTCCTAATCAAGAGGCAACGACGGTTGCTGATAAACTGGTTCACGAAGTTTTCTGTCGATTTGGAGTACCCCTGGAAATCCACAGCGATCAAGGAAGAAACTTCGAGTCGCAAGTTTTTCAGGAAACATGTCGAGTGATGGGTTCACATAAAACCAGAACCACATCGTACCACCCACAGTCTGATGGAATGGTGGAAAGGTTTAATCAAACGTTGGAAAGATACCTGGCCAAAGTAGTGTCAAGCAGACAAAAGGACTGGGACAAGCACATTCAACCGTTTCTCCTGTCGTACCGAAGTGCCGTTCATGAGAGTACGACCGTGACCCCTGCGTTTGCTAACTTTGGCAGAGAGTTAAGGTTACCAGCGGATTTGATAACCGGCATTCCTCCCGATACGCCACGCTGTATAACGGACTACGCGAATGACCTGCGCAGTAAAATGAATGACGTGTACGAGCATGTCAGACAATCAGGCCAACAGATGTCCGAGAGAGTAAAAACTCGTTATGACCGGAAGATGAACAATAGTGGGTTCGATGAAGGGTCACTAGTGTGGTTGCATAACCCTGTACGAAGCAAAGGGAAGTCTCCTAAACTGCAGGCTAAATGGGATGGACCATACAGCGTTGTGACCAAGATCAACGACGTCACCTACCGAATACAGAAGAACGTGCGAAGTGTACCCAAGATTGTTCATGTTGATCGATTGGCGCGATATTTCGGGAATAACGATGCTCGGGACGAGCATGTCTAAGGAGGGGGCAGTGTTACGTAGGTCGATAAGACAATGTTGTTTAAAAGTAAAATCTCGAAATAATTAGAAATTAGTAGAATGTTCTAGATATGTGGTCTAGAAATGTCCAGTAATGTAGTACATAGTTGCAAAAGTTCGAAAACATTCGACCGCTTGCGTAACACTCTCGAGTACGGGTCATCGACCTCCGAACAATAGCATGAGTAGATACTAGTAGTTCACTGACCTTCAAGTAACTATTGGAATTTTCTCGGGCCTTATCGATGTGCCTCGGCCTTTGAACTTTCTAGATGTCTACGCGCACGATATAAATAGACGGCCGACCGCGCGGTGAGTCAGTTCAGTTTTGAATACGAAACAGTGAAGAACTAGCAAAGCTAACTCGTGAGCTTTCTAGCGACTACTACCGAAGTGATTAGTGAATATAAGAGTGTGTAGTGATTTTTAGTGATTGTTGTGATTGTGTTTGGTTTAAATAAAGTATCGTTCGATAAAAGTAATCGAGTATAATTTATCTAGAACCCCTAGCTCGTAACAATATGTATCAACTAGCGACCCGCCCCGGCTTCGCACGAGTGCAATGCTGATACTAAATACACTACAGAAAAACTGTGAACGTTGTAAAATTAGCCATTATTTGTCGTAAAAAGTAAATGACAAAAAAAAGTTATTGTGGGTTATCCATAAGAGATAGACATATACCATCACGGACTTTTCTGTAGACCTTTTCAATGTGTACAATACTTAGTACATTATTTTGATAACATTTTTTTATAAAATTCGGTCCCCGTAATCCTTGGCATAATAAATACAGAGCGCTAGGGAAATTCGCGGGATTTACAGATTAAGGGGTAGTGCAAATTACTCGCAGATTACATTTTAATGTTTTAGTTAAGGCGAAGTCCTTACAATGAATTTATATTTCTTATCTATACCTAACAAAAAAAAAATGTTATTCTATGGAGGAGCTCGTGGCTAAATTACAGCCATAAGATTAAGCAACGCTTGACACAGTCAGTCCTTGGATGGGTGACCATATTGTCATGACGAGTTCCTCCGTATTTCGGAAGGCACGATAAATTGGTGGGTCCCAGCAGTCATTTGTACATCTTTGGCCGTCGTTACGGGTAGTCAGAAGCCAGAAAGGCTGACAACCAGTCTTACCAAGGGGTATTAGGTTGCCCAAGTAACTGGGTTGAGGAGATCAGACAGGCAGTCGCTCCATGTGGCGCACTGATACTCGGCTGCATCCTGTTAGACTGGAAACCGACCCCAACATCCACGTACCGACCGCGCCAAGCGTTGCTTAACCTTATGATCGATCGACCCGTGCGGCTGTTACTTAGCCACTAGCTTTAGCTAGCTAGCAAAACCTAGTTTATAATATAAGTTATTTTTTTTATAACGTTAAACCATCTTCCCCTTAACTGAAAGTTAATTAGAAGCTACGGTTAATGGCGGGGGCAGGTTCGATGCTCCGTTGAAACATTCTACAGTTACAGGGAGGTCCAGCTAATGGTACAATGTTGCTGGTTTATGAGACATTGTGGTATGGGGGTTCGAGTTTTGGTTGAAGTAATTTTGCAAAAAAAACTTTTGAGATAAAATTTTTAAAATTGCAGTAGGTACATATATTTTTTGGCTCGACCGATTTGGATGATTTATAGTTCAACAGAATTATCTAAAGAAGAAATAGAATAATCCAAAGGGCTATATAACACTATCTATAGTATTTTTTAAAGACGGTTCAGTTGTTTCTGAGATTACCGCGTACAAACAAACTCTTTACCTTTATAATATAGATCAGCCAGCTTCGCAGGACATATTATAGTGCACGCACATTCGCGCAGACACAGGTGCACGCTCTATTCCCTCACTCTCATAGTCCGATGGGACGGCAATCCGACACCACCGGAGAAAGATCAGGCGCAGGACCGACATTTACGTGCTCTCCGATGCACGGGTGTATCAATCATCAACTTCCAGACTCCAGGCTGCTTTTGTGATTTTTTAAAACCCACAAAGCAATAGGGTATCTACACTCTTTTTTTTTAATTATTTATATAAAACGTAACATTTTACAAAACCAAAAACAGAAATATTTTTTGGAATCCGTTGAGAAATAAGTAATTTATAAACCTGTCAAAACCAGTAGAATGTCATAACAAAAAAGGATGCATAAACAAGCTTGTGACGTCAACGCTATTTGATCACGCATGTGCAAAAGAGAACGCAAGATGTCACCACTCTTACCCCTCACGAATAAAAAACTGTTGATTGCTGCTCCATTTATCAACCAATTTTAACGCTGTTTTCAGAAAAATATTCCTTGCGCGTGTGTTTATTGGTTTTGTTAAAAATTTTGTACAAAATCAAACACAGTCAAATACCCAATTTCGACCCGACCCAGATACCGAACCCGAGATCAGCTCCCCAGTCGAGCTATGTAAATACTAGACCAAGTAGTGTACTAAATAAATTGAACGCAATTATTCACTGTCTATCGCAATACATTTTAATGTCCACACCTCCGTCGGTCTGTCAATCCGTCACTCTTAAGGCAAGATTCCACCGAAATGTTCGCAACAAATGTTTGTACGCGTCGGTGTGTGTCGAGATTTTAAGATTTTGACGTCCACGGCAAAAAAAAAGACGTGCCCTCAGGACCAAGCTAAGAATTCATCCATAAATACCTACAATATAGTAGTGAGTTCGGAATTATATCGATTGAAAGTGACTGTTAAATTTAAACTTTAAAAATCTGTCATGTAGTCGTGACCGTGGCGTGCAGGGCACTTTTTGGCTTGTCATGTATACGTGACCGTGGCGGTCGAAACGAATATAACGTGTTCGCACAAAATTTATTATTTGTTGCTAGAGCAAGTATACCAGAAGAAACCAGGTTTCTTCGAGATATTTTCCTTCACCTTTAATCAGTAATTGGTGTCCAAGATATACTTAGAAAGTAGGTATAACTTAGGAAAGTTACATTGTTACTTGCCTGATCTAGAATCAAACTCGTAGCAAAGAAGCATACTCGTACTTGAGAGGCGTGTGATTTAACTATTAGACGACCCCGTCTTTTTACGCACACCGGTGGAATATCGCCTTTAACGTAACTACAAATTATCAAAGGGAGATGAGAGAAAACAAAATGATATTAACCGTGTAAATTAATTGATTCTCATTTATTAAGAGTACTATATTTAGATACAGACGCGTGTGTCGTGGTGGCCTAGTGGTTAAAGAGCCAACCTCTCAAGTGCGAGGGCGTGGGTTCAATTCCAGGTCGGGCAAGTACCAATGCAACTTTTCTAAGTTTGTATGTACTTTCTAAGTATATCTTGGACACCAATGACTGTGTTTCGGATGGCACGTTAAACTGTAGGTCCCGGCTGTCATTGAACATCCTTGGCAGTCGTTACGGGTAGTAAGAAGCCAGTAAGTCTGACGCCAGTCTAACCAAGGGGTACTGGGTTGCCCAGGTAACTGGGTTGAGGAGGTCAGATAGGCAGTCGCTCCTTGTAAAACACTGGTACTCATTCGACTCAGCCGACCCCAACATAGTTGGGAAAAGGCTCGGGAGATGATGATGATTTAGATACAGACGCCAGCACATCAAGCCACAACAATCTGTATTTTTTTTTGATAGATTTGCAACTTTTGAATGATTGTAGCTTGATAAGCTGGCGTCGGTACCTTGATTAAATTGCCACGTATCTATGTCGTAGAAAATAAAAGAGTACAGTGATCCAATTATTTTCTAAATTCAATCACACAAGATATATGGTGATCTATTCTTGATCACCTGACATACTGACCGTTAAAACGATGAACAACACTGTGTGCTAGTTTTAAGAGATAAAATTACAGTCATTTATTCAAAGTAGGCTGAAAATCATCGCTTTTTTTAAAGGCCAATCTAATAAAAGATTAAGATCGCCGGCCACTAAGGAGATCGGCCAGTTACTCAGAACATATTATAGTGCACGCACATTTGCGCGGATATAGGTGCACTCTCTATACCCTCACTCTCATAGTCCGATGGGACGGCAATCCGACACGACCGGAGAGAGATCAGGCACAGGACCGACATTTACGTGCTTTCCGATACACGGGTGAAGCAATCACCAACTTCCAGACTGCCAGGCTGCTTTATGAAAGTCTCTTAAAATCCACAAAACGATAAAGTTGAAAATCTATTAAGGTTTTACAGATTGTATGAACTTGATGTGCTGGCTGTAGCTTCGTCTTGAAGTCTGTGTATCACACATATGGGACATTCTTTATTCTATAACGAGAATGAACTAATCTAACTAATTATTCGTCTGTTTGTTTGTTATCACAATACACTACTGAATATATAAAAAAAATCAGTTGTGTTGGCACCCATAACACAAGCTAATCAATAGCTTACCTTGGGGCTAACCGACCGTGCGTGAAAAAGGTTTCCCGATATAGTATACTAGCGGTCGCCAGCGTGGATGTCGGTTTTCGCGACAAAAAGTAGTCTATGTGTTATTCTGATGTATAAGCTATATTGTGGTAAAGTTTCATTCAAATCCATTCAGTAGTTTTTACGTGAAAGAGTAACAAACATCCATACATCCATACTTACAAACTTTCGCCTTTATAATAGTAGTAGGATTAGGTATTCTCCCGCTGTGCGTGCAGCTGGAGGGAGTGTCAGATTCTTAGGGCCTTACTACAAAAAAGTTAGACAGACGTTTGACACATGTTTAAAATAATTTTGCTTTAAATACGTGTCTAACTTTTTGTTAGTAAAGTTCTTAATGACTAAAACCCACTATGTTCCTTCTAGAGGTCCCTGTGTGCCAGGGTCGCGGTAACTCCTGCGAACAACTCACAGCCCCGGCAGGAGTGTTGTTTTTCTTAAAAAAAATATCAACAGCAAACAAACCCAGTATCAATACTATGTATGTATGGCAATATTAGCTGTCATTAGTAATTAATCTGTAGTTGGCATCGAGTCAATAGTATTGCTATTTATTGACGGTAAGTTATTTACAGCGGGATCAGCAGGCTCAGCATGACAACCGTAGAAACAAGTTTTGTTTACCGGAGAATGGACATAATGACAGAAAAGTGACAGATTGACGTAAGATTTCTTTTGACATATTTTGAAGATTTTTTTATTTTCTTCGATTGACATAAGTTTACAAGTGAAATCGCGTGCTAAGCCTGCTGCATGGCGATACTAAAAACTCTTTCGGTCAATGTCAACATGTCTTCTGCCCGAGCATGGCGCGACCTGTCAACTCGCGTTTCTATGAAGACAAACACATTCCATAGCAACGGAGAAGTAGATAGTGATGTAGTCATTCTGCGTATACTACGATGAATTTACGTTTAGTTAGCCAACAAAAAAAGGGTGTCTTAAACACAATTTTTAAAAATGGTCAAAAGGCGTTTTTGTGACGTTTTCTCTCTACAATTTTATTTATTCGTGGTTTTTCGTCTGTGATATTTCGAAAAACTATTTTTTTTTATATATCAAAAAAAATAGCTTTTCCTAAGCTATGTTGGGGACGGCTTCCAGTCTAACCGGACTGCGTGCGGCTGTTACTTAGCCACGAGCCCCATTAACCGGCCGTTATCTGTCAAAAATAAACTTGAACCAAAAGTTTGTACGATGAATGATCTTGACACTTTCCTCTTGAATTAAAATTTAGTACTTGGAACATAAAGAGAATATAGATTTATTGTCTGTGAGAACCCCATTAACATGGGTTGTTCACGCCCTGAGGGTTTGGGCTTAGATAATGTAACTAACAGGATACGTCATTATCAAAATTTTACTAGAGCGCCTCTTGCTTGTGTTCCTATGTATAATATGTATTTATGTATTTACACTGCCTCGTTGGTCTAGTAGTCGTATAGCGCGACTGCCGTGCACGTGGTCTCGGGTTCGATTCCCTGGTCGGGCCGAAATCGCTTTGTGGGTTTCGAGAAACTTTCATAAAGCAGCCTGGAACCTGGAAGTTGGCGATTGATACACCCGTGCATCGGAGAGCACGTAAATGTCGGTCCTGCGCCTGATCTCTCTCCGGTGGTGTCGGATTGCCGTCCCATCGGACTATGAGAGTGAGGGAATAGAGAGTGCAGCTCTGTCTTCACAAATGCTTGTGCACTATAATATGTCCTGCGCAGCTGACTGATCTCCTTAGAGAGAACGGCCGCCGTAACCGACAGTCGGTCATCATTTAAAAAAGAGAAGTACGTTTATCAGTTGTCTAGTACCCATAGTACGAGCTCTGCTTAGTTTGGGACTAGATGACGTTGTGTGAATGTGTGAGGGATATGATTATATTTGGGACTTATGGCTTATGGCATCTCCAGTTGGTTTTACACTTTAAGTTAGGGGGTAGTTACCCCTATTATGTATGTATTATTGGTCAAGGGGATGAGACGGTATTAAATATTTCTGCATAATGTGCTTTGGTTTAGCGAAGCTTTGGGAGAGCGTGTTTTAGATTTTTTTTATGGTCAAGTCATTTTTTTCCAGTGGGAAATTATCTGAGGGCACGGGAGTGCCCCAGCCAAGTCTTCAAATGTACTTTCCCGTTGTGGGTGTAACTGCAGGGAGTATCAGACTTCAGCAGGCTTAGCATGACAACCGTAGAAACAAGTTTTGTCTACCGGAGATTGGATATAATGACAGAAAAGTGACAGATTGACGTAACATTTCTTTTGACATTTTTTGAAGTAATTTTTATTTTTTTCGATTGACATAAGACTACAAGCGATTATATGCGAGTTGACAGGTCGCGCCATGCTCGGGCAGAAGACATGTTGACATTGACAGAAAGAGCTTTGAGTTTTTTTGACAGAATAGATATAAAATCGCCATGCTAAGCCTGCGCCCTCGTAAACGTATTAAAAAATATCAATCTCAAGTGTTTTAAAGAGTTTTAATATATTTCGTCCGTCTGTTCACCTTCATATGTGCTGGGATATTTTATTTCAATCATAAGTTTAATTTGCATCTGTGGTCTGGTTCTTATTGACAGCATGCCACGGCGAGTTATTTAACAAACAGCCAAAGATAATATTATAAAGCTAAAGAGATACCTTCATCTGTCTAAGCCTTTTCCAAAGCTATGTTTTTGTCGGCTTCCATTCTTAACCGTGTGCAGCTGAATACCAGTGTTTTACGTGGAGCGACTGCCTATCTCAACCCTACAACCCACTTACCTGGGCAACCTTGTATACCTTGATAAGACTGGTTTTCAGACTTTCTGGCTTCTTGCTACTCATAATAACTGCTAAAATAAACAAATGACAGCCGAGACCCAATAATTTAACGTGCCTTCCGAAACACGGAGGAACTCGACATGACAAAATGGTCATCCATCCAAGGACTGAGCGCGCCAAGCGTTGCTTAACCTTATGATCGATCGACCCGTGCGGCTGTTACTTAGCCACGAGCTTCTCAATTTTTTTTAACATTATACCTAAATAATTTGTTATGAATCACAGCTGAGCATAATTAATTTTGATGCCACCATTTAGCATGTAATTTTGTAGAGTTTTGTCTCAATTTCCTCGGAAACTGTTCAAGATATGAATGTAACGCCCGGTTTGGGGCGAACTTTTTAATTAAATATTAAAATTCATGCTACAACCCCCGATAAGGCGCCCTTCGTCATATACTGCGTCTGAGGGGAGTTGATACTTTAAGGAGAAACGAATTTATAAATGACTAGCTTCCGCCAGCGGTTTCACCCGCTTTCTGAGGGATGTACTTTCCATACCCGGATAAAAAGTAGCCTATATGTTATTCTGATGTATAAGCTATATTGTGGTAAAGTTTCATTCAAATCCATTCAGTAGTTTTTACGTGAAAGAGTAACAAACATCCATACATCCATACTTACAAACTTTCGCCTTTATAATAGTAGTAGGATAAATGATATTTATTTTGCAAATAAGTTGAATCTCTCTAAGGAGATCAACCAACTGCACAGGACATATAATAGTGCACACACTAAAAAAAGTTGAATGACCTAGGGGTCAACGATCGAGCGCCTTCATAGAGACCGGCGTTATGCGTACAATTTGGCGACTGTGATGATAAATTTAATAAAATATTTTGTTGTTGTTTTCATGACATTTTTTGTGGTAAACATGATCCTTAGCATGTACTAGATGACCTGTAAAATATGGTGCACTAGTTTTGTTAGACGTTGTATAAAGTATCAAAACTGCGCCGTCGCAATAGTGGAAAATTGTGACAAGTCGTTCACCAGTCACGCATTTCCAAACCAATGGAGCTTACAACGCCAGTCATGCTGGTATTTTCTATTTGACTTGACTTTGAGAAATAAAGACACCAAAAAGTCATTTGCCTAGCTCTTTGTCTAGTATGTAGGGTTCGGATGTCCAGGTAACTGGGTGAGGCGTGGATTCGATTGCAGGTCGGACAAGTACCAATGCAACTTTTCTAAGTTTGTATGTATTTTCTAAGTATATCTTGGACACCAATGACTGTGTTTCGGATGGCACGTTAAACTGTAGGTCCCGGCTGTCATTGAACATACTTAGCAGTCGTTACGGGTAGTCTAAAGCTAGTAAGTCTGACGCCAGTCTAACCAAAGGGTATTGGGTTGCCCGGGTAACTGGGTTGAGGAGATCACACAGGCACTCGCTTCACGTAAAACACTGGTACTCAGCTACATCCTGTTAGAATGGAAGCCGACCCAGTATAGCTTGGGAAAAGGCTAGACAGATGATTGGGGTCGGCTTTCGGTCTTAACCGTATGCAGCTGAGTACTAGTGTACCACATGGAGCGACTGCCTATCTGACCTCCTCAACCCAGTTACAAAAGCAACCTGTTACCCCTTTGCAATATTAGTTGTCAAACTTTCTAGCTTCTGATTACCCGTAACGATTGCCAAAGATATATAACGGCTGCTTAAGGTAATATTCATCACACATTCACACAACGTCATCTAGTCCCAAACTAAGCAGAGCTTGTACTGTGGGTACTAGACAACTGATAAACGTACTTATATACTTTTCTTTTGTAAATACATACATATTATACATAGGAACACCCAGACTAAGTCAAACACTCATGTTCATGTACACAAATGTTTGACTTATGCGGGAATCGAACCCATATACGAACGACCCTGTTTGTCACTAAGCCACGAGCTCGTCGTTTAAAATAAATAGTTCTAAATCTTAACCTTCGTCTCCAAAGTCGGTGAGACATCTAATTGAAACTCTTTCGTGCGTGAACTTCGGAGGGGCAACTCTAATTAGCGAAGAAACGGAGGGCGGAGGGATACAAGTGTTTAGCGGAGGAAAACAGGACGATCATTGATTACAGGGTACGCGTTTTTGTTAAATAAATTAAAAGAAAAATCTTTTTTTTTAAAGCTTTTATTGTCCGCCATATTGGATTTAGAATAACGTTAAATTTATTTTTTAAGTCACTCCCAATAAGCCCTTTCATTTGATACCCATATGGTTGAAATTCATTAAAAATAACTACTCCGCCATCTTGGACGGTCCGCCATATTGGATTTAGAATAATGTCATATAACATATCGTGCATTCTCATCCAGATTGAACGTGTATACAAAATTTCAGCTCAATCGGTTGAAGATATCTACTTCAAAATTGAGTTCAAAGAATCCACCGTAACATACATACACGGCAAGTTAAATAAAAGCTTTTAAAATATACAGAGTTGATATGACAGAGGGGCATTAAATTACACTACGTATACTATACGTGTTTAGTATTAATTCTATATGGTATACAATAAAGTATAATTATAAATGAGTTTCTTTTTTTTTCGAACAAACTAAATAGCTTACTATAAGAGTAAAGCGCAACCACCCTTTGTAAATAAATTTTACTCACCTTAGATACCAAGGTAGGTAATAAAGCGGCAACATCGCACGACCTATGCGTTTAGACATAATCAGCTGTAAGAAAAGATACATCGTGTTCAAACAGGTCAAAAGCTTAAAAAATAATTTGCGATTAAACTACTGCTCCTATTTAATTGATTTTTGGTACAGAGCTTGAAAATGGTACCTAGTATAGGCAGCTAAAAGGAAAGCCCCTCTGTCGTATCAACTTTGTATGACGTAGGTTTTGGGATTCTGTGAACTTATTAAACAGTCTCTCAAGTATGGGTGTGCGGGTTCGATTCAGAGTCAGGCGAGTACCGATGAATTTTTTTTTAGTGCTATGCACAGATGCCAGCACATCAACCTACCCGAATCTGTAAAATTTCTTTAATCGATTATTAACCTTATCACAATACCGGAAGGTTAATATTCGATTGGTAAAATTTGAAAGATTCGGATAGGTTGACCTGCTGGCGTAGGTTTTTAAGATTTACTAGGTTGTAAGCTAAGATTATATACAGTACCAGTCTAACCAAGGGGTATTGGGTTGCCCGGGTAACTGGGTTGAGGAGGTCAGATAGGCAGTCGCTCCTTGTAAAACACTGGTACTCAGCTGAATCCGGTTAGACTGGAAGCCGACTCCAACATAGTTGGGAAAAGGCTCGGGAGATGATGATGATAATGATTACATAATTTTTCTATTTTTTTATTTTAATTGGACGGGGCTTATTAAAAAAAAACTGCACTAAAACATCGTTCTTCGGTTAAAAAATACGTGCCCAAACCATTTTTGGCAAATTCTCGTTCACGGACGATGCGTTTCAAAAAATAATACAAGTCGTTCTGTTGATCCTCCCCCCTCGCCTCAGGTGCCCTCCCCCTCCCGTGAATATAAAGGTGGTCGCCCACAATGGGGCTTTGTCGCTTCGATTAATATTTAAACAAGGAAGGTAGGGTTGGGGTAGAAAGGTAGGGTTAATGTCGATAGATTTGATTAGAAAGCTTTTCAGTTGTCGATAGTTTTATTAAAATAAACTAGCTGTTCTTACCGCTGCCACTGGGGACTACTGAACCCCTTGGTAAGACTGGTCGTCAGACTTTCCAGCTTCTGACTACCCGTAAAGACTACCAAAGATGTACAAATGACAGCCGGGACCCACCAATTTAACGTGCCTTACGAAACACGGAGGAACTCGTCATGACAAGAACTCAAAGCGTTGCTTAACCTTATGATCGATCGACCCATGTGGCTGTTTACTAGCCACCAGTTTGTCGAGCGGCATATAAAACTAGTGCACCATATTTTTACAGGTCATCTAGTACATGCTAAGGATCATGTTTACCACTAAAAGTCATGAAAACATCCAACATATTTTATTAAATTTATCATCACAGTCGCCGATTGTACGCATAACGCCAGTCTCTATGAAGACGCTTGCTCGTTGACCCCTTGCCCATTCAACTTTTTTTGTGCTAAACATGATCCTTAGCATGTACTAAGTAAGTAAGTAAGTATCACAAATGGCAAAAAAATTCTACCAGTGGAAAGACGGAAGATATGAATACTTTAAAACATGGACTATTTGAACAGAAATTCTATCGATAACCCTAATCCATCGACAGCGTCCTACCACTTAGCCGCGGGCGACGCTCGTTCCAATTAGCTAGAATAAACACACGCTGCCGTAGATATGAGGACGTACAGACGAACAGGCGAGCCGTTTGGTTAACTCTTCAGATAACCCACAGTTAAATAAACCGCGTTATAACATTCTGCAGTAGTTGCTTAAGATAACTTTAGTTCAGAAACTTTGAAATATCGACAACTTTTTTTTACCGTCACTGTCACGTATAGATCATCATCTCCCGAGCCTTTTCCCAACTATGTTGGGGTCGGCTTCCAGTCTAACCGAATTCAGCTGAGTTCCAGTGTTTTACAAGGAGCGACTGCCTATCTGACTTCCTCAACCCAGTTACCCGGGCAACCCAATACCCCTTGGTTAGACTGGCGTCAGACTTACTGGCTTCTGACTGCCCGTACCGACTGCCAAGGATCCTACAGTTTAACGTGCCATTCGAAACACAGTCATTGGTGTCCAAGATATACTTAGAAAGTACATACAAACTTAGAAAAAGTTGCATTGGTACTTGCCTGGCCTTGAATGTAAACCACACTCGAGAAATTGGCTCTTTAACCACTAGGCCACCACGACCTTACGATTATCTAGAATTCCTCCGCAATTTTCCGCCTATCCATAACAACGTCAATCAGCTTGTCAATTATTTAACAAATCTATGCTCCCCAGAGTAACCCAGTACCTCGGTTGCCAATTTAAATTAGCCTCCAGGCAAATTGTAGGTCTAATTGTTTGCAACGGGTACCGTAGCTGTCGACCGTAAAGGGTTTTCATAATGAACATGTAATATGGATGCAGTTTTAGTCAGTAAGTCTTAAGATAAATTATTATAAGCCAGTAAGTCTGACGCCAGTCTAACCGAAGGGTATTGTGTTGCCCGGGTAACTGGGTTGAGGAGGTCAGATAGGCAGTCGCTCCTTGTAAAACACTGGTACTCAGCTGCAACTCAACTCAGGAGATGATGTAGATAATACTGGTATTATTAGTAAAAGCGTCCAGACCGACTGTCGGCGACGGTGGCTATTCCCTCTAAGGAGATTAGCCAGCTGCGCAGGACATATTATAGTGCACGCACATTCGCGCAGACACAGGTGCACTCTCTATTCCCTCACTCTCATAGTCCGATGGGACGGCAAGCTGACTATTAATTTCAAATAAGGAATCAATTTACGAATACCTAGGCATATTAAGGGTAAACAGTAAGTAAGTAGTTTTGCTGATACACCGTAACAACTGATATTTCTGTTAACTTGAAGGTAAACATCAAACTATGTAACTTAACAAGTTAAAGGATTTCAAGTTCCCAAGTTAAACTTAATCTTATGTTAACACACACATAAGTGTCTTGTAGTCTCATAGCGTGACTGCTGAGCATGGGGTCTCGGATTCTATGTCCTCTTCGGGTCGAAATAGCTTTGTGGTTTTGCTAAAATTTCATTAAACCGCTTGGAGTCTGGATAATGTGTTTGTGTGTCTATCTATACACACAAACACACAGCGTAATTCTTAAACGGATAAATCAATTTAGATGCGGTTCAGCCAAAAGATGGATTTTCAATGGCGGCAAAAATTGGCTTAGGGCTAATTTCACAGGTTATGGATAGCCACTTTCTACTAGATACATTAAAAAATGGAATAGAATTTGTATGAAATTATCTGTCAGATAAACTATCTGGAACTTATCGGCAACTTGTGAAACTGGCCCTTTAGTTTAAGTCTTTTTAAAGTTTTACAAAATATGAAAATAAATATTAAATTACTCTGCAGACTTGTAAAGACATTAAAAAAAAGTTAAAAATAATGCAAGGCTCTATTCATTGACGTCGGGGTACCGCGTCAGTATTCAAAGCTTAATTTTTTGCTTTACTAACGGTACCCCGGCATGAAAATATAGCGCCTCATATAAGTTTCAACTTTTGAAATGCCAGCTTTCAGGGTTATTTGACAAGCTATGTTGGGGTCGGCTTCCAGTCTAATAGGATGCAGCTGAGTACCAGTACTTTACGTGGAGCGACTGCCTGTCTGCCCTCCTCAACCCGGTTATCTGGGTAATTCGATACCCCATGGTAAGACTGGTTGTCAGGCTTTCTAGCTTCTGACTACCCGTAACGAAGATGTACAAGTAACAGCCGGGACACAACAATTTAACGTGCCTTCCGAAACACGGAGGAATTCGTCATGACAAGACGACCGCGCCAAGCGTTGCTTAACCTTATGATCGATCGACCCGTGCGACTGTTACTTAACCACTAGCTTTTCAGATCTTCAGGCAGCTTTCCGGGTAAATGGATAATGGCATCCAGGCCGATTGTCGGCTACAGCGGCCGTTCTCTTTTATGGAGATCAGCCAGCTGCGCAGGACATACATATTATAGTGCACAAGCATTCGCGCAGACACAGGTGCACTCTCTATTCCCTCACTCTCATAGTCCGGTGGGACGGACATCCGACACGACCGGAGAGAGATCAGGCGCAGGACCGACATTTACGTGCTCTCCGATGCACGGGTGAATCAAACACCAACTTCCAGACTTCAGGCTGCTTTATGTAAGTTTCTCAAAACCCACAAAGAGATTTCGGCCCGACCCGGGAATCGAACCCGAGACCCCGTGCACAGCAGTCGCGCCTTGCGACCACTAGACCACCGAGCCAGTCAAAGTAAATAGATAAAAGGATAAGGAATAAATAATAAGTTCTGATGAAATTCATAAATAATTCAACTCTCATGTTTCGAAAAATCAAAAGAAAGCATATCATTATTTCATGACATCAAAACTAACAGAAGAACACAATTTTCTTTTAACTATATTGCTGTCCTTGTCTAACCCGTTGGTCGTAGATTAGGATCTAATGTCGCTATCTCTGTCATCACTCAACCAGTTCAAAAGAAAGATTAATGAATACAAAATGAGTTTTGCAAATTAAATTCAAACAATGGAAGGTCTTGGTGGGAATATACGGGAGGTTAATTCGTGCGGACACGCCAAGCGCGGCCGGTACATGGACTGTTCGAGTGATGATTGGTTGACTGCTCAAGCTGTCGCTACCAACCGCTCAAGCAGATGATTTTCTACCACAGTTGAATGCAACATTTTTTTCCGGGCTCCGGAGGTCGGAGAGTTGTCGACTGCTCTAGCGCAGTCAAAGGCAGTGGGTGTATGCCTCCCAACAGCTTAGGTTGACGGCTTAAAGCGCTCGCAACTGCTCGAGTAGTCGTGTGACTATAGTTCACCGCGCGGTCACGGCTTTAAGCAGTCAGTCTCAACTACTTGAAGCAGTCCGTGTACGGTCTTGCTACTACGTTTCACAGAAATGTTTTATTCACGTGTTCAACCAACTTCCAAAAAAGAAGGTTCTCTATTCGGTTGGTATAGTTTTTACTAATACCATCTGTTAAATTTCCTTAATCGATTAACAAAAAAAAACTTCTAAATCTTAAAAAGAACATTTAGAAGTCTGTGATATAAACAAAGCTGAAACCTCAAAACATAAGTTTTTTTTTGCTTTTGAAAATAAACTTTTAAGTACATCGCTCTAGAAGTTGGTGGCGAAATAAATACAGCTGCAACTTCTTGACACCGACTTCTAGAGCGATGTACAGACGCCAGCACATCAAGCTACCCGAAACTGTCAAATTTTCCCAATCAACTTTGAACTATATGCTTCAGCGATAAAGTTGAGATTCTATTCACAGAAAATTCTGAGTGTTTTTTTGTATTCTTTTTTCGCCTAACAACAACTCCGTCGACATATCTCCAAATGTCCACCCGTATGTTTTGTTCGCTATAGTCTCCAGAGAAAACTTTCAAAGAATTTGCTAAAGGGAATCTGGACTCTTGTTTCTATGTATTCATAATTTATATTATATGGTTCAACACGGCTCACCCCTTCGTAAGGGTTGCAATTAAGATATCGACCTTAAATAAATACACTACAACCGGGGCTGCGGGTTGTTGGCAAGAATTTCGTAGTTGACAACTAGTCAAATTCATTACTTTTATTGAACTGTCAAAAATGGTTACTTTGTATGAAAATACTAAGATTTGACGTCACAGATTTTTCAAAAATAGAGTCTGAAATCATCAACCCGCATTGAGCAAGCGCTCAATCCTTCTCTGTGTGAGAGTACGCCTATGCCCAGCAGTGGGACACTAAAAAGCTGGATAATGATAAGAAAATAAATTCCAATCCACAAATTCAATAACTCGGAAATAAACCAGCGATCGAGAGAAAAGCCATAAAATCATTTTTTTTTTCCGTCTCGTGTTAATCTTGTGACAATGTGCAGACGTCTCTAATTGACCGCTCGCAGACCCCTCGCGTAATTTTTTCCTCGTTTTCACACAGATGGCGCAGTGGGCAGTCTTTGGTATATGTATTTTGTGACTAGATTCTGTCCCCTGACTTTGTTCGCCTGCAGGCTTAGCATGGCGTTTCTATATATATTCTATCAAGAAAAGATTTTCTTTCTGTCAATGTTAACATGTCTTCTGCCCGAGCATGGCGCGACCTGTCAACTCGCATATAATCACTTGTAACCTTATGTCAATCGAAGAAAAGAAAACATTCTTCAAAATATGTCAAAAGAAATCTTACGTCAATCTGTCACTTTTCTGTCATTATATTCAATCTCCGGTAAACAAAACTTGTTTCTATGATTGCCATGCTAAGCCTGCAGGAATAATTTAGCCATCTAATCGTCATAGAAATGCGAAATTACAGACGCCAGCACATCAAGCTACCCGGAACTGTCAAATTTCTCCAATAAATTTTCAAGTTAAAAAAAAATTTTCTCTGAAGTATATGGTCCAAACTTGATTTTGAAAATTAGACAGTTTCGGGTAGCTTGATGTGCTGCCGTCTGTACTTTTTGCCCAGGTGCGCAATATTGTCTTTACAATCCAAGCAAACCCAGAACACAAAACTAGTGACAGACATACAGAAATACAGAATTTAACAAAAAAAAGTCTGGCTTCAATAAAACCACAACAAAGGGGGTGGAGTGGGGGTGATCGGTCAAAATCGCTGACAAACCGATTTGCATTCTTTCATCGCGCCCGGACTTAGAGTATTGAATCAACCGGAGACGACTTAGGCCCAACGCAAACTGGCATGGCGGAGGCCCGGCGAAGATGCTGAGAATAAGGGCCAGTTTCACAGGTTGCTGATAAGTTCCAGATAATTTATCTGGCAGATAATTTCATACAAATTATGTTCAATTTTTTTAATTATCTGGTAGATAGTGGCTATCCGTAACCTGTGAAACTGGCCCTAAATCAATTTAAAATAAATCTAAACTTATAGGATCCCGGTTGGCAATATTGTTACCACGTCGTACTGTCGAGCTGAAGGTCCTGGGTTAGATTCCAGGCACGGTCGACATTTATGTGATGAGCATGCTTGTTGGCTGTGCTCTGGGTTTTATAATATGTACCTATGTATTTATAAATGTAAATGTGTAAAGTATACGTAGTTTATCAGTTGTGTTGGCACCCATAACACAAGCTAATCAATAGCTTACCTTGGGGCTAACCGACCGTGTGTGATATAGGTGTCCCGATATAATATATGTATTACTAGCTGTTGCCCGCGACGTCATCCGCGTGGAAGTTAGGTGATTAAACATTCACCCCCGTACGTGATAGCGTGATAATATGTAGCCTATATGTATGTTGATCAGCCCAGTATTTTTTTTTTATATTCAATGTACAGTTTTGACTTTTCTACGATTTTATTATATGTATAGGACTAGCGGTCGCCCGCGGCTCCGCCCGCGTGGATGTCGGTTTTCGCGACAAAAAGTAGTCTATGTGTTGTTCTGATATATAACCTATAGAGGACCCCCGCGGGGGACCCCCTGGAGAACCTACGCCTGTGTGGATGTCGATTACCGCTAACAAAGCCTAACTTTTGTCGGGATGAGAAGCTCGCGCTCGGACCTCCCGCCTTATTAAGGCTGCACACGCGACGAAAGCTTAAAAAATGGTGTAACTTCTCCCGTTTTCCCAACATTTTCCTTCACTGCTCTGCTCCTATTGATTGTAGCGTGATGAAAAGTATCCTATAACCTGCCCAGGTGTATGAAGAATGATTGTACCAAGTTTCATTAAAATCCGTCCAGTAGTTTTTGTTCCTATTAATAACATACAGACAGACAGACAGACAGACAGACAGACAAAAATTTTACTGATTGCATTTTTGGCATCAGTATCGATCACTTATCACCCCCTGATAGTTATTTTGAAAATATATTTGAATATATTTTCACAGAATTGACCTCTCTACAGATTTATTATAAGTGTAGATATAGATTATAGCCCTCATTGGGTATACTTTCGCTTGGAGATCTGGTTATGACGATATAGACATGGCTCATGACGGTTCCCGTTGGTTCTATACTCTTAGTGTCCGGCTTTATCAATTAGCGAAGGTCTCTATATATCACGTTAGCAATTGGTCAGCCATTTTTTCTCGTTAATTGGGAAAATGTATGATTTTGGGTTATAGCAGAATTATTATCTAACTCGCTTTGTTGATATTAGAGAGCTCGTGGCTAAGTAACAGCCACACGGGTCGATCGATCATAAGGTTAAGCAACGCTTGGCGCGGTCGGTCCGTGGATGAGTGACCATCTTGTATTGACGATTTTCTAAGTGTTTCGGAAGGCACGCTAAATTGGTGGGTCCCGGCTGTCATTTGTACATTTTTGGCAGTTGTTACGAGTAGTCAAAAGCTAGAAAGTTTGACAACCAGGCTTACCAAAGGGTATCGTGTTGCCCAGGTAACTGGGTTGAGGAGGTCAGATAGGCAGTCACTATATACTCAGCTGCATTAAGTAAGACTGGAAACCAACCCCAACATAGCTTGGAAAAGGCTAGGCAGATGAGAAGAAAAACTACTAATAAATTAAAAGAAAAATATTTTTTCAAAAAGCTTATATTGGATTTAGAATAACGTCAAATTATCTTTTAAGTCGCTCTCAATAAGCCCTTTCATTTGATACCCATAATTATTGTTGAAATTAATTACTCCGCCATCTTGGACGGTCCGCCATATTGGCTTTAGAATAACGTCATATAACATATCTTGCATTGTCATCCAAACTGAACGTGTATACAAAATTTCAGCTCAATCGGTTGAAGATATCTACTTCAAAATTGAGTTCAAAGAATCCACCGTAACATATATACACGGCAAGTTAAATAAAAGCTTTTAAAATCACAATACATCTTCGCCGTCGTCGGATAAAAATATTGTAACAGAATTTAAGCTTAAAATGACATTAAAATCCAGATTGAGGCAGATTGAAGTGTCACAAATTAACCCTTCCGCCGGCATGCGAGCAATTTACGACTGCAGGGGTCGTTTCCACCCCCTAATATTCGGAATTCCACCACTTGATATCAAAAATTTAATTAACCCTTCAACGTATGGTGAGCGATTAATCGCTGTATTTTGTACCCTTTTTATTATGTATCTAGATAGGTACTAGATAAAAATTCCAAACATCGGAAAATTTTATAAGAAATATGTTTAGATAGGAATTCAATTATAAATTGCAAACTTTGAAAGTTAATTATTATTTTTTAACCGACTTCCAAAAAAAGGAGGAGGTTCTCAATTCGGACGGTATGTTTTTTTCTTATGTATGTACACCGATTACTCCGAGGTTTCTAGTCCGATTAGTGTAATTCTTTTTTTGTTCGATGCAGTATACTTGCCTTTTGGTCCCATAAAAATTTCATCCAATTTGGTTAAGTAATTTTTATTTTATGAGCATTTGTTTGATTTATGTGGATGATGTTAAAATCGGCCGGTTAATGAGAATTTCCCACAAGCTTGAGTTATGATAGCTATTATAGAAGGTATGGAGTGTATAAATGGATGACGAAACACGATTTTGGACCTGACACTAAAAAGATAAAAATAAAAACGTTTTACAAAAAAAAACCGACTTCAAAAACACAAAAAAGTGAAATTGAAATTTCATTTTTTTGTAAAAAAAATTAAGTACACCTACCTAATTGAGAACCTCCTTTTCTGTAAGTCGGTTAATACAGAAATAAACACATGAATACAGAGTTATTCATAGCTTGTACCGTTCGTAGACACATTTATAATATTACATAATACATATATGTAGATGCGGAAATTGGATTCTCTCGCATGGGGTGAAAAAATATATTAAATTGTTCCAAGTGACATGTGTTAGGCGATTGTAATATTCAATAGCAATATAATGGCGAGGGGTTGGACCCAGACGCTACTATGTATGTATATACGTTACTATAGTATACTAAGTACCACTAAGACTGCCTCGTTGGCCTAGTAGTCACAAGGCGCGACTGCTGTGCACAGGGTCTCGGGTTCGCTTTGCGGGTTTTGAGAAACATTCATAAAGTAGCCTGGAGTCTGGAAGGTGGTGATTGATTCACCAGTGAATCGGAGAGCATGTAAATGTCGGTCCTGCTTGTGATCTCTCTCCGGTCGTGTCGGATTGCCGTCCCATCGGACTATGAGAGTGAGGGAATAGAGAGTGCACCTGTGTCTGCGCGAATGTGCGTGCACTATAATATGTCCTGCGCAGCTGGCTGATCTCCTTAGAGAAAACGGCCGCCGCCCGTAGCCGACAATCTATATGGAAGCCATTATCTTATCATACCGACTAAATTAGTGGGTCCCGGCTGTCATTTTGTACATGTTCGGCAGTCGTTACAGGTAGTCAGAAGCCAGAAAGTCTGACAACAGGTCTTACCGAGCTGCCCACGTAAATGGGTTGAGGAGATCAGATAGGCAGTCGCTCCTTGTAAAACACTGGTACTCAGCTGCATCCAGTTAAGACTGGAAGCCGACCACAACATAGCTTGGGAAAAAGATAGGCAGATGACTCGCTTTAAAAGCGGGAAGGCGTAGACAATAAAACTATGAACTAACTAATTTATGTCTGATAGACATAATTTATTTATCTTACCTACAGATGTTTATCTTTTGAGATAACATAATACGTGCGGTCAGAAACGCATTTCTTACGTCATGTTTCAACAAGTTATGTCGCGGTGGCCTAGTGGTTAAAGAGCCAAGTTGTCAAGTTTGAGTGCGTGGGTTCTATTCCAGGTCAGGCAAGTACCAATGCAACTTTTCTAAGTTTGTATGTACTTTCTAAGTGTATCTTAGACACCAATGATTAATAAAGGTGAAGGAAAACATCTCGAGGAAACCTGGACTATAAAGTGTGAAATCACCAACCCGCATTGAGCAAGCGTGGTGATTAACGTTGGAGGCCTGTGCCCAGTGTTATCTTTTTATCTTTTTATCTTTTTATCTTTTTATCTTTTTATCTTTTTATCTTTTTATCTTTTTATCTTTTTATCTTTTTATCTTTTTATCTTTTTATCTTTTTATCTTTTTATCTTTTTATCTTTTTATCTTTTTATCTTTTTATCTTTTTATCTTTTTATCTTTTTATCTTTTTATCTTTTTATCTTTTTATCTTTTTATCTTTTTATCTTTTTATCTTTTTATCTTTTTATCTTTTTATCTTTTTATCTTTTTATCTTTTTATCTTTTTATCTTTTTATCTTTTTATCTTTTTATCTTTTTATCTTTTTATCTTTTTATCTTTTTATCTTTTTATCTTTTTATCTTTTTATCTTTTTATCTTTTTATCTTTTTATCTTTTTATCTTTTTATCTTTTTATCTTTTTATCTTTTTATCTCTTTATCTTTAGGTTTGTTCACCCTGTACCCCTTCACGGTTAGTAAGTTACTCGTCAGTTACATACCCATACACGCAAGCACATCAAGCTACCCGAAACTGTTAAATTTTCCCAATTAACTTTGAAACATATGCTTCACCGATAAAGTTGAAAATCTATTACATTAATTTGTCAGATTGTAGTAGCCATATGTGCTGGCGTCTGCACATACGTTTTACTTTTTTGTTTTAAGATAAATTCCAGTATAATTCTCAACTTCCGAGATCAATGCAGTGAGTTAGTATTCATTATAATAAAAGCTACGGGAAGGGGGGTCTAATTTGAATCGCGCTTAAACAAGGGAAGATGGGGCTGATAAAAAAATTGAATAATTTTCTTTGAACATAAAAAATACAAGGTTAGTGTGGACATTCCTATTTTTTTAAAACGTGATAATTAAGATTATTTGTTGATTAACAAACTGTTAATTTTTTGTTAGTTTGTTTGTCAGTTTGAACGCGCTAATCTCAGAAACTACAGGTAAAATTTCGAAAAAATATTTTATAGCATTAGACCGCTGTGGGTGCAGCTGGAGGGTGTGTCAAAAAATAAAACCGGCTTCAAAGACACTGAAAAGCAAAAAAAAATTTTTTTTGTAAATTTTCCCAAAGGACTTTGCACCATATGCTTCAGTAATAAAGTTGAAAATCCACTAAGGAAATTTGACAGATTGTAGTAGCCTGATTTGCTGGCGTCTGTACATCGCTCTAGAGAGCATAATTCTGTATAAAATAATGCCTTTCTCTCTTCTAATTTACTATTTGCTGTGCCCATCAGGGTCCAGGATTACTAACATGTTATTTATATTACCATCTTATTTTACATTGTGGATTTGCAATAAAGATTATACATAATTATGATTAAAAGTCGGTGTCCAAATAAATACAGTTGCAACTTCATGACACCGACTTCTAGAGCTTAAAAGTTTTTTTTTTGCTTTTCAATTTTTTTTATTGATGCCCGGGCTTATCCACAAAAATCTTTCTGATCATTTCAGCCGGAAAATCGCGTCTGCTGTACCGTATGATCTGCTGTTTATTCTATTCACTTTGACAACGCGGCGCGCGGCGGGCCCAGCGACTCGCCTGAATCGTAATGAGTGTCTACAATTATTTTTCGAGAAATATACTTTGTCTTACAAGCCGTGTCGCTTTTTGTTAGTAAATCTCATTATTATCTGATGATTTTGATGGCGTCCATGCTGGTTGTCGGCTACGGCAGCCGTTCTCTCTAAGAAGATTACCTAGCTGCGCAGGACATATTATATTGCCGTCCCATCGGACTATAAGAGTGAGGGAATGATAAATGATATTTATTTTGCAAATAGGTTGAAATCAACACTTTTACACGTCAGCACATTTTTAATAAAAAACGTGATGAGGTCGGCATTTCCTAACTGACTGCCTTGAGAAGAAATGCCGAAACAAACTCAAGGGTCACAGTCTCTTTTAGAGTCCAGACATAAAAAGAGATTACATACTAAAGTATGGATGAGCAATATGGATGAATAGAGAGTGCACCTGTATCTGTGCGAATGCTTGTGCACTATAATATGTACTGCGCAGCTGGCTAAACTCCATAAAAGAGAACTGCCGCCGTGGCCGACAATCGGCCCAGATGCCATCGTCATCATTATAGTACACGCACATTCGCGCGGACACAGGTGCACTCTCCATTCCCTCACTCTCATAGTCCGATGGGACGGTAATCCGACACGACCGGAGAGAGATCATGCGCAGGGCCGACATTTACGTGCTCTCCGATGCACGGGTGTATCAATCGCCAACTTCCAGACTCCGGGCTGCTTTATGAAAGTCTCTTAAAACCCACAAAGTAATTTCGATGCGACCAGGGTATTGAACTCAAGACCCCGTGCTCAGCAGTCATGCTATGCGACTACTAGACCAACGAGGCAGTCAATCTCATCTTAGGCTGCTCCTCACATTTTGGACTATTAAAGGTCTTTTTACAAGAAAACCTATAAAATTCTTTAAGGGTTATTACAAGACTTTTACTTCGAAGAAAATTTGCGTGGTCCAAGTTATAAGCATCCACCAAAAACATCATCATCTCCCGAGCCTTTTCCCAACTATGTTGGGGTCGGCTTCCAGTCTAACCGGATTCAGCTGAGTACCAGTGTTTTACAAGGAGCGACTGCCTATCTGACCTCTTCAACCCAGTTACCCGGGCAACCCAATACTCCTTGGTTAGACTGGCGTCAGATTTACTGACTGACTACCCGTAACGACTGCCAAGGATGTTCAATGACAGGCGATGGCGAATGGCGACTGGAATGATAAATTTAACAAAATATGTTGCTTTTTTGATGACTTTTTTGTGGTAAACATGATCCTTAGCATGTACTAGATGACCTGTAAAAATATGGTGCACTAGTATTGTTAGACCTTTTATATTAGTATTTTTGTTGTTTTGATAAAACAATAATTACTTGTCTAATATATACATTTTTCCTAATTTAATTAGATACATGCCTATACACCTATAGATAATAGATGCGAAACACAAACCACGCGACTTTAAAGATAAATTGCTATCATTTTCGTCAAATACCCATTATTTTTTGCAAATATCTAAGACACTAAAGGAAATAACGCGATACAATGATTATTATCGGCGAGACCGGCGTTACGCTTGAGAACACAATTACAATATGGCGAATGTGATGAAAAATTTATAAAATATGTTATTGTTTTCATGACTTTTTGTGGTAAACATGATCCTTAGCATGTATTATATGACCTGTAAAAATATGGTGCACTAGTATTGTTAGACCTTATAAATATATCCATAGGTAACTCGCTATCGCTTATAACTTGGACTACTATTTAAAAATACAGAGGGTCTTGGGACTGTCTTCCGACAAACGCTAATAAGCATATAAATGACGACAAGTTTCTTAGCTAATCACTGTTTTGTTACGCGCCAGACAGAGATAGACGCTGTCAGAGCGAGAGGGGACGTGTTTGATGTCGTTAGAGAGATTAGAGTTTCTTCAAAGGTTTTTTTTTCAAAGTTTTTTATAGTACTCTATGTTTTCAGGAATTTACGTACATGAGGTGGATAAAATTTGACTTTCTAGCAGATATTATATAGGTATCTAAACTAATATTATAAAGCTGAAGAGTTTGTTTGTTTGATTGTTTGTTTGTTTGTTTGAACGCGCTAATCTCAGGAACTACGGGTTCGATTTGAAAAATTCTTTCAGTGTTAGATAGCCCATTTATCGAGGAAGGCTATAGGCTATATACCATGACTCTAAGACACACGGGAGCGGAGCAGTAACCAAAGATGTGGGTGAAACCGCTGGGGACAGCTAGTGTATAATATATCCCTCACACATTCACACAACGTCATCTAGTCCCAAACTAAGCAGAGCTCGTACTGTGGGTACTAGACAATTGATAAACGTACTTATATACTTTTCTTTTGTAAATACATACGTATTATATGCACATAGGAACACCCAGACTAACACTCATGTTCATATGCACACAAATGTTTGACTCATGCGAGAATCGAACTCGTGATCTCAGGTATATAAGCAGCAGATAGGTAGCGACAGCAGATAGGTATACTAACCACTACGTCATATGGTCTTCGAATTAAAAAATATAACTTCCCCCATCGGATAAAAATCGGATCCACTCGGATAAAAATTAGAAAGATTTTTAAAGATTTAAATTTATAGTCAGTTTCAATCGATATAATTCCGAACTCACTGCTATATTGTAGGTATTTATGGATGAATTCTTAGCTTGGCGCTGAGGGTTCGTCTTCCTTTTTTGACGTGGCGGTCAAAAGGTTAAATAATAACAAACGGACCCGCGAAGTGCCTGTAAAAATATCATTCGGTACAGCTGCGGTCAAGAGATATAGGATTATATTATCAGACTTTCTTATATGTACATGCGAGTCAAAAAGTGTTGTGCTGGTTTGTTTATTGGAGGTAAAGTTGACTAAGCTTTGAAGATAGATGGCGTGGTACTTAATTTTGATGCCAGATCTTTTTTTTTCATAATATTCATGTTATTTATTTGCATTCCACAATGTATAAAAAGGTGTTATAAAAGAGCTTAGAGCTAGGTACAATCGTGAACCCTGCAGGGCACAGCAAATTAAAACTAATCTTATTTCTAAAGTTATTAAAACACTTAAAAAATAAATATTTTTAAGTTTGACGAATACACTTAAAATTAATAAAATATATACACTTAAAATAAATTAAACTTTAGATTTTAAAGTTTTAAAGGTTTATAGTTTTTTGTAGTGGTTCGAGCACCAGCCTCTGAATTATGAGTGTGCGGGTTCGATTCCAGGTCAGGCAAGTACCAATGCAACTTTTCTAAAATGCATTTTTTTGAACGTTTACTAGTCATTGGATACATGAACTGGGCTGCTTTTGTAAGACGACTTAAAAGACACGGTGTAGAATATCTTTAAAAAACAAAAGAAAAATGTCTAAAGCTTTTCTTCGCGACTGTACATTACACCGTGTCTGCTTGACCACTGATAAGCCGCGACCTACACAAACACTTACGTCTTACTTACCCTCCCGCCCTCTCAACTCACCCTCCCTTGACATAAGAGGGTGAGTTATATGAGGACGAAACGGAAAGTAGTCAAAAAGTAAGCTACTTTAATCTGCGATGTTATCTTAATAGATTTTCAACTTTATCGCTGAAGCATTATGATTCAAATTTGATTGGGAAAATTTGACAGTTTCGGGTAGCTTGATGTGCTGGCATCTGCACTTACGTTTTGGTAGCTCGTGGCTAAGTAACAGCCGCACGGGTCGATCGATCATAAGGTTAAGCAACGCTTGGCGCGGTCGGTCCGGGTCATGACGAGTTCCTCCGTGTTTCGGAAGGCACGTTAAATTGTTGTGCCCCGGCTGTCATTTGTACATCTTTGGCAGTCGTTACGGGTAGTCAGAAGCAAGAAAGCCTAACAACCAGTCCTATCAATGTATCATATTGCCCAGATAAACTGGGTTGAGGAGGTCAGATAAGCAATTGCATCCGGCTAAGACTGGAAGCCGAAACCAGCATAGCTTGGGAAAAGGCTAGGCAGATGAAAAAACGAAGCCAAGAGCCTCGACCAATATCTGAAGAGGCTCTCGTTAGGCGGTTGACTATCGTCCCACTGCTGGGCACAGGCCTCCTCTCACACAGAGAAGGATTGAGCGTTAGTTGCTAGCGTCAAGTGGCGAAAAAAATACAGAAAAAATATTTCGTCAATAAATGACAGAGCAAATTATGAAGATAATATTTTTCTAATGTTTTATCAACGATATGATAAGATATCTTTATAATAAGCATGAAAAATAAATTTATCAATGAAATATCATTTCTATCGTAGTGTGACGTAAATTTTTAAATCAATAATGGCGTCCAGACTTATTGTCGGCCACGGCAGCCAGTTGCGCAGGACATATTATAGTGTACTCTCTATTCCCTCACTGTCATAGTCCGATGGGACGGCAATCCGACACGACCGGAGAGAGATCACAAGCAGGACCGACATTTACGTGCTCTCCGATGCACGGGTGAATCAATAACCAACTTCCAGACTCCAGGCTGCTTTATGAAAGTCATTTAAAACCCAGAAATCGAACCCGAGACTCCGTCCTCAACGGGCCCGTGGCCCGGCTGTCATTTGTACATCTTTAGCAGTCGTTACGGGTAGTCAGAAGTCTGACAAGCAGTTTAACAAGGAGTATCGTTGTTGCCTAGGTAACTGGGTTGATGAGATCAGATAGGCAGTTACTCTGTGTGGCACACTGGTACTCAGCTGCACGCGGTTAGACTCGAAGGCGACCCCAACATAGCTTGGGAACAGTCTAAATGATATTTATTTCGCAAATACACGTCAACACATTTTTTATGAGATGAGGTCGGCATTTCCTAACTGACTACCTTGAGAAGAAACGCCGAAACAAACTCAAGGGTCACAGTCTCTTTTAAAGTCCAGACATAAAAAGAGATTACATACTTAAGTATGGATGAGCAATGTAGGCTTGTGTCTGAAATGACCTTTTGAAGAAAGTGTCATACAAGTTTGAATGGACCTGTCCAATCAGCTGTTAAGCATTTGTTTGTCTTCGTTGAACTCAACAGTAACATAGGAGCTCATATACACTCAACAGTTGAGATGAGCTGTTACGCATTATCTTAGTAATCGCATTGTTGCATAAGTATCAATTATCATAATAAACAAATAATTTGATAAAATATCTGCATTATTATGACGTCCTATGAGGACATATTATATTAGTTGTATAAACCAGTATTTTGCTTATTAATTTACAAATAAAAATTACGTATTTTGTTCGAATTTCTTCTCTTTCTAATTATTGAATCTATCCCTTTCATTTTGCGCGTGACGTCATTGACGTGTCTTTTGTTTATGTTTAAAAATTCGAATAGGTGTTTTCATCTCTTTCTTATTAATTAATTTATCCTTTTCCTTTTGCGTGTGACGACACTGGCCTGTCTTTTGTTTTGATTTAAAAATTCAAATAAAAGTTTTCATCTCTTTCTTATCAATCATTTATCCCTTTCGTTTCGCGCGTGACGTCATTGACGTGTGTTTTGTTTTGGTTTAAAAAATCAAATAAAAGCTTTCTTCTCTTTCTTTTCATCGTTTATCCTTTTCATTTTGGGCGTGACGTCACTGGTGGTCTTTTGTTTTGGTTTAAAAATTCGAATATGTGTATTCATCTCTTTCTAAAAATTAAATGCATCCCTTTCATTTCACGCGTGACGTCACTGACGTGTGTTTTGTTTTGGTTTAAAATTCGAATAGTGGTTTTCATCTCTTTCTTATCAATCATTCATCCCTTTCATTTCGCGCGTGACGTCATTGACGTGTGTTTTGTTTTAAAAATTCAAATATACGATTTCATCTCTTTCTTATTAACTAATTTATCCCTTTCATTTTGTGCGTGACGTCACTGGCATGTCATTTGTTTTGATTTAAAATTCGAATAAGTGTTTTTATCTCTTTTTTATAAGATAGTTTATCCCTTTCATTTCGCGCATGACGTCATTGATATGTCTTTTGTTTTGATTAAAAAAATTTAAATAGAACTTTTCATCTCTTTCTTATCAATCATTCATCCCTTTAATTTTGCGCGTGACGTCACTGGCATGTCTTTTGTTTTGGTTAAAAAATTCGAATATATGATGACATCTCTTTCTTATTTACTAATTTATCCCTTTCATTTTGCGCGTGATGTCACTGGCGTGTCTTTTGTTTAGGTTTAAAAATTGGAATATACATATGTATGATTTTATCTCTTTCTTTTTAACTAATTTATCCCTTTCATTTCACGCATGACGTCATTGACATGTCTTTTGTTTAAGTTTAAAAATTCGATTAAGTGTTTTTATCTCTTTCTTATAAGATAATTTATCCCTTTCATTTCGTGCGTGACCTCATTGACGTGTCTTTTATTTTGATTTAAAAAATCAAATAAAAGTTTTCATCTCTTTCTTTTCAATCATGTATCTCTTTCATTTCGTGCATGACGTCATTGATGTGTCCTTTGTTTATATTATTCAAACGTTCCATTTATTTTCCCCATATTGTAACTACCTACTTGTCCGATTTGAAAAATTCTTCCAGTGGTAGATAGCCCATTTATTGAGAAAGGCTATAGGGTACATTTTATCTAGATGCGCGAAGTAGTACCCACGGAACGCTACTTCCAAAAAAAAAGCTTCTCAGTTTGACCCTGTAAGTATGTATGTTTATCCTCGAATTTCTCGTGTTCGGCTGAACCGATTTCAATGCGATTTTCAGAAAAGTATTTCTTACATTCAGGAGAAACTTTTGAGTGTTTTAACCGACTCAAAAAATGATGTATTCAGTTTTAATTATATGATTTTATGTTGGTTCGCGCATATCTCCGACATTTTATAACATTAGTACCTAGTTTTGCTAAACATTGATAAGATATATAATAATGAAATCTTATTAATTAATAATCATAAAGTCATTAATAAAATAACCTTTATCAGCAATTATATACTCCAAGTATCAAGAAATACATATTTTTGATAATAATAAGTGAATCTGCCTACCACGGTAGAGGTCGCGGGTTCAATTCCCGTATAAGTCAAACATTTGTGTGCATGAACATGGGTGTTTGACTTAGTCTGGGTATTCCTATGTATAATATGTATGTATTTACAAAAGAAAAGTATATAAGTATGTTTATCAGTTGTCTAGTACCCACAGTACGAGCTCTGCTTAGTTTGGTAGTAAGATCATCTGCCTAGCCTTTTCCCATTGGGGACAGCTTCCAGTCCTAACCAGATGCAACTGAGTACCAGTGTTTTACGTGGAGCGACTGCCTGTCTGACCACCTCAACCCAGTTACCTGGGCAACTAGATATCCGTTTGTAAGAATGGTTGTCGGACTACCCGTAACGACTGCCAAAGATGTACAAATGACAGCCGGAACCCACCAATTTAGCGTGCCTTCCGAAACACGGAGGAACTCGTCATGACAAGACGATCGCGCCAAGCGTTGCTTAACCTTATGATCGATTGACCCGTGTGGCTGTTACTTAGCCACGAGCTCCTTTAGTTTGGGACTAGATGACGTTATTTTAAAGTGTAAATATTGTTGAAATTCATGTAAAAATAACTATTCCGTCATCTTGTGGGGCCCGCCATATTGGATTTAGAATAACGTCATATAACATATCTTGCATTGTCATCCAGACTGAACGTGTATACAACATTTCAGCTCAACCGGTTGAAGATATCTACTTCAAAATTGAGTTCAAATAATCCACCGTAACATACATACACGGCAAGTTAAATAAAAGCTTTGAAAAAACACATTATCTAGTAGTCGCGTGGCTATAAGGAAATTTATATCTAGATTATATGCACGTTTTGATTTGGAGATTAGAATAAAATAATCAAAACAAGCCTTTTACTATAAATTGAGTGTTATAATCAGTTTTCGCGATAAATTCAAAATGGTGGCTGCTAGTCTCGTCGCGTTTTTGGCTCTCATAGCTGCTGTAGCAGGTACCTATATTTTAATTTTTATTATAATTACTATATTTCTTGCCAGTGTTAAGCTATATAAGGTCTAACAATACTAGTGCACCATATTTTTACAGGTCATCTTGTACATGCTAAGGATCATGTTTATCACAAAAAAAGTAATAAAAACAGCAACACATTTCATTAAATTTATCATCACAGTCGCCAAATTGTATGCATAACGCCGGTCTCTATGAAGGCGCTCGATCGTTGACCTAGGTCATTCAACTTTTTTTTGTGGTGAACATGATGCTTAGCATGTACTAGATGACCTGTAAAATATGGAACACTAGTATTGTTAGACCTTTTCTAAATCAAAATAACTCCCTATAAATAATTTTAAAAATCTTATAATTTACAAAGTACACAAAACTTGCAGTTTATCGCGGCTTCTCCCGCGTCCCCGGGGAACTTGTCCCCGTACCCAGATAAAACATAGCCTATGTTCACCGGGGATAGTGTAGCTTCCCAACAGTGAGATAATTTTTCAAATCTATCAATTAGTTTTGGAGCCTATTCAATACAAACAAACAATCAAATCTTTCCTCTTTACAATATTATGAGAGAAGTACTTTCTATTAATATATGAATAGTATTTTGTTATCTTCGGCATCGATTAGTCGGGTTTGATTCCCGGGTCCGTCTGAAACCCTTTGTGGGTTTAAGTGACTTACATAAAGCAGCCTGAAGTCTATAAATTAATGTCGTGTCGGATTGCCGTTCCATCCTGTGTCCACGCAAATGTGTGTGCACTATAATATGTCCTGCACAGCTGGCTCTCTTTAGAGAGAACGGCCGCCGTGGACGGCAATCGCACTCCAGATTTAGCATGGCGATTCTATGACTATTCTATCAAGTAAAGACAAAGCTCTTTCTGTCAATGTCAACATGTCTTCTGCCCGAGCATGGCGCGACCTGTCAACTCGCATGTAATCACTAGTAAACTTATTTCGGCCGAAGAAAAGAAAAATTTCTTCGTTACGTGTCAAAAGAAATCTTACGTCAATCTGTCATTATGTCCATTCTCCGGTAGACAAAACTTGTTTCTATGATTGTCATGCTAAGCCTGCTGGTCGTCATATGTATGTTTATTAATAAAGCTTTTACCATAAAAAAACAACCGATGTTGATATAATTTCCTAATCTTGCGCATCGCTGTCAGAAGGGACCGTGCCCAAAAGGCTGGCCGCATTGCCACGTTGGATGGCAATGCTGATTCGTTGGCCAAGGTATTGGCCAGCCCTTTGGTCACGAGTGGACTCAACCAAGCGCTTGCTACTGTCTTCAACAGTGTGCCACGTCAAAAAAAGACGTGCCCTCAGCGCCAAGCTCAGAATTCATTCATAAATACCTACAATATAGTGTAGTGAGTTGGGAATTATAAGCAAGGTGCTATCTTCGGTACGTCATTTTGTTTATCGCTCGTGAAGATTAAATTATCCAAAGCTTAATCTTTGTAGTAACATCTTAATCGTTATTTAATTATATATATGTATATCGATAATAATCATTGTATCGCGTTATTTCCTTTAGTGTCTTAGATATTTGCAAAAATAATGGGCATTTGATAAACATGATAGCAATTTATCTTTTAAGTCGCGTGGTTCGTGTTTCGTATCTATTATCTATAGGTGTATAGGCATGTATCTAATTAAATTAGGAAAAATGTATATTAGACATGTAATTATTGTTTTATCAAAATAACAAAAATACTAATATATAAAGTCTAACAATACTAGATCACCATATTTGTACAGGTCATCTAGTACATGCTAAGGATCATGTTTACCACAAAAAATAAGTCATGAAAAAAACAACATATTTTATTAAATTTAGCATCACAGTCGCCAAATTGTACGCATAACGCCGGACTCTATGATGGCGCTCGATCGTTGACTCCTAGTTCTTTCAACTTTTTTGTTGTAAACATGATTCTTAACATGTACTAGATGACCTGTAAAAATATGGTGCACTCATATTGAAGACCCTATATACCTATAAGGTGTTATAAAAGTATCTGCCACGGCTTTAATGGGAGTTTAACGTGCCATCCGAAACACAGTCATTGGTGTCCAAGATATACTTAGAAAGTACATAAAAAACTAAGAAAAGTCGCATTGATACTTGACTGACCTAGAATCGAACCCACGCCCTCATACTTGAGAGGTTGGCTCTTTAACCACTAGGCCACCACGACTTCTTAGTTAAAACTATACCTAATCAATAACAATACTTCTTCACGCGAGCGAAACCGCGGGCAAAAGCAAATTTTCAATAAAAAATTTTTGACGACCAAGTGGCGTGGTGGTTAGTGAACCTGCCTGCCACGCTATATGTCGCGGGTTCGATTCCCGTTTAAGTCAAACATTTGTGTGCATGAACATGGGTGTTTGACTTATTCTGGGTGTTCCTATGTATAATATGTATGTATTTACAAAAGAAAAAGTATATAAGTACGTTTATCAGTTGTCTAGTACCCACAGTACGAGCTCTGCTTAGTTTAGGACCAGATGACGTTGTGTGTATGTATGAGGAATATTATATTTACAATTAATTTCTCTTTTATCAATCTCCAGCGGTGCCAGCGGAGTTTGATCCCATTATCTCAAGACTGGACCCTGAAGGTCTTCGCTATGGCTACATCAGGGATGATGAGGGGATCCCCCACTTGGTTGACTCTTGGATCAAAGCCAGCGACCTGAGGAACATGGCCAGATACAACCCCGATACTGATAATGAATATCATTTGTATACCAGGTGAGTTTTTCAACATCATCATCTCCCGAGCCTTTTCCCAACTATGTTGGGGTCGGCTTCCAGTCTAACCGGATTCAGCTGAGTAGGTACCAGTGTTTTACAAGGAGCGACTGCCTATCTGACCTCCTCAACCCAGTTACCCGGGCAACCCATTACCCCTTGGTTAGACTGGCGTCAGACTTACTGGCTTCTGACTACCCGTAACGACTGCCAAGGATGTTCAATGACAGCCGAGACCTACAGTTTAAAGTGCCATCCGAAACACAGTCATTGTTGTCCAAGATATACTTAGAAAGGACATACAAACTTAGAAAAGTTGCATTGGTACTTGCCCAACCTGGAATCGAAACCACGCCCTCACACTTGAGAGGTTGGCTCTTTAACCACTAGGCCACCACGACTTAACCTCTCGACTGTCTGAAGATCACCATGTATACATAAGAAAAAAAAAGAAAAATTCTCCACTTGTCCTATGAATAATGAGAAATAAATATATATTAAAAACTCAAGTTAAGTATTTAGGTAATTTTCATTCGAAAATGTGAATATTTTCAGATTAAATTGGGAAATATCATATCTCATTTGTTTTTTATTACTTACTAGCGACCGGCCCCGACTTCGCACGGGTGCAATGCTGATACTAAAATTATACATATAAACCTTCCTCTTGAATCACTCTATCTATTAAAAAAAACCGCATCAAAATCCGTTGCGTAGTTTCAAAGATTTAAGCATACAAAGGGACGTAGGGACAGAGAAAGCGACTTTGTTTTATACTATGTAGTGATGACATTTGAGGGGTTAATAATTTATCAGTCTTTATTCCACTGTCTCCCAGGTCTAACCCTCTCGTAAGCCAACCCATCGTGCAAGGCAACTCAGCTCTTCTGGCCTCAAGCAACTTCAACCCCTCCAAGCGTACCATTATCCTTATCCACGGCTTCCTGGGCAACATTCTCAGCGGGTTCAACACTGTCCTGGTTCCTGGTAAGTACTTTCCTACCTCGTTGGTCTAGTAGTCGCATAGCACAACTGCTGTGCACGGGGTCTCGAGTCCGATGCCCGGGTCTGCTCGGAATTGCTTTGCGGGTTTTAAGGGAATTTCACAAAGCAGCCCCGAGCCTGGAAGTTGGTGATTGATACACCCGAGCATCGGAGAGTACGTAAATATGTACAGACACCAGCACATCAAGCTACCCAAACTGTAAACTTTTCCCAATCAACTTAAAACCACAACTACTAAAATTCTACCCCACGAAAAACATTAAATGTTAAAAGGTGCCAAGTCTGTCTATGCAATATTTTCACCGTAAAAAGTTTTGAGATCGCATCATAGCCAAGTCCTGTTCACCTTATTTTGTAATGATAAAGCAATATTTAGAGACTGAATCAATAAATAATAGGGACTTGGCAATGACCTAAAAAAGTACTGAAAAGAACAAAATAATCTTTTAAGTACATCGCTCTAAAAGTCAGTGTCTAGAGATTTTCACCACTCTTGTACATTTTTGTCCTATTTTCTCTTTCGCTGTACCGATTTCGATGCGGTTTTCTCAAAAGTATTTATTACATTCAGGAGCAGATTTTAGTGCTTCAACCGACTCAAAAAAAGAAGGCTCTCATATTGACCTGTATGATTTTATGTATACGCGCATATACCATCCGATTTGAGAGATCTGTTTCTTCACAGCCTTCCTGCTGGCTGGTGACTTTAATATCATTGTCGTGGACTGGGGAAGAGGCGCTCATTTCGGTTTCAATGGAATCAGTTCTGGTAAGTAATCTATACTAATATTATAAAGCTGAAGAGTTTGTTTGTTTGTTTGTTTGAACGCGCTAATCTCAGGAACTACTGGTTCGATTTGAAACAAAATTTCTGTGTTAGATAGCCAATTCATCGAGGAAGGCTATAGGCTATATACCATCACGCTAAGACACACGGGAGCGGAGCAGTAACCAAAGATGCGGGTGAAACCGCTGGGGACAGCTAGTATTGAGAAATATTTACGGCCGAAGCCAATAATAGTACTTAATTTGAAGTTATTTTAACTCAGTCATGAATCCTTCTCACAAAAATTGGGTATTTGCCTGTGTTTGATTTTATACAAGTTTTTTAACAAAACAAATAAACAAGAAAAACAAGGTTTTTTTTTTTTAAAACAGCGTCAAAATTGGTTGATAAATGGAGCAGCAATCGACATTTTTCATATTCGAACGATGAAGAGTGGGATCATAGTGGGGACATCTTGCTATCTCTTTTGCACATGCGTGATCAAATAGTGTTGAAAATAACATTTCTATTATTCATTAAAAATCATTTTCCGAGCGGCAAGTTGGCAAGACACAGTTATGATCAAATAAATTTGCCGCCTTTAAACGTGAGAAATTCTCTTTCAATATTTTTAACCGACTTCCAAAAAAAGGAGGAGGTTCTCAATTCGGCTGGTATGTTTTTTTTTTTTATGTATGTACACCGATTACTCCGAGGTTTCTAGTCCGATTTGTGTAATTATTTTTTTGTTCGATGCAGTATACTTGCCATTTAGTCCCATAAAAATTTCATCCAATTTGGTTCAGTACTTTTTATTTTATGAGCATTTGTTTGATTTATGTGGATGATGTTATAAAGGGCCGGTTAATGAGAATAAGGTATGGAGTGTATAAATGATGACGAAACAGATTTTGGACCTGATACTAAAAAGAAAAAAAGAAAATTTTTTTACAAAAAAATAAAACCAACTTCAAAAACACTTAGTGAAAAAAAAAGCTTTTAAGTACATCGCTCTAGAAGTCGGTGTCCAAATAAATACAGTATTACAGTTGCAACTTCTTGTTTCTTTATTCCTCCAGGTCGCAGCGTCGGCCGTTTCATAAACTGGCTGAACCAGGCCTCGGGCGCATCAGTGAACAACTACCACATTCTTGGCTACAGCGTCGGAGCCCACCAGGCCGGTCTAGTGGGCAGGAGCCTTAACGGGCAAGCGAGTTATATAACAGGTAAGTTATATAAAAAAATAGTTTTACTATGTACAGACACCAGCACATCAAGCTACCACGAAACTGTAAAATTTTCCCAATCAACTTTGAACCATATTCTACAGCGATAAAGTTGAAAATCTATTAACGAAATTTACCAGATTGTAGTAGCTTGATGTGCTGGTGTCTGTTATATTGAACGTGGCACTCATTTTATAAAATCACCTATTAGAGTGTGAAAATTTGACCAAATTTAGCTGAGGGAAGGAATAAATTTGTGTTTATCATCTGCCTAGCCTTTTCCCAAGCTATGTTGGGGTCAGCTTCCAGTATTAACTGGATGCAGCTAAGTACCAGTGTTTTACATGGGGCGACTGCCTATCTGACCTCCTCAACCCAATTACAAACTTAAACTGTAGGTCGCGGCTGTCATTGAACATCCTTGGCAGTCGTTACTGGTAGTCAGAAGCCAGTTAGTCTGACGCCAGTCTAACTAAAGGGTATTGGGTTGCCCGGGTAACTGGGTTGAGGAGGTCAGATAGGCAGTCGCTCCTTGTAAAACACTGGTACTCAGCTGAATTCGGTTAGACTGGAAGCCGACCCGACATAGTTGGGAAAAGGCTCTATCCTAATCCTAATCCTACTACTATTATAAAGGCGAAAGTTTGTAAGTATGGATGTATGGATGTTTGTTACTCTTTCACGTAAAAACTACTGAATGGATTTGAATGAAACTTTACCACAATATAGCTTATACATCAGAATAACATATAGGCTACTTTTTATCCGGGTATGGAAAGTACTTCCCTCAGAAAGCGGGTGAAACCGCTGGCGAAAGCTAGTCAATTATACTTCTCAATGTACCCTCGTCTCCCCCACAGCAATGGACCCAGCTGACCGTTGGATCTCCAGTCAAGCGATCCGCGCTTCTGATGCCGTCTACACCGAAGTAATCCACACAAACATAGGCAACATAGGCGTGGAATCACCCTGTGGGGACGTCGACTTCTATCCTAACGGGGGTATCAGCATGCCTGGATGTTCCACTGCGCTCTGTGATCATTATAGGTACGTTTTTAAAGCTACTTCTAATAAATAAAAGGAAAAATCTTTTTTTAAAAAGCTTTTATAGTCCGCCATATTGGATTTAGAATAACGTCAAATTATTTTTTAAGTCACTCTCAATAAGCCTTTTCATTTGATACCCGTATTGTTGAAATTCCGCCATCTTGGAGGGTCCGCCATATTGGATTTAGAATAACGTCATATAACACATATTGCATTGTCATCCAAACTGAATGTGTATACAAAATTTCAGCTCAATCGGTTGAAGATATCTACTTCAAAATTGAGTTCAAAGAATCCACCGTAACATACATAGACGGCAAGTTAAATAAAAGCTTTTAACTTTTAATAATAAAAAGGAGCTTCTCAGTTTGACCTGTATGTCTGTATGTATGTTTATCTGCGATTTTGTCGCGTTCGCGTCGAGGGAATAGTGAGTGCACCTGTGTCTGTGCGAATGCTTGTGCACTGTAATATGTCCTGCGCAGCTGGCTGATCTCCTTAGAGAGAACGACCGCTGTGGCCGACAATCAGTCTGGACGTTATTATTATTGTTATTCAGTTGTGTCCAACCCTGGATTTCCTTTCTCGCTGCGTGACAAAAACTTATGATGATTTCTTTTTACTAAAAAGTAAAGAACAAGAAACGCTTTCAGCTGAATCGATTTCGATGCGGTTTTCGGAAAAGTATTAGTTATATTCAGAAGAAGGTTTCCGTGCTTTAACCGACTCAAAGAAGGAGGTTCTCATTTTGACCTGTATTTTGTTTGTTGATACTGGACAATTTATACTTAGTTTATCTCCAAAAACTTTAACTACTATCTATCCTTTTTTCTTGTCTCCAGGTCATACTTCTACGTAGGAGAGGCGATAGCCACCGGTGGCTTCACAGGAATCGAATGCGCGACCCTCGAGGACGCTAAGAGCGGCAACTGTAACCTCCCCGGCAGGCTGCAGATGGGAGGAGTGACTCCTAAGACTGGGTTAGTATCTTAACTATAATATTACGACTGCCTCGTTGGTCTAGTAGTCGCATAGCACTGCTGTGCACGGGGTTTCGGATTCCATACAAGGGTCGGGCTGAAAACGCTTTGTGGGTTTTAAGACATAGGAAGACATAGGAAGTGGTGAAGGATGGGCGTTTTGGGGCGTCTTTTGTAGAATTGATCTTCAAAAAGTGCTGATTTTCAGCCTACTTTGAATAAATGACTTATATCTTTATCTTTTATCTTTTAAGAGACTTTCATAAACCAGCCCATAGTTTGAAAGTTGGTGATTGATTCACCCGTGCATCGTGTCGCACGTTGCAGTCGGTCCTGCTTGTGATCTCTCTCCGGTCGTGTCGGATTGCCGTCCCATCGGACTATGAGAGTGAGGGAATAGAGAGTGCAGCTCTGTCTACACAAATGCTTGTGCATTATAATATGTCCTGCGCAGCTGGCTGATCTCCTTAGAGAAAATGACTGCCGTGGCCAGCAATCGGTCTGGACAGTGCTGCATACCAGTGGAATAACGTATTTTTTCTTTGTTTCCAGGGCATCCGGTATTTATTACGTCCCCACAAACGGTTCCCCACCATTCTCGCAAGGCTAAACCCAATCTGATGGAATTAATAAAAGAACAATCTCTTAGTGTATTTGTGGTTTTAATTACCCTCGAAACTCATATTCATATTCATATTCATTTATTTGCATTAACTAGTAGCTTACGGTGAAGGGACACATCTGCCTAGACTTTTCCCAAGCTATGTTGGGGTCGGCTTCCAGTCTAACTTGATGCAGCCGAGTACCAGTGTGCCACATGGAGCGACTGCCTATCTGACCTCCTCAACCCAGTTACCTGGGCAACCCAATACCCCTTGGTTAAACTGGCGTCAGACCTACTGGCTTCTGACTACCCGTAATGACTGCCAAGGATGTTCAATGACAGCCGGGACCTACAGTTTAACGTGCCATACGAAACACAGTCATTGGTGTCCAAGATATACTTAGAAAGTACATACAAACTTAGAAAAGTTGCATTGGTACTTGCCCGACCTGGAATCGAACCCACGCCCTCACACTTGAGAGGTTGGCTCTTTAACCACTAGGCCACCACGACTTTTTAGATATACTTATTGAATGTCGGTTGGACATAAGACATTACCCATTTAAGCCCAAATAGTTCAAAATATAATACTAGCTAGAAAACTCATAGGTAGCTAGCTGGTCTAATAGTTCTGTCTCCCTCTAACAGACGCTAATTTCTATAAGAATTGGTTGAGACATAAGCCCCGCCTTTATTCTTCGTCTCTTTCTTACAATTTATGGCTGTTGAAAGAGAAAATTTCTTAAGTATCTTACTTTAAAATATATTCTACGCCTTACTATTAAATATGATTATTTCATACTAGTATTATCTCACGGTTTCTCCCGCGTCCCCGGGGAAATTCTTCCCGTACAAGGATAAAACATAGCCTATGTTCACCGGGGATAGTGTAGCTTCCCAACAGTGAAAGAATTTTTCCAATCGGTCAATTGACTCTTACTGACTAAAACCCACTATGTCCTTCTGCAGGCTTAGCATGACAACCGTAGAAACAAGTCTTGTTTACCGGAGATTGGATATAATGACAGGAAAGTGACAGATTGACGTAAGATTTCTTTTGACATTTTTTGAAGTAATTTTTCTTTTCTTCGATCGACATAAGTCTACAAGTGATTTTATGCGAGTTGACAGGTCGCGCCATGCTCGGGCAGAAGACATGTTGACATTGACAGAAAGAGCTTTGTCTTTTCTTGACAGAATAGATATAAAATCGCCATGCTAAGCCTGCTGGAGGTCCCTGTGTGACAGGGCCGCGGTAACTCTTGCGAACAACCCGCAGATTATCCATTTGGGTTGAGGTAATCTGTGAATTATACTTACGAAGGGATCAAAGCTAATATCGTAGTTCTTTGTATGGACCCGCATCTAAGATAAGGAGGCAAGCTGAAGAGATTATTGATTCAACATCTTTGATGTCATTTGACCGCTGACAACGAAGATTCCACGTCTCTATTTGAGACACAACTATACTCCGTAAATAAAAGATAGCTTGATCTCTACGACATAATATACAAAGTTGAAACGACAGAGGGGTTTTCCTTTTAACTGCCTATACTAGGTACCATTTTCAAGCTCTGTACCAAAAATCAATTAAATAGGAGCAGTAGTTTAATCGCAAGTTATATTTAATTTTTTGCCCTGTTTGAACACGATGTATCTTTTCTAACAGCTGATTATGTCTAAACGCATTGGTCACGCATAGGTCGTGCGACGTTGCCGCTTTATTACCTATCCAGGTATCTAAGGTCAGTAAAATTTATTTACAAAGGGTGGTTGCGTTTTACTCCTAGCAAAGCAAGTGCTGATTAGTTTTAACAAATAATGCCGTGTCGGGAATTCAAACTTAAAAAATCAAAATCATTTATTCAAATTTGGCTGTAAAACAGCACTTTGAACGTCAAAAATTACTCAATACTCAATACTCAATAACTTTATTGCATACCATAATGTGTACAAAGCTGGTGGGTATAATAATGGAAACAATTATGGACCCTGTCGGGCACAGCAAAGTTAGTTTTTAGAGGAGAGGACGAAGAGCGTTTTTTTCTGTGTAGAAGTTTAGGTGTTATTCTGTGTAGAATTATTTTCTTTTTATTTATTATTAATTTATATATTTAAATTACAAAAGACAGCCCCCAAAACGCCCACACTTCACCACTTCCTATGTGTTTTTGCTGGGAAGAAGAAGTGGCGCAACAAACTCCCCAGCAACACATGTCTGTCTGTTGGTTTGAAGAACCTTTAAACAATATTTTTCATACACAATTTGTATGTAATTAAATAAAGAAATTTAAATACTTATGTAACACACGCCGGCTAACACTCAACCTTACACCTACATACCTTTATGTAACTCAAGCATTAAATATATTTTATAAAAATGTGCAATAATTGTAAATATTTATGAATTTAAGAAAACTGAGAAATGTTATTACACCCTTGATGAGTTCTTAAATGACAAATTTTCATGTTTAATTTCTTAATCCCAAAGCTATTTCATATCAAAACATTATTTATACAAAATATGACTCAGTTAACGATAAATATCAATACAAAATATATAATCAAGTTAATTATCTGTCGTAAAATATTTTAATGCAATAATCCATTGATAATGAAAATAATACCGGGCGTCATGGATGATAAATTTGCAGTGCAAGCATACAGATGCCAGCACATCAAGCTACCTAATCGAAACTGTCATTTTCCCAATCAACTATGAACCATATGGTTCAGCGATAAAGTTGAAAATCTATGAATTAAATTAGACAGATTGTAGTAGCTACATTTTTTAATAGTTTATGTTCACAGTGATATTTACATATTATATAAAGAAAAAGTAAAAACAAAATAAATATATAATTAATAAATAAATATATTTACAAACTTAAAAACAACTATACAAAGAAAATAAAAAGGATGCATCAAAAAATTCATCCGCATCGCTGTCAGCGGAGATCGTGCCCAAATGGCTGGCCGCATTGCCACGTTGTAGTAGCTTGATGTGCTGGTGTCTGTACATGAACACTGAATATTAACTTATATTAGGATCGGCTTCCAGAAAATAAATAATTGATGATGATGGCATCCGCGGACGTTGTCTTTTATAGAGATCAGCCAGCTGCGCAGGACGTATTATAGTGCACGAACATTCGCGCAGACACAGGTGCACTCTCTATTCCCTCACTCTCATAGTCCGATGGGACGGCAATCCGACACGACCGGAGAGAGATCAGGCGCAGGACCGACATTTATTTAGTTAGTTGGAGCCTAAAAATGTTTTAAGTACAGCTTTCTTTAGCTCGCTATTAATCCATCTGACTCCTGATCTGACTCTTTCCAGCTATTTACTTATCTAGCTGACCACCCTAAACTTGCTCACTTGTATAAAAAGCTCATATCATATTGGAATTAGTCAGCGTATTAAAAGTCATGGTGGCCTAGTGTTTAAAACACCATCCTCCCCAGTATGAGTGTACGGGTTCAACTCCAGGTCAATCAAGTACCAATGCAACTTTTGTAAGTTATATGTACTTTCTAAATATATCTTGGACAACAATGACTGATTAAAGGTGAAAGAAAACATCTCGAGGAAACCTGGACTATAAAGTCTGAAATCACCAACACGCTCAATCCCTTTCCGCGTGAGAGGAGGCATGTTCCCAGCAGTGGGACGATAAAAAGGACAATGATGATGAGTCAGCGGAATGCAACCATTTCTCCTATATGCTAATCTGTCGCGCTCGACTTGCTCCCAATCCCTAATTAGTCCGATACGCAGGCCTTGCCTATCATGACCTAGACCTGATTAATAAACTAATCGCTACAAAATTTGAAACATCGTAATTTATGTAGGTATATCTGACTTTAGGCATAGACTTTAGGTAGATATTATTAATTTTAATGCGTATGACGTAGCTTAAACTAATTACAACAGATAATAATAGCATTATTCAAAGAAAGACTTGTTAAGTTTGAGTTGAACTTGCATATTGCGGGTTCTGTAATGAGAGTATCAATAGGGTATTTGACTGTGTTTGATTTTGTACAAAATTTTTAACAAAACAAATAAACTCACGCACAAGGAACATTTTTCTGAAAACAGCGTCAAAATTGGTTGATAAATGGAGCGGCAATCAACATTTTTAGATTCGTATGATGAAGAGTGGGATCATAGTGGGGACATCTTGCTATCTCTTTTGCACATGCGTGATCAAATAGCGTTGACGTCACAAGCTTGTATGTGCATCCTTTTTCTGTTATTTAACTGTTTGATTTTCTACTGGTTTTGAAAGGTTTATAAATTACTTATTTCTCAACGGATTCCAAAAAATATTTCTGTTTTTTTCTTAACCAAAATTTCATCCAATTTGGTTAAGTACTTTTTATTTTATGAGCATTAGTTTGATTTATGTGGATGATGTTCTTATAAGCGGCCGGTTAATGAGAATTTCCCACATACTTGAGTTATGATAGCTATTATAGAAGGTATGGAGTGTATAAATGGATGACGAAACACGATTTTGGAACTGATACTAAAAAGATATAAAAATCTTTTTTTAAAAAGCTTTTATAGTCCGCCATATTGGATTTAGAATAACCTCAAATTATTTTTTAAGTCACTCTCAATAAGTCCTTTCATTTGATACCCATATTGTTGAAATTCATTAAAAATAACTACTCCGCCATCTTGGACGGTCCGCCATATTGGATTAAGAATAACCTCATATAACATATCTTGCATTGTCATCCAGACTGAACGTGTATACAAAATTTCAGCTCAATCGGTTGAAGATATCTACTTCAAAATTGAGTTCAAAGAATCCACCGTAACATACATACACGGCAAGTTAAATAAAAGCTTTTAAAAAAGCATAGTTCTTCCTTTTCAATGTTTTGAAAATCATTCGTAAAAAAATCAGGGTATACAGAATCCTAATGATTAAATACTATTTTTAAGATAACACTCGTGGTTGAGATATCACAGAGACATATAATACGCGTATTATCTAAAGTCCAGTTTGATACTGCAGCGATGGTGCGAACAGTGGCCATCTTATTTCTCTTCGCCGGTCTGGCGTCGGGTAAGTACCTAATCTATACTTATAATAAATCTGTAGAGAGGTCAATTCTGTACATTGAATATATTTTCAAAATAACTATCGGGGGGTGATAAGTGATCGATACTGATGCCAAAAATGCAATCAGTAAAATTTTTGTCTGTCTGTCTGTCTGTCTGTCTGTATGTTATTAATAGGAACAAAAACTACTGGACGGATTTTAATGAAACTTGGTACAATTATTCTTCATACTCCTGGGCAGGTTATAGGATACTTTTCATCACACTACAATCAATAGGAGCAGAGCAGTGAAGGAAAATGTTGGGAAAACGGGAGAATGTAACACCATTTTTTAAGCTTTCATCGCGTGTGCAGCCTTAATGGTTAAAGCTACATAGAAATCATGTATGACGGAAATGTTCTACATAAAATTATCTAAAAAAAATCCACAACAGCATATGTCTATCTTTAATGGTTGACTCACAATAACACGTATAACTCCCGATAGTTTACCAGTTCGGAGCTTTCTGATTATTTGTTATTGATTTGTGTGTTTATAATGGGTATGATTTAAGCTGTCACCAATTTAATTCATTTTGTGTTTCTTAAATAATATGGTTTGCCATCAAAATAGTAGATTTGTCACCAAAATGTAGTCACCAAATAATACAAAATCAATTCCATAATAAATTACCGAAAATCATGGAGATATGGGGCCAAGTACCAAATAAATGGTTTTGTATGTATTATAATAGGTTTGTCCTAATAGTATTTAAGCAAACTAATTTAAAGAGATCACCAATAAATCATATATTATATCACTAGAAAATTTCATGAAGGTCTAAAAATGTAGGGTGGTCGTCATCATCCTTTCAACCAAAAGATTCTACTACTTAACTGGCCATGTGCCTCCCCCAAGGGTCTTAATTTCCACAGGTAAAATAAATATATTTAAATTAAATTTCTAACTGAATAGTAAATAAAACACTTAATTAAAGTCAAAATAATCTATATTTATTTTTTAAAAGTAACAATCACTGAATAATCAGCGCTGGTTTGGATTTTGAAGGGCGCTCCCTTTTTCTTTTCTGGCCGATAAGTATTTTTTTTTGCTTCTGGTGGGGGCTTGGCCTGCCTTAAGCGTATGGCTAATCCGATAATATGCTTGCACATATAATTTTTGTAAAACGCAGGGCACCTACAACCAACCTACAACCCATTCGTTGAGGCCCGAAAGCGCGCCAATTTGTCTCCCTTCCCTATCCCTTCCCTTTGAACATATTTTCATTAAAATTATAAACTGATGTATTAAATTGGTAATACACTATTTTAATAACTGAACGAAATAAAATGTTACTATTGTATTGGTGACAAAATAACAAATAAAAAGGAGTCGCAGCCAGGGATCGATTAATCGATTTATTTGGTGACAGATCTACCATTATTTAAGCACCAAGCTATTATTTAAGTTATAAAACTATTATTACGAGAACGAAGTTTATATTCATGTAATGCACTACAATTTTATTGGTAATCCATCTCATATTTTACACATTATATTAACAATAATTTGGTAATTCATACCTGGGAACACTCTTTGTTTATCTGAGAACCAAAATATTTCGTGGCGATAGATCTATTTATTAGGTGATACAACTTGATGACAAATATAAATTTTGGTGACAAAAAATATAGTTCCCGTTTATAATATTCTCGCTCATGCCTAATTAACAAAAGATAACATTATAACATATTCTATAAAAAAAGAATCATAGAAATCGGTGTAGAAATACCAAACTTATACATAAAATACGATAATCAGCAGGTCGGTCGGTAGGTATAATAAGGCGGGTCCGAGCGCGAGCTTCTCATCCCGACAAAAGTTAGGCATTGGTAGCGGTAATCGACATCCACACAGGCGTAGCCGCGGGGGTCCTCTATAGGTTATACATCAGAACAACACATAGACTACTTTTTGTCGCGAAAACCGACATCCACGCGGGCGGAGCCGCGGGCGACCGCTAGTCTATACATATAAAAAAACCGTAGTCATCTCCATCATCTCCCGAGCCTTTTCCCAACTATGTTGGGGTCGGCTTCCAGTCTAACCGGATTCAGCTGAGTACCAGTGTTTTACAAGGAGCGACTGCCTGTCTGACCTCCTCAACCCAGTTACCCGGGCAACCCAATACCCCTTGGTTAGACTGGCGTCAGACTTACAGGCTTCTGACTACCAATAACGACTGCCAAGGATGTTCAATGACAGCCGGGACCTACAGTTTAACGTGCCATCCGAAAAACAGTCATTGGTGTCCAAGATATACCTACTTAGAAAGTACATAAAAACATAGAAAAGTTGCATTGGTACTTGCCCGACTTGGAATCGAACCCACGCCCTCATACTTGAGAGGTTGGCTCTTTAGTCTTTAACCACTAGGCCACCAAGACTTTAAATAAAAAAAAGCGTAGTCAGTACAATATAATGAAATCGTAGAAAAGTCAAAACTGTACATTGAATATTTTTTTAAAAGAACAATTGGGGTGTGATCTACAATCGATATCGAAGCCAAAAATATGGTTCTTAGAATGTTTGTCTGTTTGTCTGTATGTAAGTCAAGTCAAGTAAAAGTACTGCATGGACTTGCTTCAAATTTGGCATGAATATAACTTAGAGGTCGGGTCACATATAGGCTACATCTTATCACGCTATCACGTACGGGGGGAGGGGTGAATGTTTAATCGCCTAATGCCCACGCGGGCAAAAGCTAGTTCTAATAATGATAGAATATCCCTCACACATTCACACAACGTCGTGGAAGTCGTGGTGGCCTAGTGGTTAAAGCACCAGCCTCTCAAGTATGAATTAGTGTGCTGGTTCTATTGCAAGTCAGGCAAGTACCAATGCAACTTTTCTAAGTTATGTGTACTTTCTAAATTTATCTTGGACACCAATGACTGATTAAAGGTGAAGGAAAACATCTCGAAGAAACCTGGACTATAAAGTCTGAAATGACCAACCCGCATTGAGCAAGCGTGATCATTAACGCTCAATCCTTCTCTGAGTGAGAAGAGGGGCGATAAAAAGGCTGATGATGATGATTCACACATCGTCATCTAGTCCCAAACTAAGCAGAGCTCGTACTGTGGGTACTAGACAACTGATAAACGTACTTATAAAGTTATCTTTTGTAAATACATACATATATACATAGGAACACCCAGACTAAGTCAAACACCCATGTTCATGTTCATGCACACAAATGTTTGACTTATGTGGGAATCGAACCCGCAACCTCTACTATGGCAGGCAGATCATTTATTTCTACGCTATCTAGTCATAGGTGATCGAACTTTATTTTTAAATGCAAATCTATACTAATACTACCATTTTTCGCGGTTTCTCCCGCGTCCCCGGGAAACTTGTCCCCGTACCCAGATAAAACATAGCCTATGTTCACCGGGGATAGTGTAGCTTCCCAACAGTGGAAGATTTTTTTCAAATCGATGTTTCGAATCGCTCCAGCAGGCTTAGCATGGCGATTCTATGTCTATTGTATCAAGAATAAACAAAGCTCTTTCTGTCAATGTCAACATGTCTTCTGCCCGAGCATGGCGCGACCTGTCCACTCGCATATAATCACTTGTAGCCTTCTAAAAGCTGGCAACGTCGCAAATAGCTGTCAAATATTTGTATGTCTTAAATTAATTTCTCATTTTTATTTTATGAAAACATAAAATAATGCTCTGTTCTGTCTCTAAGAAAGTTAATAGAGAATACAATTATTAATATCGTAACACCTAATATATAGTTTTATATGTAAAAAACGTATTTGGAAACTATCCAAGTGCCTTTTTTACAAATAAAACGTTTAAAACATCAAATTTAGTGTTTTAATTGCAATTCCTATTCAATGTTTTAGTGCACTACAGAGCCATATATACATACTTTCATATAGTAAATTGGCCAAATTAATTAAAACGTGTAAATATTTGACAGCTATTTGCGACGTTGCCAACTTTCGGTATACGCGCCCTTATGTCGATCGAGGAAAAGAAAAATTTCTTTGCTACGTGTCAAAAGAAATCTTACTTCAATCTGTCACTTATCTGTCATTATGTCCATTCTCTGGTAGACAAAACTTGTTTCTACGGTTGTCATGCTAATAATAATTTATTCAAACAAGTAATACAACTCAGATGCGTAAAATAAAAATACAAATATAAAAAAACAGTTTTTCTTTTAAAAACTAAGTTATTGTGCTGTAGGGTCCGCAGAAATTTGGCAGCAACGATTTATTACCAGGCAGTCCAATCGACTAGAGATCATTTTAGGATACTGTTAGTGCTGCCCCGTACTCTGTGTACCAGGGATGCGCATCTTTTACGCATAACTGTGCAAAAGCAATCTACGCGGGCTTCTGCAAACATCCCTGAAGCACTACAGAAACGCGGCAGCCCCATCAGTATCATAAATGCGTTATTATATTGGATTCGAAGGGCGAAAAAGCTAAGCCTGCAGAAAGAACGAAGTTGATTTCCCCCGTGCCAAAAAAAGTTAAGAGTCATTTATTAGTCCAAAAAACTAGTTTCCTGTATTAATTGATAATTAGATTATAACAATGATAGTTAATAACTTAATTAGAGTGTTATCAGCTCAGAAATGCACGTACGAAAACAAGATAATTAATATAATATTATTGATTAGTTGTGAAAACAGCTGTTTTGCAAAATTCCTAGCTAGGTCATTTAGGCACTGAACAACATCATTACGCACTACTTTTGGGTATTGGTTTAACAAATCAACTAAACAATAGGTAATATGTATGTAATTTTTTTATTCACTAAATTAATACACTTTTAGCTGTAATAAATAAATATGAAAGAATTTTTAAAATATTATTTATCGACAAGAAGTTATAAAGCTTCAAAACTGCTAATAAGAAAGAGAAGTCCGAGTGTAAAATTTACGTCACAACTACACACGCCCGTAAGGCTGTCATTGAATATAGCGTTTTGGTGAGAGGGACAGGTTGTACTTGTTTAAAATTGTTATATCTCGTTTGTTTTTCTACTGATTTCGATATTTTTTTCACAGTTAGTATTCTATTTTTGTATATCACTATCACTACATAGTATAAAACAAAGTCGCTTTCTCTGTCCCTATGTGATGCGGATGCGGTTTTTTTTAATAGATATAGTGATTTAAGAGGAAGGTTTATATGTATAATTTTAGTATCAGCATTGCACCCGTGCGAAGCCGGGGCGGGTCGCTAGTTTATTGATAAACTAGTTAGATTGCAAATTATTTTTTTCATGCATATTCCCTATTGTCACATGATAATCAAAATTATCACAAGTTTGGTTATAGGCTTTGTAATACGTGTAACACTATATTTTTCTTCACAGCCTTCCCGGCCAACGATCCTGTGCTAGGCCAATGGTCACCAGGTCTCCGGTATGACTACATGGAAGATGATAACGGAGCCGTCCATCTGGTAGACAACTGGCTTAAACTCAGCGACTATGACAGGCTCGCTAGATATAACCCTGACGCTTCTAACAGATACCATCTGTTTACAAGGTATGTCAATATAGACTTCTAGCTATGGTGTGAGGGGTTAAGAGGGCTATCACCGAAAGTTGGCAACGTCGCAAATAGCTGTCAAATATTTACACGTTTTAATTAATTTGGCCATTTTACTATATGAAAGTAAGACATATGCTCAGGGAGCTCCCTAAAACATTGGAAGACAAAAGCATGCTGCGCCGACCGCGAATAAAATTTGGTATGATAGTGGCGACAGGAGTAGTGACAGGAGGACGATGAGTGGCGATCTGTGTGGCTGTTCAATCTAAAGAAATTAGCCAGCTGCCCAGGACATATAACAGTCCACAAGCATGTATGCAGACACAGGTGTATTCTCTATTCCCTCACTCTCATAGTCCGATGGGATGGCAATCCGACACGACCAGAGAGAGATCAGGCACAGGACCGATATTTACGTTCCCTCCGATGCATGGATGTATCAATCACCAACTTCTAGACTCAGCACCGGTTTTTTGAAAGATTTTGGAAACCCAATAAGCAATTTTGGCACGACTCGTGCATCGCGCATAAGCAACGACTGCTAGACCAACGAGGCGTTCAAATATGACCTATGTGTCTCTTCTGCTTTCAGGCGTAACCCCTCAATCAGCCAGCCCCTAGTTCTAAATAACGCTGGTACTGTGACGTCATCCAACTTCAACTCTGGCCGCCGGACCATCGTGCTGATGCATGGCTTTGCTGGATCTGTCACTTCTGGTTTCAACACTGTACTAGTTCCAGGTGAGGAGTTGCGATCATCATCGTCTGCTTAGCCATTTCCCAAGCTATGTTGGTGTCGACTTCCAGTCTAAAAGGATACAGCTGAGTACCAGTGTGCCACATGGAGCGACTGCCTATCTGATCTCCTGGCCAAACCGATACCCCTTGGTAAGACTGGTTGTCAGACTTTCTGGCTTCTGATAACCCGTAACGACTGCCAAAGATGTACAAATGACAGCCGGGACCCACCAATTTAGCGTGCCTACCTAAACACGGATTAACTCGTCATGACAAGATGGTCACACCGGCAGCTCCAAGCGTTGTTTAACCTTATGATCAGTTATTTCAATATCAATAATTATTTGTAAGACCTGTAAAAATATAGCGCACTTTTGTTAGACCTTGTATAACAATTTACCCTTGTATAACAATTATTATTATCGTTAAGAAGATATATATTATATCGTGTTTAGATTGGTTCCGAAGTCTAGAGCGATGTGCATCACTTCATGTTCATCCTTTGTTTTAGCATTCCTCGCCGCTGGAGACGTGAATGTTATAGTCCTGGACTGGAGCGCTGGCTCATCCTGGGGTCCCCGCGCCGTACAGGCTGGTGAGTATACCTTAAAAAGACAGCCCCCAAAACGCCCACCCTTCACCACTGCCTATGTGTTACCGCTGGGAAAAAGAAATGGTGGAACAAACTCCCCAGCAACACGATTCTGTCTTGTTTTGAAGAACCATTTCTATACAAAAGAACATAATAATACATGAAGAATCAAATTCCATTCAATATTTGCCCATGTTGGCTAGCAGGCGTGTTCCTTTTTTTTTTATCCGCATGGACTATCCTCCGCCTGGGGAGAGGCGGAGAGGTGTGCCGGACTCTTACCGGCTAAGACCACCACGTTGTCTCCTCGCACGTGCGGGAATCCAGATTCTTCCGCAGCCCCGCATTGCTGGCCCAGCTGTCCGAGCCTCGCCTCCTGCACGGGGTAGTGAGGTGTTGAACTACCCCGTACATCGCCTCCGAGGCGCGCTCCGTCACCCGCCAAAGGGCGTCTACGGTGGAGCAGCCCCAGACGCAAACCAAACTGGTTGTCATCCAGGTCCGGCCCCTGTCTGCACAAGCCCACGTCTTCCTACCCAAACCTATTATAAGGAAATACTCAAGCATTTTATTCTTAAAACTGGCTCCTGCTAGTCGCTTCAATCTTCGATCATCTTGCTTTCAGGTCAAGCCGCCGGCCGTTTCATCACTTGGTTGAACCGCATCACGGGCGCCACTCCAAACAACTACCACATCGTGGGCTACAGTGTCGGAGGCCACGGCGCTGGCATCATAGCCAGAACTGTTACTGGCAATGTGGGTTATGTAACTGGTAAGCCCCCTCATCTTTCTAACCTTTCGTATTTGTGAACGGCGCAGCATGTTTTCTTCTTCCACAGTCTAGACGACTCAGTTGGCGCAATGGTAACTACACCGGACTGCCAAGCTGAGGGTCTCGGATTGGTACAGCCGTGCATGTAAGAGCACGTAAATGTCGGTCCTGCTTGTGATCTCTCTCCGGTCGTGTCAGATTGCCGTCCCATCGGACTATGAGAGTGAGGGAATAGGGAGTGCACCTGTGTCCGCGCTAATGTGCGTGTACTATAATATGTCCTGCGCAGCTGTCTGATCTCCATAGAGAGAACGACCGCCATAGCAGGCAATCGTTCTAGACGCTAATATAGATTTTTGATATCTTCCGTGTGATCTTAGGTCTGGACCCGGCTGATCGCTGGGAAAACGCCTGGCTGTTCCGTCCTTCCGACGGACTCTACACGGAGGTGATCCACACCAACGCGGGGGACATCGGCTACCTCAACCCCCTGGCGCACGTGGACTTCTACCCCAACGGGGGGAGGGCTATGCCGGGGTGCATGACTTCTTTGTGCCATCATTATAGGTAAGGAATAATTTTTATTAATCTGCCTAGCCATTTCCCAACTATGACGGCTGAGGGTCCCGGGTGAGATTCCGGGACGGTTGACATTTGTGTGATGAGCATGCTTGTTGGCTGTGGTCTGAGTGTTATAATACATACATATGTATTTAAATAAATTAAGAGAAAAAACTTTTTATAAAAAGCTTTTATGGTCCGCCATATTGGATTTAGAATAACGTCAGATTATTTTTTGAGTCACTCTCAATAAGCCCTTTCATTTGATACCCATATTGTTGAAATTCATTAAAAATAACTACTCCGCCATCTTGGACGGTCCGCCATATTGGATTTAGAATAACGTCATATAACATATCTTGCATTGTCATCCAAACTGAACGTGTATACAAAATTTCAGCTCAATCGGTTGAAGATTTCTACTTCAAAATTGAGTTCAAAGAATCCACCGTAACATACATATGTACAGGGCAAGTTAAATAAAAGCTTTTAATAAAATAGATATGTAGTTTATCAGTTGTGTTGGCACCCATAACACAAGCTAATCAAAAGCGTACCTTGGGGCTAACCGACCGTATAATAATTTCTTATTTCTTGCTATTCCAGGTCATACTACTATTTGGCCGAGTCCCTTCGCACTGGAGGATTTACCGGGAGACGGTGCGCGAACCTGAACCAGGCACTTGCTGGGAACTGCAACGCTAGTGGAACACTCAGACTGGGGGGGCTGCAGCCGAAGACTGGGTAAGCTATCATCATCATCAGCATCTTTATCGTCCCACTGCTGGGCACAGGCCTCCTCTCCCACTGAGAAGGATTGAGCGTTAATCACCACGCTTGCTCAATGCGAGTTTGCGATTTCAGACTTTATAGTCCAGGTTTCCTCGAGATGTTTTCTTTCACCTTTAATCAGTCGTTGGTGTCTAAGATATACTTGAAAGTACATACTTAGAAAAGTTGCTTAGGTACTTGCCTGACCTGGAATCAAACCCGCACACTCACACTTGAGAGGCTGGTGCTTTAACCACCAGGCCACCACGACTTGCTAATTTTAATTGTAAGCTATCATGAGACACACATAGATGGCGTTCTCCACGGACCAAACCTTGGTCCTATTGGTGTGAAAAGCTACAGTGTAGACGTTGGTCGAGCATGGCGATTCTATATCTATTCTGTCAAGAAAAGACAAAGCTCTTTCTGTCAATGTCAACATGTCTTCTGCCCAAGCATGGCGCGACCTGTCAACTCGCGTTTCTATGAAGACAGACACATTCCATAGCAACGGAGAAGTAGATAGTGATGTAGTCATTCTGCGTATACTACGATTAATTTACGTTTAGTTAGCCAAAAAACTGTGTCAAATGCACTATTTTTAAAATCAGAATGCTCGGCGTTGTAGACTTATGTCGGTCAAAGAAAATAAATATTTCTTTTCTACGTGTCAAACGAAATCTTACTTCAATCTGTCACTTATCTATCATTATGTCCATTCTCGGGTAGACAAAACTTGTTTCTACGTTGTCATGCTGAGCCTGTTCATATGGGCGAAGCGAAAAACAATTTTGGAATAATTATTAGAACATACAAAAAATTCCCACTAGAATTTGAATTCCATCAAAAGAAGTTCAATAGACACTCTCTAATCTTCATTAATACGGTACTTGATAACTAGACAAATTCATTACTTTTATTGAACTGTCAAAAACGGTTACTCTCTATGCAATTTGTATGAAATTTAGAATTATGGCGTCACAATTTTTTTACATCAAGCCATATATGTACTTATTTTACTTAAATTATCAATAAAAAAATTCAAATAGTTTTTCATTCAAAACGATAAATGAAAGTGACATTATTTTAAGATGCTTTACCAAATTAATATCGTAAAGGATTTTATTTTTGACCTAGTCAACTAGACAATGAAGCATTCATATTTAAGAGAACGAATTTTAAAAGTTCAAAACAAAAGACACGCCAATGACGTCACGCATGAAATGAAAAGGATAGATTTATATACAAGACGAGACGTTTGAAGCTACTAGTAGAAAGGACAAAGATGTATTTATTTCCTTGTCATACAAAACTGCATCTTAAAGCTTAGTAGTTAAGGTTGATTTTTGCTTAATACGAAGCTTGAGATATAAGCTTTAATGGCTAGAATAATTGAAATTAAGTACAGAATTACGTTAAACGTAGTGGCTCAGTTACCAGCTACTCTGTAGCGATCATGGGTTCGATTCCTGTACAAAGCAATATTTTTTTATTTTTGTGTTTCATCATCATCATCTCCCGAGCCTTTTCCCAACTATGTTGGGGTCGGCTTCCAGTCTAACCGGATTCAGCTGAGTACCAGTGTTTTACAAGGAGCGACTGCCTATCTGACCTCCTCAACCCAGTTACCCAGGCAACCCAATACCCCTTGGTTAGACTGGCGTCAGACTTACTGGCTTCTGACTACCCGTAACGACTGCCAAGGATGTTCAATGACAGCCGGGACCTACAGTTTAACGTGCCTTCCGAAACACAGTCGTTGGTGCCCAAGATATACTTAGAAAGTACATACAAACATAGAAAAGTTGCATTGGTACTTGCCCAACCTGGAATCGAACCCACGCCCTCATACTTGAGAGGTTGGCTCTTTAACCACTAGGCCACCATGACTACTTTTTTTGTGTTTAATGTAGATTAATTTATTATTCGTAGCTGGTGAAACGGGCCCTAAATAATATAGCTATCTTAATCAATTAATTATTGTTTTTTTTTATTTCAGAAATTCTGGAATCTTCCATCTGGTGACGAACGCGCTCGCCCCCTTCTCTCGCGGATGAAAAAAACTGTGATTTTTCTAAATAACTAATAAATATTTTAACCAACTTCAAAACAAAGCTATGTCTAGTCTTTATTTCTTTAAATAAGTCGACACCCCAACTGATTTTTAATGTAATTGACCTATTCCAGAGAAAAAAATATTGTTCACTCTAACTAATTCATGGTATTTACTGCATGGAAGATTCGTATCAGCATTGAAATAAGAGCTATTATTGTCCCGCGGATGGGAAAAATTAAATTGTTTAACAACAATTTGTGTTTGTTTACCTATTTTATTGGGGTTGAGCAGCTAATGGCTTGACCTACAATTTAATAGACAGGACAACGTTTTAAATGAAGTTTTTTTTTAATGTGACCTATATTAAAAAGTGATTTAATTGATACTGCTCGTTATTCTGATCAAACTATTTTCAGGTTTTGCGCTTTTAACGTTACACGTTGTAATTATCTATACTAATAAAGTGTGCTTGGATCTAATCTACATAATTATAGTTACGGACGCCAGCACATCAAGCTACTACAATCTGTCAAATTTCCTAAATAGATTTTCAACTTCATCGCAGAAGCATGTTGTTCAAAGTTGATTGTGAAAATTTGAGTTTCGAGTAGCTTGATGTGCGGCATGTGTTTTAATATTATAAAGAGGAAAGATTTGATTGTTTGTTTGAATTGAATAGGCTCCGAAACTAGTTGACCGATTTGAGAAATTCTTCCACTGTTGGGAAGCTACACAATCCCCGGTGAACATAGGCTATGTTTTATCTGGGTACGGGGAGAAGTTCCCGGGGGACGTGGGAGAAACTGCTAGTAGGTCATATTTTTTAGTATATCATTAATAGTACCTTCTTAGCCACACGGGTCGATCGATCATAAGGTTAAGCAACGCTTGGCGCGGTCGTCTTGTCATGACGAGTTCCTCCGTGTTTCAGAAGGCACGTTAAATTGGTGAGTCCCGGCTGTCATTTGTACATCTTTGGCAGTTATTACGAAGCTAGAAAGTCTGACAACCAGTCTTACCGAGGGGTATCGTTAGCTTGTGTTATGGATGCCAACACAACTGATAAACTACATATATATTTATAAATACATACATAATATGACACCCAGACCACATCCAACAAACATCGTAACACAAATGTCGACTGTACTGGGAATCGAACCCGGAACCCTCAGCTCGGCAGTCCGGCGTAGTTACCATTGCGCCAACGAAGTCGCTACACGTAAAACACTGGTACTCAGCTGCACCCAGTTAAGACTGGAAGCCGACCCCAACATAGCTTGGAAAAAAACTAGGCAAATGAGGTTAAGTTTTATTACCAATTTTCTAAGTATATCTTGGACACCAATGACTGTGTTTCGGATGGCACGTTAAACTGTAGGTCCCGGCTGTCATCGAACATCCTTGGCAGTCGTTACGAGTAGTCAGAAGCCAGTAAATCTGACGCCAGTCTAACCAAGGGATATTGAGTTGCCCGGGTAACTGAGCTGAGGAGATCAAACAGGCAGTCACTGCATGTAGCACACTGGTACTCAGCTGCATCCAGTTAAGACTGGAAGCCGACCCCAACATAGTTTGGAAATAAAGCTAGGTTTAAGTTTTATCTGTAAAGTTTTTTCTCAACATCTTCTTAAGGTAAATCTCTGCAGATCTTAAGTTTATAAAGTGCGATGCAGCGCGCCCTCACGTAGACGTAATAAAGTGGAGTGTTCAACGGCTTCTGAGGTATCGCCCTACACCACTTTATATACAGAGTGTGTCAAGTATACTTTACTTGGTATTTGCCAGTGTTTGATTTTGTACAAAAATTTTAACAAAACAATTAAACACACGCACAAGGAACATTTTTCTGAAAACAGCGTCAAAATTGGTTGATAAATGGAGCAGCAATCAACATTTTTATACTCGTATGATGAAGAGTGGGATCATAGTGGGGACATTTGCAAATGCGTGATCAAATAGCGTTGACGTCACTAACTTGTATGTGCATCCTCTTTCTGTTATTTAACTGTTTGACTTTTGAAAGGGTTATAAATTAGGTACTTATTTCTCATATTATCCAATCTTATAGATTATAGCAATATAATTGGAATACTTATTCCTGTTTTATTTTTAAAATACAGTACAAAATAAAAAAAAAAACACTGGTACTCACTCAGCTGCATTAGATTGGACAATTTATTTGACACAATATAGTATGTAAGCTTTCTTTAAAATTAAATAAATAAAACGCTAGGCAGATGATAAAATAAAAAAACCACAAACAATAAAAGTGTTTTTTTGTGTGTATGTAATATAAAAAAAAAACAATAATACAAAAAATAAATTTAAAAAAAAAACTTTAATATATGTATTATTTTAAATTGTACATTCCGCACATTTAAGATCCCGTTATAAGAGCACCCTATATCACACAGGTGTATGAACGCACCCTTTATACTCGCGGGACGTGCGGAGACTACACAGTGCGAGTTATAAAGATATAGCAGTTAATATATAATTTATTTGGCACTTATATTTCATGTTAAATGTACTTATATTATTTATTGCTAAAAAGTTTATAAGAAGGAGAAATCTTTATGATTTTGTGGCTTATAGCTTCATCTGCCTAGCCCTTTCCCTAACCATGTTAGGGTCGGCTTCCAGTCTTAACTGGATGCAGCTGAGTATCAGTGTTTTACGTAGAGCGACTGCCTATCGGACCTACTCAACCAAGTTACCTAGGCAACCCGATACCCCTTGGTTAGACTGGCGTCAGACTTACTGGCTTCTGACTACCCATAACGACTGCCAAAGATGTACAAATGACAGCCGGGACACAAAAATTTCTGCACATAGTGCAGTACAGCGCAGCATAGCTCGGTGTTAATTTGTCACCTTAAGGGAAGGTTCATATCTGACGGAATATGCGTCGCGTATTATCGGTCGCGTAACGCCAGAACAGACAAATGTATAGAAAAACACTTGACCGTTCCCTATATTTATATATAGGGTGACTGGTAATTAGTGACCGATATTTAAACACGTGATTGTACTCATGATTACAAACAACTTTCCCGAAGAAACTTTTTTTGTTATTTTTTTTAATCATTACAGCAAAATTCAAATACCGCGCGCGCCGTCGCCCGATCAGCTGTTAGCAGCGAGGCCCCGCGCCCGCGTTGTCAGTAATTTTGCTATAATAAAAAAAAAAAGTTTCTTCGGGAAAGTTGTTTGTAATCATGAGTACAATCACGTGTTTAAATATCGGTCACTAATTACCAGTCACCCTATATATACGTTAGTGCGATTGATGATACGCTCGGCGTATTTTACGTCAGATATGATCCTTCCCTTAAGCTGGCTTTGAACAGCCCCTAAGACGATGCCATAAATCGAGGGACGCTTGTCGATTGTCGATTACAACAAAATTCACTTAAAGCTAATACAGTTGTAAGCTAAGCTATACTATATCCTCATTGGTCTCGTAGTCGCATGGCTGGACTGCTGAGCACGGGGTCTCGTTTTCGATTCCCGGGTGACGCCGATACTTCCTTGTTGGTTTTAAGTAACTTTTACAAAAGCAGCCCGTAGTCTGGAAGTTGGTGATTGATTCACCCGTGCATCGGAGAGCACGTAAATGTCGTTCCTGCGCCTGATCTCTCTCCGGTCGTGTCGGATTGCCGTCCCATCGGACTATGAGAGTGATGGAATAGAAAGTGCACCTGTGTCTGCGTGAATGCTTGTAGACTGTAATATTATGTATTTATTTACAAAGGAAAAGTATATAAGTATGTACGTTTATCATTTGTCTAGTACCCACAGTACGAGCTCTGCTTAGTTTGGGACTAGATGACGTTGTGTGAATGCGTGACGAGTAATATAATAATATACCCACTGGTCCTCAGCTGCATCCAGTTAGACTGGCATCAACTCCAAAAACATATAAAAAAAAAGGCTAAGCAGATGACGAATTCATTAAATTGAATTTCTTGCGATAAATTTAATCTTGACAATAAACATGAAACACGGGTAAAGCCGAGAGCTTAAGCTAGTCTCCGCCGTTCCAAGGGTGCCCAATGCCGCGTAAAAACTCCATGAATAAAATTAGGGGTCCGCAACAATTTATAGCACATATAAAAAGCGAATACGGAAATATATCTTGTATTACATTTCCATATTGTACGCGTTCTGTTTGTCTGTTGTATTTAAATAGGCCCCTCGCTCACGGCGGATTTTGTAGCGATACAGTCGCGCGTTTAGCAAATGCGCGGCAGCATCGCTTCTAACGCGTGTTACTCGCATACAAACGCGCGACAGCGTTGGACGATATCGGAGAAAGAACAGAGGGGGGAGGGAGTGTGCCGAAAATCAGTGTAACTGTATCGTGACCGAATCGCGTTTGCATCGCGACTGAATCTGGTCCCGTGGGCGAGGGCACACAGCTAGCCACAGCTGCGCGTCTGTATCGATGCCTACGCGCGACAGTATCGCGACTGTATCGCTGCAAAAAGTCGCCGTGGGCGAGGGAAAGAATATCTAGCTTTAATTCCGCGAGACAAAAATCCAGCATTGGGTGCAGGATGCACCGCAATACCGCCCACGTACACAAGCACAGGAAGGAAAGATACCACCCTCCCGCCGTCATGCACTTGCACATGGAAAAAAGGCAGCAAGTCCTGCAACCAAGCCGACTCGACACGTGTTTCGCCCCTCCCCGGGGCATCTTCAGGAGGTGTTGACTCGACGACCAACACCTGCAGGCTTAGCCTGGCAACCGTAGAAACAAGTTTTGTCTACCGGAGAATGGACATAATGACAGAAAAGTGACAGATTGAAGTAAAATTTATTTTGAAATTTTTTGAAGAGATTTTTCTTTTCTTCGATAGACATAAGTTTACAAGTGATTATATGCGAGTTGACAGGTCGCGCCATGCTCGGGCAGAAGACATGGTGACATTGACAGAAAGTGCTTTGTCTTTTCTTGATAGAATAGATATAGAATCGCCATGCTAAGCCTGCAGGAGGAGACTCGCCAGCTCACTTACCGGGCCCCAGGAACTAGTCGCTACGTCGATCATCCATCATCATCTCCCGAGCCTTTTCCCAACTATGTTGGGGTCGGCTTCCAGTCTAACCGGTTTCAATACCCCTTGGTTAGACTGGCGTCAGACTTACTGGCTTATGACTACCCGTAACGACTGCCAAGGATGTTCAATGACCGCCGGGACCTACAGTTTAACGTTCCATCCGAAACACAGTCATTGGTGTCCAAGATATACTTAGAAAGTACATACAAACTTAGAAAAGTTGCATTGGTACTTGCCCGACCTGGAATCGAACCCACGCCCTCACATTTGAGAGGTTGGCTCTTTAACCACTAGGCCACCACGACTTTTCACTAGTAATAGTCAAGTAGTCGCTCGTCAATATTTAGATTATTATTACACACGTTTGCTACCGAACCTCTCGTATCAATTCCCCCCTCCTAACTTAGACACGTAAACTGACCTCAACCAATAAATAACGATAGAGTTTAACTAAAACAAGCTTTTTGACATTTTGACGGATTTACGAGGCACCGGATAACCGGTCGTTATCCGGGCCGTATGCGGTTACCGGCACTTTGAAGATTTCCTTAAGGGCCATCTTATGTTACTATCCACCCTTAAGGGGATGGAATAGGGGATGAAAGTTAAACTATACCTGATCGATTATAATACTTCATAACTAAATCACTTTTACAGAAATAAATACTTAAATAACTTAAATTACATTTGTATTTGTAAAAAGTCGTGGTGGCCTAGTGGGTACACAGCCAACCTGTCAAGAATGAGGGCGTGGGTTCAATTTGTATGAAAATACTTAGTTTTGACGTCACAGATTTTTCACATCAAGCCGTATACTTATTTCGGTTATCTATATCTATTCTATATGCATATAATAATAAAACAGTAAAAATACCGTGTTTTTACGCGCTAATCTTTGGAACCACTGGACAGATTTGAATGATTCTTTTTTTGTTGTATAGGTGTTAGGTCTAGGCAACATATAGGCTATAAATTAACTTGGAAATTTCAACACCTGGTGAAGAACCGCAACAGACCAGCTAAACTATATGAGATACAAAAGTGCTGCCATAGCAAAAACTGTTCCACATGATGAGCATTTTCTGCTGCGAGAATAAGACGTTTCAAATCTTCGATAGCATCCGCATACGAAGTTGCGGGCAGAAGCTAGTATTATCAATAAAAAATTGTAAACAATCTTAGGTTCAAAACGATAAATGAAACTGTCATTATTTTAAGATATTTTAGCAATTAAATATGATGATGTGTTTTATTTTTGACCTAGTCATCATCCCATAGCTGGAACAAGCATGCCTAAGCTAAAAACCGCCTAAGTGCGAGTCGGACTCGCGCACGAAGGGTTCCTATTTATAAAACAAGCAAAAAGTCATGTTTGTTGTATGGGAGCCCCCCTCAAATATTAATTTAATTTTAATAAAACTAATTATTTTTAAAGTAAGTAATACATTCCATATTCTGTGAATATTTCAAGCATCTACCTGCTGCCGTTATCGATATCGAGCAAAAATGAACAAAAAAAATCACGTTTGTTGTATGGGAGCCCCCAAAATATTTACTTTATTCTAGTTTTCAGTATTTTTTGTTATAGCGGCAACAGAAATACATCATCTGTGAAAATTTCAACTCTCTAACTATCACGGTTCATGAGATACAGCCTGGTGACAGACGGACGGACAGAGGAGCGAAAACAATAGGATTCCGTTTTACCCTTTGGGTACGGAACCCTAAAAATGAACAAAAAATCCACTCACCTTATCAGCCTTCCCCTGTTTCACAATATAAGGTAAAGCTGGGACAGGGCCAAAGATGCTGGGCATCATTGCTGGGGCGATGATCACTTTGACAGGTCGATGACACGACGTCTCGCTGTCCCCACAATTGCAACAACAGCGGCACTTTTTTTTATTATCACTAGCTTTATCACTCGTATTATTGTTATCAATCATGTCACATCCTTCATTTGTCTCATTATTTTTAAATAATTTAGGTTTCTTACTAAATTCGCCGGGCAATTCTAGTAGAGGTTGACGTCTTTTTAGATCCTTGGGCGTTTCTAGTAAATAATTTTTATGTATCTCATTTTGTATTGGTTGTGTATTTTGTGAATTGCCCGTTGTGACTAGGAGAGTTTTTGGGTTTTTTTGTAATTGTTTCGAATTTGAGGCCCCTGGGAGGGCCTCCGTTGATCTTATTGAATCCAATTTGGTATTTTTTTTTCGTCTTTCTTTATAGAAATGTCACTTAATAGTTCATAGTTTTTTATTTTTATTTTGTTTATTGTATAGAAGCTTTTTACAATGTTCTAAGTTTAAATATGACTATTATTTTTCACCAGCACTGTTTTTTTAATTTTGATTTTAGTTCGAAGCAATATATTTGCTGTCTATTAAATATTGTCAGCACTATTTTACGTGGAATTGGGTGAGTTTATTAATAAGCAATACTAAATTGAATAGATTTTTTAAATTGCTAGTTAATGAAAGACTTTATTTATCACGCCACAAACACATTTCAATTTTGAACACAGTTTTTTTTTTTCCAAAAAGTACGTACATACACAAATATTTTAACTAATCCTTCGTATACAATCAGAATTTAATTTAAAAATGTATCAACAACACTAGTCCAGTAAAAAAACCGTCACTTTCTCATCGAAAAACAACAAAAACCGACACTCTTTTATTTATTTATGTCAAAGGTCAACAACCTCGAAAAACACGTGATGTTTGTAAACAAATAAACATTTCGAAAAAAACAATTGAAAAATAACAAAAAAACTACACTGATGCTATAATTCTATTAAGTTGAAAAGTACCTTGTATTTTTTGACGATAAACTATTATAATTCACATAGTTATTACATGGATTTGTTACAGGATTTAAGAAAGAAATTTCGGCACGTCCTTGCGTCGTGGGATCGCGGTACCAACTGAGCTTTTAAAGACAGTTTTGGGGTGGGTGGAGCTTGTTGAAGGCGGGGCCTGAAATCACGCCCACATCCCTGAAATTCTAAATTATTTCATAAGTCTAGACTGGCCAAAATGGTTGACGAAGATTCTGGTTATATTTGGACGAATTAAAGACATGTTTTAAACTATAATAATACGGTAGTTGACGACTAGTCTAATTCATTACTTTTATTGAACTGTCAAAAACAAAATCAGTGTTACTAGCTACGTAATTTCCTACAATGAATGTCTTTGAAACTTTTTTTTATACATATCAATGTATAAAAGAAAGTTTTAAGATGTTTGAATATCATCTCCCGCGCCTTTTCCCAACTATGTTGGGGTCGGCTTCCAGTCTAACCGGATTCAGCTGAGTACCAGTGTTTTATAAGGAACAACTGCCTATCTGACCTCAATACCCCTTGGTTAGACTGGCGTCAGACTTACCGGCTTCTGACTGCCCGTAACGACTGCCAAGGATGTTCAATGACAGCCGGGACCTACAGTTTAACGTGCCATCCGAAACACAGTCATTGGTGTCCAAGATATACTTAGAAAGTACATACACACTTAGAAAAGTTGCATTGGTACTTGCCTGACCTGGAATCGAACCCACACCCTCATACTTGAAAGGCTGGCTCTTTAACCACTAGGCCACCACGACGAAATTTTAAATTAATAAAAGAAGTTGAAAATCACAGAGCCAAGCCATGATTAATAAAAATTTTCCTTGTCCCTATTCCATTAGTATTCAGACAGGAACATTGTTAATCAAATAAAACAAAGCGATGACGTATTGAATTTTTAAACGCTCAAACGGAGGAGCTCGTGGCTAAGTAACAGCCACACGGGTCGATCGATCATAAGGTTAAGCAACGCTTGGTCCGTCCGTGGTTGAAACATCTTGACATGACGAGTTCCTCCGTGTTTCGGAAGGCACGTTAAATTGGTGGGTCCCGGCTGTCATTTGTACATATTTGGCAGTCGTTACGGATATTCAGAAGCCAGTAAGTCTGACGCCAGTCTTACCAAGGGGTATCGGGTTGGCCGGGTAACTGAGTTGAGGAGGTCAGATAGGCAGTCGCTCCTTGTAAAACACTGGTACTCAGCTGAATCCGGTTAGACTGGAAGCCGACCCCAACATAGTTAGGAAAAGGCTCGGGAGATGGAAATGATGGTCAAGTAGTTTCGGAGCCTCAGCATCATCATCACATCCTTTTTATCGTCACACTGCTAAGCACAGGCCTCCTCTCCCACAGAGAAGGACTGAGCGTTAATCACCACGCTTGCTCCATACGGGTTGGTGATTTCAGACTTCATAGTCCAGGTTTCCTCGAAATGTTTTTCTTCACCTTTAATCAGTCATTGGTGTCCAAGATATACTTAAAAAGCACGTATAACGTAGAAAAGTTACTTTGGTACTTACCTGCCCTGGAATCGAACCCGCTCCCTCATACTCGAAAGGCTGGTGCTTTAACCACTAGGCCACTACGACTCAACGTTTTGGAGTCTATTCAATCCAAACAAACAATCAAATCTCTCTTTATAATATTAGTATAGGTATGCCTTAGATTCTAGTTACACGCGTCATAAATTCTGGGGTCTCTTGCACCCTACAAAATGACCAAACCCTTGTAATCGTTTCAATTGTATGAAGGGTCAAACTAAACCCATATAGTTAAATTTGAGAGGATTCAGTGAAGATTTTGGCAGTAGTAAAGTTTGAAACACGTTCTTAGGATCAAACGTAGTTTCTTTCTTTTAAGAGCGCATATTGCATTGTATTATATTCTAGCTATATGCCCGCGAGGTTGTCCGCGTGGGTATTAGGTAATTAAACATTCACCCCCCTCCCCTACTTGATAGCGTGATAATTTGTAGCCTATATGTTGGCCCGACCTCTTAGTAATATTCATGCCAAATTTGAAGCAAATCCATGCAGTACATGAAAATCATTACAGCATATTCTTGGCTTCGATATCGATTGTAGATCACGCCCTAGTTATTCTTTTAAAAAATATTCAATGTACAGTTTTGACTTTTCTACGATTTTGTTATATGTATGGATAAAAAAATGACAATTTACACTGCATGATAAATGAAACTGTCATTATTTGAAGATGTTTTACGAATTGAATATGATAATGTATTTTATTTTAGACTTATTCATCATCCCAAACTATACTAATATTATAAAGCTGAAGAGTTTGTTTGTTTGAACGCGCTAATCTCAGGAACTACTGGTTCGATTTGAAAAATTCTTTCAGTGTTAGATAGCCCATTTATCGAGGAAGGCTATAGGCTATATACCATCACGCTAAGACACACGGGAGCGGAGCAGTAACCAAAGATGCGGGTGAAACCGCTGGGGACAGCTAGTAACCTATATTTCTGGAGAAACTTCATGCATTTTTGCAATAAAGATTATGATTATGAAGACAGAGAGAAAAAAAAACAAAACATATAAATGCATCAACTTACATATATTTTTGAAATTACAAAACAAATACAATTTTAGTACACTTCTTTCCGCCTTACTCATCGTCCGACAAATTTAGTTGGAAGAGTAACTATAGCTGCTGTCGGTACTTCTCTTCTTCGAAGAAGAGTGACTGGAATGATGCTTCTTCTGGCTATGGAAAGACCCATCAGCGCTGGTCTCTGCTTTACTCTCATCGGCAACAATGCTGCTACGCTCAGCTTCGTTCGACGTTTTCTTCTGCACCTTCGAAAAAGAACCATCTCGGTTTCTCTTCTCTTCTGAATAAGACGAAGAATCCGAGTTTCCTTCTGTCTCTTCTACTTTGGAGCCAGAAGCTTCAACTGTCTTGCCGTCTTCTACTTTTTTCAGGTTATAACTGTCTTCGGAACCGTCTGAAAAATCGCTAGATTCGTTTGTAGATTCAATCTTTGAATATTCATTGCCAGTGCCTTGTGCGCCGGTTTTTTGAGACCAATCGTTAGTGGTATAACCGGAGTTGTTTAGGTTATTGGAGTCAGCACTTGATGCAGACTGTCTGGTCGATCCTGAAATCGTCTGGGAACCAGAGTCAGTGACTGATCTAGAGTTCCTTACTGATCCCGAGTTGTTTTGATCATCAGAGTCGTTGGTTGATCCGGAGATTGTCTGGGAACTAGAGTCGGTGACTGATCCGGAGGTGTTTTGGTTGTAAGAGTCGTTTGTTGATCCAGACTTTGTGGTCGACTGGGATTTTGTGGTTGATCCTGAGACCGTCTGGGAACCAGAGTCAGTGACTGATCCGGAGTTGTTTTGGTTATTTAAGTTGTTAGCTGATCCAGACTTGGTGGTTGACTGGGATTTTGTGGTTGATCCTGAGACTGTCTGGGAACCAGAGTCAGTGACTGATCCGGAGTTGTTTTGGTTATTTAAGTTGTTAGCTGATCCAGACTTGGTGGTTGACTGGGATTTTGTGGTTGATCCTGAGACTGTCTGGGAACCAGAGTCAGTGACTGATCCGGAGTTGTTTTGGTTATTTAAGTTGTTAGCTGATCCAGACTTGGTGATCGACTGGGACTTTGTGGTTGATCCTGAGACTGTCTGGGAACCAGAGTCAATGACTGATCCGGAGTTGTTTTGGTTGTTCAAGTCGTTTGTTGATCCAGACTTGGTGGTCAACTGGGATTTTGTGGTTGATCCTGAGACTGTCTGGGAACCAGAGTCAATGACTGATCCGGAGTTGTTTTGGTTGTTCAAGTCGTTTGTTGATCCAGACTTGGTGGTCGACTGGGATTTTGTGGTTGATCCTGAGACTGTCTGGGAACCAGAGTCAATGACTGATCCGGAGTTGTTTTGGTTGTTCAAGTCGTTGGTTGATCCAGACTTGGTGGTCGACTGGGATTTTGTGGTTGATCCTGAGACTGTCTGGGAACCAGAGTCAATGACTGATCCGGAGTTGTTTTGGTTGTTCAAGTCGTTTGTTGATCCAGACTTGGTGGTCGACTGGGATTTTGTGGTTGATCCTGAGACTGTCTGGGAACCAGAGTCAATGACTGATCCGGAGTTGTTTTGGTCATTGAAGTTGTTAGTCAATCCACTCTTTGTGGTTGATCCTGAGACTGTCTGGGAACCAGAGTCAATGACTGATCCGGAGTTGTTTTGGTTGTTCAAGTCGTTGGTTGATCCAGACTTTGTGGTTGACTGGGATTTTGTGATTGATCCGGAGACTGTCTGGGAACCAGAGTCAGTGACTGATCCGGAGTTGTTTTGGTTGTTCAAGTCGTTGGTTGATCCAGACTTGGTGGTCGACTGGGATTTTGTGGTTGATCCTGAGACTGTCTGGGAACCAGAGTCAATGACTGATCCGGAGTTGTTTTGGTCATTGAAGTTGTTAGTCAATCCACTCTTTGTGGTTGATCCTGAGACTGTCTGGGAACCAGAGTCAGTGACTGATCCGGAGTTGTTTTGGTTATTTAAGTTGTTAGCTGATCGAGACTTTGTGGTCGACTGGGATTTTGTGGTTGATACTGAGACTGTCTGGGAACCAGATTCGGTGACTGATCCAGAGTTGTTTTGGTTGTTCAAGTCGTTTGTTGATCCAGACTTGGTGGTCGACTGGGATTTTGTGGTTGATCCTGAGACTGTCTGGGAACCAGATTCGGTGACTGATCCAGAGTTGTTTTGGTTGTAAGAGTCGTTGGCTGATCCAGACTTTGTGGTCGACTGGGATTTTGTGGTTGATCCTGAGACTGTCTGGGAACCAGAGTCAATGACTGATCCGGAGTTGTTTTGGTTGTTCAAGTCGTTTGTTGATCCAGACTTGGTGGTCGACTGGGATTTTGTGGTTGATCCTGAGACTGTCTGGGAACCAGAGTCAGTGAATGATCCAGAGTTGTTTTGGTTGTAAGAGTCGTTGGTTGATCCAGACTTTGTGGTCGACTGGGATTTTGTGGTTGATCCTGAGACTGTCTGGGAACCAGATTCGGTGACTGATCCGGAGTTGTTTTGGTTATTTAAATTGTTAGCTGATCCAGACTTGGTGATCGACTGGGACTTTGTGGTTGATCCGGAGACTGTCTGGGAACCAGAGTCAGTGACTGATCCAGAGTTGTTTTGGTTGTAAGAGTCGTTGGCTGATCCAGACTTTGTGGTCGACTGGGATTTTGTGGTTGATCCGGAGACTGTCTGGGAACCAGAGTCAGTGACTGATCCGGAATTGTTTTGGTTGGAAGAGTCGTTGGTTGATCCAGACTTGGTGGTCGACTGGGATTTTGTGGTTGATCCTGAGACTGTCTGGGAACCAGAGTCAGTGACTGATCCGGAGTTGTTTTGGTTGTAAGAGTCGTTGGTTGATCCAGACTTGGTGGTCGACTGGGATTTTGTGGTTGATCCTGAGACTGTCTGGGAACCAGAGTCAATGACTGATCCGGAGTTGTTTTGGTTGTTCAAGTCGTTTGTTGATCCAGACTTGGTGGTCGACTGGGATTTTGTGGTTGATCCTGAGACTGTCTGGGAACCAGAGTCAGTGAATGATCCAGAGTTGTTTTGGTTGTAAGAGTCGTTGGTTGATCCAGACTTTGTGGTCGACTGGGATTTTGTGGTTGATCCTGAGACTGTCTGGGAACCAGATTCGGTGACTGATCCGGAGTTGTTTTGGTTATTTAAATTGTTAGCTGATCCAGACTTGGTGATCGACTGGGACTTTGTGGTTGATCCGGAGACTGTCTGGGAACCAGAGTCAGTGACTGATCCAGAGTTGTTTTGGTTGTAAGAGTCGTTGGCTGATCCAGACTTTGTGGTCGACTGGGATTTTGTGGTTGATCCTGAGACTGTCTGGGAACCAGATTCGGTGACTGATCCAGAGTTGTTTTGGTTGTAAGAGTCGTTGGTTGATCCAGACTTGGTGGTCGACTGGGATTTTGTGGTTGATCCTGAGACTGTCTGGGAACCAGATTCGGTGACTGATCCAGAGTTGTTTTGGTTGTAAGAGTCGTTGGTTGATCCAGACTTGGTGATCGACTGGGATTTTGTGGTTGATCCGGAGACTGTCTGGGAACCAGAGTCAATGACTGATCCGGAGTTGTTTTGGTTGTTCAAGTCGTTTGTTGATCCAGACTTGGTGGTCGACTGGGATTTTGTGGTTGATCCTGAGACTGTCTGGGAACCAGAGTCAGTGAATGATCCAGAGTTGTTTTGGTTGTAAGAGTCGTTGGTTGATCCAGACTTTGTGGTCGACTGGGATTTTGTGGTTGATCCTGAGACTGTCTGGGAACCAGATTCGGTGACTGATCCGGAGTTGTTTTGGTTATTTAAATTGTTAGCTGATCCAGACTTGGTGATCGACTGGGACTTTGTGGTTGATCCGGAGACTGTCTGGGAACCAGAGTCAGTGACTGATCCAGAGTTGTTTTGGTTGTAAGAGTCGTTGGTTGATCCAGACTTGGTGGTCGACTGGGATTTTGTTGTTGATCCTGAGACTGTCTGGGAACCAGAGTCAATGACTGATTCGGAGTTGTTTTGGTTGTTCAAGTCGTTGGTTGATCCAGACTTTGTGGTCGACTGGGATTTTGTGGTTGATCCTGAGACTGTCTGGGAACCAGAGTCAATGACTGATCCGGAGTTGTTTTGGTTGTAAGAGTCGTTGGTTGATCCAGACTTGGTGGTCGACTGGGATTTTGTGGTTGATCCGGAGACTGTCTGGGAACCAGAGTCAATGACTGATCCAGAGTTGTTTTGGTTGTAAGAGTCGTTGGTTGATCCAGACTTGGTGATCGACTGGGACTTTGTGGTTGATCCTGAGACTGTCTGGGAACCAGAGTCAGTGACTGATCCAGAGTTGTTTTGGTTGTAAGAGTCGTTGGTTGATCCAGACTTTGTGGTCGACTGGGATTTTGTGGTTGATCCTGAGACTGTCTGGGAACCAGAGTCTATGACTGATCCGGAGTTGTTTTGGTTGTTCAAGTCGTTGGTTGATCCAGACTTTGTGGTCGACTGGGATTTTGTGGTTGATCCTGAGACTGTCTGGGAACCAGAGTCAATGACTGATCCGGAGTTGTTTTGGTTGTTCAAGTCGTTTGTTGATCCAGACTTGGTGGTCGACTGCGACTTTGTGGTTGATCCTGAGACTGTCTGGGAACCAGAGTCAATGACTGATCCGGAGTTGTTTTGGTTGTAGGATTCGTTGGTTGATCCAGACTTGGTGGTCGACTGGGATTTTGTGGTTGATCCGGAGACTGTCTGGGAACCAGAGTCAATGACTGATCCGGAGTTGTTTTGGTTGTTCAAGTCGTTTGTTGATCCAGACTTGGTGGTCGACTGGGATTTTGTGGTTGATCCTGAGACTGTCTGGGAACCAGAGTCAATGACTGATCCGGAGTTGTTTTGGTTGTTCAAGTCGTTTGTTGATCCAGACTTGGTGGTCGACTGCGACTTTGTGGTTGATCCTGAGACTGTCTGGGAACCAGAGTCAATGACTGATCCGGAGTTGTTTTGGTTGTAGGATTCGTTGGTTGATCCAGACTTGGTGGTCGACTGGGATTTTGTGGTTGATCCGGAGACTGTCTGGGAACCAGAGTCAATGACTGATCCAGAGTTGTTTTGGTTGTAAGAGTCGTTTGTTGATCCAGACTTGGTGGTCGACTGGGATTTTGTGGTTGATCCTGAGACTGTCTGGGAACCAGAGTCAATGACTGATCCGGAGTTGTTTTGGTTGTAAGAGTCGTTGGTTGATCCAGACTTGGTGGTCGACTGGGATTTTGTGGTTGATCCTGAGACTGTCTGGGAACCAGAGTCAATGACTGATCCGGAGTTGTTTTGGTTGTAAGAGTCGTTGGTTGATCCAGACTTGGTGGTCGACTGGGATTTTGTGGTTGATCCTGAGACTGTCTGGGAACCAGAGTCAGTGACTGATCCGGAGTTGTTTTGGTTGTTCAAGTCGTTTGTTGATCCAGACTTGGTGGTCGACTGGGATTTTGTGGTTGATCCTGAGACTGTCTGGGAACCAGATTCGGTGACTGATCCGGAGTTGTTTTTGTTGTAGGAGTCGTTTGTTGATCCAGACTTGGTGGTCGACTGGGACTTTGTGGTTGATCCTGAGACTGTCTGGGAACCAGAGTCAATGACTGATCCGGAGTTGTTTTGGTTGTTCAAGTCGTTTGTTGATCCAGACTTGGTGATCGACTGGGATTTTGTGGTTGATCCTGAGACCGTCTGGGAACCAGAGTCAGTGACTGATCCGGAGTTGTTTTGGTTGTTCAAGTTGTTAGCTGATCCAGACTTGGTGGTCGACTGGGATTTTGTGGTTGATCCGGAGACTGTCTGGGAACCAGATTCGGTGACTGATCCGGAGTTGTTTTGGTTGTTCAAGTCGTTTGTTGATCCAGACTTGGTGGTCGACTGGGATTTTGTGGTTGATCCGGAGACTGTCTGGGAACCAGAGTCAGTGACTGATCCGGAGTTGTTTTGGTTGTAAGAGTCGTTGGTTGATCCAGACTTGGTGGTCGACTGGGATTTTGTGGTTGATCCGGAGACTGTCTGGGAACCAGATTCGGTGACTGATCCGGAGTTGTTTTGGTTGTTCAAGTCGTTTGTTGATCCAGACTTGGTGATCGACTGGGATTTTGTGGTTGATCCGGAGACTGTCTGGGAACCAGAGTCGGTGACTGATCCGGAGTTGTTTTGGTTGTAAGAGTCGTTGGTTGATCCAGACTTGGTGATCGACTGGGATTTTGTGGTTGATCCGGAGACTGTCTGGGAACCAGATTCGGTGACTGATCCGGAGTTGTTTTGGTTGTTCAAGTCGTTTGTTGATCCAGACTTGGTGGTCGACTGGGATTTTGTGGTTGATCCGGAGACTGTCTGGGAACCAGAGTCAGTGACTGATCCGGAGTTGTTTTGGTTGTAAGAGTCGTTGGTTGATCCAGACTTGGTGGTCGACTGGGATTTTGTGGTTGATCCTGAGACTGTCTGGGAACCAGAGTCAATGACTGATCCGGAGTTGTTTTGGTTGTAAGAGTCGTTGGTTGATCCAGACTTGGTGGTCGACTGGGATTTTGTGGTTGATCCTGAGACTGTCTGGGAACCAGATTCGGTGACTGATCCGGAGTTGTTTTGGTTATTTAAGTTGTTAGCTGATCCCGACTTGGTGATCGACTGGGACTTTGTGGTTGATCCGGAGACTGTCTGGGAACCAGATTCGGTGACTGATCCGGAGTTGTTTTGGTTGTTCAAGTCGTTTGTTGATCCAGACTTGGTGGTCGACTGGGATTTTGTGGTTGATCCGGAGACTGTCTGGGAACCAGAGTCAGTGACTGATCCGGAGTTGTTTTGGTTGTAAGAGTCGTTGGTTGATCCAGACTTGGTGGTCGACTGGGATTTTGTGGTTGATCCTGAGACTGTCTGGGAACCAGAGTCAATGACTGATCCGGAGTTGTTTTGGTTGTAAGAGTCGTTGGTTGATCCAGACTTGGTGGTCGACTGGGATTTTGTGGTTGATCCTGAGACTGTCTGGGAACCAGATTCGGTGACTGATCCGGAGTTGTTTTGGTTATTTAAGTTGTTAGCTGATCCCGACTTGGTGATCGACTGGGACTTTGTGGTTGATCCGGAGACTGTCTGGGAACCAGAGTCAGTGACTGATCCGGAGTTGTTTTGGTTGTTCAAGTCGTTTGTTGATCCAGACTTGGTGGTCGACTGGGATTTTGTGGTTGATCCTGAGACTGTCTGGGAACCAGATTCGGTGACTGATCCGGAGTTGTTTTTGTTGTAGGAGTCGTTTGTTGATCCAGACTTGGTGGTCGACTGGGACTTTGTGGTTGATCCTGAGACTGTCTGGGAACCAGAGTCAATGACTGATCCGGAGTTGTTTTGGTTGTTCAAGTCGTTTGTTGATCCAGACTTGGTGGTCGACTGGGATTTTGTGGTTGATCCGGAGACTGTCTGGGAACCAGAGTCGGTGACTGATCCGGAGTTGTTTTGGTTGTAAGAGTCGTTGGTTGATCCAGACTTGGTGGTCGACTGGGATTTTGTGGTTGATCCGGAGACTGTCTGGGAACCAGATTCGGTGACTGATCCGGAGTTGTTTTGGTTGTTCAAGTCGTTTGTTGATCCAGACTTGGTGATCGACTGGGATTTTGTGGTTGATCCGGAGACTGTCTGGGAACCAGAGTCGGTGACTGATCCGGAGTTGTTTTGGTTGTAAGAGTCGTTGGTTGATCCAGACTTGGTGATCGACTGGGATTTTGTGGTTGATCCGGAGACTGTCTGGGAACCAGATTCGGTGACTGATCCGGAGTTGTTTTGGTTGTTCAAGTCGTTTGTTGATCCAGACTTGGTGGTCGACTGGGATTTTGTGGTTGATCCGGAGACTGTCTGGGAACCAGAGTCAGTGACTGATCCGGAGTTGTTTTGGTCATTGAAGTTGTTAGTCAATCCACTCTTTGTGGTTGATCCTGAGACTGTCTGGGAACCAGAGTCAATGACTGATCCGGAGTTGTTTTGGTTGTTCAAGTCGTTTGTTGATCCAGACTTGGTGATCGACTGGGATTTTGTGGTTGATCCTGAGACCGTCTGGGAACCAGATTCGGTGACTGATCCGGAGTTGTTTTGGTTGTAAGAGTCGTTGGTTGATCCAGACTTTGTGGTCGACTGGGACTTTGTGGTTGATCCTGAGACTGTCTGGGAACCAGAGTCAATGACTGATCCAGAGTTGTTTTGGTTGTAAGAGTCGTTTGTTGATCCAGACTTTGTGGTCGACTGGGATTTTGTGGTTGATCCTGAGACTGTCTGGGAACCAGAGTCAATGACTGATCCGGAGTTGTTTTGGTTGTTCAAGTCGTTTGTTGATCCAGACTTGGTGGTCGACTGGGATTTTGTGGTTGATCCTGAGACTGTCTGGGAACCAGAGTCAATGACTGATCCGGAGTTGTTTTGGTTGTAAGAGTCGTTGGTTGATCCAGACTTGGTGGTCGACTGGGATTTTGTGGTTAATCCTGAGACTGTCTGGGAACCAGAGTCAATGACTGATCCGGAGTTGTTTTGGTTGTAAGAGTCGTTTGTTGATCCAGACTTTGTGGTCGACTGGGATTTTGTGGTTGAACCTGAGACTGTCTGGGAACCAGAGTCAATGACTGATCCAGAGTTGTTTTGGTTGTAAGAGTCGTTGGTTGATCCAGACTTTGTGGTCGACTGGGATTTTGTGGTTGATCCTGAGACTGTCTGGGAACCAGATTCGGTGACTGATCCGGAGTTGTTTTGGTTATTGAAGTTGTTAGCTGATCCAGACTTGGTGATCGACTGGGACTTTGTGGTTGATCCGGAGACTGTCTGGGAACCAGAGTCAATGACTGATCCGGAGTTGTTTTGGTTGTTCAAGTCGTTTGTTGATCCAGACTTGGTGATCGACTGGGATTTTGTGGTTGATCCTGAGACTGTCTGGGAACCAGAGTCAATGACTGATCCGGAGTTGTTTTGGTTGTTCAAGTCGTTTGTTGATCCAGACTTGGTGATCGACTGGGATTTTGTGGTTGATCCTGAGACTGTCTGGGAACCAGAGTCAGTGACTGATCCGGAGTTGTTTTGGTTGTAAGAGTCGTTGGTTGATCCAGACTTGGTGGTCGACTGGGATTTTGTGGTTGATCCTGAGACTGTCTGGGAACTAGATTCAGTGACTGATCCGGAGTTGTTTTGGTTGTAGGATTCGTTTGTTGATCCAGACTTGGTGGTCGACTGGGATTTTGTGGTTGATCCTGAGACTGTCTGGGAACCAGAGTCAATGACTGATCCGGAGTTGTTTTGGTTGTAAGAGTCGTTTGTTGATCCAGTCTTCTTGATATTGTCAGTATCTTGAACTGTTTTTGGTTTCCTCTTGTTTATTAAATCGTTGATCAGCTTATTCTTCTGTGCATTCTTACTAGCGTTGTCAATACCATTCACATCATTAGAAGAACCAGATACTTTAGCTTTCTGGCCGGCATTATCTGCATTGTTGTCAGAACTATTGCCAGAATCGTTGTCAGACTGGTTTTCGTCAGAATTGTCATCGTCATCATCATCATCATCATCGTCGTCATTCGCTTTGTTGAAATCTTGGTCTGTGCACTTTTTGATGCCCGCTAACAACTGTTGCTGGATATTGTATGACGAGATCTGGCTTAGTTGCTCTTGGAACAGCGATAAGTCTGGAAATATATTTAAATTCTTAGTTTCTTATATAGAAAATATAACTTACATGGCCAATGGGGAATATGCATGTAATTTTTTTATTCACTAAATTATTAATACACTTTTAGCTGTAATAAATAAATATGAGAGAATTTTTAAAATACAATTTATCGACAAGAAGTTATAAAGCTTCAAAACTGCTAATAAGAAAGAGAAGTCCGAGTGTAAAATTTACGTCACAACTACACACGCCCGTAAGGCTGTCATTGAATATAGCGTTTTGGTGAGAGGGACAGGTATACTTGTTTGAAATTGTTTTATCTCGTTTGTTTTTCTACTGATTTCGATATTTTTTTCACAGTTAGTATTCTATTTTTGTATATTTATTGCTAAACTAGTTAGATTGCAAATATTTTTTTCATGCATATTCCCTATTGTGTTGCTGGGGAGTTTGTTCCACCATTTTTTCTTCCCAGCGATAACACATAGGAAGCGGCGAAGAGCGTATTTTTTGTAAAATTCAATTTCAAGAAGTGCTGATTTTCAGCCCACTTTTTAATAAATGTCTTTTTATCTGTGTCCAAATTGTATGACATTAAAAAATGACGACCAGATGGCGTGGTGGTTAGTGAACCTGCCTGCCACGCTATAGGTCGCGGGTTCGATTCCCGCATAAGTCAAACATTTGTGTGCATGAACATGGGTGTTTGACTTAGTCTGGGTGTTTCTATGTATAATATGTATGTATTTACAAAAGAAAAGTATATAAGTATGTTTATCAGTTGTCTAGTACCCATAGTACAAGCTCTGCTTAGTTTGGGACTAGATGACGTTGTGTGAATGTGTGAGAAGATGAGAATGTGAGGGATATAATATATTATTATATTATATTACACAAAAATTAAAATCTAATACTTGTTAACGTACCTAAGCCTAGGTTGAGAGCATGTATGTTGCTACCGAGGCGAAGGAAATCTGTAATTATATAAAAATACAATTATTTAGTTTCCTAGGACAAAAATAAAAATCCTTTACGATATTAATTTGGTAAAGCATCTTAAAATAATGTCACTTTCATTCGTCATTTTGAAGGAAAAACTGTCTGTTATATTTTATTGATATTTAAGTTAAGTATACGGATTGATGAGAAAATATTGTGACGTCATAGTTTTTATTTTTATAGATTTTCATGCATAGAGAGTAACCGTTTTTGACAGTTCTATAAAAGTATCGAATTTGACTTATCAACTCTATAAGCTGTCACGGCGGTGAAGTAGTTATTTTAAAAGCTTTTATTTAACTTGCGTGTATGTATGTTACGGTGGATTCTTTGAACTCAATTTTGAAGTAGATATCTTTAACCGATTGAGCTGAAATTTTGTATACACATTCAGTTTGGATGACAATGCATGATATCTTATACGACGTCATTCTAAATCCAAAATGGCGGAGTAGTTATTTTTAATAAATTTTAACAATATGGGTATCAAATGAAAGGGCTTATTGAGAGTGACTTAAAAAAAAATTTGACGTCATTCTAAATCCAATATGGCGGACTATAAAAGCTTTTTAAAAAAAGATTTTTCTTTTAATTTATTTCATGACAAAACTAGAATTTTATATTTTAAATATAAGGAAAAAGAAATCTTACCAGTCAAAACGTAGCCTCCAACTAAAAAAAAATAATAATAAGTGTTTAGAATAAATTCAGCAACGTGATTTAGATTATTCAGTTCGGTGTAACAGAAAAAATACAAAATTCGATAAAAAATAATTGAAAGAATAATGCGTGTTACGTATAATGTGTGTTATACAGAATACGTTTCCGCAGAATTTCCGCAGAACTTACGCCCGACTGAAATTCGGCTGTACGCTATAACGCAACGTAATTTCGGCATAATGTGTCGCCAGTAATTCAAATAGCATTGCAGGCGTAATCATGCCGAACTTTCGTCGCGTATCCTCGGCATAGTGTGTTTAGACACTTAGAAACAAAGTAAAGGATATATGACCCATACCGACAAATGCGTACCAGCTGATATTTATTCAAATTTTTATTTATATACACATTATTAATAATATTTATATTACAATAATACTTAAACTACTATCTAAAATTAAGTTAAAACAAAAAATATATATATGTATCTAAATTAACAAACTAATATATACATCAGGCATGGAAGTATTCCTCCGCGTCACTGTCATTCGGAAACGTGCCCAGAAGACTGGCTGCATTGCCACGTTGAATGGCAATGCTTAATCTTTGTCCGAAGAACAAGCCAGCCCTCTGGTCACGCGAAGCGTCAATCAGACGCTTACCAGCTGATTGGATAGGTCCATTCAAACTTGTATGACACTTTCTTCAAAAGGTCATTGCAGACACAAGCCTACATTGCTCATCCGTATTTTAGTATGTAATTTATTTTTATGTCTGGACTTTAAAAGAGACTGTGACCCTTGAGTTTGTTTCGGCGTTTCTTCTCAAGGTAGTCAGTTAGGAAATGCCGACCTCATCTCGTTATTTTATAAAAAATGTGTTGACGTGTAAAAGTGTTGATTTCAACCTATTTGCAAAATAAATATCATTTATCATTTATGTATGTATTTAGGTTAACTTACGCCGTGGGTAGTAGGAGTTTGCGAGCCATCCCAGTATCTCAGTCGCTGTAACAAAAAATAATCAATTTACAACGAATTTAAAACGAATAATATTTAATTAATTACTGCTTACAACAGCCGCGTGGGACGGTCTATTATATGGTTAAGCAGGTCATCTTGTCATGACGAGTTCCTCCGTGTTTCGGAAGGCACGCTAAATTGGTGGGTCCCGGCTGTCATTTGTACATCTTTGGCAGTCGTTACGGGTAGTCAGAAGCCAGAAACTGACAACCAGTCTTACCAAAAGATATTTTGTGTGTTTACTGGAGATTTTGTTCCACCATTTCTTCTTCCCAGCGATAACACATAGGAAGTGGTCGAGGAAACCTGGACTATAATGTCTGAAATCACCAACCCGCATTGAGCAAGCGTGGTGATTGACGCTCAATCCTTCTCCGTGTGAGAGGAGGCCTGTGCCCAGCTGTGGGACGATAAAAATGCTGTGATGGTGATGAAGTGAATAACTTACATTTTCCAAAAACGGTGTTCACATCCCTTGAAGACCATGAGTGGACGTCACCTGGGAATAAAAAAAAAGATTAAAGACCAGTTTCACAGGTTGCTGATAAGTTCCAGATAGTTTATCTGGCAGATAATTTCATACAGATTCCGGTTCATTTAGGAATTTATCTGGTAGATAGTGGGTATCCGTAACCGCTGAAACCGTTAGTATTTTAAATTATTGCATATCTAGTAACAAAAGTATAAAGGCCCATTTAGACGGGGAGAGTTTCTCGTCTCGAAGATACGATAATTGAAGGAATATAAAACATTCCCTTCGTCTAAACATTCACTCTTCTCGCCCGTTGACATGGGCGACAAGCGGCGTGTCATTTCGCTATCGTATATGTCATATACGAATCTCGCTGGCGACATTTTAGTTGTTGCCTGAATGTAAACATTTTGTTACGATTATGTAACGGCGATTATTGCTTGCGATAGTCGCGGAGACATTCTCGTACCGAAACGTGCGGGAAACTCTCTCCATCTAAATGTGTCTTTAAAATTATCTAAGATGATAATTATTGAATGGTTCTAAAATGTATACAGGGATAATCGTCGGTTTTGTGTCACCATTACTTTCAATAAAGTTGTCTCAAAAGGGCTTCAGCGTGATGGCTTCGGCCCCACGTTCGCCTTCTAAAAATCCGGGACTCTATAGTCCCGTCCGTGGTCTATAAGATTCATAATGGGTGTAATACTTACGGTCGAAAAGCTTAGCCAAATCCAAAATGGCGATCGCTATCTTCTTTTCATAACCTGCAAAAATAAAGTAAGATTTGATTATTGATAGAGTATAAATAAACGATAATTTTCTACATATGTTGTGATAATTGTCCTTATTTTCGTCGGATTGTTGAGCTCCTATGTTACTGTTGAGTTCAACGAAGACCGACAAATGCGTACCAGCTGATTGGACAGGTCCATTCAAACTTGTATGACACTTTCTTCAAAAGGTCATTTCAGACACAAGCCTACATTGCTCATCCATACTTTAGTATGTAATCTATTTTTATGTCTGGACTCTAAAAGAGACTGTGACCCTTGAGTTTATTTTGGCATTTCTTCTCAAGGCAGTCAGTTAGGAAATTCCGACATCATCTCGTTTTTTATAAAAAATGTGTTGACGTGTTTCAACCTATTTGCAAAATAAATACCATTTATCATTTTACAAAAAGTAGCTTTCTTTTTTCTTTCATAAGAAACTTCTGGTAATAACAAACACAAGAAAAAAAAGTTTGGTATATTTTTTTTCTTGTGTTTTGCTGTGCACAGGCCCAGCAGTGGGACGATAAAAAAAGGCTGATGATGATGATGAACAAGTTAAAAGATATAATGTCTCTCACCTGTCAATACTTCGACGCCACCTTTAGCTGCCAAGAATTTATTGACTTTAGCTGATGCATTCTTCAAGCCATACCGTTTGATCACCACGTCAACGTTAGAATAATCACCATCATACGCGTCCCATCCCCATTTAGATCCATAACGGCTGTTCGAGCAGATATTTACTGAAAAAAAAAATTGTATACGTACAGAATCTGTCAATATTTCTTTAATAGATTTTCAACCTTATTACAATAGCGGAAGGTTTGGTTATCGAAGAAACAAACTACGAGCTTTCATTGGAGATCTTTACTAGTATTAAGGGCGCGTATTCCAAAAGCTGGCAACGTCGCAAATAGCTGACAAATATTTAAATGTTTTAATTAATTTCTCAATTTCATTTTATGAAAAGATAAAATAATGCTCTGTAGGCACTAAGAAAGTTAATAGAGAATGCAATTATTAATATCGTAACACCGATTATTTAGTTTTATACGTAAAAAACGTATTTTGAAACTTTCCAAGTGCCTTTTTTTACACCTAAAACGTTTAAAAAATCTAATTTAGTGTTTTATTTGCAATACCAATTCAATGTTTTTGTGTACTACAGAGCCATATGTCTTACTTTCATATAGTAAATTGGCCAAATTAATGAAAACGTGGAAATATTTGACAGCTATTTGCGACGTTGCCAAATTTCGGTATATGCGTTTTTAAGCAGCTGAAGAGTTTATTTATTTGTATGTGCTCATCTCAGTAACTATTGGTCCTATTAGCAAAATATTTATTTTGACAGTCCACATGTTAAAATATGAATTGTATATAAATTTTTTGTTTATTTTGGTACTTAAAAAAGCTAACAGTTACTAATTAACAAAATTTCTTTGAAAAAATCACACTTAATAAAGTATTAAATTCATTAACGAAACATTGAATTCATTAATTAACAAAGCATTAAATCCATTAAAATCCGTTAAATTTATTAATGTACCATTAAATTCATTTGTAACCTTATTAATGGTTTATTAAACTTATTAACAATATATTAAAATTTAACGTTAAACTTACCATTGGATTTGCCGCCACCGAAGAGTGCAAGGAGAATGTTTGAGTTATGTCCAATGACGCAGTAACTGATTCTTGCAGTTGCTATCACCACTGAGAAAAAAAAACATATGATTATTAAAAAAAATATCATAAATATTCTAAGTGGCTAAGTAACAGTCCCACCGGTCGATGGATAAGGTTAAGCAACGCTTGGCGCGTCAGTCGCTAATGGGTGACAATCTTGATATGACGAATTCCTCCGTGTTTCGGAAGGCACGTTAAATTGGTGGGTCCCGGCTGTCATTTGTAGGTACATCTTCGGCAGTCATTACGGGTAGTCAGAAGCTAGAAGTCTGATAACCAGTCTTACCAAGGGGTATCTGGTTGCCCAGGTAAGTTGGTTGAAGAGGTGAGATAGGCAGTCGCTCCTTGTAAAACACTGGCATTCAGTTGTGAGTTTTAAGAGACTTTGATAAAGCAGCCCGAAGTTTGGAAGTTGGTGATTGATTCACCCGTGCATCGGAGAGCACGTAAATGTCGGTCCTGCGCCTGATCTCTCTCCGGTCGTGTCGGATTGCTGTCCCATCGGACTATGAGAGTGAGGGAATAGAGAGAGCGCGCAAATGCTTGTGCACTATAATATGTCCTGCGCAGCTGGCTGATGTCCTTAGAGAGAACGGTCGCCGTGACCGGCAATCAGTCTGGATGCCATTAATGTTATTAATTTTGATCAAAATAAATAAAAAATACTCACATGTTGAGAACAGACTGCCAACTGAAATAAAATACGTATAAAAATCAATAACAACATCTTACAAAAGTCTATTCGATGACAGATATTAAATTCTCCATGTAAAATTGTTGGAAGGCACGTTAAATTGGTGGGTCCCGGCTGTCATTTGTACATCTTCGGTAGTCGTTACGGGTAGTCAGAAACCAGAAAGTCTGACAGCCTTTTGGGCACGATCCCCGCTGACAGCGATGCGGATGAATTTTCTAATGCATTATTTTAATCTAAAAATTATATTTTTTTTAAGAATATCTTACGTCCAGGTATCCATAAGTTGACGAGACCACCGACTCCAGCGGCTGCCGTCAGAACGATGTCCAAAGCGTCATTTACAGATGAAACTTCAGCTGGGGATGGCAAAAAAAACATTAAATTAGCATTTTTATTTTAACAGTAACATAAGCTCTAAAAATATGAATACATGTCTAACAAAACTAGTGCACCATATTTTTTCAAGTCATCTTGTACATGCTAAGGATCATGTTTACCAAGAAAAAAGTTGATTGACCTAGGGGTCAACGATCATAGAGACCAGCGTTATGCGTAAGAACACAATTACAATTTGGCGAATGTGATGATAAATTTAATAAAATATGTTATTGTTTTCATGACTTTTTATGGTAAATATGATCCTTAGCATGTACTAGATGACCTGTAAAAATATGGTGCACTAGTATTGTTACACCTTATATAATGAAACATACACACGCTCATCTCACAATATTCCAGACATACCAATGTAATCTAGGTATTGCAATTAGAAAATCCTCCCTTTTTAGAAGTCGGTTAAAAAGTGATACTTACTTCTGCCTCCGATCCATTTGAAAGCCTTGTAGGGCAAGGATGTACGATCTAGAAAAAAAAATAACGTGGTCATTATTAGGTACATCTAGTTGCGAGTTACCGCGGCCCTGGCACACAGGGACCTCCAGAAGGAACATAGTGGGTTTTAGTTAGTAAGAGTCTGACACTCCTTCCAGCTGCACCCACAGCGGGGAGGTAATTTGATGATTTCCCATGGTAAATAAAGGGCTCGAGCTATGGGGTTTTATTAGTCTCTGTCCGTATGCAGAGCCTAAACTACAAAATAAACACAGAAAATGTTCAGTGTTTCGGAAGGCACTCTAAATTGATGGGTCCCAGCTGTCATTTGTCCACCTTTGGCAGTCGTTACGGGTAGTCAGAAGCCAGAAAGTCTCTACAACAAATCTTGCCAAGGGCTTTCGAGGGTTGAGGAGGTCAGATAAGCAGTCGCTCCATATAGAACGGGTACTTAGCTGCAACCTGTTAGATTGGAAGCCGACCCCGATATAATTGCGATTATTTTTAGGCGCGAATTTACTTAATACATAATATTAATAAAGTAATAATTAAAAACAAATGCTTACCAGCTATTCCCTTGGCTAAAAATCCTGAAAGAAAAATTTAAAAGTTAGTATAATGGTGGACAATTTAATGAAATTGAACTAAATTCGAGTATTTGATGTTCTCGGGGGTAATTTCTGGAATAATCTGGTAATTTCTACTGTAAGGATTATTATTAAAAACAATGTTTATAGAAAGCTCCATTATTTGGGAGTACTATCTATTCCCTATATTCATATATGTGTATACTAATATTATAGAGAGGAAAGATTTCATTGTTGATGCTCACGTAACAGCATATGAAGCTACTACAATCTGTCAAATTTTCTCAATCGATTTTCAACTTTATCGCTGAAACATATGGTTCAAAGTTGATTAGGAAAATTTTACATTTCCGGATAGTTTCATGTGCCAGCGTCTGTTACTAATATTCTAATTGATTTTTTGTTTGTATTGAATAGGCTCCAAAACTACTTGACCGATTTGAAAAATTCTCTCACTGTTAGGTAGCTACACTATCCCCGGTGAACATAGGCTATGTTTTATCTGGGTACAGGGAGAGGTTCCCCGGGGACGCGGGAGAAAACACAAAATTAGTTTTACTTACTAATACTGCTGAAAGCCACGGCATTTGGCTGTAAATAAGAAAAAAAAACATTTATTAAAATGGCGTCCAGACTTATTGTCAGCCATGGCGGCTGTTCTTTCTTAAGATCAGTCAGCTGCGCAGGACATATTACAGTGCACGCACATTTGCGCGGACACAGACGCACTCTCTATTCCCTCACTCTCATAGTCCGATGGGACGGCAATCTGACACGACCGAGAGAGATAAGGTGCAGGACCGACATTTACGTGCTCTCCGATGCACGGGTGAATCAATCACCTTCCAGATCCGTGCTGCTTTTGCACTACTAAGCAAAGTCGGCCCGACCCGGGATTCGAACCCGAGACCCCGTACTCAAGGAGTTACTGTGCGGAGAAGACCCATACACAGCTGTCAGCAATACTTGATCAGCAGTTGCTCGTGCAAAGTTGGCTACTGCAGCCCTGGCACACAAGGACCTCCAGAAGGGACATGGTGGGTTTTAGTCAGTAAGAGTCTGACACTCCCTCCAGCAGGCTTAGCATGGCAACCGTAGAAACAAGTTTTGTTTACCGGAGAATGGACATAATGACAGATAAGTGACAGATTGACGTAAGATTTCTTTTGACACGTAGAAAATATTTTTTTATTTTCTTCGACCGACATAAGTCTACAAGTGATTATATGCGAGTTGACAGATCGCGCCATGCTCGGGCAGAAGACATGTTGAGATTGACAGAAATGGCTTTGTCTTTTCTTGACAGAATAGATGTAGAATCGCCATGCTAAACCGATAGGTCAGCTGGACCTACGACGCTCCCTCAGCGGGAGAGGTCATTTGATGATTTCCCACAAAAAAGTAACATAGGAAGAGCCTAGGCAGATGATACATACCCCTGAATTAGCAGCTGAGGTCCCAGCCGTGACTCCTGAGCCTCCAGATGAGGCCACCCAGGAATAGGGAACCTTTTTCTTTATCTGTTTGTGGTGGGGAGACCCAGCCACTACCACCACCTGAAAAAATAAAACAATAATATTGGAACACCTTTTCCACACACGGTCGGTTAGCCCCAAGGTAAGCTATTGATTAGCTCGTGTTATGGGTGCCAACACAACTGATAAACTAAATATGATGATGATGATGGCATCCAGGCTACGGCGGCCGTTCTCTTTTATGGAGATAAGCCAGCTGCGCAGGACATATTATAGTGCACGCACATTCGCGCGGACACAGGTGCACTCCCTATTCCCTCACTTTCATAGTCCGATGGGACGGCAATCCGATACGACCGGAGAGAGATCACAAGCAGGACCGACAGTTGCGTGCATATACTACATATACACATTTATAAATACATAATTATAACACCCAGACCACAGTCAACAAGCATGCTCATCACACAAACGTCGACCGTGCCGGGAATTGAACCCGGGACCCTCAGCTCGGCTCTCCGGCGTGGTTATCATTGCGCCAAAGGGGTCGTCGGGGAATTTGACAGATTCGGGACGGTCATTCTATGTATTTTAAACAACAGATATTCAGTAATTTGTTTGTATGTTTACTAGCAGCCTACACTGCTTTCTGAATAGTTTAAATTATACACCTAATCCACATTAATGAGACACGTTATCTTTTGGTAAAAACCGCATGAAAATCGACTCAGTACTTTTTGAGTTAGTCGCGAGCAAAAATCTCATTGATATGATCACTGTGGACATGTCTTTACTGAAAGTTTTTATCTCTATCTTATTTATAAATCTATCCCTTTCATTTCGTGCATGACGTCATTGGCGTGTCTTTTGTTTTGAATTTTTGAAATATATTCCTTCAAATATGGCTGTTCAATAGAAATTAGATCGTGAAGTCATTTGAACTTCTTTTATTGAATTTTCAAAATTCGAACAGTAGATTGAATTTTCTTAACGTTCTAATACGTAAGCATGACGTCACTGACGAATCCTTTCAATTTGAAAATATCGAATACCGTAGAAATAATGATTATTTATCTCTTTTTTATTTATAAATCTATCCCTTTCATATTAAGTGTAAGGTCAATGACATTTTCTTTGATCGGATTTAAGAGTTCTGCCATTTTTATATTGTAAAAGATTTTTTGAATAATTTTAACAAAATATTAGTTAATTATTGGTTCTTCAAACCTAACAGACAGACATGTGTTGCTGGGGAGTTTGTTGCGCCACTTCTTCCCAGCGAGAACACATAGGAAGTGGTGAAGGGCGTTTTGGGGACTGTCTTTTGTTTTGACGATTGAAAAGTGCTGATATATCAGCCTAATTATAAAAGCAAGTAATGTATTTACAAAAAAAAAGTATATAAGTATGTTTATGAGTTGTCTAGTACCCATAGTACGAGCTCTGCTTAGTTTGGGAATAGATGACGTTGTGTGAATGTGTGAGGAATATTGTTATATAGGGTCTAACAACACTAGTGCACCATATTTTTACAGGTCATCTAGTACATGCTAAGGATAATGTGTACCACAAAAAAAAAGTTAAATGACCTATGAGTCAACGATCGAGTGCCTCCATAGAGACCGGCGTTATGCGTACAATTTGGCGACTGTGATGTTAAATTTAATAAAATAATGTTATTGTTTTCATAACTTTTTTGTGGTAAACATGATCCTTAGCATGTACTAGGTGACTTGTAAAAATATGGTGCACTAGTTTTGTTAGATCTTATATAACTTAATAGTTAAATTAAAACTTACCACGGCTAGGAGAGCGACTAACTTGACAGAAACCATAGTTAAATTTAATAGTTAAACTTAAGGGATATTTGACCCGTTAACGGTCAAACTCCTACTATGATTTTGACGGCGAAAAATTAACCATTTATACCTTGAATTGTATTTGTTTAAATTATAAACAAAATCTTTTAAACATTTGCACAGATGGTTAAAAATGTATCATTTGTTGATATACAAAGTAATTTTATTAAAGTGTATGTTCATTTTGACTAAATTTAAAACTGTCTTGTTGGTATAGTGACTGTTAAGCGCGACTACCGTGCACGAGGGCTCGGGTTCGATTAGATATTGAATCAGGCGTTACTTTGCGGAAATCCATTACAATAAATGTTAGAAAAGAATAAATGTCTCGCGGAATTAAAGCCAGATATTCTTTTCTAACATTTATCGGGTTCGATTCCCAGTTCGGTGGTTTTCGGTACCTTTAGTACAAAATTTGTGAGTTGTAGGTTACTTTAGTAAAAGCAGCCCGTAGTCTGGAAGTTGGTGATTGATACACCCTTGCATCGGAGAGCACGTAAATGTCGGTCCTGCCTGACCTCTCTCCGGTCGTGTCGGATTGCCGTCCCATCAGACTATGAGAGTGAGGGAATAGAGAGTGCACCATTTTTTTGTCGCTGGAAAAAAATGCTGTTACGCATCCCCTTCCCGTCGGGGGACGGAAGAGGGGTATGTGGGACTCCCCGGTAAAATCGTTCCCAGTATACCTGCTAAAAATACCCAGCGGCACTCCGACCTCGCCTGAATGGAGGGGGCCTGGGAGTCTATAGCGTCCAGTCCCCCGCCGGTGACTCATATAGAGTGCACCTCTGTCTGCGCGAATGCTTGTGCACTATAATATGTCCTGCGCAGCTGGCTGATCTCCTTAGAGAGAACGGCCGCCGTAGCCGACAATTGGTTTGGACGGCATTAAATTTAAAACCGTGCGAAGCCGGGGCGAATAACTAGTTAGTATTTTAAAGTTATTCATACTAATATTTGAAGATAATAAATCGTTATTTTCAGTTGTGTCAACATTTTACGTTATTCTTAACGAATTTTCTGATTTTGGTAATTATTAGTTCATTCCTATATCAGCAGGCTTAGCATGACGATTCTATATCTATTCTATCAAGAAAAGACAAAGCTCTTTCTATCAATGTCAACATGTCTTCTGCCCGAGCATGGCGCGACCTGTCAACTCGCATATAATCATTTGTAGACTTATGTCGATCGAAGAAAAGAAAATTTCTTAAAAAAATGTCAAAAGAAATCTTACGTCAGTCTGTCACTTTTCTGTCATTATGTCCATTCTCCGGTAAACAAAACTTGTTTCTATGGTTGTCATGCTAAACCTGCAGACTTCCTCCGTGTTTCGAAGGCACGTTGAATTGGTGGGTCCCGGCTGTCATTTGTACATCCATTGCAGTCGTTACTGGTAGTCAGAAGGCAGAAAGTCCGCCAACCAGTCTTACCAAGGGGTATCGGGTTGCGGAGGTTAGATAGGCAGTCGTTCCATATAAAACCCTGGTACTCAGATGCATTTGGTTAGTCTGGAAGGCGACACAAACATAGCTTGGGAAAAGGCTAGGCAGATGATAAATTTTGTAATAACAGCCAGTAACGATTTTATTTTATTCAACTTTATTATATTTGTTCAACTGTTGTAATTATTGGCCGAATCAATTGATTTGGTAATTTCAAATTGACGTCACGTTTTATTTGTTCACTACATGCTACATAACTTCCCGCATCCGGTTAAAAAAGCCTAAGTTATTTCTTTTTACATCACTACATTATTTTTACATTTATTGGCAAGTAGCTACTTGTCAATAAAAGTTCAGTCAAAATCGGTCCAACCATTACAGAGTTTAGTCGGAAAAAAGTCAAACTGAGAGACAGACAATAATTGTGAAAAATGTATTTTTCTCTGTATTTTTTTTAATGTAGATTTTTAATGACCTCCTATGCACGGGTGTATCAATCACCAACTTCCAAACTCGGGGCTGATTTATGAAAGTTTCTTAAAACCCACAAAGTGATTTCGGCCCGACCCGGGACTCGAACCCAAACCCCCAAAAAAGAAACATACAAAGCTAATAAAAACTTGTTAAACATACTGATTAACAAATAAACATACGTTATTTACGTCATTTTTAAATAAAGAATGCAACAACGTCATACTCATGTGTAATTAAATATATTAAAATTAATTATTTTATCGCCATAAAGAACCGTAAAATTGGAACATAACTTCAAACCATGCTTGTACTGGGGTTCCTTTTAAATAAAGATAAAAGATAAAAAGTCGTGGTGGCCTAGTGGTTGAAGAGCCAACCTCTCAAGTGTGAGGGCGTGGGTCCTATTCCAGGTCAGGCAAGTACCAATGCAACTTTTGTAAGTTTATATGTACTTTCTAAGTATATCTTGGACACCAATGACTGTGTTTCGGATGGCACGTTAAACTGTAGGTCCCGGCTGTCATTGAACATCCTTGGCAGTCGTTACGGGTAGTCAGAAGTCAGGGTTGAGGAGGTCAGATAGGCAGTTGCTCCTTGTAAAACGCTGGTACTCAGCTGAATCCGGTTAGACTGGAAGCCGACCCCAACATAGTTGGGAAAAGGCTCTGGAGATGATGAATGATAAAAGATAAAAAGTCATTCATTCAAAGTAGGCTGAAAATCAGCACTTTTTGAAGATCAATTTTACAAATGCTCCCAAAACGGCCGCCCTTCACCACTTCCTATGTGCTATCGCTGGGAAGAAGAAATGGTGGAACAAACTCCCCAGCAACAATGATGGAACATACTCCCCAGCAACAATGGTGGAACAAACTTTCAAAAAGACGAAGTTCTCAATTCGGTCGGTACATTTTTTACTAGCTTAAAGTAACCTATAAGTATAGCGTTCTTTAATCAATGGGCTCTCTAACACTGAAATACTTTTACAACTCGATCTATTAGTTCTTGAGATTAGCTTGTTCAAGCAAATAAACTGAAGGAAATTGAGTTACACAAGGCATGAAGTTAAAAACACAAACAATTTTTTTTTTTGTATACGAAAAACACAAAAGATAACCAAATCCTATACTATTATAAAGGCGAAAGTTTGTAAGTATGGATGGATGGATGTATGGATGTGTGGATGTATGGATGTTTGTTACTCTTTCACGTAAAAACTACTGAATGGATTTGAATGAAACTTTACCACAATATAGCTTATACATCAGAATAACACATAGGCTACTTTTTATCCGGGTATGGAAAGTACTTCCCTCAGAAAGCGGGTGAAACCGCTGGCGGAAGCTAGTATATTATATTTTTCAAACCAACAGACAGACATGTGTTACTGGGGAGTTTGTTGCGCCACTTCTTCTTCCCAACAAAAACACATAGGAAGTGGTGAAGGGTGGTCGTTTTGGGGGCTGTCTTTTGTAATATTTGACGTTCAAAAAGCGCTGTTTTACAGCCTAGTTTGAATAAATGAGTTTGAGTTTGAGTTTGAATTACCTAGAATATCTTCCGTCAGCGAGCGGTTTCACCCCTATCCCGTACCTAACATTGAAATAATTATTCAAACCGGACCATTTGTTTCTTAACATTTTTGTCTTAGCCCCCAAATAAAAGATTTTAGAGTGTGAAAGAATAAAACTTGCTGCGCCGACAACAAATAAAAATTGGGATAAGGGCAGGAGGATGATGGTGAGGGCGATTCCCTGCTTTTCGTGTCCCTAAGCTACTATTTAGTATTTTCTGCTTTAATTTTAACAATATCTGAATCATTTTATCTTAAGAACAATTCGGACTTGGCATACACCAATCACGTGTAGAGCTGACGTCATTTTCTTTAATTTAAAAACACATTTTTGTTAATTAAATATTACTAGCTTCCGCCAGCGGTTTCACCCGCTTTCTGAGGGAAGTACTTTCCATACCCGGATAAAAAGTAGCCTATATGTTATTCTGATGTATAAGCTATATTGTGGTAAAGTTTCATTCAAATCCATTCAGTAGTTTTTACGTGAAAGAGTAACAAACATCCATACATCCATACATCCATCCATCCATACATACAAACTTTCGCCTTTATAATAGTAGTAGGATATAGTTAGCTTTATTATCAAAACAGAGCAAATGCTTACATTCTTACAAACGTTAAAATAATTGTTATTGAAATTCCTTAGCCACAGAAAAAGAATTGAGGAGCTCGTGGCTCGTGGCTAAAATGGCTTAAGTAACAGCGGCACTCATCCATCGATCATAATCTTTAGACCGCCAAGTCAAAAAGAAAGACGTGCCCTCAGCGCCAAGCTAAGAATTCATCCATAAATACCTACAATATAGTAGTGAGTTCGGAATTATATCGATTGAAACTGACTGTTGATTTAACCTCAAACGGCGCAAATATAGTAGCCTTATAGGCAACTATACTTTTGAGCCGTTTGGGGTTGAAACCCTCGGGCCGTGGGGTCCGAGTGCACACCTCCTTTTCAAGGACATATCGAAGAAACACTTCCCGTGACCCAAGGGCTGGCTTTTATTTCGGTCAACGGATAAGCATTGCCATCCAACGTGGCAATGCCGCCAGCCTATTGGGTACGCTCCCAGTGAGCAGCGATGAGGAGGAATTTTTTGACGCCATTTTTTAATTATATATATGTATATATTTTTTATGTAAATATTTAAATTTTGTTGTGTAAATAAAGTGTAAATAAATTAAAAAAACTGTTGATTTTGAACTTTAAAAGTCTGTCATGTAGTCGTGACTGTGGCGTGCTGGGCACTTTTAGGCTTGTCTATATACGTATCTATACGTGACTCTGGTGGTCAAAAGGTTAAGCAACGCTTGGCGCGGTCATCTTATCATGACGAATTCCTCCGTGTTTCGGAAGGCACGTTAAATTAGTGGGTCTCGGCTGTCATTTGTACTTCTTTGGTAGTTGTTACGGGTAGGTAAAAGCCAGTAAGTCCGACAACCGATCTTACCAAGGGGTATTGGGTTGCCCAGGTAACTGGGTTGAGAAGGTCAGATAGACAGTCGCTTCTCATAAAACACTGGTACTCAGCTGAATCCGGTTAGACTGGAAGCCGACCCCAACATAGTTGGGAAAAGGCTCGGGAGATGACGTCATCTCATACTTTATCAATTTAGCTCAACTTTCAACCACGCTCGCAAGAGTAGCGCTAGTGTAGATTCTAATTATGAACAAAGTTATAGAATGCCAATCAAGAAAAACTCACAGCGGATTCAGATTCAAATTTTAGAATTAAGTCTTACATAATCTTACTTCCGCATTAATGCCTTGCCTGAGCCTATAATTAAATACCTATCAAGACTATAAACATTATTACATTATACAATACATACAAAGGCCACACATGTTCAAACATTCATTATACGAATAATTATTTGAAGGAATTTCAACTCTATACAACCTAGACTTAAAGTCTAATTTTGTATGTCAGTAGTAGTAGTTGAAACTACGCATGATTTTATAGAGTAATTTATTAATCGCTAACAAAACACTTTGGTCGTGGGGTCTGAAATGAATGTCTTAGGTCTATATAACGAGCTATCTTAGCGGCTGGTTGACGCTTCCCGTTACCAAAAGGCTGGCTATTACTTTGGTCAGAGAATAAGCATTGCCATACAACGTGGCAAAGCTGCCAGCCTTAGGCACGCTCCCAGTAGACAGCGATAGAGATTAAAACATGAATTTTTGGACGCCTTTTAGATTTTGTTTCATATTATAAGAAATAATAATAGTAATGGCGTCCAGACCGATAGCCGGGCACGGCGGCCGTTCTCATAATCATAATCATTATTGTAAATCCACAATGTAAAATAAGATGGTAATATAAATAACATAGTAGCAATCATGGACCCTGATGGGCACAGCAAATAGTACATTAGAAGAGAGGAAGGCGTTGTTTCTCTCTAAGGATATCAGCCAGCTGCGCAGGATATAATATAGTGCACAAGCATTTGCGCGGACACAGGTGCATAGTCCGATGGGACGGCAATCCGACACGACCGGAGAGAGATCACAAGCAGGACCGACTGCAACGTGCTCTCCGATGCACGAGTGTATCAATCACCAACTTCCAGACTCTGGGCTGCTTTATGAAAGTTTCTCAAAACCCACAAAGAGATTTCGGCCCGACCAGAGACCCCGTACACAGCAGTCGCGCTAGGCTACTACTAGAATAACGAGGTAGTGTTTGTTTTTATATCGCTAATAACATTTCATACGTTTTGTTAATCATTATCACTCTTTTATTGTCCTACTGCTGGGCACAGACCTCTCCTCCATACAGAGAACAAATGAGCGTTAATTACCATGCTTACCAAATACGAATTGGCAATCTCATACTTTTAACCGACTACAAAAGAAGAGGACATGCTTAATTCGCATGTAGCTATAGTTTTGACAGTAATTACTGACTTTTTAGTAATATTTTATGATAAATACAATTCTGCACATTTGAGTCTCTCAGTTGAGTTTAAGAACTCTCTGAATCAGTTCAGGAATCAGGTCGCCAAAGTTGAAGTCGCCAAACCAGGTCGCTAGAGTTGGCAGTCACCAAACCAGGTCGCCAGAGTTGGAATCACAGGAACCAGGTGCCAGAGTTGAAGTCACCGGAACCAGGTCGCCAGAGATGAAGTCGCTGGAACCAGGTCGCTGGAGAAGACTCGCCGAAAGCAAGCAGCAGATATCATAATCATGTCACCGTGTTATAATGATATTTGGAAATGTATGTTGTGATTCATTCTTTTACACTGATCACCTGCCTAGCTTTTTCCCAACTATTTTGGGTTCGAAATCATTTCCTATGTACTATCGCTGGGAAGAAATAATATTGGAATAAACCCCCTCGCAATACAATTATGTCGGTATTATGTACAAATATAATTTATTATATATTTATTGAACAGCAAAAACGGCCGTAGCCAATAACATTTGCGAAAACAAAAACAAAAAACGAATATATTAATAGATGTAGATAATGCAACATTCACACGCTCATCTCAGAATACTCCAGACATACCGACAGAATCGTCTTCCAGTCGTCCGCACACAAACCGCAGTCAGGCTTGGCGTCCAAGAGTGCAATGAGCGCGGACAGTGTGCGTAGAGTTGGGGAGTGGGAACGATAATAATACATAAAGTATTTATTTGAATTAAATATTTAACCATGTTGGCTAGCACACCAAACATGCCATACCATACCATATACGCATACTACAAGTATTCAAGAACATACAGAAAAAGAAAAAAGTGTTTAAAAATAATTCTATTGCCTCCATTTGGTGAAAATATGTACAGCTATAGATTGTGCCCTGAAAGGTCGCCAGAATGAACATTAGTAGGTTTTGATCAATAAGAGTGTAGACTCTGACCCTTCAAAGCCGTACCCAGTATCTCGCAGATGTCATTTGGAGGAGAGATTGTAGGGCAACAAAAATGAAAACAAAATGGTTTTAACAAACTCAAAGTTTATGAAGTATTAAATATTGAATATTTGAACTCCAACGCAGGGATTTAAGGCCATTTCGAAAAAAACCTCTCAATTCGTTTCCAGTCTGACTCACTCCTGGAAAGGAGAGAAAAAATGGCATTATTAGATGATTTTTCATCTAGACTACTAAGAGATCTATCTGGCGACTAGGGTCAGTCTGGCGCCAGTATGCGGGGAAGCTTACTTTGATCTTACAGAGTTTTAGAGACTAATATTATAAACGCGTGAGTTTATAAGTATAGATTCTTGTTACTTTTTTACGTAAAAACTACTGAACGGATTTTGATTAAACTTGGCAATAATATAGCTTATACATCAGAGCGTATAGTTTATTTTTTATCCGTACGTAGGACGTAGTTCTTTTAAGAAGCTATTGAAACCGCTGTCGAAGCTGGTTAATAATATGAAAATTATTTTCATTTTTAGATATGACAACGGCGCTTTCTTCAATCTGGCGACCTTCATATGGGCGCTGAGTTTGGCTCAATATTTTGCATGTTTTTTTTAGTCATTGGCACTTTATGCTTTCCTGCTACCTTTAATTAACATTTTTATTTAACAGAACATTATAGTGGGTACGAAAATATATAAGTAAAAATAGTAATAAGTGAGTTTATCTTCAAGGTACTAAAATCCTTATAAGAGTATAACATGGTGTAAAACATATGCTGATATTAAAACTTGAAGATTTTTTATTTTATTTGCTTGAACTTGCTAATCTTGAGAACTAATCTTGGGTTCGATTTGAAAAATATTTCTGTGCTAGATAGCCAATTTATTGATAAAGGCTTATTTTTATCTGAGTGAAAGAATAAGCGTCAATCACCACGCATGAAAAAAATGATCTGTTAATTACAGACTTTTATGGTCTAGGTTTCCTCAAATTTTGTCTTCTTTACATTTAACTCATATATTTATAGGTACGGTCGTAAATACTTCTAAAAAGTAGATATAACTTAGAAAAGTTACATTGGTACTTGCCAGACTTAGAATCGAACCCGCACATTCGTATACCACTTGGCTATCACTACTCTTTATCATAACAAAAATTAAAACTCATATTTTTTGTTTTCAACAATTTATTTACGGTCGCCAGGTTAGTCGTTTCACTCTAGCGACCCCAATTTAAGAGTTTCAAGTTCACTTGATATCAGCTACACTAATCGGCCGTCATCCCTTATAAACTTCACGACGTGATGCAAATGTATGCCTCTGTTGGAATAAAATGCATCTTAAACAAGGAAATTATTGCCAACGTAGCTTGGTTTTCCTAGCCCAAGCATTGAAGACAGCCTCTAGTATAATCGGACGTAGCCGAGTACCAGTGTTTTATATGGAATGACTGTCTATATCTGAACTCCTCAACCCAGTTACTTGGGCAACCCAATACACCGTGGTAAGGCTAGTTAACTTAAGAGTACCCTTCACGATTGCCAAAGATGCTCAAATGATAGCCGAAACCCACCGATTTAACGTGCCTCGCGAAACACGGAGGGACTCGTCATGATAAGATGGTCACCTTCAACGAAACCGACCACTATTAGTGTAGACCTACGCTATGATCGAAAGACCCATGTAGCTGGATTTAGTCACGAGCCATTCAATGACTATTCTGCATACTGATATAATTAATTTTACTATGAGTAAAGGCAAACTCCCATACATAAGTTAATTATGTCATATAATTCGGTATGCTTCAAAAAAAGGTCGCCGATTTGAAAATTAGGTCGCTAAGTTGATATATAGGTCGTTGATGTATAGGAAAACCGGGGTTAAAAATAGTAAGTACATGCCTTTATCATTAAGATTTGTCTGTCTGTCTGTTTGATTGATTATTATTGTCATGAAATTTAGTGAAAATAATATATGTATATTGAATATTACATAAATACTTTTTGCATTGTATCCATGTTGATTATTAATCATAACACAATAGTTGATAACTAGTCAAATTCAATACTTTTATAGAACTGTCAAAAACACGATTACTTTCTATGCAATTTGTATGAAAACAAACTATGACGTCACAGATTTTTCACATCAAGCCGTATACTTATTTCGATTATATTATCATTGAAACAATTTTCGGTTCAAAACGATAAATTAAACTGACATTATTTTAACATACTTTACAAAATGAATATGATAAAGTATTTTATTTTTGACCTAGTCCACATCCCAATTTAAAATAACATTATTAACAAGATCAACCTTCCTAAATAATACACAAAATTTAACATTTCTATTCAATTATATTTCTCAAAAATATTTTAACAAATACATAGTTTTATTATTTAAAATCAAAATTATATTTTGGAATTGATTAAATTATTTTAAATAGGTTCCATCATTCATCAGTCGCGATAAGTTCCTGAAAAAATATATCCTTTTTAACCCACTTCGAAAAAAGGATGTTCTCAGTTTGATCTGCAGGCTCAACATGACAACCGTAGAAACAAGTTTTGTCTTTCGGAGAATGGACATAATGACAGATAAGTGACAAATTGAAGGAAGATTTCTTTTGACACGTAGAAAAGATTTTTTCTTTTCTTCGACCGACATAAGTCTACAACACCGAGCATGCCGATTTTAAAACTAGTGCATTTGACACAGTTTTTTGGCTAACTAAACGTAAATTCATCGTAGTATACGCAGAATGACTACATTACTACCTACTTCTCTGTTGCTATGTCAACGAACATTGATAGAAAGAGCTTTGTCTTTTCTTGATAGAATAGACATAGAATCGCCAAGCTGAGCCTGCAGTAAGCATGTTTCGATTTAAATTCTTAGTTTTAAGTATTTGTGTTTTTTTTTATTTATTTATTTAGAACAACCAACAAAGCATACACCAGAAAAAACATGTTATAGCACTCACATAATAACATTTTGTAGTGTAGCCTTAACTAAAGCCTGCCACGGCATGCATTAAATATAGGAATGACAAAAACGTTTTTAAGTCTTAATAAACAAGATTTTAGGTAAACATGATCCTTAGCATGTACTAGATGACCTGTAAAAATATGGTGAACTAGTTTTGTTAGACCCTATAACACCTAAACCTAACCTACTAACAAATAACCTAATTTGTAAAAAAGGAGAGCCAAGTCCAGCTTTGGCGAGTAATTAAGTTATTTTTGACAAGGGCCGGGCTTAAAACTGACGATGACAACTCATCTCGCGAATTTGGACGGAGAGAAATAAACTGGAGCCCACAAACAGTGATATTGTTTGACATTTCCCTACATAAGCGGTTTTATACGTAATAGCACTCATTGTATAGACGCCAGCACATCAAGCTACCTACGAAACAGTCAAACGTCTGTATGTATGTGTAGATCAATAACTCGATATTTCGTAATGTCATCCAACATCATCATCTGCCTAGCCTTTTCCCAGTCTTAACCAGATGCAGCTGAATACCAGTGCTTTTCAAGCAGCGACTGCTTATCTGATATCTTCAACCCAGTAACCCGGGCAACCCAATACCCCTTGGTTAGACTGGCGTCAGACTTACTGGCTTCTGACTACCCGTAACGACTGCCAAGGATGTTCAATGACAGCCGGGACCTACAGTTTAACGTGCCATCCGAAACACAGTCATTGGTGTCCAAGATATACTTAGAAAGTGCATACAAACTGACAAAAGTTGCATCGGTAAGAAAGAAAAATACTATTTTCAATACAAACACATGTAGTTTTAATATTTTTTTTTGTGTGATATTCGGAAAATCGCACGTGTTAATTAGAATACAATTTGTTAAAAGCTTTTATTTAACTTGCCGTGTATGTATGTTACGGTGGATTCTTTGAACTTAATTTTGAAGTAGATATCTTCAACCGATTGAGCTGAAATTTTGTATACACGTTCAGTTTGGATGACAATGCAAGATATGTTATATGGCGTTATTCTAGATCCAATATGGCGTACCCTCCAAGATGGCGGAGTAGTTATTTTTAATGAATTTCAACAATATGGGTATCAAATGAAAGGATTTATTGAGAGTGACTTAAAAAATAATTTGACGTTATTCTAAATCCAATATGGCGGACTATAAAAGCTTTTTAAAAAAAGATTTTTCTTTTAGTTTATTTGAATTTATTTAAGCCGCACTTTGCTGTCATAGTGTGGACGAGTTTAAAAATAAATGGTGCATCACACTGCTTTTTTATTATACCTGAATCTAAAAGTCTCCGGGGTGGGATCTCCTCCTTCTTCAGGTAAATGTGTCTCCCCAGCCGTCGACTCCGCTGTTACCTGGTAAAATATAAAAAAACCGTTTTAGAATAGCCCCCAGTCTTAACTTATGTACCAGTGTTTTACATGGAGCGACTATCTGTCTGATCTCTTCAACCCACCTACATAGTATGATGATGATGATGGCATCCAGACCAATTGTCGGCTACGCTATAGAGATCAGCCAGCTGCGCAGGACATATAGTGCACAAGCATTCGCGCAGATACAGGTGCACTCTCTATTCCCTCACTCTCATAGTCCGATGGGACGACAATCCGACACCACCGGAGAGAGATCAGGCACAGGACCGACATTTACGTGCTCTCCGATGCACGGGTGAATCAATCACCAACATCCAGACTACAGGCTGCTTTTATGAAAGACTCTCAAAACCCACAAAGCGATTTCGGCCCAACCCAGGAATCGAACCCGAGACCCTGTGCACAGCAGTCGCGCCTAAGGCAGTAACATATTATACCGCCGTTATAAGTTGTCGCAAAAAAAATAATACACGTAACTTGCTAATGTTACAGCGCCTGCGCGTTTCAATATCACTATACGTCCGCTGCATTGCTCGTCGAGAGAGGCAGGGATTGTCAGAGCAGCATGCTAACAGGACGAAGTTGGTGATTGCTACACCCGTGCATCGGAGAGCACGTAAATGTCGGTCCAGTGCCTGATCTCTCTCCAGCAGGCTTAGCATGACAACCGTAGCAACAAGTTTTGTCTACCGGAGAATGGACATAATGACAGATAAGTGACAGATTGACGTAAGATTTCTTTTGACATTTTTTGAAGTAATTTTTTTTTTCTTCGACCAACATAAGGCTGCAAGTGATTATATGCGAGTTGACAGGTCGCGCCATGCTCGGGCAGAAGACATGTTGACATTGACAGAAAGAGCTTTGTCTTTTCTTGACAGAATAGATATAAAATCGCCATGCTAAACCTGCTGTCGTGTCGGATTGCCGTCCCATCGGACTATGAGAGTGCACCTGTGTCTGCGCAAATGTGCGTGCACTATAATATGTCCTGCGCAGCTGGCTGATCTCCTTAGAGAGAACAGCCGCTGTGGCCGGCAATCGTTATAGACGCCATTAATATAATACTAGCTTCTGCTACTTCTCGTACCCAGATAAAAAGTAACCAATATGTTATTCCTATGTTTGATGACCAAGTTTCATCAAAATCTGTTCAGCCGTTTGAGCGTGAAGAGATAGCAAACATACACACACACACACTCTCAAACTTTCGCCTTTACCTATTAGTGTAATACTCGGTCGAATCTCTATCACTACTCCTTTTTGGGAAGTCGGTCAAAAAAGTGGTATCTTACCTCATGTGTATGTGGATGTTCAGTGGTGGTGGGGATGGCTTTGTCGGATTCCTGGCCTCCAAACGGCAGCCTGGTGGACTTGGGAGCCGTTTCCACTGGACCCATGTTCTGTATTATAGCATGAATTAACTGCCTGTTGAGAGAAAATATGTTGAAATATATACTATTATATTAATATATGTAAATAAAGTCGTGGTAGCCTAGTGATTAAAAGAGCCAACCGCTCAAGTATGAGTGCTGGGTTCGATTCCAGCAGGCTTAGCATGGCGATTTTATATCTATTCTATCAAGAAAAGACAAAGCTCTTTCTGTCAATGTCAACATGTCTTCTGCCCGAGCATGGCGCGACCTGTCAATAATATAATCACTTGTAGCCTTATGTCAATAGAAGAAAAGAAAAATTTCTTACAAAAATGTCAAAAGAAATTTTACATCTATCTGTCACTTTTCTGTCATTATGTCCATTTTCCGTTAGAAAAAACTTGTTTCTACGGTTGCCATGCTAAGCCTGCAGGTCGGGCAAGTACCAATGCAACTTTTCTAAGTTTGTATGTACTTTCTAAAGTCCGACGCCAGTATAACCAAGGGGTGTTGAGTTGCCCGGGGAACTGGGTTGAGGAGTTCAGACAGGCAGTCGCTCCACGCAAAAGACTGGTACTCAGCTGCATCCGGTAAAATTGGTAGCCAACCCCAACATAGCTTGGGAAAAGGCTAGGCAGATGATGTTGAAATTGATGCTATGATACTCAGCTTAGACTGGTAGCCAACCACATGATGGGAAATGACTAGGCCAATAAAGACACTTACCCAGCAAATTCGAAGCCAACATCTCGGAAGCTGTTCCGCTCCTGCGTGGTGAGTGGATGGTTGAACATCCTGTAGTTATCGAGCTCATGAATATCGCGAAGGTGCTGCTCGTCCAGGTCCTCCGAAGGCTCTGCAGGATCGTCTTGTGTCCTTCTATTGTAGGCGTGGTAGTACCTTGGGACATAATATTGGGACATCTTTTTCACCGTAGGTAAAGGACTAACTTACCGGGGGTAAGCTATTGATTAGCTTGTGTTATGGGTGCCAACACAACTGATAAACTACATATACTTTACACATATATATTTATAAATATATATTATAACACCCAGACCACAGCCAACAATCATGCTCATCACACAAATGTCGACCGTGCCGGGAATAGAACCCGGGACCCTTAGCTCGGCAGTCTGGTGTGGTAACCATAGCGCCATCGGGGTCGACCTTGGAACATGAAGATTGCTTCATCATCATCATCACAGCCTTTTTATCGTCCCACTGCTGGGCACAGGCCTTCTCTCACACGGAGAAGGATTGAGCGTTAATCACCACGCTTGCTCAATGCGGGTTGGTATGATTAGGTAGGATTGCTTGCCTATGAATAATGGCGATCAGATCGATTGCCGGCCTCTCCTCAATTAAGGCGCCTAAGACTTTTTGAAGCGAAGCCGTCGCTAGCTGTGTGCCCTCGCCCACGGGACCAGATTCAGTCGCCATGCAAGCGCGATACGGTCGCGCTGCAGTTACACTGATGTTCGGCACACTCTGTTCCCCTTCTGTTCTTTCTCCGATGTCGTCCAACGCTGTCGCGCGTTTGTATCGATACAATCGCGATGCAGTAGCGCGTTGTAAACGCGACTAATACGCGTTAGAAGCGATGCATTTTCTAAACGTTTTGAAAATTTAAAAAATTGACCTTGTCTTTGTACAGAAGCCAGCACATCAGGCTATCCGAAACTGTCAAAATTTCTCATTTAATTTTGAACCATAATGCTTTAACGATAAAGTTGAAAATCTATTAAGAAAATTTGACAGATTGTAGTAGCTTGATGTACTGGCGTGTGTACATCGCGGTGTTAAGATTTTCCGCTCGCTATATAACCCTTTTCATTATTCAAAATTAAATTAAGTAGTCTCATAGAAAAATTGGTGTTTTATTTGAGTCTTCCAGTAGCCAAGTGATGAACAGGGGTGAACTGCATATTGTTAAGGGATTTTCATAATTTAAGCATTAATGCACCCTCATTGGGCAATCGTAACAGAACGCAGGAAAAAACCGCTGTTGAAAGCTATACTTACATAGGAGCCATTGTGGTGGTTATCTCGTCAAAAGATCTTGTTACCCCGACTAAATCATTGACTCTCTGCTCCATTTTTGCATGAATATAATGTAGCACTTGTAGACTCATCTCTTTTACGTATATCTTAAGGTCTTCCATCTTAAAGAATGTAAAAAATGTATTATCATTATTCATCTCCCGAGCCTTTTCCCAGCTATGTTGGGGTCGGCTTCCAGTCTAACCGGATTCAGCTGAGTACCAGTGTTTTACCAATGTATTCATAAAAGTCGTGGTGGCCTAGTGGTTAAAGCACCAACCTTTCCTGTATCAGGGTGCGGGTTCGATTCCAAATCGGGCACGTACCAATGTAACTTTTTTTGTTTGTATGTACTTTCGAAGTATATCTTGGACACCAATGACTGTGTTTCGGAAGGCACGTTAAATTGGTGGGTCCCGGCTGTCATTGAACATACTTGGCAGTCGTTACGGGTAGTCAGAAGCCAGTCTAATCAAGAGGTATTGGGATGGCCGGGTCAAGTAGGTCAAATAGGCAGTCGCTCCTTGTAAAACACTGGTACTCAGCTGAATCCGGTTAGACTGGAAGCCGACCCCAACATAGTTGGGAAAAGGCTCGGGAGATGTATGTTGTAACATTTCAAACTCTTACCTTATCGGTCAATATCTTAAGATAGTCAGGCGTTCTCCGAAACCTTCGTAATACTGACTTAAAATCTTCTCCATAAAGTTTAAAGGCTTCTATCTCCACGTCGTATTTACGGCCACCGGTATTCATCAAACATGGAGAAACTAGAAATCACTACATAGTATAAAACAAAGTCGCTTTCTCTGTCCCTGTGTCCCTTTGTATGCTTAAATCTTTGAAACTACGTAACGGATTTTGATGCGGTTTTTTTTAATAGATAGAGTGATTCAATAGCAAGGTTTGTATGTATAATTTTAGTATCAGCATTGCACCCGTGCTAAGCCGGGGCGGGTCGCTAGTTGATAATAAATAATGGCGTCCAGACCGATTGTCAGGACATATTATAGTGCACAAGCATTCGCGCAGACACAGGTGCACTCTCTATTCCCTCACTCTCATAGTCTGATGGGACGGCAATACGATACGACCGGCGAGAGATCAGGCGCAGGACCGATATTTACGTGCTCTCCGATACACGGGTGTATCAATCGCCAACTTCCAAAATCCGGGCTGCTTTTTATGAAGTTGCTTAAAACCCATGGAGGAATTTCGGGAATCAAACCCGGTACAGGAGCTCAAGAGTCGATATATGCGACTACTAGACCAACGAGACAGTTCAATAGAATTAAAAATGAATACCGTATCATTTTGAGAGAAGGCTTGAGCGTAGACGGATATAGAGGACGACCAAAGAAACGATGGATATGGATTGTGTGAAAGTTGATATGGCTAGATAGAATACGACTCGAGACACGCTGCAGACAGACAGAAGTGAGGAAGAAGAATTGTCCCATTGTCTCAAAAGGATTTTAGAATCGGTTCTTCAAACCATACAGACAGAATTGTGTTGCTGGGGAGTTTGTTCCACCATTTCTTCTTCCCAGCGATAACACATAGGAAACGGCGAAGAGCGGGTGTTTTGGAAGATCTTTTGTAAAATTGATCTTCAAAAAGTGCAGATTTTCAGCCTACTTTGAATAAATGACATTTTTAGCTTTATATTTTTGAAAAAATACTTACATAACGAGAATAAAATGAATATATTTATAATAATAATATTCGACATTGTTGACACTAGAACAGTATTTTAAACCTTCACATAAAATAGAACTAAGCTCAATATAAAATATTTATATGTTACATATTTTATAGTTCTTACATCACACACTTTATTGGCGCTAATAAAATATATTTCTTCACTATATCATATAAGACCAAGTCCGATTCAAATACCCAATTGTACGCATAAAACGCCGGTCTCATACTTTGTGGTAACCATGATCCTTAGCATGTACTAGACGACCTGTAAAAAATATGATGCACTAGTATTTTTAGACCCTATCTATACATATAATAAAATTGTAGAAAAGTCAAAACTGTACATTGAATATTTTTTTAAAAGAATAATTGGGGCGCGATCTAAAATCGATATCGAAGCAAAAAATATAGTTTTTAGAATTTTTGTCTGTCTGTATGTATGTATGTCCGGGATAATCTCAAAAAGTACGGCATGGATTTGCTTCAAATTCAGCATGAACATAACTAAGAGGCCGGGTCAACATATGGGCTACATATTATCACGCTATTACTACCGGGGTAGTGAATATTTAATCCTAATGCCCACGCGGACGACGTCCCGGGCAACAGCTAGTATCTATACAATATATCGGGACACCTTTTCACACCTAGTCATCATCTCCCGAACCTTTACCCAACTATGTTGGGGTCGGCTTCCAGTCTAACAGAATTCAGCTGAGTACCAGTGTTTTACAAGGAGCAACTGCCTATCTGACCTCCTCCACCCTGTGATCCGGGCAACCCAATACCCCGTGGTTAGACTGGCGTCAGACTTACTGGCTTCTAACTACCCGTAACGACTGCCAAGGATGTTCAATGACAGCCGGGACCTACAGTTTAACGTGTCCGAAACACAGTCATTGGTGTCCAAGATATACTTAGAAAGTACATACAAACTTAGAAAAGTTGCATTGGTACTTGCCCGACCTGGAATCGAACCCACGCCCTCATACTTGAGAGGTTGGCTCTTTAACTACTAGGCCACTAGTCTCTAAGTCCTAAAGTCGTGGACTTTAGACCTAGTGTATACAATAAAACAACAATAATATCAAAATATTTATTTATCCGCATAAATTCTCTTCTTCCCCGCAAAAGGTATCGGGGTCCTCCCAAAAGCCCCGAAGTTCGCCGGCTGATTATTTCTCGGCCGTTCGTAACTGTCATGGCGTTTAATTTTCTTAGGTTGGTAGTAATCATCAATTTTAGGCACATAGTTATCCCAACCAGATTTCTTTTTTTTTGGTTTTTCATTGTTATCCGCGCTGTAATCGTCATTTTTCTTTTTTTTCTTCACTTCTGTGCTTTCCATTTTTAAATTCTTCTTCGGGGATTCGTATTGCCCCCAATCGGGTTTTGACGATAGCACGCCGACTTTATCCCAATCGTTCTTAGGTAGGGGGGGTTTTTTGAAGTCATCGTCCCTCTTTTCTGTTTTCTTGTCTTGTTTATTCCAATCATCTTTTTTATTCCAGTCATCTTTCTTGTTCCAATCGTCTTTCTTGTTACGACTGTCCTTTTTATTCCAGTCGTCATCTTTTTTATTCCAATCGTCATCTTTTTTATTCCAATCATCTTTTTTATGCCTGTCAGTGTCTTTTTTATCATATTGATTTTCTTTTACATCCCAGTCGTCATTTTTTTTATTCCAATCATCATCCCGATTTTTCTTTTTACCTCGATCATTGTATTTATTACTATCATCGTTTTTATCGTAATAGTTTCTTTGGTTCATATCTTTATCTTTCTTTCTGTGTTCATCATCATTTCTGTTCCAATCATCATCTTTTTTATTTCTATTGCCTTTTTTATTCCCATCATCATCTTTAATATTCCAATCGTCGTCTTTTTTATTTCTATTATTTTTTTTATCCCAGTCATTGTCTTTTTTATTCCAATCGTCATCTTTATTATTCCTATCGTTATCTTTTTTATTCCAATCGTCATCTCTTTTATTCCAATCTTTGTCTTTTTTATTCCAATCATTATCTTTTTTATCGCGTTGTTTATCTTTTTTATTCCAATCATCTTGTTCATCCCAGCGATTATTTTTTTTATTTTCATCCTCACCTTTTTTATTTCTCCAATCGTTTTCTCTGTGGTCTCTCTGATTATTATGTTGTTTGTCTTCCCAATCGTTATCTTTTTTGCTATGTTCATCATCTTTTTTATCTTTTACCTTTCTATTATAATCATCTTCATTTTTTGTATCCCAATCTGGTCTTTTTCTTTCTACATCGTCATTATAATCGTCTCTATTGTGTTTATATGAATTGTTCTCGCTGGGATATCGGTTTTTATTTTTTTTCTTATCTCTCAAATCCCAGTCATTTTCTTTAGTCGTAAGTTTTTCCGTTGTACTCGGTTTATCCTCTTTCAATTGATTATCTTTTTGCCATCCGTAACCTTTATCATCCCATTCTTTGTTTTTGTTTAATTTTTTAAAAGGTTGCTCAGCCTCCTGATCTCTTTCCACCTCCATTTTCTTACTTCCTTCCACACTCCCATCCCAGTGTCTATATTTTTTCTCAATTTCATCTACCTTTTTATTATATTCTTCGTCTTTTATCCGGCCGTTGCCTTGCCCATCATTGCTTATCCCAGGATTCTTATTCCCAGAACTGAAATGTCCACCCTTTTCACTCCCTTCATTGTACCTTTCACCACTTCTATGTTCAGGTTTGCCTAGTCTACTTTCTCTATAATCCCCATTCTTACTGTATTCTTCTTTCCTTGACCATGATTGTTCTCTCTTGTCTAATGGCGTAGTTCTCTCTTCATAATCGACTTTCTTTTTCTGATACTCATCTCTATAACTTTTTTCTTCTTCTTTTTTATAGTTAGACTTGTAGTCTCTCTCTTCTCTGTCCGGACTATGTTCTCTATAATCATTTGTATGTTTAATTTCTTCATTGATTTTATCTTCTCTCACTTGCTGCTTCTGTGGGCGATGGTATTCTTCTTTATTAGTTTCAAGTTCAGTACTTTTGACTACAGCCAGTGGCTCAGTTTGATGCATCTGCTCTTCCTTCTGTACTTCTTCTTTCTCTAATTCCTTGATATTTAAGTCTATGTCCTCTGTGACTGGATTTTCTTCTTCTTCGTCATCGTCAGGGAAGCTAGGCTGAAAGGTTACTTCTTGCTGATCAGATTTAGGTAGCAATTGGTCAATGATGTCTGCTGGATCGTTGTTTTCAAAAGGTTCGTTTTCTGGTTCCACTGTAAGGTTTAAAACGATTTTTCTTAATGATAATTGTTACTGTTTAAATCAAGACTTTTTATTTATGACTATAGAGGCTAATGATGAGAGTATATAATAGTATCTTATGAAACGAATAATGGTTATATATATCAGAATAACACAAAGGCTACTTTTGTCGCGAAAACCGACATCCACGTGAGCGGAGTCGCGTGCGACCACTATTTGAACCATATGCTTCAGCAATAAAGTTGAAAATCTGTTAAGGAAATTTGACAGATTGTAGTAGCTTGACGTGCTGGCATTTGTATCAATAATTTACATGGAACAACTAGAAATAGTTGCCGGGTCACACGATGCCCTTGTGACGACTGCAGGCTCAGCATGGCGATTCAATGTTTATTCTATCAAGAAAAGACAAACCTCTTTCTGTCAATGTCAACATGTCTTCTGCCCGAGCATGGCGCGACCTGTCAACTCGCGTTTCTATGAAGACAAACACATTCCATAGCAACGGAGAAGTAGATAATGTAGTCATTCTGCGTATACTAACGATTAATTTACGTTTAGTTAGCCAAAAACTGTGTCAAATGCACTATTTTTAAAATCGGCATGCTCGACGCTGTAGACTTATGTCGGTCGAAAAGAAAAAAATCTTTTCTACGTGTCAAAAGAAATCTTACTTCAATCTGTCACTTATCTGACATTATGTCCATTCTCCGGTAGACAAAACTTGTTTCTACGGTTGTCATACTAAGCCTGCTGGCTATCATTCTTCTAAGCTTTTATGAAAAGTTCACTTACGATTTTCCAGTTCCCCGAACTCATCAAACCGCCTTTCTGAATGCTTTTTCTGTCTTTTTTCCATAGAATTGAAAGCAAAATAATCTAAAGAGACCGAAGCGTCGTATGCAATGTGTCTGAAATCACACAAATACTATAATTCAGACTTCAAGAACTTTCGTATATGGCGGCTGGTCTTTTAAACTTTTGACCGCCAGAGTCACGTATAGATGTCAAGGCAAAAAGTGCCCAGCACGCCACGGTCACGACTACATGATAGACTTTTAAAGTTCTAAAATAATAGTCAGTTTCAATCGATATAATTCCGAACTCACTACTATATTGTAGGTATTTATGAATGAATTCTTAGCTTAGCGCTGAGGGCACGTCTTTCTTTTTTTGATTGTGAGGAAATCAGCCAGCATATAATCATAAAATTCTGGTAATAAAGGATCAAGCTATAGGAGAAAACACATAACAAAATGGGCTACTTTTGAAAGTTTCTTAAAACCCACAAAGCTAATTCGGCTGGACCCGGGAATCGAACCCGATGCCCCGTGCACGGCAGTCGCGCTACTAGACCAACAAGTAGTATGGACATGAAATACTGCACAGGAGTACCCACAGGACCTCGAGAAATGGTAAGATATTAATAGCAGCGTGCTATGTCTTGGAGAGCACGTTGCAGTCGGTCCTGCTCGTGATCTCTCTCCGGTTGTGTCGGATTGCCGTCCCATCGGACCATGAGTGTGAGGCAATAGAGAGTGCACCTGTATCTGCGCGAATGTGCGTGCACTATAATATGTCCTGCGCAGCTGGCTGGTCTCCTTCGAGAAAACCGCCGCCATGGCCATCAATTGGGTAGTTGACTAGGTCAAAAATAAAACCCTATATGATATTAATTTGGTGAAGCATCTTAAAATAATGTCAGTTTTATTTATACTCTTGAAGGAAAAGCTATAGGTACGATTTTTTGATTGATAATTTAAGTAAAATAAATACACATATGGCTTGATGTGAAAAAAACTGTGACGTCATAATTCTAACTTTCATACAAATTGCATACAGAGCAACCGTTTTTGACAGTTCAATAAAAGTAATGAATTTGATTAGTTGTCAAATACCCAATTGGTCTAGGCACCATTATTATTACTACTAAAATAGTTTGTTTGTTTATTTGATTGTACTTGAACAAGATTTAATGCAATTTACGATTCACAGTACTTATTACTGTTTACGTGATATAGTTGTAACGAAACGGGATATTCATAGGGGCATCAAAACAAACAAACAAACAAACTCACGTTCATATTTATTCATAATAAAGAACTGCTTACTTCATCTTCTTCTTTCTATCTTCTTTCATCTTCTGTTTACGAAAATAATCGTCCAATACCTCTGGGTTGTCGATTACATGGTATCTTATGGTGTCAGGTATCTGCTTGTAGGTATTGTCTTCGGTGTCATGTATTTTGCCTGGATGTAGACCATTGTAAGCACCACCCAGGATATGATGAAGTTCCCTCACAAAATTTCGGCGCTCATTGTCACCTAAAAACCCACAAAAAAACATCAATACAAAAAAATTTGTTTAAAAAACTAAAAACGCGTTTTTAGCACGCGTTAAGGGCGCGTGTTCGAAAATCTGGCAACGTCACAAATAGCTGTCAGATATTTACATGTTTTAATTAATTTCTCAATTTTATTTTATGACAACATAAAATAATGCTCTGTATTACCGAGTATATAGTTTTTATGTAAAAAAGGTATTTGGAAACTTTCCAAGTGCCTTTTTTACAAGTAAAATGTTTAAAACATCAAATTTAGTGCTTTAATTGCAATTCCTATTCAATGTTTTAGTGCACTACAGAGCCATATGTCTTACTTTCATAGTAAATTGGGCAAATTCATTAAAACGTGTAAATATTTGACAGCTATTTGAGACGCTGCCAACTTTCGGTGCACGCGCTCTTAAAAATTTCAAACAGCCTGTCCGCCATCTTGGGTAGTCCGCCATATTGTAATTGCAATGACGTTTCTTAGCTAGTCATGTATTGTCATTACAACTCGGAGCGTGTGCAAATTGAGTTTCTAAGATTTTCTTACATACATTACATGCAAATGAAGGTAAATCTAAGCGTGTTAATTAAACTAGAGTCAAGTTCAATACTTATATTATGCTTGACTTAGCCGAAATACTACTGATTAAAGGTGAAGGAAAACATCTCGAGGAAACCTGGAATATAAAGTCTGAAATCAACAACCCGCATTGAGCAAGCGTGGTGATTAACGCTCAATCCTTCTCTGTGACAGAGGAGGCCTGTGCCCAGCAGTGGGACGATGAAACGGCTGATGTTGAAGATGAACGGTAGATGTAATTTTAATAATGATACAAAAAAAAAAAAAAAAAAAAAAACAGATTACTTTGCCTTTAAAAATGCATCCAGCAACAATTTTATCGAATTCCACATAGAAACCATTATGTAATTTCTTTTTATGTCTGGACTTAAAAAGAAACTGTGACCCTTGAGTTTGTTTCGGCGTTTCTTCTCAAGGCAGTCAGTTAGGAAATGCCGACCTCATCTCGTTATTTTATAAAGAATGTGTTGACGTGTAAAAGTGTTGATTTCAACCTATTTGCAAAATAAATATCATTTATCATTTAAAACACTTAAAATACCAATTTGTACAGTAGTTGCCAGCACATCAATCTACCCTATACCGTCAAATTTTTCCAATCAACTTTGAATCATATGCTTAAGCGATAAAGTTGAAAACCTAACACACGGCGACTTTTTCTAGCGATGCAGTCGCGATACTGTCGTAGACATCGATACAGATGCGCAGCTGTCGCTAGCTGTGTGCCTTCGCCCACGGTACCAGATTCGGTCGCGATGTAAACGCGATTGTAAACGGCTTGCATAACCAACTTATTTTAGTTTTCTTTTGATATTTTTGTTGTGGGGGACCTAGGTATAGCGTGTATTTTGCCATTGTGCATATCGCTATCGATTTTATGTATTGATTCTAGCATTATTAGTTGGATGCGCAATATTTTGTCGGAATGTACCTACTTTGGTTTTATGTCTGAAGTTACTGTTGGTGTTTTTTTTTAATTATTTATTTTTTGTGTTTGTAATATTGTATATTTATGTGACCTTACCAGGTTGACACAGTAGTGCTCAAGCCTCATGAAATCCTACTACTATTATAAAGGCGAAAGTTTGTAAGTATGGATGTATGGATGTATGGATGTTTGTTACTCTTTCACGTAAAAACTACTGAATGGATTTAAATGAAACTTTACCACAATATAGCTTATACATCAGAATAACATATAGGCTACTTTTTATCCGGGTATGGAAAGTACTTCCCTCAGAAAGCGGGTGAAACCGCTGGCGGAAGCTAGTAAAAGATAAAAAAAAACGGCTTGCACTGATGTTCGATGCCCACTCACGCGCCGAGCCATATCCTTTGTACGGGTTTGTATCGATAAAATCGTGACGCAATAGCTCGTTGCAAATGCGAGTAACACGCGTTAGAAGCGGCATTATCGCTCTTGACGACCCCTATGATGCAATAATTACCACGCTGGCCTGCCGAGCTGTGGGTCTCGGGTTCGATTCCCGGCTCGATCGACATTTTTGTGATGAACATGCTAGTTGGTTGTGGTCTGGATGTTATAATAATAAGTATTTACAAAAACATATGTGTAAAGTATATGTAGTTTATCAGTTGTGTTGGCACCCATAACACAAGCTAATCAATAGCTTACCTTTGGGCTAACCGACCGTGCGTGAAAAAGGTGACCCGATATTATTTGCTTAACGCGCGACGGCATCGCCGTGGACGAGAGGTCTTAAGCAAATTTGACAGCTTGATATGCTGGCGCCTAGTGGTTAAAGAGCCAACCTCTCAAGTATGAGGGCGTGGGTTCGATTCCAGGTCGGGCAAGTACCAATGCAACTTTTCTAAGTTTGTATGTAATTTCTAAGTATATCTTGGGCACCAATGACTGTCTTTCGGATGGCACGTTAAACTGTAGGTCCCGGCTGTCATTGAACATCCTTGGCAGTCGTTACGGGTAGTCAGAAGCCAGTAAATCTGACGCCAGTCTAACCAAGGGGTATTGGCTTGCCCGGGTAAATGGGTTGAAGAGGTCAGATAGGCAGTAGCTCCTTGTAAAACACTGGTACTCAGCCGAATCCTGTTAGACTGGAAGCCGACCCCAACATAGTTGGGAAAAGGCTCGGGAGATGATGATGATATGCTGGCGCCTGTTCATTACCTTTTTTATGACGTGAATTATCATCATGTCTTCGCAAGAACGTTAGGGCGTCCCCATTGTACATGCTATTGACAAAATTGATAATCTCCGCTGTCTTCAACGAGCGGCTTGCTTCCTTTTGGCTGGACAGAGGCGTCGTGCTGGGTGGCACCGCTGATATGTCTATTAGGAATTGCGCTGAAAAAGAGGATAAATATCATTTGAATCTATACTAATATTATAAAGCTGAAGAGTTTGTTTGTTTGTTTGTTTGAACGCGCTAATCTCCGAAACTACTGGTTCGATTTGAAAAATTCTTTCAGTATTAGATAGTCCATTTAACGAGGAAGGCTATATGCTATATACCATCACGCTACGACACACGGGAGCGGAGCAGTAACCAAAGATGCGGGTGAAACCGCTGGGGACAACTAGTAGCTTAATACGACAGTAAAACGCAACCACCCTTTGTAAATAAATTTTACTGACCTTAGATACCTAGGTAAGTAATAACGCGGCAACGTCGCACGACTTATGCGTGACCTACGCGTTTAGACATAATCGGCTTTAAAAATCATTTGCGACTAAACTACTGCTCCTATTTAATTAATTTTTGGTATAGAACATGGAAATGGTACCTAGTATAGGCAGTTTATAGGAAAGCCCCTCTGTCGTATCAACTTTGTATAATTTAGATGACTATAAATAATGCTCTATCCCATGAATATGTAGTTTAGAATTCTAACGCTAACATTATTATTTTCATAATACTTACCAAGACAATACAGGAAAATGAAAAACCTCATTTTTAATTCGTATCACATTTTAAAACGGAAAAAAAATCTTAAACTTCATAAAATGTTTTTAATATCACCTTATCTTGTTGAAAATTAAATTAAATTCACACCATGACCAAACAACATGGACTTGTTATAAAATATCGATTCAAAAACCGAAAACAGTAACGTTTCTTAGCACAGACGCCAGCACATCAAGCTACAATAAATAAGTTCTAACAATACTAGTGCACCATATGTTTACAGGTCATCTAGTACATGCTAAGGATCATGTTTACCACAAAAACAGTAAAGAAAACAACAACATATTTTATTAAATTTATCATCACAGTCGCCAAATTGTACGCATAACGCCGGTCTCTATGAAGGCGATCGATCGTTGACTCCTAGGTCATTCAACTATTTTTGTGGTAAACATGATCCTTAGCATGTACTAGATGACCTGTAAACATATGGTGCACTAGTATTGTTAGACCCTATATAAGTAGCTACGTATATAACGCTCAATCCTTCTCTGTGTGAGAGGAGGCCTGTGTCCAGCAGTGATCATCATCATCATCACAGACTTTTTATCGTCCCACTGCTGGGCACAGGCCTCCTCTCCCACGGAGAAGGATTGAGCGTTAATCACCACGCATGCTCAATGCGGATTGGTGATTTCAGACTTTATAGTCCAGGTTTCCTCGAGATGTTTTCCTTCACCTTTAATCAGTCATTGGTGTCCAAGATAAACTTAGAAAGTACGTATAACTTAGAAAAGTTACATTGGTACTTGTCTGACCTGGTATCGAACCCGCACCCTCATACTCGAAAGGCTGGTGCTTTAACCACTAGGCCACCACGACTTCTAGTCCAGCAGTAGGACGATAAAAAGGCTGTGATGATGATGATGATGACGTTTTTTGACGTAGCGGTCGAAAGGTTAAAAATGTTTGTTAATAATTTAGAAAATTCAAAAACCTTAAAGTATTTTGTACTAATAGGTAGCAGGTGCAGATAATTTAAAACATTCCAATATTAATTACTATTTAATCACATTGATAGATATTATTAATTTCGTATCACTGAATGATAATCTATACTACTCGCAATAATAATATCGCAACGCTCGTAAACGTCGTCGCTATAAAAACTGCCTCGTTGGTCTAGTGGTCGCAAGGCGCGACTGCTGTGCACCGTTTCCCGGGTTCGAATCCCGGGTCGGGCCGAAATCACTTTGTGGGTTTTGAGAAACTTTCATAAGGCAGCCTGGAGTCTGGAAGTTGGTGATTGATACACCCGTGCATCGGAAAGCACGTAAATGTCGGTCCTGCTTGTGATCTCTCTCCGGTCGTGTCGGATTGCCGTCCCATCGGACTATGAGAGTGGGGGAATAGAGAGTGCACCTGTGTCTGCGCGAATGCTTGTGCACTATTATATGTCCTGCGCAGCTGGCTGATCTACATAAAAGAGAATGGCCGCCGTAGCCGACAAACGGCCTGGATGCCATCATATCATTTTTTTAAATCACGAATCTACTATATGCATGATTAAAACAGGTGTCTTTTATCTTGGGCAAGATCATACAAAACAGCTATACTTTTATCACAAAGTCAGATCTGTATCACATTAATTGAAAATAATATCACCAACAAGTAAATACGTAGATAAGCGTATTGCTGGGGAGTTTGTTGCGCCACTTCTTCTCCCCAGCGAGAACACATAGGAAGTGGTCAAGGGCGATTTGGGGACTATCTTTTGTTTTTACATTAGAAAAGTGCTGATTTATCAGACTAATTTGAATAAATGCTAAGGTACATACACACGGGTCGATCGATCATAAGATTAAGCAACGCTTACGGTTCGTAAATGGGTGACCATCTTGTCATGACGAGTTCCTCCGTGTTACAGAAGGCACGTTAAATTGGTGGGTCCCGGCTGTCATTTGTACATTTTTGGCAGTCGTTACGGGTAGTCAGAAGCCAGAAAGTCTCACGACCAGTCTTACGAAGGGGTATCGGGTTGCCCAGGTAACTGAGTGGGTAAGGTCAGATAGGCAGTCGCTCAATATAAAACACTAGTACTCGATTAGACTGGAAGCCGACCCCAAGATAGTGGGAAAAATTCCAAGCAGATATCAATCGAATGCGTAAGACGAAATAAAAACACTTAAAGACAAACAGAAATGGCGCCACTATCTATGCACGCGGCAGTGTGTCGAGCCAAGTTCAAGCAAAGGCACTGACCAGCCAGCCCCGAGTGTAACATTACAGGAACCACTTGGTGCCACTATTGACCTTTCTATAACTCCAACGTACACACATATAACTACGTATGTACATACATATGTTTAAAATAAATAATAAAGACATGTCGTGTTCCGTACGTCTACAGACGACAGGCCTGTGTTGACGGCGCTTACTGTTCCACGTGCTCCTCGAAGAGATGTCAGCAACACGGGGAGCCCCATAGGGTCAGGGTCTGCCTGAGCTGCGGGTTGTTCGCAAGAGTTACCGTAGCCCTGGCAGATAGGGACCTCCAGAAGGAACATAGTGGATTTTAGTCAGTAAATGATAAATGATATTTATTCTGCAAATAGGTTGAAATCAACATTTTTACACGTCAAGACATTTTTTATAAAAAAATGAGAAGAGGTCGGCATTTCCTAACTGACTACCTTGAAGAGAAACGCCGAAACAAACTCAAGAATCAAGTAAGATTCTGGGACTTCCTCCAGCTGCACCCTCAGAGGGAGGGTCATTTGATGATTACCCACAAAAAAAGGGCATGAATTTATTTCAAAATGTGAGATCTTAAATTAGATTAGATTTGACTTGGCACATTTTTAAATAACTAATTTAGATCCCCATTCTTTTTACGGCTAAGCATACATTTTGTATTGAACTTGGCGCTCCTTTTTACATATAAATTTTTGGTGGGATTAGAAATATGTTCACTGATAATAATAATTGATGAAATGATTAAGCACTATTATGATTTTGATAATAATAATAATCTGCACGTAATAATTAGCGCTTAATTAGCAAATTCTATTGATTTAGTCTATTCTGAGCCATGTCGAAGTATTGTGTTGTCTTATTCTGTGTGTTAGCTGCTGTATCAGGTATTTCAAAATTAAATACTATAGACCCCAGAACATCAAGCTTTGTAGTAGCTCATATCTGTCATATTTAATTATTAGATTTTCAACTTTACCGCTGAAGCATATGGTTAAAATTTTATTGGGAAAATTTTACATTTTCGGGTAGCTTGACGTGCCGTGTGTCTGTAGCAGCATCATACTTCATGATGACGCAACTGCTGTGCACGGGGTCTCGGGTTCGATTCCTGGGTTGGGCCGAAATGCTTTGTGGATTTTAAGAGACTTTCACAAAAGCAGCCCCGAGTCGGGAAGTTGGTGATTTATACACCCGTGCATCGGAGAGCACGTAAATGTCAAATTCAAATTCAAATTCAAATGTTTATTTGCAAGAAATACAGTAATATAAATGTGGGAAATAGCTCAGGCGAGGAAATAAGCCAAAATCTTGAGAATAAATCTTTTATTAAAAAATAATGAAACAGAGCACTTTGTCTTTTTTAACAGTAACCGCCATCTTAAAAATCTTCTATCTTCTCCTTCGTTCACTCACATTCATCCTTCTCTTTCATTCAAACGTTCCATTTCCCACATTCGGCCGTCCTGCTCTTATGTCTGTCCCCAGACACTCTTCACATGATCTTCCCATCTATCACACCTTAAACATGATACAGTATAGAACTACAAAACAGCTTACAGTTTACTTTTATTTTCTTACAAACAATAACTTATATCTAATCAACTTTCATACCATACATCATTCAGGCATTCTATTAATTTCCAAACATACTCACCACCATACAAAAACAATCCTGTGTTTATACAGGCCACCCCTTCATTTGATCAGCTGAGCTGGAAGTACAGATTGGGCCTTCAGCTGAACTGTCTGCCTTTTCCATATCATAACGATCATTGAACCGAACCTTTGTTATTTTGTAAGGTCCTAAATATTTAGGTTTCAGCTTGAGAGCAGGTCCAAACTGAGTTCTTTTTATGGCCACTAGGTCTCCTACCTGATATTTTCGGCTCTCTTTCCTTTTCTTGTTAAAATACTTCCTGTTTTCATTTTGAACAGCCAGTATTTGTTCCTTTGCCTTTTGACGTAATTCTTCTCTAGAGTTATCATAATGCTTTGCAATTTCTTCTTGTAGTAGTTCTAAAATTTCAATGTCTTCTTGGCATCTCATTTTAGTACCAATCAATAACTGGTATGGCGTGGTATCAATACTCCTTTGGTATGTGCTGTTCAGCACCCTTTGTACTCTACTAACATGCTTGTACCACACACCTGTATTTTCTATGCACAGCTTGGTTAACATAGGGATTATTATTCGATGAACTCTCTCTACTTGCCCATTACCTCTGGGTACACCCGTGGTGATCTTGACATGTTCAATTTCTTCATTTTTACAATAGTCTTCGAACTCACGACTTGTGAAAGCCGTTCCTCGGTCTGTTATCACACGCCTGGGATTCCCGAATGTCTGCTGATGTATCTTGAGCTTGCTCAAAGTCTCTGCGCTAGTGGTACTTCTGGTAGGGAACAACCAAACAAATTTTGTGAATGCATCAATCATAGTGAGTATATGATTATACTGTTTTCTAGTCTCAGTTAAAGGTCCTATGTGATCTAGATGTAAAGTATCCAACGGAATACTTTCCTTTTCTATGGGATTCAGGAACCCTTCCTGCTTTCCCTCTTTCCGTGTGGCCAATAAACATGGTACGCATGAAATTATGAATTCTTCAATTTTTCTGTCCATATCCTTTATGTAATAGTCTTGAGAAATAAGCTCCTTCATTTTTCTTTTAGAAATATGTCCATTACCATGAACCCTCCTTATTATTTCATGATCCAAGGTTTTAGGTATGACCAACAACTTTCCAGGACCTTTGTATACTATGTCACCATCTATTGAATAATCCTTGTACGTCTTTTCTTTGAGTATTTCCTTGATAGCTTTAATCCCATCATCTAGGTCTTGAGCTTGCTTAATCTGGGCACTTAATGGAGTTATAACAGCCACATAGGGATTCCGGCTGAGGGCATCGGCATGTTTCATCTTCTCCCCGGCTCTATGTTCAACTTCAAAGTCATAATCATTCAGCATAAGCACCCATCTTGCTACTTTCGGTGTAAGGTCTTTCTTCATCAAGGTTTGCTGAAAAGCTTTACAATCTGTTACTAATTTGAAATGTTTTCCACATAAATAATGACGAAACTTCTTAATACCTTCAACAATGGCCAGAGCCTCCAGTTCATAACTTGAATATTTTTTCTGCGCATCATTTGTCTTAACACTCATATATTGAACTGGATGCAAACCACTATTGGGGTGATACTGCATAAGAACCGCAGATAAAGCAATACTAGATGCGTCAGTATGTAATTCTGTTTTTAGGTTATGATCAAATATCTTCAGGACTGGCCCTGTAGCCAATTTCTGTTTCAGAATATTGAAAGCTTCTTTTTGTTCTTTATCAAAAACAAACTCCACATCTTTTTTCAGCAAATCATTGAGGGGTTTCGCAATAATAGCATAATGCTCTATATATTTTCTGAAGTATGATGTTAACCCTAAGAAACTTTTAAGTTGCTTACTTGTCTTTGGTTCAGGAAACTTCACAACGGCATCCGTTTTCTCTGAAGTTGGTTGTACCTCTCCCTCTCTAATCCTATGCCCCAAATATTCGATTTCTCTTTGTAACAACTTCGCTTTTTTCCAGTTGATTTTCAGTCCATACTGTGCTGCTACTTCCAGGACTTGCTTCAGCCTTTGCAATGCGACCTCATCATTGTCAGCTGGAATAATTATGTCATCGATGTAAATGAACATTATTTTCTTAACTATCAGCTCTTGGAATATAGCGTTAACAAATCTCATGAAGTATTTTGGACAGATCGAAAGTCCAAAAGGTGCTCGCAGAAACTCAAATTGGCCATGATGAGTGACAAATGAAGTATACTTAACTGATTCCTCTGAAATTTTCAAATGAAAAAAGCCATTTTTAAGGTCCAGCACGCTGAATACTTTAGCTTGTGACAGTTTGTCAATTAAATCATCGATGATTGGTAGAGGATACTCATTTTTTATTATCTTGGCGTTTAACTGCCTATAATCAACGCACTCTCTGGTTGTGCCGTCTTTCTTTTTCACAAGCACTAGGGGGCTAGAGTATTCTGAAAAACTCACCCTAATGATGCCATCTTTCAACCACTCATCTATTTGTTTCTCCACAATACCTTGCTCCGCATATGACATACGCCGTGGACGTTGCGCAACAGGGATGTCATCCCTCAGCACAATTTTCATTTCCATGGGTGCCTCCTTCACCTGCACTGGGACATAAGAATTGATACACCGATAAGCTTCCTGCCTTATTTCAGGATTGCTCACATGTTCTAATAAGCAATCAACTTCACCTGTAACAATACAATTCACACTGTTCAACCATTCGCTTTCATCCTTAAAAATAGTCACACAACCCTCACTCATCAACACAGTCACATCTTTCAAAAACTCTTGACCTATAATTATATCATAAGGCATACAGTCTCTAGGTATTATATGGAACGCAACGCGCGTATAACACTGTCCATCTATAGCAACCGTCGTCGTAATCTTTCCTAAAGATTTCACTTGCGAACGCCCGAGTCCCGTTAATGTTAAACCACCGACATTAAGTTCCACGTTAAATAATTTAGCACTTAGTTCTGAAGAGATCAAGTTTACGTCACTGCCAGAGTCTATTAACGCACTAGAACTGTAGTTTTCCGCAATTAACACTGTTTTAACGGGTTTCCCGGTGTTTTTCACGCACTTTAAGTCTTTGTTTACAATTTGCATAACAGAAGAGTTTTGATTTGACAGGAATATTGACGTATCGATGACGTTTTCGTCCTCTATGTCATGACCGTCCGCACATGCGCACTGATTGGTCGCCGATGCCGATGTTGTCATCTTCGTCGTTCCGAACATGGCCGAACGCTGCTTTGCCGACACTGGAACGCCGCCGCTCCGGTTACCAATCGCACGAACTTCAGGGACTTTCGATGTACTGCTGGTCGACTGCTTTACCGACATGTTCGGCGCGTCTCTGCCTTTGCTTGCGTTTGCACCAATCAGAGGACACCGTGGTGCAATATGGCCGTACTCGTTGCACCGGAAACACTTCACGCCATTCGCGCACTGCTCCGACATATGGCTTCTCTCTCCACAATTGTAACACCGGCGCCGAGATGACGATGATGATGAATCTTTTTTCTTTGCAGCCGACTCCACTCGCGCTCCCTTTTTACTATCTTCTTTCATTTTCTCGTACGTAGCCAATCTCTCCTTCAAAACGCTGTACGATGTCACGCCGTATAAGATGACTTTATTCACAGGTACATCTTCAATGCCGTCGATAATGTACTGTATCGCGACATAGTCTGGGAATTTGGCTCGCTTACCCAGCTCTTTCATGGTTAGCATGTATTGGAAGAAAGTTTCATTTGCTCGCTTCTTGCGCATACTCATGACTTCATGCATCTGCTTTGTATTTACCGCTTCAGGAAACTCCTTTACGATCGCCGCCTTCAACTCGTCGTAGGTTTTGAACGCCTTCTCAGTCTTCAGCCAGAGTTCCGCAGTTCCAGAGAGACTCCGACGGGCGATGACAAGCTTTTGTTGCATATTCCACCCAAATATCTCGGCGTTGTCGTCGATATCTTGACACCATCTTACCGACGAGTACGTCAAATCATCCCCTGTGAACTTCGGCACGGAATCCATTGTGTGCCACGGATGGAATGCAGTGGCTCCATCGTTCTGTTTGCTGGCTCCATCGCTCTGTTTGTTGGTCTCAGCCATCGTCAATTGCCTATTGCACCTCAAGGCACGTCTTCAAGCCTTCCGTCTTCAGAAAAAGTAGCAACTCGCACCGTGATAGCCTCTTGTCGTCGTTTAGCTATCCACGCCGCTGGTCGCCGGCCACGTGTCGTCTTGATCGTCTTTTATTTTGGCTTCTCCAACGTTGAGCTATCCCGGACGAGCCCCCAAAATCTTGTGGGAAATAGCTCAGGCGAGGAAATAAGCCAAAATCTTGAGAATAAATCTTTTATTAAAAAATAATGAAACAGAGCACTTTGTCTTTTTTAACAGTAACCGCCATCTTAAAAATCTTCTATCTTCTCCTTCGTTCACTCACATTCATCCTTCTCTTTCATTCAAACGTTCCATTTCCCACATAAAGGTAAGATCTTAAAGCCTAAATGTAATGTCGGTCCTGCGCCTGATCTCTCTCCAGTCGTGTCGGATTGCCGATTGCCGAAATCGAACCTGCACACTCATACTTGAGAGGCTGGTCATTTAACCACTAGGCCACCACGACTACAATATATAGATATTGGATTGAAATGATTTCTTTCAAAATCAGTTCAAAGATTACTCAGATCTTCATAAGACACCCTAGACTCATCATCATCAGCCTTTTTATAGTCCCACTGCTGGGCACATGCCTCCTCTCATACAGAGAAGGATTGAGCGTTAATCACCATGCTTGCTCACGGTGATTTCAGACTTTATAATCCAGGTTTCCTCGAGATGTTTTCCTTCACCTTTAATTAGTCATTTGTGTTCAAGACATACTTAGAAAGTACGTATAGCTTAGTAAAGTTAAATTGGTATTTGCCTGACCTGGAATCGAACCCGGGGGGTACTCATACTTGAGAGGTTGGTGCTATAATACTACGCCACCACGACCCCAGACTACACCCCTGTATAATAGGGTATTACACCATTTTTTAAAAACTGTTTTAAATTAATCCTGAGATCGTAATGAACTAGTAGAAATTTTGTTAATTTTTTTTAAAACCGAAAATCGCCCTAAAATCTGTTTTTTATTTATGATTTTGAATTTTCTCGCGGAAACGCTAGCCGCCATGCTTTTTCATTTCGTGACGTCACTCGGTTAGTAAACAATACGACTGCGAAAGACCAAGTAATAAGATTCGTGAAAATAATGAGTTATCATTGGTGTCTTGTGCCTGGATGCAAAAATACAAGTGTAAAAACGCCACAAAAATTATGGATTCAAGTGCCAAGTGATGTAAAAATGAGAAATAGTTGGTTGAAAATTTCGCCACCATTAAAGTATTAACCATTGGCAGATTTGTACTTCCTCCTTTAACAAAACCGTCTTCCATAGTGAAATAATAAAGGCTAGAAGTCTACAAACGTGTTAATAACTCGTAAATTTATCAAAATAACAGCGCACAACTTATTTTCAGTAGATTGTTTACTATCGGAATGACGTCACGGCGGGATCTAATATGGCGAATGGCGTTTTAGACATTTGAAAAACAGATTAGAAAAGACGATTTTTAAAATGTAATTATAAAATTAAAATTGCAATTTTATGAATAAATATCGACGTTTCTTGTTTACTTTTTTCGAAATCTATTATGAACAAACATTTTTATATTTTTCCTTACATAGTGTAAAATACCCTATTATCTGTGCCGCAAATACTTGAACAGTCTTCAAAAAAAACCTTCTATTTCAGCGCTCCCTCACGACCCTGTCCTGAGGAAGTTAGATGATGGTGCTCGCTACCAATACGTTAGAGGCGCGGATGGTACTCCTCATCTCGTAGACTTGTGGATGAAGGCCAGTGATGTGGCTGAGGCTGCGAGATACAACCCTGATCGACAGAATGTTTATCATCTGTTCACCAGGTAAGATCGCCAGTCAAGCATTTTTAACCGACTTCCAAAAAAAGGAGGAGGTTCTCAATTCGGCCGGTATGTTTTTTTTTATTAATTCTTTTTTTGTTCGATGGAGTATACTTGCCATTTGTTCCCATAAAAAATTCATCCAATTTGGTTCAGTCTTTTTTATTTTATGAGCATTTGTTTGATTTATGTGGATGATGTGTATGTGGATGCTGTTATAAAGGGCCGGTTAATGAGAATATCCCACAAACTTGAGTTATGACAGCTATTATAGAAGGTATGGAGTGTATAAATGGATGATGAAACAGATTTTGGACCTGATACTAAAAAGATAAAAATATTTTCAAGAGACATAGTAGTAGTCGGTGGCAAAGAAACACAGCTGTAACCTCTAGACACAGACTTCTAGAGCGATGTAAGGTAAGAAGGAGCGACTGCCTATCTGACCTCCTCGAACCAGTTACGTGAACAGCCCGATGTCCCTTGAAAATATTAGCAGACTTCCTTGCTTCTGACTACCCGTAACGACTGCCAAAAATGTACAAATGACAGCTGGGACCCACAAATTTAACATGCTTTCCGAAACACGGTTGAACTCCTCATGACAAGAAACGAAACACGATGGAAATCGCCTTGTCAAGATGATCAACCATTCACGGAATATGACAATCATTGCTTAGCCATGAGCTCATCTCCCCAAACAAAGACCTCATTATCAGCCTTTTTATCGTCCCACTGCTAGGCACAGGCGTCCTCTCACACAGAGAAGGATTGAGCGTTAATCACCACGCTTGCTCAATGCGGGTTGGTGATTTCAGACTTTATTATATAGTCCAGGTTTCCTCGAGATGTTTCCTTGAGATATCTCTGAACATAGATGTTATGATAAGGATTACCTATATTAAAAGCTTTTATTTAACTTGCCGTGTATGTATGTTACGGTGGATTCTTTGAACTCAATTTTAAAGAAGATATCTTAAACCGATTGAGCTATAATTTTGTATACACGTTCAGTTTGGATGACAATGCAAGATATGTTATATGACGTTATTCTAAATCCAATATGGCGGACTATAAAAGCTTTTTAAGAAAAGATTTTTCTTTCAATTTATTATGCTTATTTTTGTTTGCTTTCAGACAAAACCCTACCGTAAGTCAGCCAATGCTGATAGGTAATGAAGGTCTCCTGGGGCTGAACAACTACAATCCGGCTAGACGAACCATTATCTTACTCCACGGATGGCTGGCTGACGTCACTTCGGATTTCAACACCGTTTTAGTTCCAGGTAGGGTTTAGTCCTGTCTTATGGGATATGGAAGTTTCTAGATTATGTAAGAAGAAGATCATCTCCCGAACCTTTTCCCAAGCTATGTTGGGGTCAGCTTCCAGTCTTAACCGGATGCAGCTGAGTACCAGTGTTTTACGTGGAGCGACTGGTTATCTAAAATCCTCAACCAAGTTACCTGGAAAACCCGATACCTCTTGCAGGCTTAGCATGGCAACCGTAGAAACAAGTTTTATTTACCGGAGAATGGACATAATGACAGAAAAGTGACAGATTGACGTAAGATTTCTTTTGATATTTTTTGAAGATTTTTTTCTTATCTTCGATCGACATAAGTTTACAAGTGATTATATGCGAGTTGACAGGTCGCGCCATGCTCGGGCAGAAGACATGTTGACATTGACAGAAAGAGCTTTGTCTTTTCTTGACATAATAGATACAGAATCGCCATGCTAAGCCTGTTGGTAAGACAGGTTGTCAGACTTCAGATGACCCGTAACGACTGCCAAAGATGTACAAATGACATACTTACAAACTTCCAGACTGGAAGCTGACTTAGCGACTTTGAACATAGCTTGGGAAATGCCTAAAAAATTTTCTTCAAAGGTCGTTTCTCCTTGAAGGTTATAGATGAAACCCTTAATAATCCCAAAATTATTCCTGCAGCTTTCCTATCCGCTGAAGATGTGAATGTCATCGTAGTAGACTGGAGCGCCGGCTCTGGATCCATCAACTACGTCAGTGCTGTCGCCAACACCGTGCCTTCTGGTGAGATCTTAACACGATTATATAGGGTGACTGGTAATCAGTGACCGATATTTAAACACGTGATTGTACTCATGATTACAAACAACTTTCCCGAAGAAACTTTTTTGTTTTTTTTTATCATTATAGCAAAATTACTAAAACAGCTGATCGGGCGACGGCGCGCGCGAAATTTGAATTTTGCTATAACGATAAAAAAAAAAAAAGTTTCTTCGGGAAAGTCGTTTGTAATCATGAGTACAATCACGTGTTAAAAATGCACATTAAAAATAACTATTCCGCCATCTTGGAGGGTCCGCCATCTTGGTGGGTCCGCCATATTGAATTTAGAATGACCTCATATAACATATCTTGCATTGTCATCCAAACTGAACGTGTATACAAAATTTCATCTCAATCGGTTGAAGATATCTACTTCAAAATTGAGTTCAAAGAATCCACCGTAACATACATACACGGCAAGTTAAATAAAAGCTTTTAAAAATGCCTTTTTCAGGTGAAAGCGTGAGCCGTTTTATAGACTGGTTGAACTCGGTGACCGGCGCCAGTCCCTCCATGTACCACATTGTAGGTCACAGCCTCGGCGCTCACCAGGCCGGCGTCATCGGCAGGAATCTGAACGGGAGGATCGCTTACATAACTGGTACGTTGGTCTAGTGGTCGCAAGGCGCGACTGCTGTGCACGAGGTCTCGGGTTCGATTCCCGGGTCAGGCCGAAATCGCTTTGTGGGTTATGAGAAACTTTCATAAAGCAGCCTGGAGTCTGGAATTTGGTGATTGATTCACCCGTGCATCGGAGAGCACGTAAATGTCGGTCCTGTGCCTGATCTCTCTACGGTCGTGTCGGATTGCCGTCCCATCAGACTATGAGAGTGAGGGAATAGAGAGTACACCTGTGTGCAAACTGCTTGTTATTAGATTATTCAGAAACCTGTCGTTCATTGATTCATTTTAAACCTTCACCATACAAAACTACCAAAATTAATAACAAACCTAACCATCCCCTCAGCGTTAGAAGCAGCTCTTCCTGGCTGGATAACAAACGACGCGAGGTTCCAATCTTCAGACGGCGTCTACACTGAAGTCATTCACACCAACGCCGGTGTGCTGGGCTACATGAGCACTTTGGGAGACGCTGATTTCTACCCCAATGGGGGGATCAATATGCCAGGCTGTGACTCTCAAGAGTGTGACCACGCCAGGTGAGTGGATATATCGGGACACCTTTTTCACACACGGTCGGTTAGCCCCAAGGTAAGCTATTGATTAGCTTGTGTTATGGGTGCCAACACAACCGATAAACTTATGATGTAGCCCGCGACGTCGTCCGCGTAGGCATTAGCGATAGCGTTATGATATGTAGCGTATATATTGACCCGACCTCTTAGTTATATTCATGCTGAATTTGAAGCAAATCAAGCAGTACTTTTTGAGATTATCCCGGACATACATACAGACAAACAGACAAAAAAAATCTAAAAACTATATTTTTTTAGTCTTCGATATCATGTACAGTTTTGACTTTTCTACGATTTTATTATATGCATAGATAATTAGCATGCTATATAGTGCTCATCACACAAATGTCCATCGTGCCGGGAATCGAACCCGGGACGCTTTTTTATTTATTTTTTTCGTGGGAAATCATCAAATGACCCCTCCCGCTGAGGGTGCAGCTGGAGGGAGTGTCAGACTCTCACTAACTAAAACCCACTATGTTCCTTCTGGAGGCCATGGCCCTATGCCAGGCCCTAAGGGAGTATCCCATGTATCTGAAATGTCTTCGAGGAGCGTGGAGTGAGATGAGCGTGTGAATGAGAATGCCAAGAGAATGACAACAATATACAAACGCCAGCACATCAGCTACTCAGCGATCTGTCAAATTTCCTTAATAGATTTTCAACTTTATCGCTAAAGCATTATGGTTCAAAGTTGAATGGGAAATTTTGACAGTTTCGGGTAGCCTGATGTGCTGGCGTCTGTACATTCTTTATAGAGCAAATGTTATTGGCTACGGCCGTTTTTAACCGACTTCCAAAAAAAGGAGGAGGTTCTCAATTCGGCCGGTATGTTTTTTTTTGTTTATTTTTTTTTATGTATGTACACCGATTACTCCGAGATTTCTAGTCCGGTTTGTGTAATTCTTTTTTGTTCGATGCAGTATACTTGCCATTTGGTCCCATAAAAATTTCATCCAATTTGGTTCAGTACTTTTTATTTTATGAGCATTTGTTTGATTTATGTGGTTGATGTGTATGTGGATGATGTTATAAAGAGCCGGTTAATGAGAATTTCCCACAAACGTGAGTTATGATAGCTATTATAGAAGGTATGGAGAGTATAAATGGATGACGAAAACAGATTTTGGACCTGATACTAAAAAGATAAAAATAATTTTTTTTTACAAAAAAATAAAACCGACTTCAAAAACACTAAAAAGTGAAAAAAAAAGCTTTTAAGTAGGTACATCGCTCTAGAAGTCGGTGTCCAAATAAATACAGTATTACGGTTGCAACTTCTTGACACCGACTTCTAGAGCGATGTACTTAAAAGCTTTTTTTTTCACTTTTTAGTGTTTTTTTGCTGTTAAATAAATGTGCTTCGTATGAAAATAATGAAAGAAGGGGGGGAGAGCAGAAATCATTTTTTTTTTCTATGAATTTCCAGATCTTACTTCTATCTAGCGGAGTCCCTGACCTCGGGCGGGTTCACGGGCCGCCGCTGCGCCTCCTTCGTCACCGCCATGACTGGTAACTGCTTCCTATGGGGCAACCTCAGGATGGGAGGTTTGGTGCCCAAGACTGGGTGAGTTTCAACAGGATTTATTGGTATCTAGTAACTAGCTTTTTCATATGATGGCATCCAGGCCGATTGTCGGCTACAGCCAGTCGGAGATCAGCCAGCTGCGCAGGACATATTATAGTGCACAAGCATTCGCGCAGACAGAGGTGCACTCTCTATTCCCTCACTCTCATAGTCCGATGGGACGGCAATCCGACACGACCGGAGAGAGATCAGGCGCAGGACCGACATTTACGTGCTCTCCGATGCACGGGTGAATCAATCACCAACTTCGGAACAACCAGAATCAACCAGACTCCGGGCTGCTTTATGAAAGTTTCTCAAAACCCAGAAAGCCATTTCGGCCCGACCCGGGATTCGAACCCGAGACCCCGTGAACAGCAGTCACGCCTAGCGACCGCTAGACCAACGAGGCAGTTCATATAAATAAATGATAAATGATATTTATTTTGCAAATAGGTTGAAATCAACAAACACTTTTAAATATCAACACATTTTTTTTATAAAAAAGCGAGATGAGGTCGGCATTTCCTAACTGACTACCTTGAGAAGAAACGGGGGAGAAATCCTCATGGACATCCTCCGCCAGGGGGGAGGTGGAGGGGCGTGCCTGACTCTTACAGGCTAAATTCACCACGGTGTCTCCTAGCACTTGCGCAAGCTCAATCCTTCTCCATGTGAGAGGAGGCATGTGCCCAACAGTAGGACGATAAATAGGCTGATGATTATGTTAATTTTTTTTATCTGTCATTGCACATCCTTAGCAGTCGTTTCGGGTAGTCGAGGCCAGTAAGTCTGAAGCCAATCTAACCAAGGGGTATTGGGTTACCCGGGTAACTGAGTTGAGGAGCTCAGATAGGCAGTCGCTCCTTGTAAAACACTGGTACTCAGCTGAATCCGGTTAGACTGGAAGCCGACCCCAAGATAGTTGGGAAAAGGCTCGGGAGATGATGATGATAATGACGATGTTGATTTTTTTTCAGACAATCTGGAATCTTCTACCTGGAGACCAACGCCTCGCCGCCATTTTCGCGAGGCTAAGAAATGATGATCGACGAAATCTGAACAATAAATAAATAAATTATGTTTGTATACACGTAATATTTGTTTTATTTATCATCTGCCTAGCCTTTTCCCAAGCTATGTTGGGGTCGGGTGTTTTACGTGAAGCGACTGCCGATTTCAGTCCGACCCGGCATGGTCGGCATGACGATTCTATATCTATTCTATCAAGAAAAGACAAAGCTCTTTCTGTCAATGTCAACATGTCTTCTGCCCGAGCATGGCGCGACCTGTCAACTCGCGTTTCTATGAAGACATTCCATAGCAACGGAGAAGTAGATAGTAATGTAGTCATTCTGCGTATACTACGATGAATTTACGTTTAGTGAGCCAAAAAACTGTATCTAAAACACTATTTTTAAAATCGGCATGCTCGGCGTTGTAGACTTATGTCGGTCGAAGAAAATAAACATTTATTTTCTACGTCAAAAGAAATCTTACTTCAATCTGTCACTTTTCTGTCATTATGTCCATTCTTCGGTAGACAAAACTTGTTTCTACGGTTGTCATGCTGAGCTTGATGGAACTTATTTTTAGGTGGAATAGAAAAGGCCCTAAATAGTATTATATTATCAGTCAAAATACTGTATATTTCTCAGTAAAATCTACATTTTCAAACCAGAAGTTAGGAGATACCGCGGCATAGACCTATAACAATAATAAACAAATAATATTTAAATGGAATGCAGGGCTGCCAAGATAAATATCTACAGACGGCAGCAAATCAAGCTACTACATTTTGGCCACTGAGATGATAAACTTATTATTGTTTTTAATGACTTTTAATGACTTCTTTTGTGGTAAACCTGATCCTTAGCATGTACTAGATCATCATCTCCCGAGCCTTTTCCCAACAATGTGGGGGTCGACTTCCAGTCTAACCGGATTCAGCTGAGTACCAGTATTTTACGTGGAGCGACTGCCTATCTGATCTCCTCAATCCAGTTACCTGGGCAACCCAATACCCCTTTGTAAGACTGATTATCAGACTTTCTGCCTTCTTACTACCCGTAACGATAGCCAAAGATTTACAAATGACAACCTGGACCCACCAATTTAGCGTGCTTTCCGAAACACGGAGGACCTAGTCATGACAAGATGGTCACCAATCCACGGAGCGACCGCTCGAAGCGTTGGTTAACCTTGCTCTTAAAACTGGATAATACGATTAATTTTCTTAATAAAATATATCGGGACACCTTTTTCACACACGGTCGGTTAGCCCCAAGGTAAGCTATTGATTAGCTTATGTTATGGGTGCCAACACAACTGATAAACTACATATATCTACTTTACAGAAATATATTTATAAATACATATTATAACACCCAGACAGTCAACAAGCATGCTCATCACACAAATATTGACCGTACCGGGAATAGAACCCGGGACCTAAGCTCAACAGGCATAGTTACCGTAGCGCCAATTATTCGCGGCCCTGCACCTGATCTCTCTCCGGTCGTGTCGGATTGCCGTCCTATCGGACTATGAGAGTGAGGGAATAGAGAGTGCACCTGTGTCTGCGCGAATGTGCGTGCACTATAATATGTCCTGCGCAGCTGGCTGATCTCCATATAGCCGACAAGCGGCCTGGATGCCATCATTATTTATTTGCGGACAGCCCTATAGCAATTCCACCATAGTACCCTATAAAGAATTCCTTGAAAATAATTGACTTCCTATTGTGTTTGCAAATTCAATTGTTCATTATTATATTTTCGAAAAAAAATAACAAACACTCATCTTAGGTGTCGAACTACTCATTTGGCGCTAAACCCTCATTAAACAATTATCGTCAACGAGAGATAACAACGATAAATTTAGAAAATTATCGCTATTTATAATAAAACGTCAATTTAAGAAATAAGTCATTTTTATATCAAATTTTTGAACATGTGGATTGCTTTTGTTATCGTCGCGATCGCTGCAGTGGGTGGTGAGTGTTTTTTTTTTAAATTATTATTTCATGTTACAGACGCGAACACATGAAGCTATATCGACTTTGAAACATATGGTTCAGCGATAAAGTTGAAAAATTATTAAGAACATTTGACAGATTGTAGTAGCTTGATTTGCTGGCGTCTGTGCAATGGTACTAATCCTACTACTATTATAAAGGCGAAAGTTTGTAAGTATGGATGTATGGATATTTGTTACTCTTTCACGTAAAAACTACTGAATGGATTTGAATGAAACTTTACGTCTTTACTACTTTTTGTCGCGAAAACCGACATCCACGCGGGCGGAGCCGCGGGCAGAGCCGCGGGCGACCGCTAGTATAATTTATTTTTATGTCTGAATCTTAAAAGAGACTATGACCCTTGAGTTAGTTTTTCTCGAGCCGTTAATAGCAACTGCTCGAGCAGTTGATTTTCTACCACAGTTGAGTGCAACATTTTTTTCCGGACGAAGGTAGAACTGTCGACTGCTCTAGCGCAGTCAACGGCTCGAGAAGTTGGTGTAAGTCTCGCAACCGCTGGATCAGTTGACGTCTAGAAACGGTCGCGATTGCTCCAGCAGTCCTGTGTACAACAGAGAATGAATGGGTATAGTTTACCGCGCGGTCGCGGCTTTAAGCAGTCGATCTCAACTGCTTGAAGCAGTCAGTGTACTACCTCGCTTAGAAGTCACTTGAACAGTATAGAATGACAAACTATAATATTCTGCTGTCGCATGGTAACATTTAAGGAAGAAGTCGTGGTGGCCTAATGGTTAAAGAGTCAACCTCTCAAGTTTGAGTGCGTGGGTTCCAATCCAGGTCAGGAAAGTACCAATGCAACTGTTCTAAGTTTGTATGTACTTTCTAAGTATATCTTGGACACTTATGACTGTGTTTCGGATGGCACGTTCAACTGTAGGTCCCGGCTGTCATTGAACATCCTTGGCAGTCGTTACGGGTAGTCAGAAGCCAGTAAGTCTGACGCCAGTCTAACCAAGGGGTATTGGGTTGCCCGGGTAACTGGGTTGAGAAAGTCAGATAGGCAGTAACTCCTTGTATAACAGTGGTACTCAGCTGAATCCGGTTAGACTGGAAGCCGACCTCAACATAGTTGGGAAAAAACTCGGGAGATGATGCATGGTAACAATTAAGCTAATCAGGATAAATACAATATGTAATTATATGAATTAACTTAGTTTATCTTACTAAACTGACAATGCATTTTTGATATCATATCGCCTCGCCTGCCGTTTTTATTACGATAATCTCAAAAATCCAAGATTTAAGATTATGTAATTGCGTCATTATGTAGTTAGTTATCGGATATTCGGAAGCATATTTGACTAATCTAAGGCCCACGGCGACTTTTTGTAGCGATGCAGTCGCGATACTGTCGCGCGTAGGCGTCGATATAGGCGCAAAGCTGTCGCTAGCTGTGTGCTCGCGCCCACGGGACCGAGATTCAGTCACCATGCAAACGCGATTTGGTCGGGGGGAGGTTGTGTGGCGAGGCGAGTGAAGGAATCACGTTTACATCGCGACCAAATCGCGTTTGCATCAATACTGAATCTGGTTATGTGGGCGAGGGCCTTTGACCTTTAGTTTGATGATTCAAGAGTTTTCCTTTTGCCAACTGTACAACTATCATCTCCGGAGCCTTTTCCAACTATGTTGGGGTCGGCGTCCAGTCTAACCGGATTCAGCTGAGTACCAGTGTTTTACAAGGAGCGACTGCCTATCTGACCTCCTCAACCCAGTTACCCGGGCAACCCAATACCTAGTTAGATTCGCGTCAGACTTACTGGCTTCTGACTACCCGTAACGACTGCCAAGGATGTTCAATGACAGCCGGGACCTACAGTTTAACGGGCCATCCGAAACACAGTTATTGGTGTCCAAGATATACTTAGAAAGTACATACGTAATTAGAAAAGTTGCATTGGTACTTGCCTGACCTGGAATCGAAACCTACGCGCACTTGAGAGGTTGGCCTTTTAACCACTAGGCCACCACGACTTTTCCTGACTTTTGCCAACTGTACACTATAAAAAAACATTTATACTATATTTCTAGCGGTCCCCTGCAAGACGAACTCGAAGCCAGAATCGAAACTAGACGACGGCATACGCTATCAATATGTCAAGGGGGGCGATGGCACCCAGCATCTCGTGGACCTGTGGAACAGGAATGGTGACCTCGGCGCTGCTGTCAGATACAATCCTGATGCCGTCAACACTTATCATCTCTTCACCAGGTGAGGTTCAGCTGTGTAGGTGGGATTTGCATGAGTGTCGCAATGAGCAGTGTGTTGATTCTGGTTGGTGTGGTCTTCACTTGTCGCGAATGGAAACGTTCATTTATGCCTATGTGTAACTGCCTCGTTGGTCTAGTAGTCGCATAGCGCAACTACTATGCACGGGGTCTCGGGTTCGATTTCCGGGTCCGGCCGTCGCTTTGTGGGTTTTAAGAAACTTTCACAAAGCAGCCCGGAGTCTGAAGTTGGTGGTTGATACACCCTTGCATCGGAGAGCACGTAAATGTCGGTCCTGCGCCTGATCTCTCTCCGGTCGTGTCGGTTTGCCGTCCCATCGGACTATGAGAGTGAGGGAATAGAGAGTGCACCTGTGTCCGCGCAAATGCTTGTGCACTATAATATGTCCTGCGCAGCTGGCTGATCTCCGTAGTGTAAACTGCCGCTGAGCATGCTTGTTGGCTGTGTTCTGGTTGTGATAATATGTCTTACTATATATACATGTGTAAAAGTATGCGTAGTTTATCAGTTGTGTTGGCACCCATAACACAAGCTAATCAATAGCTTACCTTTGGGCTAACTGACCGTGTGTGAAAAGGTGTCCCGATACATATTTAACAGAGGACTACGTTTTTAACATAGTTGGTGATCCACCAATTCTTCGCTAAAATCAATATTCTCTCTATTGCAGACAGAACCCCACAATCAGTCAGCCACTTATCCTGAACGACAACGCCTGGCTATCCAACACAAACTACAACTCCTCGAGGAGGACCGTAGTGCTGATACACGGGTGGCTGGACACAGTGACGGCGGATTTCAACACCGTGTTAGTGCCTGGTAAGTATGAAGGTGCACTCTCTACTTCCTCACTCTCATAGTCCAATGGGACGGCAATCCGACACGACCGGAGAGATCCTAATCCTAATCCTAATACTATTATAAAGGCGAAAGTTTGTAAGTATGGATGTATGGATGTATGGATGTATGGATGTTTGTTACTCTTTCACGTAAAAACTACTGAATGGATTGGAATGAAACTTTACCACAATATAGCTTATACATCAGAATAACATATAGGCTACTTTTTATCCGGGTATGGAAAGTACTTCCCTCAGAAAGCGGGTGAAACCGCTGGCGGAAGCTAGTATAACATAAACTATACCGATACTTCCATACCCGGATAAAAAGTAGCCTATATGTTATTCTGATGTATAAGCTATATTGTGGTAAAGTTTCATTCAAATCCATTCAGTAGTTTTTACGTGAAAGAGTAACAAACATCCATACCTCCATACTTACAAACTTTCGCCTTTATAATAGTAGTAGGATAACGAGGCAATATAGTTGGAACAATGAGGAAATTTAACCAAACAGATGAGTTCGTGGCTAAGTAGTAGAGGTGCTCGTGGCTAAGTAACAGTGGGGCTCGTGGCTAAGTAGTGGAGGTCCTCGTGGCTAAGTAACAGAAAAGCTCTAGGCTAAGTAACTGAGGGGCTCGTGGCTAAGTAACAGAGGGGCTCGTGGCTTACTAACAAAGGGGCTCGTGGCTTACTAGCAGAGGGACTCGTGGCTTACTAACAGAGGGGTAGGGAACTAAATAACAGATGAGCTCGTGGCTAATTAAATTATGATTAGTTCCTCCATGTTTCGAGGCACGTAACATTTTTGGATCCCGGCTGTCATTTGTACATCTTTGACAGTCGTTACGGGTAGTCGAAAATCAGAAAGTCTGACAACCCATCGCTCCAATCCCAACATAGCTTGAGAAAAAGGCTAAGCTAATGAAAAACCTTAACAAACACAGGCGGTCAAAAATCTCAGCATTTTACTCCTCATTCAAAGAGCGTAAACTGACCGACTTTATTTTCTTCCACCAGCATTCTTGGAGAGAGAAGACGTGAATGTCATCGTGGTGGACTGGAGCCACGGCGCCGGCACCATCAATTATCCTATCGCCGTCATCAACACACCAATCTCTGGTAATTTTTCTGGAATCATTTTATCTGGAAGTCAGTTTCGATTCTAGGTCATCATCATCATCACAGCCTTTTTATTGTCCCACTGCTGGGCACCGGCCTCCTCTCCCACGGAGAAGGATTGAGCGTCAATCACCACGCTTGCTCAATACGGGTTGGTGATTTCAGACTTTATAGTCCAGGTTTCCTCGAGACGTTTTCCTTCACCTTTAATCAGTCATTGGTGTCCAAGATAAACTTAGAAAAGTTACATTGGTACTTGCCTGACCTGGAATCGAACCCGCACCCTCATACTCGAAAGGCTGGTGCTTTAACCACTAGGCCACCCTTACCACTGGTCTAGGTCAGCCAAATACCAATATAACTTATCAATGTTCTATGTTCTTTCTAAGCTTATTTTGGACACCAATGACTGATTAACGGTGAAGGAAAACATCTCGAGGAAACCTGGACTATAAAGTCTGAAATCACCAACCCGCATTGAGCAAACGTGATGATTAACGCTCAATCCTTCTCAGTGTGAGGGGGGGCCTCTGCCCAGCAGTGAGACGATATAAAGGCTGTGATGATGATAATGATGTTTTATTAATAAGAAAACTAATCTCAAAATATCTTCAAACGATCCCCAGGTCAAGCAGTAGCTAGATTCATAACGTGGTTGAACAATGCGAGTGGCTCCGAGTTGAAGAACTACCATATCGTTGGGCACAGCCTGGGCGCTCACCAAGCTGGTATTGTCGGCCGAACGCTTGGTGGAGGAGTGGCTTATATTACTGGTAAGATATTGTAGCGATAGTAAGTGTACATAAGATACTGTAGTAGACAGGGAGGAGCTCATGGCTAAGAAGCAGAGTGGCTCGTGGCTAAATAGCAGAGGCGCTCGTGGCTAACTAATTGAGGTGCTCGTGGCTAAGTAGCAGTGGGGCTCGTGTCTAAGTAGCAGCTGCACGTGTCGATCGATCATAAGATTAAACAACGCTTGGCGCGGTCGGTCTAAGGATACGTGACCATATTGTCATGACGATTACTTCCGTGTTTCGGAAGGCACGCTAAATTGGTTGGTCCCGGCTGTCATTTGTACATCTTTGGAAGTCGTCACGGGTAGTTAGAAGCCAGAAATTCTGACAACCAGTCTTTCCAAGGGGTTTCTCAGATAATTGGGTTGAGGAGGTCAGACAGGCAGTCGCGTGTTTAAGCAAACAAACAAAAAAGTATTCAGCTTTACAATATTATATAAGTGTAGATTCATTTATACATATGTATGAACTGTAAAAATATGGTGCACTAGTATTCTTAGACCCTATATAAATAAAACTAGCTGTCCCCAGTGGTTTCACCCGCATCTTTGGTTACTGCTCCGCTCCCGTGTGTCTTAGCGTGATGGTATATAGCGTATAGCCTTCCTCGATAAATGGGCTATCTAACACTGAAAGAATATTTCAAATCGAACCAGTAGTTTCGGAGATTAGCGCGTTCAAACAAACAAACTCTTCAGCTTTATAATATTAGTATAGATAATCTATGTCCTTTCACAGCTCTGGACGCGGCCTTCCCCGGGTGGCTAACACACGACGATAAGTTCAAATCAACAGACGCCGTATACACTGAAGTGATACACACTAATGCCGGACTACTGGGCTACCTCGCCCCCCTAGGGGATGTAGACTTCTACCCCAACGGGGGAGTCGATATGCCCGGGTGTATAAGTCAGGAGTGTGACCATAATAGGTACGTATCAACCTTCATAAAAGAAAGACGTGCCCTCAGCGCCTAGCTAAGAATTCATCCATAAATACCTACAATATAGTAGTGAGTTCGGAATTATATTGATTGAAATTGACTATTAATTTTGTATTTTAAAAGTCTGTCATGCAGTCGTGACCGTGGCGTACTGGGCAATTTTTGGCTTGTCATCTATACGTAAGTGTGGCGGTCAAAAGGTTTATGAATTTTGAAAATTATTGGACATCTGAAGTGAAGACTATGTCGAGGTACGACTCCCGGCCACCCGTAGCCAAAGATCTGTGGGCGGTGAGTTATGGTTACTCACCGTCCGTACGTCTAAGGACATGCTAGTGTCGACGGCGCGTGCTGTTCCACGCACTCCTCAAAGAGAAGTAAGCAAAATCAGAGAGGAGGCCCAGGTCAAGGTCAAGGTCTGCTGGGGCTGCGGGTTGTTTGCAACAGTTAAAGACTTACAAAATTGATAGTCAGTTTCAATCTATATAATTCCGAATTCACTACTGTTTTGTAGGTATTTATGGATTAATTCTTATGGTGCTGAGGGCTAACAGTAAGTGAATATTGACTGCTTCTTTGGTCTAGTAGTCGCATACCGCGACTGCTGTGCACGGGGTCTGGGGTTCGATGATCGTTCGATCGTTCCAAATTTTATGTTTCACACCAAGTTTCTTGACTATTAATTATCTTCGATATCATTATGGAATCGTATAGGTCACTGGTATATTAGTAAAACATAAAAATGCAGTTTTACATAGCAAAAACGCTTTAATATTAGAAAGTTTTTTTCTCTTTTTGTCGTTTTTTAGACGTGTCGGTCAAAAGGTTATAGAATCGGACCGACCTGGGAACCCCGTGCACAGCAGTCGCGCCATGCGACTACTAGACCAACGAGGCAGTTCCGAGCTAATACTAATTTACTGTTCCTCTTTCCAGGTCATTCTTTTACATGGCGGAGTCAGTGAGGACAGGCGGGTTCTCGGGGACTAGATGTTCCACCTTCGTGTCCGCCATGGCTGGCCAGTGCTTCTTGTGGGGCAGTCTTAATATGGGAGGAATTGCTCCTAAAACTGGGTAAGCGAAAACATTTTTTCTGTTTGAAAATCGCTTCAAAGTTGCGAAGAAACATAGGTACATGCAGGTCAAACTGAGAAGCTTAATATTTTAGAAGTCACTTAAAAATAGATCATCATTAGCCTTTTTATCGTCCCACTGCTGGGCACAGGCCTCTGCCACAGAGAAGGATTGAGCGTTAATCACCACGCTTGCTCAATGCGGGTTGGTGGTATCAGACTTTATAGTCCAGGTTTCCTCGAGATGTTTTCCTTCACCTTTAATCAGTCATTGGTGTCCAAGATATACTTGGAAAGTACGTATAACTTAGCAACGTTGCATTGGTACTTGCCTGACCTGGAATTGAACCCGCTCACTCGTACTGTCTTACTATGCGTAACGATTGCCAAAAATATACTAATGACGACAGGGAACAAAAAAAAACATACCGTCGAGTTGATAACCTCCTCCTTTTTAAAGTGGGTTAAAAAGGCTAAGCAGATGATTTTATTTATTTATTTATTTATCGCTCTATACTATGATGATCAGCCTATTTTAAAATTGAAGCATTATGGTTATTCAATTTTTTTTTACAGGCAAACGGGAATTTACTATCTGAGGACCAATGCCTTCCCCCCATTCTCAAGAGGTTGAAAAGAGACGGAAAATAAAATACTTATCATGCCCATAAAGGTGTTTAATTTTTTTTTTTGTATTTCTCCCTCCATCCTCCGGTAAAATACGAGTATTAGAGGTAATAATTAAAGAGGTAGTACTGTCTACCGCGGCTGTATACACGTTGCTCGGAATTCAGTCGCGGACCGCCATTAAGTTTGGCGTGAACTATAAAGTGAGTAAATAAAACAAAATAATTTTCTTTTTTATATACTATAATGAGTGCAACATACAAAGTGTTCAGTGATAGTCATATTTAATAACTAGAATAGAAACATTTTTTTTTTTCATTTTCTCTTGTATAGTGACCATAATATTATGGTGTGAATGATGGAAACCATAGAGATATAAAAATAGAGATCACAAAGGCAGCCTCACCGTCTAACGACAACTAGTAAAATTCAATACTTTTATAGAACTGTCAAAACCGGTTACTCTCTATGCAATTTGTATGAAAGTAAGAACTATGACGTCACATATTTTTCACATCAAGCTGTATACTTATTTTACTTAAATTATCAATAAAAAAATTCAAACAGTTTTTCCTTCAAAACTATAAATTAAACTGACATTATTTTAAGATGCTTTACCAAATTAGTATCATAAAGGATTTTATTTTAGACCTAGTCAACTAGCCAAATATGATCTTAGAGTCACGTTTATGAAATAGTGCGAGAGAGAAAGACAGCCTCTTCGTGTGCCATCTCTTTCACACCAAGGTATTACGCATTAGGTAAGGAAGGATTCCCGTACTCCATTCTTATATCTCTTTGGACAAAAAATATTTTGATTGGTCCACAGAGAAAAAACCAATCATAAAAACTAATAAACCATAGCTTACATTTAAAAAATCACAGATTTTGACTTTACAAAATGGTTACGACAGAAAATATCACTTCAAAAAGCCTCCACCGCGCATAACTACTTCATCCCCCGCTGCGTCCCTCTCTGGCCCAACGCCACCCGTCACTTTAACCTTTAATAATAAATTAAAAGAAACATCTTTTTTTAAAAAGCTTTTATAGTCCGCCATATTGGATTTAGAATAACGTCAAATTATTTTTTAAGTCACTCTCAATAAGCCATTTCATTTGATACCCATATTGTAGAAATTCATTAAAAATAACTACTCCGCCATCTTGGATTTAGAATAACGTTATATAACATATCGTGCATTGTCATCCAAACTGAACGTGTACACAAAATTTCAGCTCAATCGGTTGAAGATATCTACTTCAAAATTGAGTTCAAAGAATCCACCGTAACATACATACACACGGCAAGTTAAATAAAAGCTTTTAAAAAATAGAAAGACGTGCCCCCAGCGCCAAGCTAAGAATTCATCCATAAATACCTACAATATAGTAGTGAGTTCGGAATTATATCGATTGAAACTGACTATTAATTTTAAACTTTTAAAATTCAGTCATGTAGTCGTGACCGTGGCGTGCTGGGCACTTTTTGTCTTGTCATCTATAAGTGAATGTTAAAAGAAACCTTAACTCCTATGATATACGGTAGAAAACGGCAGTTGCGCGTCTGCTCTCGTGCCGTTTTCAACCTTATATCATATAAGTTAAAGTTTATTTTAATTCGCCGCGCCTCCGTTTACGTTGAGCCTATGAGTTTGTCGCGAGCACACACACCCTTGAAGACTATGTTTTACGATACATACATCGTACCACATTGTATTTTAACAAATATAATAAAGAAATTTAAGTATTATTTTCGATGTATTTGAGAATATGTGACCATTTACAAGCCTTGTATAAGTTTTAGAACACCTGCCGGCTTAGCAGGGCAATTCTATATCTATTCTGTCAAGAAAAGACAAAGCTCTTTATGTCAATGCCAACATGTCTTCTGCCCGAGCATGGCGCGACCTGTCAACTCGCATATAATCACTTGTAGACTTATGTCGATCGAAGAAAAGAAAAATTTCTTCAAAAAATGTCAAAGGAAATCTTACGTCAATCTGTCACTTTTCTGTCATTACGTCCATTCTCCGGTAAACAAAACTTGTTTCTACGGTTGCCATGCTAAGCCTGCTGGACATATAAATATCCATATTAAGAGCCAATTTCACAATGTCCGAATAGCCACTATCTGCCGAATAAATTCAAAAATGTAACAGAATTTGTATGAAATTATCTACCAAATAAACTAACTGGAACTTATTCGTAGGTGGTGAAACAGGCCCTTAAAAAAGTCAGTTAAATATGGAGTTTATTTTCTTTACCTAGAGTTTATTTTCTTTACCTAGAACACACACATGTTAAAATTTTCTAGTTAAGTCAAACAGACAATTAACACATGTTTAAGAGAATATTTTTAACTTGAAAAATCTGTTTAACTTTTTTGTAATACCATACTCAAACTCAATGAATGCCAGTGTTTGAGTCCAATAGTGCTCCCATACAGCAGTTAAAAATATAACGTTATACAAAATTGTATAACACGATAATATTATGAATGTTATCGTGTTATAATGTTGTATAACGTTATATAAAATTCTTAAGGTGTTCCCACACAGCAGTTACATAACGTTATGTAACACGATAACATACATAATATTATCGTGTTATACAATGTTGTATAACGTTATATTACTGCTGTGTGGGAATACCTTAAGAATTTAACATAAGCGTTTTGATAATATAACGTCAAAAATCACAGTTAAAATAACAGTAATTTAGTGAGTGAAACAGCCAACACATTAAGCTACTACAATCTATCAAATCTCCTTAAAAGATTTTCAACTTTATTGCTGAAACATAAAGTTCAAAGTTGAAAATTTGTCAGCTTCGGGTAGCTTGATGTGCTGGCGTCTACATACACACATTTGTTATGTTCATACTACGTTAGTATTACATATACACATATAAAAATTGTACTTGAATTTTTGTATTCTATAATATATCTGCCTGCGACTGTCAACTTCGAAATTTAGGGCCAGTTTCACAGGTAGCTGATAAGTTCCAGATAGTTTATCTGGCAGATAATTTCATAGAAACTCTGTTGCATTTTTGAATTTATCTGGTAGATAGTGGTTATCCGTAACCTGTGAAACTGGCTCTTATACTCAACCATACGGTAGATGACAACTAGTCAAATTCATTACTTTTATTGAACTGTCAAAAATGGTTACTTTATATGCAATTTGTGTGAAAATACCACATATGACGTCATAGATTTTTCACATCAAGCCGTATACTTATTTCGATTATATTATCAGTAAAAAAATGGAAACAATTTTCGGTTTAAAACGATAAATTAAACTGACATTATTTTAAGATGCTTTACAAAATTAATATGATAAAGTATTTTATTTTTGACCTAGTCATCATCCCAATTACAATGTGTAAGGTGAACAGAATAGTCTACAAACACAATTAAAATGTAAGAAATTAAACAAAAAAAAGGAATCAACTTCAAAAGATATTGAAATGGAAACAAACTTTTGACTCTAAAAGTCGGTGTCTGCAAGTTGCTAGGCTTCAAAAAACACTGAAATGTAAGAAATGAAACTTTTGATTCTAGAACTCGCTGTCTGTAGCTTGCCATCGACTTCTAGAGCGCTGTCAGTTTTATTTTTGTCAATTTAAATTATTTTTGAAGTCTTTTTTTTTGCTGTCAAAACCTTTTACTATATTTTTTTCATTTGCAATTTCTATAACAATAATTTATTTACGGCTGAAATTAATAACCTATCTATCCGTGGTTTTGCTTACTAGAGATTGAATTTTGACATTAGCCCCATATAATTTGTGTCAAATTCCTATCTCTAGTAAGCAAAACAACGGATAGATAGGTTATTTATTTCGGCAGTTAGACAAAAGTAATCAAATAATTTAAAACATCAAATCTCTATCACAACTGTTCTTTCCTCAAAATCCTATCGGAAAAGACACAGCGATCACACGTATAACAAAAATCTTGTCATTTTTTACAACGAGACAAATTAAAGAAATATTATTTCGTAATATGGAAGAAATATTTATTAAGCTGTTTCCTGCAGTTTTAACCGCGTACCGAGGGACCTACTTCGCGCATCCGGTTATTAAAAGTAGCCCATACCAGTCTCTATAGACCTGGGTATCTTTATACCAAGCTTTAACAAAATATTAGCGTTAATATTTATATAAAGTCTAACAATACTAGTGCACCATATTTTTACAGGTCATCTAGTACATGCTAAGGATCATGTTTACCACAAAAAAGTTGAATGACCTAGGGGTCAACGATCGAGCGCGTTCATAGAGACCGGCGTTATGCGTACAATTTGGCGACTGTGATGGTAAATTTAATATGTTGTTGTTTTCATAACTTTTTTGCGGTAAACATGATACTTAGCATTTACTAGATGACCTGTACAGATATGGTGCACTAGTTTTGTTAGACCTTTTATGGATTTTAGACAGAAGACTAGGCGGTAGATTAGCGATCAATTTCTTGTATGGAAACAGTAATAAGTAACGCTGTGCACGGGGTGTCGGGTTAGATACCCGGGTCGGGCCGAAAATTGCTTCGTGGGTTTAAAGATACTTTCATAAAGCAGACCGAAGTCTGGATATTGGTGATTGATACACCCGTGCATCGTGTCGCACGTTGCAGTCAGTCCTGCTTGTGATCTCTCTCCGGTCGTGTCGGATTGTCGTCCCATCGGACTATGAGAGTGAGGGAATAGAGAGTGCACCTGTGTCCGCGCGAATGCTTGTGCACTATAATATGTCCTGCGCAGCTGGCTGATCTCCTTAGAGAGAACGGCCGCCGTAGCCGACAATCGGTAATAAAGTAATATTTATTTATTGTTTTCTAAATAATTAAGCTAATCAGCTGGTCATATTAGTATATTTTTTTCTATGTCAGGGAAGATTCACTAAATTGCGTTGTATTTTTACCATTTATTATTTATTAAATATTGATAAAAGTACTTTAAACTTTCGTAAAAAACAGGAGCTCGTGGCTAAGTAACAACCGCACGGGTCGATCGGTCATTTAAGCCATTTCATCAAAGAAAATGGTTATATAGGGTGACTGGTAATTAGTGACCGATATTTAAACACGTGATTGTACTCATGATTACAAACAACTTTCCCAAAGAAACTTTTTTATCATAACAGCAAAATTAAAATTTCGCGAGCGCCGTCGCCCGTGCTGTTAGCGGCGAGGCTTTGGAAATTTAGGAATTTTGCTATAATAATAAAAAAAAAAAAAACAAAAAGCTTTCATTGGGAAAGTTGTTTGTAATCATGAGTACAATCACGTGTTTAAATATCGGTCACTAATTACCAGTCACCCAATATATCTAAAAGAGAATTTTCTTGAAAAAAACATAGTCGAATTGAGAATAATTCGCTAATAATTAGCAATCTTCCTTTATGAGAAAAATAGACTTAGGACGAAAAATTTTTAGTTACAAATTCTTAGTTAAAAAATTTGTTTATTTACCGAAAAATTATTTAAATATTTCACTACACTTTAGAAAAACACCAAGAAATATTGTATTTTTCTTATTAAAAAAATGAAACTAAAAATACAAATATTTTGTTAAAAAACTGATCTACTTATATGTTAGTAAATCTTCAATTGAAACATTGATGCTGGACCGAAAATGATTGAGTTTTGTTCAAGGTACATATGGAAATACTTGAGTGATGCGACCGATGCCTCTGTAACAGAAATAGGCTTGATTGTAATAATTATTATTTTAAGGGAAATAACCAACAAGAGACATCATCATCATCATCATCATGATCATCATCGTCATCATGATCATCATCATGACCATCATCGTCGTCATCATCGTCATCATCATGATCATCATCATCATCATGATCATCATCGTCATCATGATCATCATCGTCATCATGATCATCATCGTCATCATGATCATCATCGTCATCATCACCATCATCATGATCATCATCATCATGATCATCATCGTCGTCATCATCATCATCATCGTCGTCATCATGATCATCATCATCATCGTCATCATGATCATCATCATGACCATCATCATCGTCGTCATCATGATCATCATCATCATCGTCATCATGATCATCATCATCGTCACCGTCATCAACATCGTCATCATGATCATCGTCGTCATCATCATCATCATAGTCATCATCATCATCGTCATCATGATCATCATCATCATCACCGTCAACATCATTATCATCGTCATCATCATCATCATCATCATCACCGTCATCATCGTCATCATGATCACCATCATCATCGTTATCGTCGTCATCATCATCCCCATCATAGTCATCATGATCATCAACATCGTCATCATCATCATCATCATCATCATCACCGTCATCATGATCATGATCATCATCATCATGATCATCATCGTCATCATGATCATCATCACCGTCATCATCATCATCATCGTCATCATGATCATCATCATCATCACCGTCATCATCATCATCATCGTCATCATCATCATCATCATCACCGTCATCATCATCGTCATCATGATCACCATCATCATCGTTATCGTCGTCATCATCATCACCATCACCGTCATCATCATCATCATCATCATCATCATCATCATCATCATCATCAAAGTTTGGTGAGACCTATACAGTATACTCAGAGCGCAACAACATATATGAGTAGGCCTGTAATATAACTCACCTAGTCCCCAAACCCGCTGTGAACAGCAGCCTCCTCCCTCTGACCAGGTATTCGGGACATCGCACGAAGCGGAACAGTACGGATGCCGTCTCGTCCGCGCGGAGGACGTTGTGCAGGGACATGATACCCTGCAATGTTATGGAGAGCTTACACACAGTCACGTATAGATGACAAGCCAAAAAGTGCCCAGCACGCCACGGTCACGGCTACATGACAGACTTTTATAGTTCAAAATTAATAGTCAGTTTTAAGTGATATAATTCCGAACTCACTACTATATTGTAGGTATTTATAGATGAATTCTTAGCTTGGCGCTGAGGGCACGTCTTTCTTTTTTAGACAATGGTCAAAAGGTTAATTTAATTTTAGTCAGATAAACTCTTCATCTGCCTAGCCTTTAAGTAAATTATGTTAAGGTCGGCTTCCAGTCTTAAACGGATGCAGCTGAGTACCAGTGTGCCACATGGAGCGTCTGCCTATCTGATCTCCTCAACCCAGTTACCTGAGCAACTCAATACCCCTTGGCAAGACTGGTTATCAAACTATCTAGCTTCTGACTACACGTAACGACTGCCAAAGATGTACAAATGACAGCCGGGACCCACCAATTTAACGTGCCTTCCGAAACACGGAGGAAGTGGTCATGACATGATGGTGTATAGATAGATGCCTTATTGATCTAGAAGACACACAGCACAAGTTCGATTCCCAGATCTAAGTGTTTTAAGAGACTTTCATAAAGCAGCCTGTAGTGTGGAAGTTGGTGATTGATACACCCGTGCATCGGAGAGCACGTAAATATCGGTCCTGCGCCTGATCTCTCTCCGGTCGTATCGGATTGCCGTTCCATCGGACTATGAGAGTGAGGGAATAGAGAGTGCACCTGTGTCCGCACTATAATATGTCCTGCGCAGCTGGCTGATCTCCTTAGAGAGAACGGCCGCCGTGACCTACCATCATAGAACTTACTTCTATTATAGCAGTTTGGCGCACGTTGCCAACATGTACTGTGCACTGAAACCCTGGATATATAACTGTAGAGTGCCTCAACACCTGTACTGATGCCTGGAAATTAAAAAAACACACACAATATAAAAAAATCAGAGGCAAAGGACATTGTAAAAGATGGCCTATGAATCAACGCGCATGAAAGATTTACTATAATTCTTAGTTATTTTAATAATATACATTACACATATTTCAATACAACGGACACTTCATAATTTCGAAAACATATTAAAAAGTATTCACTTCCGTCCTTAGCTTTCGTCATAATCCTCGGTGATAGTTTTATTATTTTTTGGTTCAATTTAAGGTTTTTAATAGGCAAAGGTATTATAAATCATACAGCCAAGTCTTTGTAACAGCACTCAATATGAGTTTGACATTTTTGGAGAAAATTTTCTTTTTTTCGATCGACATAAGTCTACAAGTGATTATATGCGAGTTGACAGGTCGCGCCATGCTCGGGCAGAAGACATGTTGACATTGACAGAAAGAGCTTTGTCTTTTCTTGATAGAATAGATATAGTATCGCCATGCTAAGCCTGCAGGTTTCTTCAGAAATTATGACTAACTACTCACCTGGAAATAAATACAGCCTCTAGGATTATTCGGGTCTTCCAACAGCACTTTATCACTGCAAATACAGTCTTCATCTTTGTTCTCATCATCGATTTGTTCATCATCATCATCATCATCATCATCTTCAAAAATGTTGGTTTCGATATCATCCATGTCCTTTGAGAGGCATTCTGCTACAGTCTGTATGTCTTGGAGTAAATTTTTGTTTTTCCTGCGGACATTTTTGCGATTTTTTGTCTGCTCTGCTAGATTCTGCTCCATTTGTTTCGCCTGATGGAAAAAAAATATATTATTAAGCACACAAGGTCGTTGGTCTAAAGAAGTCGTGGTGGCCTAGCGGTTAAAGAGCCAAGCTTTCAAGTAATGAGGGTGTGGTTTCGATTCCAGGTCGGGCAAGTACCAATGCAACTTTTCTAAGTTTGTATGTACTTTCTGAGTATATCTTGGACACCAATGACTGTGTTTCGGATGGCACGTTAAAAACCGTAGGTCCCGGCTGTCATTGGACATCCTTGGCAGTCGTTACGGGTAGTCAGAAGCCAGTTAGTCTGACGCCAATGTAACCAAGGGGTATGGGGTTGCCTGGGTAACTGGGTTGAGGAGGTCAGATAGGCAGTCGCTCCTTGTAAAACATTGGTACTCAGCTGAATCCGGTGAGACTGGAAGCCGACCCCAACATAGTTGGGAAAGGGCTCGGGAGATGACTAAGGTCGTTGGTCTAATAGGGTCCGATTCCGGGTCGGGCCAAAATCGCTTTGCGGGTTTTGAGAGACTTTCATAATGCCGGACCATAGACGTGGTTGGGTGGCAGTAGGTACGGGCGGCGGTGCGAGCAGTGGGTAGGTCCCCCCTAGCCGTTAGCCGTAGCTCTGTTTACACCTCACCTTACAAGCCCCCGGGCGACAGGCGGTGAAGGCGGGCGGGCGGGGCGCGTGGGGCGGCGGCGCGAGCAGCACGTGGCCGGGGCGCGGCGCGCAGGGGGCCAGCCCCACGCTGGCGCACTGGCCGGCGCGCACGGCGCCGCACGGCGCGCGGTTGCGGTGGATGCTGCGCACGCGGCTCATCGTGAACGAACCGTCCTCCAAAGGTCCTGGGGGGGAGAGTACCCATGAAACATGCTACAGGCATAGACAATCGTGATCGATGACATTTTGACAAATTGTTGTTGTGTCAATTGAAATTTATAGTCTGTGGTTGTGTTCTATATTTTATCTGTGGTAAATCGAAACTATGTAAATCTCGGAAGTTACTATGCCATCATAATATGTACTATCAAAGTATATCTTGGACACCAATAACTGATTAAAGGTGAAGAAAAACATGTCGAGAAAACCTGGACTATATAGTCTGAAATCACCAACCCGCATTGAGCAAGCGTGGTGAATAACTCTCAATCCTCTGTGTGAGAGGAGGCCTGTGCCCAGCAGTGGGACGATAAACAGGCTGAGACTTACCAATGATGACGCTATCTCCCTCACACAGTTGCCCCTTCGTCAACAACCCTCCGACAACTGGTCCAGAATTGTCTCCGACATGAAATATTTCATCTATCTGGAATTCGCACGTTTCCTATAACAACGGAAATATACTTAGGGCCAGTTTCACAGGTTACGGATAGCCACTGTCTACCAGATAAATTTAATAAATATAAATTAAATGAATAAAACTTTTTTTAAAAAGCTTTTATGGTCCGCCATATTGGATTTAGAATGACGTCAAATTATTTTTTAAATCACTCTTAATAAGTGCTTTCATTTGATACCCATATTGTTGAACTTCAACTCTGCCATCTTGTGTGGGCCGCCATATTGGATTTAGAATGACGTCATATAACAATCATCAATTTGTATATTGATAATCATCAATCGTCAATTTGTATGAAATGATCTGCCAGATAAACTATCTGGAACTTATCAGCAGCCGGTAAAACTGGCTGTTGAAAGATAAATATACTTAGAAGATAGGCTTTTATAACAACAACTAGCGGCTATCTCGCGGCTTCGTTTAAGAAGTATTATTATTAATTAGGTATAGTTTTAATTTTTCATCCCCTATTTTATCCCTTTAGGAGGAGGAGGGGTGGAATTTAGTAATATCCTTTCTTAGAGTATGTACGCCACAGTTTAACAATACTAGTGCACCATATTTTTAACAGATCATATAGTACATGCTAAGGATCATGTTTACCACAAAAAAAGTTGAATGACCTAGGGGTCAACGATCGATCGCCTTCATAGAGACCGGCGTTATGCGTAAGAACACAATTACAATTTGGCGAATGTGACGATAAATTTAACAAAATATGTAATTGTTTTGATGACTTTATGTGGTAAACATAATCCTTAGCATGTACTAGATGACCTGTAAACATATGGTGCACTAGTATTGTTAGACCTTATATATTTAGATTGATTAATTCTCAGTATCTTCGTCCGTCCGTCCGTCGGTTTGCGTTGGGCCTAGGTGACTACTAGAAGAACATTTAAATATACTTACATCGTCAGGTCTATGCGTAGGGACTGGCTGCGGCGGCCTCAGGGCTAGCAGGTACGCATGGAGAGCGCTCAAACCGTTTCCCCGGACACTACTCACTGGAAACACTGGTATGACTTCCGATTCCACGCTAAAACAATAAAGATAAGTTTAATAAAATGATAAAGTCATTTATTCAAAGTAAGCTGAAAATCAGCAACAAAATACGCCAAAGTCACGTATAGATAAAGATAAAGATAAAGATAAAGATAAAGATAAAGATAAAGATAAAGATAAAGATAAAGATAAAGATAAAGATAAAGATAAAGATAAAGATAAAGATAAAGATAAAGATAAAGATAAAGATAAAGATAAAGATAAAGATAAAGATAAAGATAAAGATAAAGATAAAGATAAAGATAAAGATAAAGATAAAGATAAAGATAAAGATAAAGATAAAGATAAAGATAAAGATAAAGATAAAGATAAAGATAAAGATAAAGATAAAGATAAAGATAAAGATAAAGATAAAGATAAAGATAAAGATAAAGATAAAGATAAAGATAAAGATAAAGATAAAGATAAAGATAAAGATAAAGATAAAGATAAAGATAAAGATAAAGATAAAAGACATTTATTTGTAAAACATGAGTATACAGAAGATGACCCGGGAATCGAACCCGAGACCCCGTGCACAGAAGTCGCGGTATACGACTACTAGACCAACGAGGCAGTTAGTAGACCAATATGGTCTACGTAATGGTACTCACTCCACTTCTTCCTTGGTATCGTCCAGGGAATCTATGATCAGCTTCTGAGGCGCCACGCAGTTCCTAGCTAAATTCTCGTCAGTGATCAGCAAGGGTTTCTGTAACAATTTTGATCTGTAATAAAGCTGTGTTGCTGGGGAGTTTGTTGCGCCACTTCTTTCCAGCGAAAATACACAGAAGGAAACATAGGAAGATCGCGTGTATATGTTACGGCTAAAACCCGAAGTGCGGCTACACCTAGTTTTAGCCGGTTAGAACTAGGTGTAGCCACTCACTCTTGGTTACACCTAGTACTAGCCGATTGTTTTCGGGTAAAACTAGGTCTATCCTTCATCGTGCCGGTTAAAACTAGGTCCAGCCATTCCCTGTTGGGTAAAACTAGGTCTATCCGATATCATTCCGGCTAGAACTAGGTCCGGCCATTCCCTAAATATAAAAGTGTTATTTATAATTATAATCATATTCTTTAAATTATAAAATACAACAAATTGTATGTTGTTAAAAAATTCTGATTGTTCCTATTATATAAAAATTATACTCCTAATATTTGGTGTTAATTAAAACAAGTTAATTACAACAACAGTGATTTTAAGAATAACGAAACTCTCTACGTTTTTTATTATTGGGTGTTTTTTTATATCTAAAAAGTTCTGCCGATAGCATGCCTGCTACAACTATTTACAGCCAATCCCTGTTGGATAAAACTAAGACACGCGCTGCTGCTGCAGACGCTGTGAGTCACACTCGCTAGGAGACCTGCAATAGATCAGCAGCACCTGGCGCTCTCAACCTGCAGAGCCGCGTGTCTCCACCCCGCGCCGCTGCTGCAGATGCTGTGAGCCATGAGTGTGAAGGCGTGACGGGGTACGCATCTAAGTTTTATCCAACAGGGAATGGCTGGACCTAGTTCTAGCCGGAATGATATCGGATAGACCTAGTTTTACTCAACAGGGAATGGCTGGACCTAGTTGTAACCGGCACGATGAAGGATAGACTTAGTTTTATCCAACAGGGAATGGCTGGACCTAGTTGTAGCCGGCATGATGAAGGATAGACCTAGTTTTACCCTAAAACAATCGGCTAGTACTAGGTGTAACCAAGAGTGAGTGGCTACACCTAGTTCTAACCGGCTAAAACTAGGTGTAGCCGCACTTCGGGTTTTAGCCGTAACATATACATATCCGCGTGGGCATTAGGCGATTAAACATTCACCCCTCCCCCCGTACGAGATAGCGTGATAATATGTAGCCTATGTTGCCCCGACCTCTTAGTTATATTCATGCCAAATTTGAAGTAAATCCATGCAGTACTTTTTGAGATTATCCCGGACACACATACAGACAAACAGACAAAAATTCTAAAAACGATATTTTTGGCTTCGGTTTCGATTGTAGATCACGCCCTTTTAAAAAAATATTTAATGTACAGTTTTGACTTTTCTACGATTTTATTAATGTATATACAGAGTGATTTTGAATTCGCGCGTGATATTTCTACCACGTGTTTTACTCATGATTGATTACCCTTTGAGCTCATAAAATAGTGTATTAAAATTGTCAAGAAAAAACCTTTTAAATCGTCATAGAATATGTCAATTATGTTAATAAATCATGAAAACAATACATCTACAAAAATACGAAACCCAAAAAAAATATCTTCAAAATTAAATAAATCACAAATACCAAGACTCACGCGACGCGGTTTCTACCGAGTAGCCTTATCTGGGGTCGATAAACGGGAACAATAGGCGCGCGGTAGGCAACTACGGTCAGCTGTGAGCTGTATCGGCAAGTGGCGCTGCCGCCACTCGCCAGTCTCGCGAGCACCATTGCGCGGACGCGACGTGCGCACGATCTCGTAAGTGAACACTGGACTGCAGTGATTTACGTATCTCCAGCAATTCTGGTGGAATGCAGTGTACACAAAAATCCCGAATTTTTATTTTAATCCAAATTTTACGAAATCAGTACTTGTAAAAGGTATGTTTCACCTCCACAAGTTGTTAAGATAGGTAAACATAAACACGACACCTGCAGCAACACCTTGATTAACTAACCGATTTTTGAATCGTCAGTTTACGATTTTTGATCTAAAACCGCTCTTATCGGTAGTTTCCTACGAATACCTAAACTGCCACAAGTCATAAAAACAGGTCCAAACAATAAATTTACAACACAATAATTAGTCGAACGTACGTCGACTTTAGTTACGAAAGTAATTTTTAAAATGTTGAAGAATAATAATTATTACGTAAATCAACAATGAAATTAGGTACAAATTCTTATCTTGCTGATTCGCAAAAGGTCACACCATCGATACCTACGCAAGTGCGCAGACGACGCGCGACGCTCGGCGCCTCGTTAAAGCCAGCCCGAAACTTTGTTCAATTTGCTCAAGTAAAACCAAACAGTTCATAATACACCGGGTCGAAGTATTTAAACAAAATGCTTTCACGCAAATAAAACATTCCTATTCGTAATCATCTCTTATTACCAACCAAAAGGTACAGATGCCAGCACATCAGGCTACCCAAAACTGTAAAATTTTCCCAATCAACTTTAGATTTTCAACCTTATTGCTGAAGCATAAAGTTGAAAATCCACTAAAGTTTGTGCGCACCGCACGCCCTCCCCTCGTGGCCCCTCAGTGTCCTGCGCGCTGTGCCGGCGTGCGGGCATGTAATGAATGAGTGTTTGTAGGTAACTACAACGTAGTTTTGGCGCGAGCCGGAGAGTCGCGACCCGGTGGCGCGGCGGCATCGGCCTTTCATGTAATTTTACTTACCTACAAGTGTTGGGTGCCGCGCGCCGAGTAACTTATTTTATGTTAATCACAAATTTGGGTAGGGTATTATTAGCACTTCTAACCAACCAGTTAAATCAGTTTAACAATTTATGAACGTACTAACGATTAAGTAAGCGACTACTCGATATTGTTATTTGAGAAGATATGTAAACAATTAAATTACATAATTGTTTTTAGTGAACACGAGAATCCTTTGTCATTACATCGGTGTCTAGCGACTCGCGCTCTTTGCAAATCCGATTATGCGCCTTATTCGTAAGAGTTTAGGGAACAATTTAGTATGCAAGTATTTTTACTTTGAAAGTATTTATTTGTAAACGCGATTGTGCTCTTTATTAATAGGACATCAGAGTTCAATTTCCTTTGCGACTATTTTTTTATTCAATATGGCTTTTGGATGGATTAGTAGTAGAAACTTTAATCGTCTGAAGTAGGTATTTATTTAAACACGGTTGTGCTCCTTGTTTGTACAAAATTACGGGTAAATTTTCTATGCAGAGATAATACTTGAAAGTATCTATCCGAGCTCTGGTTTTTTTAGGACGCGGTTTCTTAAAGGAGACGTAGTTGGAAGCCCTGGTTGGTACCTACTTGATTTTGCGAATGTTGAGTGATATCGAAATGAAGAGATTTCCATTTTGAAATCGGTATAATATTAAATTTCGATTTATTAGTTAGTGACGCGCTCGCGCTTTTCTGTGTGCGTGCGTAAGGCGACTGACCTCTCGATAGCACGTAAGAGTGCGATGTAGCGCTCCGTCATGTCTTGAACTTTTATTTATTTTTGTTAATTTTGGGACCTCTCTTGTGAGTAACTATTGAACAGTTGACTACATCTATAAATTATTATTACCTCGATTAGATTCTGGGGAAAAAATATTGCCAATGAATTCAATTTCATCCTGTATAAGGTCTAACAATACTAGTGCACCATATTTTAACAGGTCATCTAGAACATGCTAAGGATCATGTTTACAACAAAAAAGTCATGAAAACAATAACATATTTTATTAAATTTATCATCACAGTCGCTAAACTGTAATTGTGTATTTACGCATAACGCCGGTCTCTACGAACGCGCTCGATCGTTGACCCCTTGGCCATTCAACTTTTTTGTGGTAAACATGATCCTTAGCATGTACCGGATGACCTGTAAAAATATGGCACACTAGCGGTCGCCCGCGGCTCCGCCCGCGTGGATGTCGGTTTTCGCGACAAAAAGTAGTCTATGTGTTGTTCTGATGTATAACCTATAGAGGTACCCCGCGGCTACGCCAGTGTGGATGTCGATTACCGCTACCAATGCTTAACTTTTGTCGGGATGAGAAGCTCGCGCTCGGACTTCCCGCCTTATATTATACCTACCGACCGACCTGCTGATTATCGTATTTTATGTATAAGTTTGGTATTTCTACACCGATTTCTATGATTCTTTTTTTATAGAATATGTTATAATGTTATCTTTTGTTGATTAGGCATGAGCGAGAATATTATAAACATAAGAGTAAACAAATCAATAACAAATAATCAGAAAGCTCCGAACTGGTAAACTATAGGGAGTTATACGTGTTATTGTGAGTCGACCATTAAAGATAGACATATGCTGTTGTGGATTTTTTTTTAGATAATTTTATGTAGAATATTTCCGTCATACATGATTTCTATGTATCTTTAACCATTAAGGCTGCACACGCGACGAAAGCTTAAAAAATGGTGTAACTTCTCCCGTTTTCCCAACATTTTCCTTCACTGCTTTGCTCCTATTGATTGTAGCGTGATGAAAAGTATCCTATAACCTGCCCAGGAGTATGAAGAATAATTGTACCAAGTTTCATTAAAATCCGTCCAGTAGTTTTTGTTCCTATTAATAACATACAGACAGACAGACAGACAGAAAGACAGACAGACAGACAAAAATTTTACTGATTACATTTTTGGCATCAGTATCGATCACTTATCACCCCCTGATAGTTATTTTGAAAAAATATTCAATGTACAGAATTGACCTCTCTACAGATTTATTATAAGTATAGATTATTTTTGTTAGATCTTATATATACACGCGGTCGCATTGAGAACTTATTTTTTGGGAAGTCGGTTAAAAATGATGATGTTAAAATGATTTTCGCGCGTATCGTGTGATTTTTGCTGGAGTGGTCCTCACCTTATTGGCTGTCGCGAGGAGATGGCCCAGCCTGGCCACCAGGTCGCGTACGGCGGAGGCTGCCAGCTCACACTTACTGATCACCACAAAGAACGGCAGCTCCAGGGCCGAGAGCAAGCTTATGTGTTCCTCTGTGATCGGCGTTATGCCTGCTGTTGCTGATATCTAGAAAATAATAATATATCGGGACATATTTTTCACACACGGTCGGTTAGCCCCTAGCCCCATGGTAAGCTATTGTTTAGCTTGTGTTATGGGTGCCAACACTACTGATAAACTGCATATACTTTACACATATTACATCACACAAATATATAAATGCGACAGTTTGTGAGTGTGTGTATGTTTGTAGCCTTCACGGCTAAACGGCTGAACGGATTTTCATGAAACTTGGATGTAATATTGCTTATACATCAGAATAACATATTATAAACCTTTCAAAAGTCAAACAGTTAAGTAACAGAAAAAGGATGCACATACAAGCTTGTGACGTCAACGCTATTTGATCACGCATGTGCAAAAGAGATAGCAAGATGTCTCCACTATGGTCCCACTCTTCATCATACGAATATAAAAAATGTTAATTGCTGCTCCATTTATCAACCAATTTTGACGCTGTTTTCAGAAAAATGTTCCTTGTGCGTGTGTTTATTTGTTTTGTTAAAAATTTTGTACAAAATCAAACATAGGCAAATACCCTATTGTCGATTGTGCCGGGAATCGAACCCGGGACCCTCAACTCGGCAGTCCGGTTACCATTGCGCCAACGACGATTATAGTACTTACCACCAACATAGCGTAGTGAGGGGAATATCCCGTAAGGCCGTGTAGTGTTGTCCTCTGGTACTTGCTATGTCCCGCCAAGTCGAGGAAGGACACTAGCTTGGCGCTCCGCTCTCCGATCCTTTCTGCCGTCATCAGTTCTGAGCAACCGTAGTTGACGACATTACCCTGGAGTACATAAAACTCAAGATAGATTTTTTAAATTCGGTTGGCAAACGACGGAGATATGCGTGAACATAAAATAAATTAAAAGAAAAATCTTTTTTTAAAAAGCTTTTATGGTACGCCATATTGGATTTAGAATAACGTCAAATTATTTTTTGTCACTCTCAATAGGTAAGTCCTTTCATTTGATACCCATATTGTTGAAATTCATTAAAAATAACTATTCCGCCATCTTGGAGGGTCCGCCATATTGGATTTAGAATAACGTCATATAACATATCTTGCATTGTCATCCAAACTGAACGTGTATACAAAATTTCAGCTCAATCGGTTGAAGATTTCTACTTCAAAATTGAGTTCAAAGAATCCACCGTAACATACCTACATACACGGCAAGTTAAATAAAAGCTTTTAAAAACACGTCAAATTGAGAACCTCCTTCTATTTTGAGATCTCGGTTAGAAAGAACTAGGCCGATTCGGATAAAATTTTGTACGGGGTTTCCTAATAGTATAAAGAGGAAATATTTGATATTTTGTTTGAATTGGCTGAAAAACTACTTGACCGATTTAAAAAAAAATCACTATTGACAAGCTACTCTATCCCCGGTGAACATAGGCTATGTCTTATCCGGGTACGGGGAAAATTCCCCGGGAACGAGGGAGATACCGCGAAAGCTGCAAGTTTTATAGTCAAACAGTTTACCTGGGCGTCGAATCCTAGTATCTCGTGGCTGAGCGAAGATGTTCTCCCCGATTTTACTTCGTGTAAGTGTCGGAACATATTGAGACGAGCGCTGCCTCGCCCGTTGTCTAATTCACCTGATTACAAATATGATTATAATGTATCATGCATTTATAATATTTATACAACGTGTAACGTTAAATAACGAATAACGAGCTGTATCAATTAAATCACCTTTTAATATAGGTCACATTAAAAAAAAAATCTTCACTTAGAACGTTGTCCTGTCTATTAAATTGTAGACCAAGCTATTAGCTGCTCAAACCTAATAAAATAGGGGTAAACAAACACAAATTGTTGTTAACCAATTTATTTTTTCTCATCCGCGAGACAATAATAGCTCTTATTTCAATGCCAATACGAATCTTCCATGCAGTGAATACCATTAATTAGTTAAAGTGAACAATATTTTTTTCTCTGGAATAGGTCAATTACATTAAAAATCAGTTGGGCTGTCTGAGGTTTTGCGCATTTAACGTTACACATTGTATAAGGTCTAACAAAACTAGTGCACCATATTTTTACAGGTCATCTAATACATGCTAAGGATCATATTCACCAGAAAAAAGTCATAAATACAATAACATACTTTATTAAATTTATCATCACATTCGCTTAGTTGTAATTGTGTTCTTACGCATAACGCCGGTCTCTATGAACGCGCTCGATCGTTGACCCCTAGGTCATTAAACTTCTTTTGTAGTAACCATGATCCTTAGCATGAACTAGATGACCTGTAAACATATGGTGCACTAGTTTTGTTAGACCTTATATATGTGGTATGGGCATGTGATGCGAAGGAATGAGGATCATGTTGTGAGGAAGGTTTTGAGCATGAACGTGGATGGATATAGAGGAAGGGGACGACCAAAGAAACGATGGATGGATTGTGTGAAAGTTGATATGGCTAGACAGAATGTAACTTGTGAGATGACGGCAGATAGAAGAGTGTGGAAGAAGCTACCGCGGATAAAAGTTGGGATAAGCTAGCTGAAGGCTGGTGATGATGGTGAATGTTCACCCACCTTGAGTTAGGACGCCGATGAGGGTCGACTTGCCAGCCTCGTTAGCACCCATAACGGCTACTCTTAACTCTACGCTCTGTTTGGGATCTGGTAACTGAAAATGTTATAAAAATGTTAGGGTTGTCATCAAATTGACGAATATAATAAATTAAATGAAAAATCTTTTTTTAAATAGCTTTTATAGTCCGCCATATTGGATTTAGAATAACGTCAAATTTATTTTTTAAGTCTTTCTCAATAAGCCCTATCATTTGATACCCATATTGTTGAAATTCATTAAAAATAACTTCTCCGCCATCTTGAATTTAGAATAACGTCATATAACATATCTTGCATTGTCATCCAAACTGAACATTCAAAATTGAGTTCAAAGAATCCACCGTAACATACATACACGGCAAGTTAAATAAAAGCTTTTTAAAAAAGTTGCGAGTATGAGGGCGCGGGTTCGATTCCAGGTCAGTTCGATACCAATGTAACTTTTCTAAGTTATACGTACTTTCTAAGTTTATCTTGGACACCAATGTCAGATTAAAGGTGAAGGAAAATATGTCGAGGAAACCTGGACTATAAAGTCTGAAATCACCAACCCGCATTGAGCAAGCGTGGTGATTGGCCTGTGCCCAGCAGTAGGACGATAAAAAGGCTGATGATGATGATGATGCGTGTTTGTAGGCTAAAACTAATTAAAACTAGTGTGCGGATTTAAAAAAATCACGTCTTGGATAACTTAGGCTATATTTTATTCATAAATACGTAAATCAAGTTACCTTTCTGACGTAGACCTCGGCGACGGCGCGGTGCGAGGCGACGCGGCGGGCGGTGACGTGCGCGAGCGTGGCGCCGAGCGCGCGCGCCATGCGGCGGAGCGACACGAGCGAGCCGCGCAGTGCGCGCGCGCGCAGCCCCACCAGCGCGCCGCAGTCGCGCACGCCCAGCACGTACACCGCGCTGCCGCCGCCCGACCGCAGCCGCCACTTCAGCTGTACCACTTATCTACTGTACTACACAACCTACTACTACGTCTTTAGAAACAGGGACGGACCCAATATAGTTCCCTGTGGAACACCATGATTAACTTTATTTTTACAGCAAAATTTTTTAATATTTTCTAAACCTGAATTCACTCTTGATAAATGAATTTCTTATAATAACATCAAAAATTACTTCAGAATCAGTTTTCTTTTACTTTTTTATTAAACTAGCGATGTCTACCATGTCAAATGCCTTAGAGAGTACTACTATTTTTCTTAAAATTTTAAAGAACAAATATAAACATACCTGCGTAACTAAATGTTGAAACCTCCTCTCGCATAGTGAAACTAGTTGCAATTTGTACTCGACATTGCCGAACCTTGGCTCCGGAGGTAGACTGCCGTATACTTCGTCCCCTGAGTCATCGGGGTCTGACGTTCTGGAAATTAAAGAGTAAGCTGTAGGTTCAATTACCTAACCAGCCCTAAATCAAGTTTCCTTAAATCCGCTTGAGGGATTGTTTTTAAACAATCTTTTTTGATTCTAATATAAGTGTAGCTAGAATATTAATTTGAATATATACTTACGAGTCATCAACATACTCCTCCATATCATCAGAACTATAAAAAATATCATTCTCCAGCTCATTAGTATCAAAATCTCCAGCCAGATACATATCGTCTTTCAAAATAACCTTTTCAAGCTTATCTATAACATTATACACCTCTCTATCCTTAAAACGTTCTAAACCATCGTCACGGGTAACATTAACGTTTTTCAAATCGTTAACGTTTTTCCCAACGTTCTCATCGCATATCTTTTGTACGCATAACTGGTTATTCCAGTTTTTCGTTTCGTTATCATTAACGTCTGAACTCCAAGCTGAGGTAGCTACGTCTTTAGCTGGCGAGATTTTGTTCTTTTTTCTACGACATTTGCGGCCAGAATTTCTGCGTTTTGGTTTCTTGTCTGTTTCATTTTTGTTATCTGTGAACAGATTGAAATTTTATTATTAAAACCTTTAGCTCTATTGAATATATCGATAACTTATTGAATCAGGTGCTACTTTGCGGAAATCCATTACATTAAATGTTAGGAAAGAATATCTAGCTTTAATTCCGCGAGACAAAAATCGCTCGGGCCCGAGCGGTCGTCGAGTCAACACATCCTGAGGATGCCCCGTGGAGGGGCGAAACATTTTGTCAAATATCTGGGTAACGGTAGAATGATATTTTGGAGAAAAATGCACTAAAAGTCCAAAATTGAAACGCCCCTAAATTTTAAAGGCAGCACCAAAAACTGATTTGGAGGATGAAAGCTAGGTTTCCAGCGTTTATTAGACACATTTCATCCTTATCGGCTCAGCCTTTTTTAAGTTTCAGCCGTTACGTCAACACCCACAGGGACACAAATTAAAAAACATTCTATAGTAAGTAGTTTGTTTATAACATATCAAAATTCGGTTGACTATGGACAAAAGTACTCACCGTCATCTTTCCTATTAATTTCAATGTAATTTTCGATGTAGCTTACATCCTTAACCAGGATATCTGTGCTGAGATCCGGTTCACAGAGGAATGAAGACTCCTCGGGCAGCGTGTCGTTCTTAACGTGTGCTTTGCGGCCTCTTCGCCGTCCTAGAATAATTGAAAGGAGAAAATAAAGAACAGTGCATGTTGACATTTAGTTTGTGTGTTAAAAACTTGGTCCTAGATAAAATGTTTTATGTCGACGACCTCGTTAGCGTAATTGTTACCACGCCGGACTGCCGAGCTTAGCGCGGTCGACATTTGTGTGATGAGCATGATGGTTGACTGTGGTCATCTGCCTAGCCTTTTGCCAAGCTGTATTGGGGTCGGCTTCCAGTCTGAAGTGGATGCAGCTGAGTACCAGTGTTTTACGGACAACCCGATACCCCTTTTATTTCTTGGGAAATCATCAAATGACTCTCTCCGCTGTGGGTGCAACTGGAGAGTGTCAGACTCTTACTGACTAAAACCCACATGTTCCTTCTGGATGTCCTTGCGTGATAGGGCCACGGTAACTCTTGCGAACAACACGCAGGCCAGGCAGAACCCGATACCCCTTGGTAAGACTGATTGTCAGACTTCCTGGCTTCTGCCTAAAAACTGCTAAAGACCGACTAATTTAACATGCCTTCCAAAACACGGAGGCGACCGGTTCGCCATGATTAGATAGTCACCCAGCCACAGTCCGCACCAAGCGTTGCTTAACCTTATGATCGATCGACCTGCGCCACTGTTACTTAGCCACGAACTTTGAACAGTCTTTTAAGTATATAACATTAAAGGAAGCTAGCGTTTGAACTAAAATGGTTGGAAGTGTTGGAATCACATACCTTTTGGCGCGTCTGGTTTCTTCTTAACCGTATCCTGTTCTAGTTTGTGTCTCTTCTTATTCTTCTGTTTATTCTGGTTGCCTTCTGACGGGTCAAATAGGCTGAAGAAGGAATCCATAGCTCTGTAACAATGTCCTTCTAATATTTTATAAAAATTTTGACATAGAGCCGAAACTGTCAAATTGTCCCAATCAACTTTGAACCATATGCTTCAGTGATAAAATTGAAAATCTATTAAGGAAAGACAGATTGTCTGTACTTCAATACAGCACTTGACAATACATTTATAGAACTGTCAAAAATGGTTGCCTTGTATGCAATTTGTATGAAAATAAGAACTATGGCGTAACAGATTTTTCACATCAAGCTGTATACCTATTTTACTTAAATTATCAATAAAAAAAAATTCAAACATTTTTTCCTTCAAAACGATAAATGAAAGTGACATTATTTTAAGATGCTTTACCAAATGAATTTTTTAAAGGAATTTATTTTTTACCTAGTTAATTACCCAACTGTATAATCTATTGTATCAAAAATTGTTCTTATCTTGATATCTTATTATGTGTAGTCTTAAAGCTAACGTAAGCATTCCCCTTATGCCTTGTCATCATTATCATCATCTCCCGAGCCTTTTTATGTTGGGGTCGGCTTCCAGTCTAACCGGATTCAGCTGAGTACCAGTGTTTTACAAGGAGCGACTGCCTATCTGACCTCCTCAACCCAGTTACCCGGGTAACCTAATACCCCTTGGTTAGACTGGCGTTGTATATGCCTTGTGTTGTATAAAATTTTGTATAGAGAGACGCAAAACACATAGCTGTTTGAAGGTGTAAATATATCCATAGACTATGAGATATCGTGCCAAAATACATAATGAGGTTTTATCTTTAGAACTAAGAATGTTACAGTTCAAATAATGTGGAAAAAAATAACAGAAGTATTATATACAGTTACTATTGCCAAATATTTTTATATACTCCATATTTTGGGATATTTTCGGAATATAACTACCGCGATGGTCTAGTAGTAGCATAGTGCGACTGCTGTGCATGGGGTCTCGGGTTCGACTCGCCGGATCGAGCCGATATCGCTTTATGGGTTTTTAAGAGACTTTCATAAAGCACCCCAGAGCCTGGAAGTTGGTGATTGTTACACCCGTGCATCGGAGAGCACGTAAATGTCGGTCCTGCGTCTGATCTCTCTCCGATCGTGTTGGATTGCCGTCCCATAGGACTGTGTGAGTGAGGGAATAGAGAGTGCACCTGTATCTGCGCGAATGTGCGTGCACTATATATGTCCTGCGCAGCTGGCTGATCTCCTTAAGAGAGAACTGCCGCCATGACCGACAATCGGTCTGGACGCTTTTATTATTATTATGGAACCCTAAAAATGCTATGATTTGTATTGAAATCCGTAATACATACACATAGTTTTTCAATGAAATTTATACAGATACACAAGTCGCCAGCACATCAAGCTACCACCTACGAAACTGTAAAATTTTCACAATCAACTTTGAACCATATACTTCAGCGTTAAAGTTGAAAATGTATTAAGGAAATACAGTTTGTAGTAGCTGTCTAGTCTGTGTATATGATATACATCTTAGAAACGTCTTATTTTCGCGAACTGCTAGGTACCTATGTGCCCCTATGTATTGTTCATCTTATCTTCTGTCCTTATCTTTAATGTGAACAAAATCCGCGATATTACAAGCATTTTCGCGATCGGTCATTCGCCCCGCGTTTTTTTATCACGCGACCTCGACTAACATTCTAGTTTGTAAATAAACATTTGACAATTTCTTAGGCATCATCATAAGAATGATTTTGTGATGTTAAAATAAGAGAATTTTCATAATATCTACACAAAAATATATATTTTTATACTATGTTCCTTCTAGATCTTTGCGTGCTACAGCCGCGGTAACTCGCGCAAACAACCTGAAGCCCCATCGCCAATCTGAGCAAGTGCGGTGATTAACGCTCAATCCTTTTCTGCATGAGAAGAGGCCTGTGCCCAGCAGTGGGACGATAAAAAAGGCTGATGATGAATGAATAAAACCCGGCACATAATATATTTTTCCCGTATGCGAAGTAATAACTTCATTATTGAGAGTGAAATTTATCTATCTTTCTACGTCTTCAAGGTCATAGACAGAAAACTTATTTTAGTACCTTCTTTCCCCAGATATAAGAGACCAAAAATAAATATCTATCTGTGGCATTCTTTTTTCAAACTTGGCAATAGTTTGACGTAAAATTGCGCGGGAATTTTGGCAATCTTTGTTGTTGTTGTTGTATTTTTTTTTCTATATAAAATTGATGCGAGCTTGCCAAATCGTGGTATTAAAGTAATATACTAGGGCTGTATGAGTTAAAAATAAAATCTACTAAAATAATTTGAAATCAATAGTCATTTTTTCTTAGTTTTTGTATGGGTGTTTGACTTAGTCTGGGTGTTCCTAAATATTAGTAATATTGTAAAGATCAAGTGAGTTTTTAGGGTTCCGTACCCAAAGGGTAAAACCGGAACCCTATTGTTTTCGCTCCTCTGTCCGTCCGTCCGTCCGTCTGTCACCAGGCTGTATCTCATGAACCATGACAGTTAGAGAGTTGAAATTTTCACAGATGATGTATTTCTGTTGCCGCTATAACAACAAATACTGAAAACTAGAATAAAATAAATATTTTGGGGGGCTCCCATACAACAAACGTGATTTTTTTGTTAATTTTTGCTCGATATCGATAACGGCAACAGGTAGATGCTTGAAATATTCACAGAATATGGAATGTATTACTTACTTTAAAAATAAGTTTAAATAAATTTTATTAAAATTAAATTAATATTTGAGGGGGGCTCCCATACAACAAACATGATTTTTTGCTCGTTTTTTACTCGAGATTGATAACGGCAAGAGGCAGACGCTTGAAATCTTCCTTGAAAATTGAGTTTATATAAATAATGGTACGGAACCCTTCGTGCGCGAGTCCGACTCGCACTTGGCCGGTTTTTTGTTTCTTTGAGTGCGATAATCCCAGGCACTACTGGACCGATTTGAAAAACAATTTCGTTTTTAGATAGCCCATTAATAGGGGAAGGCAATTACATGTAGGTATATTGCTACTTACACTAGAATTTTCCCTTAAGTAAATAACAAACCATTGTTATGATAACAAGATATTTAATTTTATTTATTTATTTCCTCATCTAATCAATCAATAAAATGATAAAAATTGTGTTTATAGCTATGATGGCATTTTTTTTCCGCGGCACAGCGTGCCCCCTCCATGTCTAGTGCGATTGACATTCGTCAAAATTATGCTCTCACTATTAGAGCGGTTTCGCACTATAGTCGTATTTTTATTTAAACGATACAAAATGACGTTTACTGTGTTGTCAGTTTTTGATGAAATAAAAATAGTGTTGCGAAAAAATGAATGAATGGAAAAGTTCCTGAATTAATGAAATTACTTAGATTGATTAGTGAATAATTAGTGTGCCAACTGCTGATATCGGCAAGGGGTTCGAGTTTAAGTGGTGCTTAGTACATACCAATGAGTTTTAGACGACTATATGTTTCTATAGTATTCTGAATACTACCTATCCTACTACTATTATAAAGGCGAAAGTTTGTATGTATGGATGGATGGATGTATGGATGTATGGATGTTTGTTACTCTTTCACGTAAAAACTACTGAATGGATTTGAATGAAACTTTACCACAATATAGCTTATACATCAGAATAACATATAGGCTACTTTTTATCCGGGTATGGAAAGTACTTCCCTCAGAAAGCGGGTGAAACCGCTGGCGGAAGCTAGTATTGAATAAATTGTTAATAAATCGTTTAAATAAAAATACGACTATACGTCCGAATCCGTGAAAATATGGTCTCTATTAGCCGTAGAACTATGTATTTCCGATCCGATACGATCCGACACACTTTTTTGCGACGAGGACTAAAAAAACAAAAAAGGGGCATTTATTTGATTTCAATAAAAATATCGAATACCTACAGGAAGGTGTCAAATATTAAATATTTGTGACTCAAATATGGATAGATAGAATATACATAGATAGGTAAATGTATTTTCATAGAATCCATATTACTAAACGCTTATCAACAAATAAATACTTTGTTTATCTGATAATTATTATGATATCTGATAGTTTTTGTATTGGTAGTCTAGTAGCCTTATAGTGCGATTGCTGAACACGGAGTTTTGGGTTCAATTCCCTGGTCTGGGTTTTAAGAAACTTTTACAAAAGCAGCGCGGAATCTGGAGGTTGGTGACTGATACACCCTTGCATCGGAGAGCACGTCAATGTCGGTCTCTGTCTGGTCGTGTCGGATTGAAGACCTGCGTGCTAGGAGCATCAGGAACGAACAAAGAAACCCATCTTAAGTACCAGCAGGTTCCTGGTGGATTATTCGCGAGAGTTTCCGCGGCCCTGGCACACAGACAACTCCAAAAGGAACATAGTGGGTATTAGTCAGTAAAAGTCTGACACTCCCTCCAGCTGCACCCACAGCAAGACTTTTTATGCAGCAGGAGTTTGTTAACAAGCTTAAAAACGCTGATGGAAGTTATTATTTTATAAAAACTTTTAATATTTATTCGGCCACCCCTAAAAATAATATAAATTGTAATAAATTGTCCATACTTTTGTTCACACAGCCACAAATTAAAAATAGACATCCTACTACTATTATAAAGGCGAAAGTTTGTAAGTATGGATGTTTGTTACTCTTTCACGTAAAAACTACTGAATGGATTCGAATGAAACTTTACCACAATATAGCTTATACATCAGAATAACATATAGGCTACTTTATATCCGGGTATGGAAAGTACTTCCCTCAGAAAGCGGGTGAAACCGCTGACGGAAGCTAGTTGTACAATAATAATACTTGTTTATTTTTTTATCAAAACCTCAGAGTTATTATTTCATAAGCCACAATGCATTAGGTATATTGTATTACATAAATGACTCATTCAAGAATTTGATATTGTTTGTATATATTGTGCAATCCTATCTGTCTAGTCTTTTCCCAATGACATTGGGGTCAGTATCAGTGGGTATAACTTAGATATTATAACTAAGAAAGCCCCTGGAACCGCCCTATTGGACTATACCCTATATAACCCTATTGGATTCCCTAGAATCTAGGGCCTAGATGGACCCAGTGCGGAAGCGCGCGTGAGTGCGAGCGCCTCTGATATGATACACGGTGTATTTGAACGCCTCGCCTACCACCACCAGGAGACAAGGCGCGAGTAGACAAGGGTATTACTAGTTCAGGGATGCAGAAAAATTAAGACTCCCGCAGCATGGAGCGTGCAAAGAGACACCAACACCTGGTTTTATTTAGTAAGAGTCGAGATTTCACACCAATTAAAAAAAAAGCAAATTAACACTATAGCTCATGAATTAACTGCTTATCTGACCTCCTTAATAAAGTTACCTTAGCAACCCAATATCCCTCAGTAAGACTGGTTGTCAACCAGGCTACACATCAATGGAAAAAGGTGTACAAATGACAGCCAGGATCCAAAACAAAGAATTTGTAGTTAAACAATTCTAACTAATATAATTTAATAATGTGAGTGATATAAACTTCCACCTAGGGTTGCCTACTCTCTACAATTTGGAAAACAGGACAAGATGTGTCAAAACCCCAGTTTTTAGAGTCGAAAAGCCGGACATAGCAACCATGGGCGGCCCAAATTTTATATATTTTTTTAAACTTGGTCTACAAATGAAATGCTCCCCAGAAGCCCTCTAAACTAGGACAAATCTGGGGAAACCCGGACGGATGGCAACCCTACTTCCACCAGATGTTTCAGCCGTGTCAGTGGGAACAATTTTGTGCACATGGATAAAGTAGCTTATAACTGGTTAAATGGGCTATCTAACATTAAAAAAAAAAAAACAAATTGGACCAGTAATTTACTAAGATTAGAGCATTCAAGCAAACAAACGCTTTGGCTTTGTATCCAATATAAGAACATAATATTATACTTTCACTATAATGTTATTGAGAAGACATATGGAAACATTTATATGGTTTTAAAACAACACTTTTATAAATACTGTATTCTTTATTTTGGTCAGTAACAGATGCATGCACTCTGAAACTAAATTGATACAGCTATTGTATCAGACAAACTAATTACTTTATAAAATATAATTATCTTGCAAGAATTTGCTGAAGTAGAAAGGAACTAAAGTTAAATAATTTTACAATGCTGTAGATATTAAAAGTTTATTGTTATTTCTAATCTAAATACTCATCAGCATAACACATAAATTCGCTTCCTAACATTAAAAGTAGAGCACAATGCCTTTCTTTTATAATTTTATGCAATATATTAGCATTTTAATTCTCTTTTCATACATTCGATCCTCAAGGTCTTTTCAAAGATAAAGCAAATAAGCGCGCGAAAATACAATAAAAAAATATAAGACCATAACTCCAAATATCAGTAGGTATTTTTTTATAATTACTTTTTAATTCTATTTGTGTAATAATCGATGCAAAGGTACTCACGCAAACAGCTAGTCAAATATCCAAGGTCACTGTTAAAAGCTTGTTGCCAACGCAAGTTGTGAAGCTATTGTGAGTCAACAAACACCACAAACAGAGGAACACGGCCAAATTATTTACAGTGACGTAAAATTACGATTTGTTACAACTGAATAAATATTATTGTACAACACACGGGTAGCGACGGATCTTACGCGTTCGAACGGAACGTCATACGATAAGGAACAATATTGTTATTAATAAAGAGTATTGTTTAATACTGTTGTTTTAATTCCGATAAGATAATTTCGTTACGGTTGCGAAAATTTCGTCATGAATTGCATTGCATTGCACTGGACATTTTGACATTTTACAACCATAATATCTTTTGTTTTTGAAATGGCAAGAATTCTTTGAATTCAAGGAACGTTCGGAAGTTCGTATTAACATTGAAATATTCACAAAACAATAAACTTAGTAGGTTTGCGAGTTTCAATATGATACCATTTCACGAAAATATTTATTTATAAATAAACAAAGTTCGATAATATCTGAAAACTTTGAATATAACTGAGATTAAAGACTGAATTAATTTTATTAACGTAGTTTCAGATTGTTTCTCAATGAAATGTTGCCATATAAAAATCAATATTATTAAAGGCTAGTGCTCAATTCTTACAGAATTTATTGATTGATTTAAAAAACGGCTTATTAATTTCCTGCCCCATAGTATCTATTTAAGCAAATAAAAAACTGTTGGAGACTTATCATACGCCGTTTGTATTTTTTTATTGTGATTTTTATTTGGAATTTCTAAGCAAAGCAAATCAATAAATTGAGAATCGTGAACTATCAGCTTTATATCAGTTTAGTATAATCTGCGAAACCAATGTCACTGTCAAACTAACAATTTGGCGGGAACAAAAAATAAGCAGACCGAGAGCGAAAAATTTATAAAAAATGTCGATTCTTGTGGAAAATAACTTAAAAAGCGCCGATAACAAAGAAATTTTCGAACAAAAAGCCCATTACATACCGTGTAAAATTGAAGACGACGGTCCTGCTAATGTTGACAAATATTTTGAGCCCTATGTTACTGACAACAATAGAGGTATGTAAACAAAATAGTTTACCTATTTGCGTTTGTTTACGTTTATTGAGTAAATTAGCAATTAAATCATGATACAGCCTTCTTAAAGGCCTTCGACGCGATCCATACCCACCGGAGGTCACCTTAGTCCAGTTGAGGTGAAAATTTACCGTTTAGATTGTAGATGTTGATTCGCCGAATTTGGACTACTTTGGTCGGGAGCGCATCACGATAGGCTGCGTCCGTGGTCGACCCCAACCTTGTGGAACTCTGTCGGGAGACGGCACCAAGGTCACCTCTGTCAGCGGTCGATTTGGAACGTGTAGAGCGTGTTTAAGGGCGCGTGTTCCAAAAGCTGGCAACGTCGCAAATAGCGTCAAATATTTACATATATATTTTAATTAATTTCTCAATTTTAATTTATGAAAACATAAAATAATGCTCTGTAGTGCATAGAGTATATAGCTTTATATGTAAAAAACGTATTTGGAAACTTCCCAAGTGCCTTTTTTACAAGTAAAACGTTTGAAACATCAAATTTAGTGTTTTAATTGCAATTCCTATTCAATGTTTTAGTGCACTACAGAGCCATATGTCTTACTTTCATATAGTAAATTGGCCAAATTAATTAAAACATGTAAATATTTGACAGCTATTTGCGACGTTGCCAACTTTCGGTATACGCGCTCTTAACTAGCATTAACAGATTCTGCTAATGTTTTTAAATGCCTTCTGTATAATGGTTTTAGAATTATCAGGCTCCTTTCGTGGATATCCCCTTGACGGTACAAAAATAAGTTTACCTGAAGGATACAGAGCTGTTCTAGTCACAGAAGCCAAGAGACCACTCGCTGAAGATGCAGAGAGGAAGTTCCAGGTACTTTTTTTTTAAATGTCTGCATGAATATCTGTAATTTTGAATGTCTTCAGGGTTCTTTACTATAGAACCCATAAAAAAAATCCTAACTAGGATTAGGAGGAACAGAAGTCAGTTAGGAAATTCCAACCTCATCTCGTTTTTATAAAAAATGTGTTGACGTGTTGAGTTCAACCTATTTACAAAATAAATATCATTTATCATTTAAAAAAAGTAAGCCTTTTATAGAAAATTTGTTACCCTATTTGAAAATGTGGTAAAGCATGGACATTATGTGGGCTGCCTTTTGTAGTTTTTGATGTTCAAATAGTGTTTTTCTGCAGTGTTATAAGTGTAACTAGGGTTGCCATCTGTCCGGGTTTCCCCGGATTTGTCCTAGTTTAGAGGGCATCCAGGGAGCAAAAAATAAATAAGTAAAAAAAATTGGGCCTCTCGCTGTTGATATGTCTGGGACTCTAAAATTCGGGGTTTTCAAGCGTATTGTCTAGTTTTCCAAATTTTAGAGATGGCAACCCTAAGTGTAACCAACACTTATTATTGTTATTTGGAAAATTTTACTAAAATAGAATTATCATCTTACAAATTATAGGTGGCCGGTGGTTTCAAGGAGATCACATACTGGAATTGGAACAAAAAGCCATCCAAAAATGACAATATGGTCAAAGCTTTAGACTGGATTGATATAAGTGAAGCGGTGAGTAATAATACTACTAGACGGAGAAACCGTTTGGTGTATATATGGTTTCACCCACAAACCTTGGGAAATTCTACAAGAAACGGGTTTAAAAGTAGCCTATGGCCTTTTATTTCGTAGGAAATTATCAAATGACCCCTCCCGCTGAGGGTGCAGCTGGAGGGAGTGCCAGACTCTTACTGAGTAAAATCCACTATGTTCCTTCTGGAGGTCCATGTGTGGCAGGGCTGCCCTGAGTAAGACCTTGGCCTTAAGGGCCTTTTTGTGTTGCTGACATATCTTCGAGGAGCGCGTGGAACAGAACGTGCGGCCGACATGGGCCTGTCGTCCTTAGCTTGTCGTCCCAAAAGCTTAAACACTAGAAGAAGAAAGTTATTTTAAAAGCTTTCGTTTAACTTGCCGTGTATGTATGTTACGGTGGATTCTTTGAACTCAATTTTGAAGTAGAAATCTTCAACCGATTGAGCTGAAATTTTGTATAGACGTTCAGTTTGGATGACAATGCACGATATGTTATATGACGTCACTCTAAATCCAATATGGCGGACCGTCCTAGATGGCGGAGTAGTTATTTTTAATGAATTTCAACAATATGGGTATCATATGAAAGGACTTATTGAGAGTGACTTAAAAAATAATTTGACGTTATTCTAAATCCAATATGGCGGACCATAAAAGCTTTTTATATTAGTGTTTTCTTTTAATTTATTTAAGTTTCTTTCTTATTGGCTATGTAATCCTAGACTATCCTTATTCCCTCTGGATGTGCGTGAAACCATACAAAACAGTTATTTATAGTGATTACAGTGCAAGGATTTTCATTGTATTTTTTTATTTTCAGATACATGGAGACTGTTTACAATTAACATAATTAGTAACAAATTAAAATAAGGAACATTAAATTTAGCTGAAAGATGAATATGGACTGAGTAATAACAATCTGCCTAGCCTTTTCTACTATGTTGGGTTCGGCTTCCAGTCTAACCAGATGCAGCTGAGTACCCCCGTGTTACAAAGAACAACTACAATTATTGTGATGTTTTAATTCATTATTGTTATTATTTTATTAAAACATCTTAAAATAATGTCAAATTAATGTACTGTTTTGTTTTTTCATTGATAATGTTATCGAAATAAGTATAAGGCTTGATATGAAAAATCTGTGACATCATAACTTTGTATTTTCATACAAATTGAATATTATGTTTCTGCCAGTTCAATAAAAGTAATGAATTTGACTAGTTATAGTATATTACATCACTGTTATATTACAGTGGTGAAAATTAATAAAAATATAATTGGTATTTGGTTTTTTTATATTTTCCCAAAAATCAAGAACCAAGTATAAAATGAGAAACTCTTCCTTTGCAAAGTCGACTAAAATACCAGTAGCCAATATTTGGGGACCATCGCTATAAAATGTTGTCGAAAATGAAATAAAACACAGACAAACAACAAATTGTTATTTATTTAACAGAACAAAATTAACTAATCTTAAATTACCATTTTATTAGCACTATTTCATGTCTTCAAGTCATCATCATCAGCCTATCGCAGTCCACTGCTGGACATAGGCCTCTCCAAGTGCACGCCACTGAGATCGATTTTCGGCTTCAAGTACATATCTTCAAAATGGCTGAAATTATCTAAAACTCCTTATACATAATGTTTATCATACAGCATATGTCTGCCAGAGCCTGGTGTCTTAAGTAATCGGTCACCACGACTGTTTCATGTAGATACGCAGGCACATCAAGCTACCCAAAACTCAAATTTTTCCCAATCAACTTTGAACCATATGCTTCAGCGATAAAGTTGAAAATCTCAAGGAAAGAAAGTGTAGTAGCTTGATGTGCTGGCGTCTGTATTATTTATTTTATTCCAAACATTATTTACATCAATGTTCAAAATCTTACAATTTTAATGTTATTTATCGAACTATAAAAAAAATAAAATTTTAATTGTGTGTAAATTACCAAGCGTTTATTAAAGAGTAAGAATTTTTCAGAGTCCCCGTATACCTAGGCTTCAATAAAAATAGAATCTGACTTCAAAAATTCAAGAAACCCATTGCAAAAAGCTTTACCTGTACTGCCTGTCGTTGTACCAATTAGTCTAGAAATATCTTAAAAATGAAAACTGAAACGGTACCCCGACCTGCAAGTAAGATCCCTTGTATAATTGGGATGCGGACTAGGTCATAAATAAAATACTTTATCATATTCATTTTGTAAAGCATCTTAAAATAATGACAGTTTAATTTATCGTTTTGAATCGAAAACTGTTTTTATTTTTTTATTGATAATATAATCGAAATAAGTATACGGCTTGATGCGAAAAATCTGTGACGTCATATGTGGTGTTTTCATACAAATTTCATAGAAAGTAACCGTTTTTGACAGTTCTAAAAAGTATTGAATTTGACTAGTTGTCCGCATCCCTATTGCTAACAGTATAAAGGATACCTATAATGATGATGGAATCCTGTTATCCCTCATCAGGGACATAGGCCTTGCAGAAGAATTTTCCACTCTTTTCGATCTGGTAGTACAGCTATAGGGTTATTTTTTTAATCTTTTGACCGCCACGTCAAAAAAAGAAAGACGTGCCCTCAGCGCCAAGTTAAGAATTCATCCATAATTAACTACAATATAGTAGTGAGTTTGGAATTATATCGATTAAAACTGACTCTTATTTTTAACTTTAAAAGTCTGTCATGTAGTCGTGACAGTGGTACACTGGGCATTTTTGGCTTGTCATCTATACGGGACAGTGGCGGTCAAAAGGTTAAAACTGTTTTTTTTTTTTTTATTAATGACTGATTCTTTAATACAAGAAACAATTCGTTTTGGTTACAGACACTTTTCATTCTATGAAGATTATTTCAAAAAACTACCATCTGTCTACAAAACGTATTCTTGAAGTCTTATAAAAAAATATTATGACGAAACATTGAGATCTACTTATGTTTCAGAAACAAACTATTACATATTTTCTAATATATAAAGTCTAACAATACAAGTGCACCATATTTTTACAGGTCATCTAGTACATGCTAAGGATCATGTTTACCACAAAAAAAAATCATGAAACCAACAACATATTTTATCACCACCCTCGCCAAATTGTACGTATAACGCCGGTCTCTATGAAGTCGCTCGATCGTTGACCCCTCATTCATACAACTTTTTTTGTGGTAAACATGATCCTTAGCATGTACTAGATGACCTGTAAAAATATGGTGCACTAGTTTTGTTAGACCTTATATGTATTTTATATTTTTGACCAAAGACACAAAATGCCAGCATCTATTATACAATTCTACAATTATTTAAGTTTTTATTAAACCTAATCGTTCTCGCATCTGATTTTTGATATCTAATCTCTTCAAATATTCCTTTTTGCTAATCATTATAGCTCTAGTGAACGACTTTTTCTTGTTAACAACTTTAATTGGCACTTTATTATTTTCTATAGATATATTTTCAGGCGATTTTTCAACGTTTTCTGTAGAATCGATACTATCTTTGATATTATGCATACCAAAATCAAAACGATTTTCTAGATCTTCAAAATCGTTAACATTTTCGCGACCCATTCGATTGAAAATCTTTAGAAACTGCCAAAATTCTATATCTCCGCCTTTGATGTTATTTTTGTAGAATTCTATCAGTTTTTTATCGCATTTATGTTTGTTCTTGACAGGATTGGGATCGGCGAATCGATTTGCAATTTTGATCGTTTCGTCAGCACCTTTCTTGATAACAACTTCTAATTTACGTTTCTTATTGATTTTTGGATTTTTATTATTAGTAACACTTTTAATAGGACCGCTTTGATTATTATTTGTGTATTTTTTCCTGTTTTTATTGTTGTTATTAGTATTTTTGCCGGGTTTTCCGTTCAAAATTTTATTTTTCCATACTTTAGGCTTGTACATTTTTGGATTAAGTTCATGTTTTCTATTATGGAGTTTCAGAGCGCTCATGGTTAGACATATTTTTTCGCATCCCTCGCAAGGGAAGAGGATTTTTAGACCTTTCTTTTTAGCTAATATACTTAAACTTCTGATCCTTTCCAAATAATTATTGCCAATAGATTTGAGACCTAAATAATCGTTCTTACTGAACTCTGGTAAGAGATAATCGTTATTTATATTGACTTTCTCTTTTTGTACCATCCAATCTCCCCCCCTTTTGACCAACTTAGTGGTACCCAAAAAGGCATTTTTGTCCGCGCGATTTTTCTCGTCGATTTTCATGGAAGCTATTTTATTTAAATTACTTATACTCGGTATAATTTCTAGGTCGCAATCTTTATCGATTTCAAATACGTATTTGGAGCCATTTTGAGTGTTTCTCTCTTTGATCCTACTGTAAGGTATGTCTAAAACTAGATTATGTACTAAACGTATATGTCTAGATATTTGTAGGTTTGTCACGTAGCCGCAGAAAGGGCATTTTTTTAGCATTTTTTCATTGCATATATCGAAATGATGTCTGCAATGACGTTTGAGTTCTGTTTTTGTTTTGAATAGCTGAAAAAGAAGGAAAATATTATTTGATAAGGCATTAGCAGGTTAAGCAAAGATTGGCGCGGACAGTCCGTGGATGGGAGACCATCTTGCCATGACAAGTTCCTCCGTGTTGCAGAAGGCAAGTTAAATTGGTGAGTCCCGGCTGTCATTTGTACATCTTTGGCAGTCGTTACGGGTAGTCAGAAGCGAAAGTCTGACAATAAATCTTACCTAGGGGTACCTTGTTGCCAGGTAACTGGATCGAGGAGGTCAGACAGGCAGTCGCTCCACGTAAAACACTGGTACTCAGCTGCATCCGGTTAAGATTGGAAGTCGACGAGCTCATAGTCCTCAAGAGCGAGAGAGATCAGGCGCAGGACCGACATTTACGTGCTCTCCGATGCACGGGTGAATCAATCACCAACTTCCAGACTCCGGGCTGCTTCGTGAAACTTTCTTAAAATTAAATTTTACGAAAGAATATCTAGCTTTAATTCCGCGAGACAAATATCCAGCATTGGGTGCAGGATGCACATGCAATACCGCCCTCCCGCCCACTTACACAAGCACAGGAAGGAAAGATACCACCCTCCCGCCCTCATGCACCTGCACATGGAGAAAAGGCAGCAAGCCCTGCAACCCAGCCGAGCCAGACTGAGTCGGCTGGGTTGCATGTGCATCCTGCACCCAATGCTTGATTTTTGTCTCGCGGAATTAAAACTAGATATTGTTTCCTAACATTTAATGTAATGGATTTCCGCAAAGTAACGCCTGATTCAATAAGTTAACTTTCTTAAAACCCACAAAGCGATTCGAACCCGAGACCCCGGACACAGAAGTTGCGTCATGTGACTACTAGACCAACGAGGCACTTGTAACATACCTTAAAACAAATGTAACATTGATGAGTATTGAACTTCAATTTCCTATTTGTATTTTCTTCTTCATTACTTTCAAAATCACTATCTCTGTAATCACTATCTTTGCTATCATCATTATCATCACCAATCTCTTCATCATCATCATCATTATTGACTTTATCTTTTATCGTTCCATCACTACGTGTTTGTATCTTTTGAGTGTTGTTATCATCTTTGGTTTGGTCAATATTGTCTGTATCTTTCTTTTCTGTAGCGATATCTTTATCTTTATTGGAATCAACTTCTTTCGCGTTTTCTTCGCGTGTTTGTGATTTCTTAAAATATCTTATTGATGTCGGTTCTGTAAAGAAAATAAAGTTAAAACTTAAAATACTATTGTTAAAAAAACACTGAAAAGCAAAGTGCCACCATATCAAACTACCCGAACGACGCCAGCACATGAAGCTACTACAATATGTAAAATTTCCTAAATAGATCTTCAAATTTATCGCTGAAGCATATGGTTCAAAGTTAATTGGGAAATTTTGAGTTTCGGGTAGCTTGATGTGCTGGCGTCGGTACATTTAAAAAAAAAAACAACACGCCGAGAAATTCATCATAATTTTTTATGTTAATTTCGTTGTAAATATCCCATTTTTTTTAATTTACTTTTTAATATTTTTGGAAGTCAGTCTTATCTTCAAACTAGCTGTCCCCAGCGGTTTCACCCGCATCTTTGGTTACTGCTCCGCTCCCGTGTGTCTTAGCGTGATGGTTTATAGCCTTCCTCGATAAATGGGCTCTCTAACACTGAAAGAATTTTTCAAATCGAACCAGTAGCTTCGGAGATTAGCGCGTTCAAACAAAATAACAAACAAACTCTTCAGCTTTATAATATTAGTATATATATAGCTGTCCTCACCTCTCTTATCTCCTATACTGGTAGCCATTGAGATCCTCCTATTGTACTCTCTCCTCAATTTCTCCAGAACTGTGCACTCCTTGCGCAGGCGTACCCGATGCAGTAGCTTCTCCAGGCGTTTCTCTACCCGTACCATCTTCTTCTCATCCACTATCTGTTTCGGCATGACTGGGGAGGAGAAAAGAGTTACCAATATCGAGAAAATTAAAGATCTTCGATATTTATGATAATGCACTATAGTAAGTCGTGGTGGCCTAATGGTTAAAGAGCCAGCCTCTCAAGTATATTCCAGGTCAGGCAAATAACAATGCAACTTTTCTAAGTTTGTATGTACTTTCTAAGTATATCTTGGACACCAATGACTGTGTTTCGGATGGCACGTTAAACTGTAGGTCCCGGCTGTCATTGAACACCCTTGGCAGTCGTTACCGGTAGTTAGAAGCGAGTAAGTCTGACTCCAGTCTAACCAAGGGGTATTGGGTTGCCCAGGTAACGGGGTTGAGGAGGTCAGATAGGCAGTCGCTCCTTATAAAACTCTGGTACTCAGCTGCATCTGCAAGACTGGAAGTGGAGCCCAACATAGCTTGGGAAAAGGCTAGGCAGATGGCACACCCAATCAACTTTGAACCATAATGCTTCAGCGATAAAGTTGAAAATCTATTGAGGAAATTTGATAGATGGTATATATAGTAGCTTGATGTGCTGGCGTCTGTACATTTTAAAATTTCGCTCACCTATCCTTTCTTCTGGTTTCTTCAACACATGTCCTATGAAAAAATCGTCAAACTCGTCGTGCGCCGCGCTGTCTCGCTCTATGAGACTTCTGGATATGTCTTCTGAAAATACCTTCTTGGAATACGTGATGCTGTCGGAATCCTGTTCGGAAGTCTCCGGGTTCGGGGAGAGAGTACGCTGTTGGGTATCTTCTGAAATATCGAACAATCGGGAGCTTGAAGTATTTTTGAAAAGGGTATAAGAAAACATCTCGAGGAAACCTGGACTATAAAGTCTGAAATCACCAACCCGCATTGAGCAAGCGTGGTGATTAACGCTCAATTCTTCTCTGTGTGAGAGGAGGCCTGTGCCCAGCAGTGGGACGATAAAAAGGCTGAAGATGATAAAAACGTTTGTCTTCTTTATTCTGTCGGTGTTTTGACGGACAGACTGGTACACAGACATGTAGATTATATCATTTAACTGCTTCGTTGGTCTAGTATTCGCATGGCGCGACTGCTGAGCACGAGGCCACGGGTTCGACTACCAGGTCGAGCCAAAATAGCTTTGTGGATTTTAAGAAAATTTCACAAATGGCTGCCGGGAGTTGAGAACTTATACTAGTAGGGTGAGGGAATAGAGAGTTCACCTGTGTCCGCAAAAAAACGGTTAAAAGGCTGATGATCGAGGACAGTAGTGGGTTCTACTTACCTTCCATATCTTGTTTCTGAATGTCGACATCATATAGAAATTCTGGTGATTCCACTAATTCTTCTAATTCTATTGGCTCTGCCTTTATTGTAACTTCATCTTCTTTCCTAAAATTTATAGTTAAAAGAAAATGTTTTAGTTTATTTCTATTTATAAATATTGAGGAGTTAGTGGCTAAATAACCACATGTCTCGGTCAAAAATAGAGTGGACACAGTTCGCGAGATGTGTACGCCAATGAGACCATCTCTTTATGATGAGTGGAAGGATATCGTGTTGCCCAGGTTACTGGGTTGAGGAGGTCAGGTAGGCAGTCGCTCCATATGGCACACTGGTACTCAGCTGCATCTGGTTACGATTGGAAGCCGACCCCAACATAGCTTGGGAAAAAGCTAGGCCGATGATGATTGGCTAAGTGATAGCCATACGGATCGATCGAAGATAAGGTCAGACACCGCTTGACGCGATCTTTCCGTGGATGGGTGACCATCATGTCATGATGAGTTGCGCAAAGCACGTTACATTTGTGGGGCCCTGATGTCATTTGTACATCTTTGGCAGTCGTTACGGGTAGTCAGAAGCCAGAAAGCCTCGACAACCAACTTTCTAAGGAGTCTTATATACTCCCCAGCTGCACCCACAGCGGGAGGGGTCATTTGATGATGTATCATCAAAAAAAGTACTCATCCTGGTATCTTGGACATTAATTCACAAAAAGCAGACAAAGTCGGGAGCAAAATACTAGTACAGAAGACGCCAGGGCATCGAGATACACGGAACTGTAAAATTTTCCCAATCAACTTTGAACCATAAACGCGTCAGCAATAAAGTTGAAAATTTGACAAAATGTTGTGTAGTAGCTTGATGTGCTGTATATTTCTACTTACTTCTCTCCTAGTAGTTTATATTTGACGTTGTGGTGTTTTAAATAATGATCTTTTAAAGTAATATTGTCGTTCAGATCTTTCTTACAAATCTGGCATATCGTATCCTGAAAGAAAAGAAGCCAATTTACTTCTATACTTACTTAGAGCCTGTTTCACCACCTACGAATAAGTTCCAGTTCCAGTTTATTTGATAGATAATTTCATACAAATTCTGTTAAACTTTTGAATTTATTCGGTAGATAGTGGCTATTTGGACGTTGTGAAACTGGCTCTTAATATTATAAAGCTAATCTCGGGAACTACTGGCTCGTTTTGAAAATTCTTTCGGTTTTAAGTAAGCTAAGTAGTCCTCTTCGGAAGCAGGTGAAACCACGGTGAGTAACTAGTTTTTATGTGTATAGGAAAAAAATCTTACTTATTTGAGATTACGGGTTATTCTTATTCGAGTAACAAAAAAGTAGTCCTCTCAGGAAGCGGGTAAAACCGCGACCACATCTTAGTATAGTTCACTAAATCCAACTTTTTACCGCCACGTTAAATGATAAATGATATTTATTTTGCAAATAGGTTGAAATCAACACTTTTACCCGTCAACACATTTTTTATAAAATAACGAGATGAGGTCGGCATTTCCTAACTGACTGCCTTGAGAAGAAACGCCGAAACAAACTCAAGGGTCACAGTCTTTTTTAAAGTCCAGACATAAAAATAAATTACATACTTAAGTATGGATGAGCATTGTTCGTAGATATATGGTATTGGAGGTCTTTAAGCTAACTTTTATTGCGAAGCAAAATAGTAGTCCTTTCAGGAAGTGGGTGAAAATGGCGAGCACACTTAGTATAATTCAGTAAATCTTATTTTTTACTACTGTGCTCATAAAAAGATTGAAACTGGAGACAGTTTTGAGCTTAATTTTATATCGCAGCAAAAAAGTAGTCCTCTCAGACTTTAGGCTACATTGCATGTTGTATAAAATGTAGCCTTAAGTCATCTGAGCAGTAGTCCTCTCGGGAAGCAGGCGAAATCACGCGACCACCTAGTATAGCCAAGTACTCACATGTTCAGCACCATGTCCGTACAGTAGATGGCTGGTGATACTCCTCCTGCTATGGAACACCATCTCGCATACGTCACAGATATAGATCTTGGAGTTCGGTCCATGCGAGCGTGTTATATGGGTAGATAGACGGAGTTTAGTTGAGAACCTGATAAAAATATTATTATTGTTGAGGTGAATTGATAAAACAGAAGTGTCAATATTCAAAATTTATAGAATTTGGAATTATTTTACTCAAGTCGTGGTGGTCTAGTGGTTAAAGCACCAGCCTCTCAAGTATGTGTGTGCGGATTCGATTCCAGGCAGTTGTTTGCAAGAGTTACCGTGACCCTGGCACCTGCTCCAGAAGGAACATAGTGGGTTTTAGTCAGTAACAGTCTGGCCCTCCCTCTAGCTGTACCATCCGCGGGTCATTTGATAATTTTCCCACGAAAAAAAGGCAACTACCAATGCAACTTTTCTGAGTTATTAGTTACTTTCTAAGTTAATCTTGGACACCAATGACTGATTAAATGTGAAGGAAAATATCTCGAGGAAACCTAGACTATAAAGTCTGAAATCACCAACCCGCATTGAGCAAGCGTGGAGATTAACTCTCAATCCTTTTCTGTGTGCTAAACTACTAATAAAATACTCACATATCCCCACAATAATCGCACTGTATATCATAGCCGTTGAGATGTCTATTCATATGTGTGTTCAGTCTTGTCTTTCTCGCGAACCGGCGATGACACAGCGTGCAGGCGTACTGTTTGTCGGGGTAGTGGATCAAACAGTGGCGTTTTAGATCACCCTGTATAATAAAAACAAATTTTAGAACTCATTTGGCTCACTCACACACTCACTCACTGACATACCAACTCAATCATTTGACTAACACACACACTTACTCACTAACGTACTAAATCAAACATTTACTGACACACATACTCACTCACTAACTGATGGACAAACTCACTCATTAACTAACACACTCACTCACTGACATACCAATTCAATCATTGACTGAGACATACACTAACTCACTGACGCACAACACAATGATTAACTGACATACGTCATTGACGTACGACTAACTAAAAACGTAAGATCAAAAGCCAGAAAAATCAGTAAGGCGACCTATCGCTAAGAGACTAAAAGAAGTCGGTACAAATTGATCGGGACTTTATCTGAAAAAATGCCGGTTGCTTTTTCTTTAAAATTAATCCTCGGTCTCAAACGGTTTGAAATAGATACTTCTTCTTATCAGACCCTTGCTCACACACTCACACACTATCCCACTCACTCACACACAAACTCACCTTATCCTTAAACCTCTTCCCACAAGGTCTAAAGCTACACTTAAACGGCTTGACGTCTATGTGCCTCCTCATATGCGCTTGTATATTATTCTTGCTGACGCGAGCGCTGCAGATCTCGCATTTAGTCCTGTTCACCTTCAGATGGACAGTATTCTAAAAATAACAATAATATTATATTATAGGTGGAAGTTTATGTGCATATGTGTGTATGTGTGTATGGTCGATTAGCCCCAAGGTAAGTTATTGATTAGCTTGTGTTATGGGTGCCAACGTAACTGATAAACTACAATATAGGTACTTTACACATATACTTATAAATACATAGTGGAACACCCAGACCATCAGCATGGTCATCATACAAATGCCGACCGTACCGGGAATCGAACCCGGGACCCTCAGCTCAGCCGAGTCAGGAGTGGTTACCATTGCGCCAATGGGGTGTGTGGTTGTGTGTGTGTGAGAATGAAAGAACGCACACTATACGTTTGTACAGTCGCCAGCACATCATCAAATTTTCCCAATTAAATTTGAACCATATGCTTAATTTGTAAAGTTGAAAATCTATTAAGGAACTTTGACAAACTGTAGTAGCTTAATGAGCTGGCGTCTGTACTATGGTCCTCCGCATTTCGGAGGGCACGTTAAATTGGTGGGTCCTGGCTGTCATTTGTACATCTTTGGCAGTCGTTACGGGTAGTCAGAAGCTATAAAGTGCGAAAACCAATATCAAAAGGTATCGGGTTGCCCAGGTAACTGGTTTGATGACGTCAGATAGGCAGTCGCCCCACCTTAGATATAGTTTATTTTATTTATTTATTTATTAAGGCACACCAACGACATTTTTACAAACAAACAGTTTACATTTTTATTTGTCCTCTGTACAGTGTAAAAACGTCACTTAAAGGTGTACACACCCTTCATAATTAGGAAGACAAAACTTTACTAAATTATATGTGACTTACCTGATGTGTCCTGAGCGTGCCTTTAGTCTTGAACACTTTATTACAATGATCACACGGGAACTTCCTCGTGTCCAACTCGAAGTGCACTTCGTCCACGTGGACTTCTAGTGTTCTTTTGTTTTTGAAACTAAAACAAAAGAAACTTAGTGGAAAGAATTGGAAATAAAAGAGTCGCAGTTTGTTAATAGTGTTGTAATGTATATTGGATATTGTACTATCGTCACAGACTTTTATTTTCTAACTAGCTGTTGCCCACGACGTCGTCCGCGTGGGCATTAGGATAGCGTAGTGATAGCGTGATAATATGTAGCCTATATGTTGACCCGACCTTTTAGTTGTATTCATGCCCAATTTGAAGCAAATCCATGCAGTACTTTTGGAGATTATCCAGGACATACATACAGACAAACAGACAAAAATTCTAAAAACTATATTTTTGGCTTCGATGTCAATTTTAGATCACGCCCCAATTATTCTTTTTAAAAAATATTCAATGTACAGTTTTGACTTTTCTACAATTTTATTATATGGACTGATGGATGGATGGAATTTTATTATAGATGACAATCAAACAAAATTAGCCATTATATGTGTCAGATTATTTTCTGGTATCTTATGTGGCCAGCCCACAAGGAGTATCCATCCTTCAATAGAAAGGTATCAGCACCTACGGGTTTGCTCGCAAGTTACCGCGGCCCTGGCACATAAAGACTTCCAGAAGGAACTAAAGTGGGTTTTAATCAGTAAAAGTCTGACACTTCCATTTTTTTTCGTGGGGAAATCATCAAATGACCCACTATGTTCCTTCTGAAGGTCCCTATGTGACATGTCCACGGTAACTCCTCCGACCTTGGTCCTATGTGGCCCCTCTGATGAAGTCTGACACTCCCTCCAGCTGCACCACATGTCTATAATTCTCACGGCTCAGCAAGCGAGGTGATTCAAACTTTTGCACGCCACGTCAAAAAAAGAAAGATGTACCCGCAGTGCCAAGCTAAGACTTCATCTATAAATACCTACAATATAGTAGTGAGTTCGGAATTATATCGATTGAAATTGACTATTATTTTTAAACTTTATAAAGTCTGTCATGTAGTCGTGGTGAGCACTTTTTGGTTTGTCATCTATACATGACTGTGGTGGTCAAAAAGTTAATGCTCTATCCTACTCTGTGTGAGAGGAGGGAAGTGCCCAACGCTAAGAATTCTTCCATAAATACTACAATATAGTACTGAACTGAATATTAATTTTGAACTTTAAAAGCCTGTCATGTAGTCGTGACGTGCTGTGCACTTTTTGGCTTGTCATCTATACGTGACTGTGACGGTCAAAAGGTTAACGCTCAATCCTTCTCCGTGTGAGAGAAGGCCTGTGCCCAGCAGTGGGACGATAAAAAGGCTGATGATGAAGATAATAACTTACTTCTTATTACATATAGAACAGGGATAGTTTTTCGTCAAACCCATATGTCTCTGCATATGTCTGCGTATCGTGGAGTTGTCTCGACACGCGTAATCACAAAATTCACATTGAAATGGCTTCTCTCCTGAAACAAACGTAAGCGGCCATTATATCCCTTATAGTTTACGGACTATTAATAGGGATTCATTATCTGCCTAGCCTTTTCCTAAGTGTGCCTCATGGAGCGGCTGTCTATCTAAACTCTTCAACCCAGATACCAATGCGACACGATATCAATTGGGATGATGACTAGGTCAAAATATTCGATTTGTCTTAAAATAATGACAGTTTCATTTATCGTTTTGAACCGAAAATGGTTTACATTTTTTATTGATATATAACCGAAATAAGTATGCGGCTTGATGTGTAAAATCTATGACGTCAAAACTAAGTATTCTCATCCAAATTGCATACAAAGTAACCATTTTGGACAGTTCAATAAAAGTAATTTTGACTAGTTGTCATCTACCGTATTGTTAAAACTGGCTGTCGATCTTTCTGGCTTCTTACTAGTACCAGTGTTTTACGTGGAGCGACTGCCTATCTGATCTCCTCAACCCAGTTACCTGGGCAACCTGATACCCCTTGGAAAGACTGGCGTCAGACTTACGGGTTTCTGACTACCCTAACGGGCTTCTGACTACCCGTAACGACTGCCAAAGATGTACAAATAACACCCGGGACCCACCAATTTAACGTGCCTTCCGAAACACGGAGGAATTCGTCATGAACATACGTAAGATGGACATACGTATTTGTGAACATTGTCGTCATACGAAAAGTTAATGCATTGTATCGTCATCGCGTGTTACAACTAGTCTCTATACTAATATTAAAAAGCTGAAGAGTCTGTTTGTTTGACTGCACTGTTGCACTAAAATCAGAAACTCAAGATCGATTTAAAAAATCTTTCTTTTTGTGTTTGGTAGCCCGTTTATCGAGAAAGACTTTAAACCTATTGACCACCACGTCAAAAAAAGAAAGTCGCGCCGTTAGCGTCAAGCTAAGAATTCATCCATAAATACCTATATAACAATATAGTAGCGAGTTCGGAATTATATCATTGAAACTGACTATTGACAAAAGTCGTGGTGGCCTAGTGGTTAAAGCACCAGCCTTTCGAGTATGAGGTTGCGGGTTCGATTCCAGGCCAGGCAAGTACCAATGTAACTTTTCTAAGTTATACGTACTTTCTAAGTTTGTCTTGGACCAATAACTGATTAAAGGTGAAGGAAAACATCTCGAGGAAACCTGGAAAACTATAAAGTCTGAAATCACCAACCCGCATTGAGCAAGCGTGGTGATTAACGCTCAATCCTTCTCCGTGGGAGAGGAGGCCTGTGCCCAGCAGTGGGACAATAAAAAGGCTGTGATGATGATGATGATTGATTTTAACTTTAAAGGGTGTCGTGTAATCGTGACAGTGGCGTGCAGGGCACTTTTTGGCTTGTCATCTATACGTGACTGTGGCGGTCAAAAAGTTAAACTACATCCTTTTTATCCAAGTGAGCGGAATAATTGCCTGGGGACGCGGTTTAAATAGTTGCCACAGTGAAACCATTAGAGGGAGCTAGTAAGCTATAAAGCCAACCTTTAATTACTGATGATAAAACATTAATTACCTACTTAGCGTTGTATTGCCTATACGACTTGTATACGTAATTGTTATCAGTTTTTTCAATGCAAGCAGTCTTTATATTGTTACTCAAAATCGTATTTGCAGGTAAGGTACAAGTTTTAAAAGTGTAATACGGTGACTAGAAGTGAATTTCATATTTAGTTTCCGTAAGCGGTTTCACCCCGCGAGAACTGCTTCCTGTATCCGGATAAAAAGTAACCTACACTATCCTTGTAATTTATTTATTTATTCAGTATGTCATAAGTTAACAGAAAACTATCCAAAGCACTTATAACATCAAAAATTCTGTAAGGCCTTATCTAAAATTAATATAAATTCATTATACAAATGTACTAATCCGTCGTCGGCGAATTGATCTTGATACTTCATGTATTATTATTTAGTTTTGTATAGAGACAAAATTGTGTTGCTAGGGAGTTTGTTCCAGCATTTCTTCTTCCCAGCGATAACACGTGTATGTGGTAAAGGGGGCTGTCTTTTTTAAAATTGTCCTTTAGAATGTGCCGATTTTCAGCTGACTTTGAATAAATTACTTTTGTTGTCAACCACATGTCATTCTTCTCGTTGACAGAAGCACGCGTCTTCTGTCAAGACAGCAACGCGATGCCGTGGAGGCCAGCCGGCTACTCATGTCCTCTCACTTGCAACACAATCATCGCTGCCATAGACAGGTGAAATGGTCTCCATGGTACTTAACCTCTTGACCGCCACAGTCACGTATAGATGACAGGCGTAAAAGTACCCAGCACACCAGTGTCATGACTACATGACAGACTTTTCATCATCTTCCGAGCCTTTTCCCAACTATGTTGGGGTCGGCTTCCAGTCTAACCGGATTTAGCTGAGTACCAGTGTTTTACAAGGAGCGACTGCCTATCTGACCTCCTCAACCCAGTTACCTGGGCAACCCAATAGCCCTGGTTAGGCTGGCGTCAGACTTACTGGCTTCTGACCACCCGTAACGACTGCCAAGGACGTACAATGACAGCCGGGGCCTACAGTTTAACGTGCCATCCGAAACACAGTCATTGGAGTCCAAGATATACTTAGAAAGTACATACAAACTTAGAAAAGTTGCATTGGCACGCCCTCATACTTGAGAGGTTGGCTCTTTAACCACTAGGCCACTACGACTTTTTACCTACTGTCTATCGACTATTCTCCTTTAGTAAGACGTGCTCTTACCCAGCTTGTATTATTTAATTCCAGATTAAAACAATCCGACTACCAATACCTAATCAAAGAGCATGAAAAGAAAGACACAAATATATCCAAAGCCGACATATTTATCAAAACCCAAAAATTATATGAAGAAATCTTCCACAGTCGCAGAACAAACTCTTTGCATTCCAAAACTCAAACGCATTTAAACCTATTCCATACATACCATAGACTGCTTTCAAATAAGAATTTTATCGACGGTTTAAAAATGGAAGCGAAAAGATTGACAGCTGAATTAAATATGTCATGTTCTAATATGGCCGCCGAAGAGTATTTAAAGAAAATTGCTTATTCAAAATGTTCTAGGAAATTTTATAAAAGGCCCGATGTGGTTGAAGAATTTACAAAGTTTCTTAATAAATTTGCTGATGTTCAATACCCGTTTGATGAAGTTTTAGCTGGGGTAAGTAGATAAGGATAAATCTGTATTAGTATTATAAAGCTGAAGAGTTTGTTTGTTTGAACGCGCTAATCTCAGGAACTACTGGTTCGATTTGAAAAATTCTTTCAGTGTTAGATAGCCCATTTATCGATGAAGGCTATAGGCTATATACCATCACGCTAAGACACACGGGAGCGGAGCAGTAACCAAAGATGCGGATGAAACCGCTGGGGACAGCTTGTTTAAGAATGAAGCAGTAATAGATAGGGCCGAGTCACACAGAAATTGAAGCGGCCGACCGCCAGACACCGGGCACCTGGTATCTTCTTCTTCGCGCAGCCGCCCGCGGTGTCGCAAGCGGCCTCGCGACCTTTTCAAGCGAAAAGTGTCTTTAAAGTATGTAGTTAAAGTTTAAAATTAATTCACACTGACAGTGCTCGCCACGTGGCTACGCTGTGACTCGGCCTATAGATATAAATTTACATTGAAACTATACTTTTGCAATAAGACGATAACCGAGAAAGAAAATGGAATCGAGTTTTCCTATTTTAACCTTTTGAACGCAACGTTAAAAAAATGAAAGACTAAGCGCCAAGCTAAGAATTCATCCACAAATACCTAGTGAGTTCTGAATTATATCGATAGAAACTGACTATTAATTTTAAACTTGTTGAAGTATTGATTCTGAAACAATAAGACTATGGTTACATTTCGTGCCTTCCTAATATTTATTTTTATTTTTGTCTATGGTCACTTCTTGTTGCCCTCTGACACTACAAGTTTGTTAAACTGTTAATTTTATATTTTGTTATTAAAAGCATAGTTATTCACTGTGAAATCTGTTCACTCATTTTAACCTTCACAGGTTATGGGAACAGAAGCCCTGAAAAGTGGACAAGTTGTAAAAATTCATAAAACTTTAAATGTCAGTCATGTAGTCGTGACAGTGGTATACTGGGCACTATTTGGCTTGTCATCTAAACGTGACAGTGGCGTTCAAAAGGTTAAGATGGCCGCACTAATTCGCCGATGGTTGTCGTTTCAGTAGCATCGTAACATAAGTCTCTACTGACGCAAATTCCATTGAACTTTTCAAATAAAAAAAAAATGAAAAGTTCAATTATTTAAGAATTATTTTGTTTATCTATACTAATATTATAAAGAGGAAACCTTTGTATCTTTGTATGTTTGTATTGAATAGGCTCAAAAACTACTGGACCGATTTCAAAATTTCCTTTACCATTACTTAGAGGAATTCTTCCGAATCCGTATAGGCTATATTTTATCCCGGAAAATAGATAGGATTTTTCGTGGTAGTGAAAATTGTGGAGTAAGGCGTCGAAAAAACTGCCGTACGTTAACGATTCTCGCGAACGCTGCCTAGACAAGATAACATAAATAATAGATATATAGAATAGATAGGTTAGACAAGTAAAATAAATGTCCACCCGTGCGAAGCCGGGGCGGGCCGCTAGTTTAAGAATAAGATTATTACCAAGTATTGGATAAAAAAAAAATCATGAGTCATTTGATGATTTCCCATAAAAAAAGTATTTTAAACAAAGATTGTCTTTGTGTAGGAAATGCAAAAATTCCAGAAAACCCTTCAGAAAAACACCAGTAGGCACCTAATTAATCGCATAAACACAATCTTTCCAGAATATTCTACGGAAGCTGGAGGGCAGTCTAACACGGCGCTCCGGCGTAGTAGACTTCAAGACAATTTTGGCGTATCTACGAAAATTTTTGATCTACCACAGGTCCAGGGGCAAGGCTGACCGAGTGCTGAAGCTGCAATCCAAGAACTGCTTGACAATAAACGTACCTGGGTGCTACTGCAAACTTGGGTATGTCCTATACTTGGAACAATTTTTACCAGACCAAAGATCAAATCCTTCACCGGTTCAAGCTACACGTCTGTGGAATGCCTTGCCAGTGCCTATTAGACGCGCTCAGTAAAAAAAATGGTGAAGGACCACTACATCATCCTCCTGCCCTTATCCCTTAGATTATACACCTATGGATGTAACCATGAGACTGTAGGCAAATGTGGAAATGAGAAGCATATATACGAAATAAGTAAGATAATTGAGACAAAACATAATATTCTCTGTCGCATTCCGCGTGCCGGGTTTTGCTGGGCCAACATTTAAAAGTTGGCCCAAACAAAGTCCTGGATCTCTATCACCGAGAGGTCGTATCAGATATTTTTGTTTGTGTATGTTTTTAGAAAAGTTTCGGCAATTAAGTTATAATTTTAGTGTATATATGAGAAATAGACTCCGATAGTTGAGTGTTTAGTGCATTTTGAGTTTTATAATGCTGTCTCATGTGCGGCCACGTGGGTGCTCTATCCATAAGTATATAATCTAAGCCTTATCTCAAGTGTCAAAAGAAATCTTACGTCAATCTGTCACTTTTCTGTCATTATGTCCATTCTACGGTTGTCATGCTAAGCCTGCTGGGAAACCCTATACCCGTCGGTAAGGATGGTTGTCAGTAAAAAAAAATCTCTTTTCAGATTCGTCGAACGTAACCTACAATGCGTGAAGCCAGAAGATTGTATTCCGAATTCAATATTCAAAGGATATTTAAAAAGAATCATTTTGCACTAAACTAATCTAAAATATTTATACTATACATATAGGGTGACTGGTAATTAGTGACCGATATTTAAACACGTGATTGTACTCATGATTACAAACAGCTTGCCCGAAGAAACTTTTTTTGTTATTTTTTGCACGCGAAATTTGAACTTTGCACGCGCGCCAGTAATGTTGCTATAAAGATAAAAAAAAAAGAAAAAAGTTTCTTCGGGAAAGTTGTTTGTAATCATGAGTACAATCACGTGTTTAAATATCGGTCACTACTTACCAGTCACCCTATATAAGGTCTAACAAAACTAGTGCACCGTATTTTTACAGGTCATCTAGTACATGCTCAGGATCATGTTTACCAGAAAAAAGTTGAATGAACTAGGGGTCAACGATCGAGCGCCTTCATAGAGAACGGCGTTATGCGTACATTTGGCGATTGTGATGATAAATTTTATAAAATGCGTTGTTGTTTTCATGCATTTTTTTGTGGTAAACATGATCCTTAGCATGTACTAGATGACCTGTAAAAATATGGTGCACTAGTTTTGTTAGACCCTATATAAATTAAATGACACAATGTTTGTTTCTGTTCTTACTTAATTTAAAATCTATACTAATATTATAAAGAGAAAAGATTGTTTGTTTTGTATTGAATAGGCTCCACTCCACTTTACCGATTTGAAAAATTCTCTCACTGTTGGGAACCTACACTATCCCCAGTGACCATAGACTATGTTTTATCCGGGTACGGGGAAGTAAGTTCTTGAATAATAAAAATATAAGGAATGGACTTACCAGTATGTATTAGCTTGTGTACATTGAGAGAGTAGGAAGAACTGAATGCCTTGTCGCATTCTTTACATTTAAAAGGCTTTTCTCCTGAAAATTACAAAAACACAATGTAAAGCAATTAAGTAATTGACTAGGTCAAAAATAAAATCCTTTATGGTATAAATTTAGTAAAGCATCTTAAAATAATGTCACTTTCATTTATCGTTTTGAAGGAAAAACTATTGATTTTTTTTTTATTGGTAATTGAAGTAAAATAAGTATACAGCTTGATGTGAAAAAATTGTGGCGTCATAATTCTAACTTTCATACAAATTGCATAGAAAATAACCGTTTTTGACAGTTAAATAAAAGTATAGAATTTGACTAGTTGTCAAGTACCCAATTATTATACGCCTAAGTTAAACGTTTGTGTGCATGAACATGGGTGTTTGACTTAGTCTGGGTATTCCTATGTTTAATATGTATGTATTTACAAAAGAAAAGTATATAAGTATGTTTATCAGTAGTCTAGTCAGTTGTATACGAAGTGGTAAAGGGTGGGTGTTTTGGGGGCTGTCTTTTGCAATTCTTGAATTTGAATAAACGATTTTGAGTTTAAGTTTGTCTAGTACCTACATTTACATAGTACGAGCTCTGCTTAGTTTGGGAGTAGATGACGTTGTGTGAGTGTGTGAGGGATATTATATTGATTATCGATGCCAATCAACATCATCATCAGCTTTTTTATCATTCTACTGCTGGGAGGGCCCAGCAGTGGCTTTTTCTCACACAGAACTGGACTTAGCGTTAATCACCACCACCACGCTTGCTCAATGCGGGTTGGTGATTTCAGACTTTATAGTTCAGGTTTCCTCGAGATGTTTTCCTTCACCTTTAATCAGTCATTGGTGTCCAAGACATACTTAGAAAGTAACTAATTTCTCAGAAAAGTTGCATCAGTACTAGCCTGACCTGGAATCGAACCGCAGTCAATTGATTTACTAGACACTCATAGAGAGTAACACAAATAAAATTGGTACTTGGAATCGAACCCGTACACTTGTACCTAAGAAACACATATTTTAACCACTAGACCACTACAACATAAGGTGAAAACACCAAACTACATACCGGTATGAACTCTCATATGGTCCCGTAGCTTACACTCAAAATGGAAGCACTTCCCGCAGATAGCACACTGGTGACCGGTAGGTTTTGTGTGAGCCTTTCTCACATGTCGGCTTAGATACTTCTTAATCTTGCACTTATAGTCGCACAGTTCGCAATGGTACGGGTGTTCCGTTGAGTGGAGTTTCACGTGACAGTAGAGCGCTGATGAGTCTTGGAATTGCTGAAATGGTAAGAATAAAATTTTTAATAAGACAAAATGAAAAACTGAAGGTTAGAAGGCTGTCCTTGATACTCATTTTGTCATGGTGATGAGTTTGTCCGTGCTTAGGAAAGCATGTTTAATTTTTGTTTTTAATATAATAATAATATTTTTTTATTTTAAATAACTTTTTACAAAAGATGGTTTATAATAAGCCATAGTAATTTCACTAGTTAAACCTTAAGTATAGGTATATAATTGTATATAGTATAACGTATATAATCTTAGGTAGTTAGTTCATTCTTATAGTTATAGTTCTTATAGCATAGTTAGTTCTTATGTATATAATCTTAGTAGTTATGTATATAGTCTTAGGTAGGAATCTTAAGCATATATAATATCCTAAGTATTAGGTGTATAATGCAAGCTGATTTTACTTACTATTAATACAATTATTAAATAAATAATTTTATTAACAAGGATTTAAGATATTAGAGCGACCTGCCCAAGATAGGTTTAATTGTTGGACCCCGGCTATTTTGTATTTATCTTTGGGAAAAGTTTTTTAATTTTGTTTATGATCTGCAATTTAATATTGTAGTTTATGGTTAATTCTTACCTCTCAAGTGTGAGAGCGTGGGTTTTATTCCAGGACAGGAAAGTACGAATGCAACTTTTCCCAGCTGTCATTGAACATCCTTGGCAGTCGTTACAGGTAGTCAGAAGCCAGTAAGTCTGACGCCAGTCCAACCAAGGAGTATTGGGTTGCCTGGGTAACTGGGTTGAGGAGGTCAGATAGGCAGTCGCTCCTTGAAGCACTGGTACTCAGCTGAATCCGGTTAGACTGGAAGCCGACCCCAACGTAGTTGGGAAAAGGCTCGGGAGATGATGATGATGATGGATCAGAATTTGTATGAAATTATCTACCAAATAAATTAACTGGAACTTATTCGGGGTGGTGGAAAGGGCCCTAATTCTTACCTTATGACAATGTGGACATGTGTAACTGAACTGTTGTTTTGGTTTACACTTCTTCTTTAGTTTCTCCTTCATTTTGGTATACTGTGGCTAGCGATCACCTAGAAAAGGATGCAGAACATATTTTAATTAGTTTTAATATAACTTAGTTGGAATATAGCGGTCATAGTTTAGTTATACACTAGAAACACATATAGGCTTCTTTTTATACAAGTGCTAGAAGTAGTTTCTTGCTGACAAAGCGAGTGATCCACGGGCGGAATCGAGCTATTGATAATTTCTTTTTTCTTTTGTGTTTTTTCATCTGCTTTCAGTCTATTTAGACTATGATCAGATGCGTGGAAGTCAAAATAGGAGTTTTATAGTAATGGGGCCAGTGTCCCAATTCTATTTAGTCGTGTAGTGAGTCTCTTGGGTTATTTATCTTTTGATAAATATGTAAAAGGGCAATCACCCACCATACAGTACTAGTAATTCAATTAAGAATTAATTATACTGTTACTTAAATGTATATACTCGTATATATAAGATAAATATTACAAATTGATTAATATTATTTCAGATACCATTGTAACTTTGTGCCGGTTTTATGAAATACCTTCAAAAATATCAATATCAACTAACCTTCTAGTTTAATTCAGAATTATGGTGATTTTACTTGCTAACGCGAGCAATTATTACGTGATCATGTACATTATCATAACGTTCAAATGCTACACGTTTTTTAGATGAATTTAATAGATTATTTTAATTTTCTTCACTATTTTCTATAAAAATCTGCTTCTGTTTTTTTCTCTCAAAACCTGATTGACATGGTTGACTTCGTTTAGAAATCTATTAAATTAACTGACTAAGAAATACATTGAATGTTGTAGAATGTTGTAATAATAGATTCTGAGGTCAAGACGTTTGTTTTGTTATATTTTTTATTTAATATAATAAAGCATTTGTAGTAACCATTTTTTACGAGTATTTTCATAGTGAATATTCCTAAACGGTTATGGAATGCATTCCGATTCAAGCAGATTCTACTCCCATGTATTGTTTCGCGCTGCCGCCAACATCAATAATTCTGTTTTAAATATATTATATTTTAGGCTATAACAGTCAGACTGCTATAAAAAACTTGGCTGATTGAACGCCATGTTACTATCTTTTTTGCAAAGTGCTGCAACCTCGGTTTTCGAGCTTGACAAGGAACGTGTTTTATTCATGAGTCAATTGTCAATGTCAACTATCTATCAATGTCATGTGCTCAGCACATTGAATTACGCTCGCTCGGTATTCGATCCTCGAATTTTATATACGCATTATTTTATAATTATTCCTCTTAATATTCCTAAATCATGAATAGCTTGTAACCTAGTACGAATTAAATAACATAATTGGTATTCGCAACCGAATATTAATGTCCTTGAATCTGACATTCACCTTGGCCATAAAAATGATTAGTTTTGGTTATAATTTTGTATTGTAGGTGTTGTTGCTAATATTTACGGCTTAAAAAGTCTTTATTCTTCAATAAATAACTCGATACAGGTGAGTTATAACTGTATTGTTTAACTTTACGCCAGATAATAGGTTATGTTCGATTCTTATTGGAATAATATACAACAAAATACAGTTTGTAATAAAATCTTCCTGCGTCTGTGTTTTTTTTAATTATGCGGAAGTTTAGATGAAGTAAAAAAATAATAGTTACGTAATAATTTTATTTCCTCAGTTATTTTGTAAGTAATTAATGCATTAAAAATATAATTTCACAATTTTAATAGCTACTAATTATCTTATTATAATTTTAAAATGTTATTTAATAACACTAAAAAGACATTAATTCTTAAATGTTCATTATTTTCCTATTGAAATATTTTCCTCAAGCCATCAGTGTTAATCAAAGATTCATCATTTAATTAAGAAAAAATAAATATGCACCATATCTTGTCTTTGTAACACAGAAAATTCGTAATCATTTATTTAACTTCAACCTCTCCTCTATACTTCTTCCTGCCCTGTTCCCAAGTCATTTGTGGTCGGCCCAATATGTTTTCCGCTTCCACTAGTCTCTGTTAGCCGTCATACTACTATCCACTCCCTTCTTATTCATGTCAACTTTCAGGCAATCAATCCAACTCTTCTTTGGTCTCTCTCTCTATTACAAATCAGAAATGAGGAGTATTTTATTTGTGAAACATAGGTACAGCGGTTGGTCATATTTGAATTTAAAATGCACTATGATCAGCCTATTATAAGCATACAAACATAAGGTTATAGATAAAAAATTAACGCAATAACAAATTAATTACATAAATGATTACAATAATTATTATCCATTTACATTCATACTTAACACGCGCTTTGTAGCATGTGTCTCACATCTTCTTCTAATGTGAAATTATTTAATTTTTTTTTACAGAAAACGAGAGCTGTGAAATCCAACCAAAAATGTTAAACCATAGTCTAAAAATGTACAAACTTACACAAATAACAAGTTTATTAAAAAAGAGTATTGCTCTAAACGCAAAGAGGAAAATATGCAACTACCCACCTCTACCATACTCCTGTATATGCGGCCAGGTATATTTAAAAAAAGACCTCAACCATAGATATGAAATAAGTAGAGTACATTCTACACAGAGCGATCAGCATAGACAAAAAGTTGTTATTGAAACGACAACACCGAAGATTGTTATAAATAAGTTGCCAGATCAAAAATTGGAACCAGATCGGACGGATTTACCAGCTAAAGTAGGATTCTGGAAGGATAAAGTTGACCCGTATGTGAAATTAGCGAGATGGGATAGACCAATAGGTATGTCATGTACATTTTATTTACAAAGTCTAGTAACACTCATCATCTCCCGAGCCTTTTCCCAACTATGTTGGGGTCGGCTTCCGGTCTAACCGGATTCAACTGAGTACCAATGTTTTACAAGGAGCGACTGCCTATCAGACCTCCTCAAGCCAGTTACCCGGGCAACCTAATACCCCTTGGTTAGACTGGCGTCATACTTCATGGCTTCTTACTACCTGTACCGACTGCCGACCGAAGGATGTTCAATGACAGCCGGGACCTACAGTTTAACGTGCCATCCGAAACACTAAACTAATACAATAAAACATGACAATATTACAGGTGTTTACCTCCTGTATTGGCCATGCGCGTGGTCGATAGCGCTGGGCTCTCTGCCGGGAACAGTGCCGTTGCAATCATCCCTGTACACTGCCGGGCTGTTCCTCGTGGGTGCCGGGTTGATGAGGGGCGCCGGCTGCACTATTAACGACTTGTGGGATAGGGATGTTGATGCCCAGGTGAGACATTTGTATAACACTAGCTATCTGGATAGAAAGTAGTCTAAACTCTAAAGCCTTCCTCGATAACTATGGTTTCTATCACTGAAAGAAGTTTTGAAATTGGTTCAGTAGTTCTTGAGATTAGTGTATTCAAACTATCAAAAAATAATTCATAAATTAAAATACTGGCTTCCGTCCACTACTTCCTACACATTTATAAAATGAATATTATATAAGCTATATTACTCCTAAGCTTCATTAAAATCCATACAGTATTTTTCGATTTTGTAATATTACTTAATGCGAATGTTACTTAGCCACGAGCTCCTCACCATAATACTATTGTTAACCCCCCAATATAACAGAACAGGAGGTCTGGTCACCCATCCACAGACTGACCGCGCCAAGCGTTACTTAACCTTCAATCAATCGACAAGTGCGGCTGTTTCTTAGCCACGAGCCCCTCACCATAATACAAATACTAGCCCCTCAATTTAACAGGACAGAATGGTCACCCATCCATAGATCAGCCACACCAAGCGTTCATAACCTTACAATCGATCCACCCGTGCGAATGGTACTTAGCCACGAGCCCATCACCATAATACAAATACTAGCCCCCCAATTTAACAGGACAGAATCGTCACCCATTCACGGATCGACCACACCAAGCGTCCTTAATCTACAATAAATCGACCCGTGCCGATGGTACTTAGCCACGAGCCCCTCTGTACAGCACCAATGTTAATTGCAGGTAGAACGAACCAAGAGTCGTCCACTAGTGACAGGCGCGGTGACGGAAACCCAAGCCGTCGTGTTCCTCGCTGCCCAGTTGAGTTTGGCCCTCGCTGTGTTGCTGCAGCTAAATTGTTACAGCATTGCACTTGGTGCCAGTAGCATGCGTGAGTAGACATCATCATCTGCCTAGCCTTTTCCCAAGCTATGTTGTCAGCTTCCAGTCTTAACCGGATGCAGCTGAGTACCAGTGTGCCACATGGAGGGACTGCCTACCTGACCTCCTCAACCGAGTTACCTGGGCAACCCTTGGTAAGACTGGTTGTCAGACTTCCTGGCTTCTGACTACCCGTAACGACTGCCAAAGATTTATAAATGACAGCCGGGGAGCAACCAATTTGACGTGCCTTCCGAAATACGGAGGAACTTGTCATGACAAGATGGTCAGCCATCTACAGACCGACTGCGCCAAGCGTTGCTTAAACTTACGATCGATCTTTTACTTAGCCACGAGCTCAAACAAACTACATAACTCCAACAAATATTTACATAAAAAATCCCCATCGCTGTCTACTGGGAGCGTGCCCAAGAGACTGGCAGCATTGCCACGCTGTATGTCAATACTTATTCACTGACTAAAGTAATAGCCAGCTCTTGGCGATATCTTAAGCAGTATATTTCTGTTAACCCAGTGCTGGTAGTGACGTACCCGCTAGCGAAGCGGTTCACGAGCTACCCCCAAATATTCTTGGGCGCCACGTTCAACTGGGGCGCCCTGTTGGGGTACAGTGCGGTGGTGGGGGCGCTCGACCTGGCCGTCTGCGTGCCGCTGTACGTCGGCGCGCTGGCCTGGACTGTTGTCTACGATACCATTTATGCGCATCAGGTTAGTTCAAAATTATTTTTATCCAATTTTTTTTTGTTTATATTTTGAATTCTCTTAGGGCCAGTTTCACAGGTTGCTGATAAGTTCCAGATAGTGTATCTGGCAGATAATTTCATACAAATTCTGTTCCATTTTTTAATTTATCTGGCAGATAGTGGTTATCTGTAACCTGTGAAATTGGCCCTTAGACTATGGAAAGGTACGAGATGAGGCCTTTCCTAACTGACTACCTTTTTTTCATGGGAAATCATTAAATGACTCTTCCCGCTATGTGTGCAGCTGGAGGGAATGTCAGACTCTTACTGACTATAACCCACTATGTTCTCTATGGAGGTCCCTGTGTTAAGTCGCGTTAAGTCTTACAAACAACCCAGAAGGAACATAGTGAGTTTTAGTCAGTAAGAGTCTGACGACACTCATTGCAGCTGCACACGTAGCGGGAGGGTGTGGTCATTTGATGATTTTCCACGATAAAAAGTCCGTAATAAATAAAATAAGATGAAATCTCAAAACTCCCCAGGATAAGGAAGACGATATGAAGGTAGGTGTGAAGTCGACGGCGCTGACGTTCGGCGCCAACACGCGGGCGGCGCTGTCGGGGTGGCTGGGCGTGAGCGCGGCGTCGCTGGCGCTGGCCGGACACGCCGCCGGCCTGGGGCTGCCCTACCAGCTCGCTGTCATCGCATACGTTGCGCATGCGGCGCAGCAGGTAACTATTTAAATTGCTTCATCATCATCAGCCCTTGTATATATTTTGTTTCCTACAAAATTGTTTTCAATTCAGTAAAATATCTTTATAGTGGATCATAGGTAGGTACATAATAAAGGTCTTAAATAAAAAATATGGTCAGCTATGTCCCGCCCTTAGGGCATACAATAATTAGGTTAAAAGAAATTACACATTTTAAATTTTTATCATTTTTTTTAACATCCAATTTGGGCATCAGGTTCTAAACAGGGCGCCAGACTGAAAAACTTCACTTTCAAAAACTTTAAAACTGTACATACGCCAAATGTCAAATTTCGTAAATAGATTTTCAACTTTATTCCCAAAGCATATGGTTCAAAGTTCATTGGGAAAATTTGAAAATTTCGGGTATCTTGTGCATATTACAGGCTGATTTCAACTGAAATAATATTCTATTTTACATTTCCATTTCAGATATACACATTAGACACTGAAAATCCAGAAGATTGCGCTTCGAAATTCAAATCTAACTCGTCAGTTGGCGCCATTATTTTGATGGGCATTTTGGCGGGAGGCTACAAACAGTACATGGACAATATCGCCGATAATGTCAACCATGAAGACACGACGAAGAGTTGTTTGTTCAGCTAACTTTGAAAATCTCGTCCTTTGGACATGTGGGTATAGTTTTTTTTTCTAAAGGAAGTATTGGTAAAGGCGATTTAGGCAGGGAGAGTTTTTCGTCTCAATGACACGATAACTGAAGGAATATAGAACATTTCCTTCGTCTAAGCATTCACTCTTCTCGCCCGTTGACATGGGCGACAAGCGGCGGGTCATTTCGCTAAATTCGTATATGTCATATACGAGTCTCGCTGGCGACATTTTAGTTCTTGCCTGAATGTAAACATTTTGTTACGATTACGTTATGGCGGTTATTGCTTGCGATAGTCGCGGAGATATTCTCGTATTCGTGCGAGAAACTCTCCATCTAAATGGGCCTTTAGACTTTGAAATGTTTTTATTAGAAATTCGGAATGTATGACTTGGCGCATTTGCACAGTATAAGGCAATTTTGCGGTGTCTTTTGATCGGTGATCGAATCGGATGCATATATGCCTAATAGTCAGCTCACACCGAGACGTGACGCGACGCTACGTACTCTTTAAAAGTGCAATTCAAAATATACCTTTATTTTCTACACGAAAAGATGCACATTTCATTGTGATGCCGTGCGTCGCTGGTACGCGCTTGGTCGTTTAGCCAACGATTTTATATACTTTTCGCCTCGCGACATTGCAATGCATCTCGCGTCGACGCAGCGCGAAATCACTGGCCTCTTTCCAGTATCGTCGCGTTGCGTCGCATCTAGGTGAGCTGACCCTGAAGTCCATTTTTCTCGATATAAAGATAAAAAGTCATTTATTAAAGGTAGGCTAAAAATCTGCACTTTTTGTTGTGGTACTTTAAGTACCACCCGCCATTTTGAGCACTAAAAGTGTTCCTCATAGTTTTTAATATTTATTTACCAAACAAGCCATCGAGATAGCAATTAATACCTTTATCCTTACTAAATAATAAACAGTTAAGCTGTATGTCGATAATTTAACCGATTTTGAAGAAATGTTGATTCGATTATACGAGATAGTGTGACTACCTCATTGGTGTAGTCGCCGAGCGCGACTGCTGAGCTTAAGTTCCCGGGTTCGACTCCTGGATTTTATATAGTACTAGCTGTTCCCCGCGGTTCTACCCTCTGCCCGAGGGAATTACTTCCGGCACCCGGTAAAAGTAGTTGGTAAATGTCCTTTCTCAGGCCCAAAGTCGGTCAAGTAATTTTTGTGCCTACTCTATACAAACAAACAATCAAATCTTTCGTCCTTACAATATTAGTTAAGTACACCTAGCGTCAGCTCATCCAGCTACTTTGTAGTAATTCGGTCAAATTTCCTCAATAGATTTTCAACTTTATGGAAGGTTTTACAGTTTCGGGCAGCCTGATGTGCAGGCGTCTGTACATAACTATACTCATATTATAAAGACGAAAAAGATTTTTTGTTTGTATAGACCAGGCTTAAAAACTACTTGACCGATTTGAAAAATTCTTTCACTGTTGGGAAGCTACACTATCCCCGGTGAACATAGGTTATGTTTTATCCGGGTACGGGGAGAAGTTCCCCGGGGACGCGGGAGAAACTGTTAGACAATGGTATAGTAGTAAAATTGTTTTCTTAATGTTATTTACTAAGTGTGGGGTTCCAATCTTTAAAGTCAAAATTTGACAAAAACTACACTTAAATGGGTACCTATAATTCTTAATTTTTTTAATTACATTGTGTGCTGTGACTAGTCCTAGATAGAAAATAATTATAAACATATTTTTGACAGTTAAAGAAATATAGCATATCATAGAGCTCGTGGCTAAAGAACAGCCGCACGGGTCGATCGACCATAAGGTTAAGCAACGCTTGGCGCGATCGGTCCGTGGAAGGGTGAGTCATGACGAGTTCCTCCGTGTTTCGGAAGGTACGATAAATTGGTGGGTCCCGGCTGTCATTGAACATCTTTGGCAGTTGTTACGGGTAGTTCTGACTACCAGAAAGTCTGACAACCTGTCTTACGAAGAAGTATCGGGTTGCCCAGGTATCTGGGTTGAGGAGGTCAGATGGGCAGTCGCTCCATGTGCTACACTAGTACTCAGCTGCAAGCACGACTCTAACAGAATTAGGAAAAGGCTAGGCAGATGATGATAATATACATGTTTCTTTGACTGCCAAACGCTGTGTTAGTTCTAAATTCATAGAATAATAGAAATAAGTTTTATGGCTATTAATCTCCACCTGAAAATTCTGTACTAGAAAATGAATTTAATTTTGAACAGACGACAGCACATCAAGCTACTATAAACTGTCAAATTTCCTTAATGGATTTTCAACTTTATTGCTGAAGCGTATGGCTCAAAGTTGATGAGGAAAATATGACCGTTTCGGGTAGCTTGATGCGCTGGCGTCTGTACCAATTACCATGTAGATCATCTACATTGTAGATTCTACACTAGTATTGTAAAAAGAGAAAAAAAATATATATTCTTGTGTATACATTTCTCTGTAATGAATAAACTCAAAAACTACTGTACCTATATAATAAACAGTATTTTTACGATTTATAAAAATTGTTATATTAAACCAAACATATTTTTTATTTATGGTATAGGTATTATATCTCTCAAATATATTTTGTTGATAAAGAAAATTTTGATTATGATTGTAATCTCGGCCCATTTTCTAGGAGCCAAGAAATGTGTTAGCCCATAAATTCATTCTTGTTTAGCAATTTCCACCTGGCGCCCGGGGCGCTAAGTTTTTATTTTTTTTCCTTAGCTGAATTAAAAATAATGGTCAATTGCATTTAGAAGTAGATCGCAAAGCGAACCAAATTATGTACATACCTACATTGTGTATAGAGTTTATTATTTATGTTAATAAAAGTTGTCTTGCCATTTATTTGAGTTTTATTTTTTACTACTTCCTGCGAATGGATGAAAAGTTAATAGGTGATTTCAGACTTTATGTTCAGTTATTTTCCTTCACCTTTAATCAGTCATTGGTGTCCAAGATATATTTGAGTACAGACGCCAGCACATCAAGGTACCCGAATCAGTCTAATTTACCCAATCAACTTTGAACCATATCCTCCAGCGATAAAGTTGAAAATCTATTAAGGAAGACAGATTGAAGTAGCTTGATGTGCTGGCCATATAATTTAAAAAGGTGCATTGGTATTTGCTTGACCTGGAATCAAACCTACACACATGAGAGGCTGCTGCTTTAGTCACAACTTATCAACCACTAGGACACCACAACTCTTAAGACTTTCTGTATTAATATTATAAAGCTAAAGAGTTTGTCTGCTTGTATGGGCTAACCCCAGCAACTACAAGTTCGATTTCTAACTATGGGGATGGTTGTTACAGAGAAAAAAATGAAAATTGCCTGAAAAGAAAAAGTTAACTCAGTTAATCACTACATAGTATAAAACAAAGTCGCTTTCTCTGTCCCTATGTCCCTTTGTATGCTTAAATCTTTGAAACTACGCAACGGATTTTGATGCGGTTTTTTTTAATAGATAGAGTGATTCAAGAGGAAGGTTTATATGTATAATTTTAGTATCAGCATTGCACCCGTGCGAAGCTGGGGCGGGTCGCTAGTGAAAAATAAAACGCTAAATAAGTTACTTAACCCAAAAACTTACAAATTTAATATCAATAATATACACTCTTAGTCTATTTCTTTTTATTCTGAGGGTTCCTCCCCTGTCCGCCCCGGGCGAGGGGTGCAGGACGGCCTCGGTTACCGAAGGTCCCTCTATTGCCTCCCCTACCAGTTCGCATGTTCTGTCCCCCACCGCGACCCTTTGACACTTCGCTGCGGCTTCTTGATTTTACCTGCAAATTAAAGGTTTATTTATCATCATCATCATCATTCTCCTAGTCGTGGTTTCCTAGCAGTTAAAGCACCAGCCTTTCGAGTATGAGGGTGTGGGTTCGATTTCAGGTCAGGCAAGTACCAATGTAACTTTTCTAAGTTATATGTATTTTATAAGTTTATCTTGGACACCAATGACTGATTAAAAGGTAAAGGAAAACATCTTGAGGAAACCTGTACTATAATGTCTGAAATCACCAACCCGCATTGAGCAAGCGTGGTGATTAACGTTCAATCCTTCTCCGTGGCAGAGGAGGCCTGTGCCCAGCAGTGGGACAATAAAAAGGCTGTGATGATGATGATGATCATTCTCCTGCCTGTATCTCATATTTTATTTAGGGTCATCAAAGCATGTTTTCTTTTTCCACACACTTCTATCTGCCGTCATCTCACAGATAACATTCTTTCTAGCCATATCGACTTTCACACAAATTAAAGGTATATGATTTTATTTATGTACCTTTGTTTTTTCTGATGGTAATTTCGGACCTTTTGTACTGAGGTCACTTGAAATAAACCAACTTAATCCAACTTTATGAAGTGGTTAGACAACATGCTCCTACATTTTGGCTAAGCTGATTTTAATGAGAAAAGTCTTAGAACCATAGCTAACGACTTAGCTATCAACTAAAAAACCCGCATCGACAAACACACAGCGGTCAAACTAATAATATAATAACGGTTTTGTGTCACCATTACATATATTAAAGTTGTCTCAAAAGGGCTTCAGCGTGTTGGCTTCGGCCCCACGTTCGCCTTCTAAAAATCCGGGACTCTGTAGTCCCGTGGTCTAATAGAGACATACAAATAATAATATAATATCCCTCACACATTCACACAACATTATAAACTAAGCAGATCATTCCAAACTAAGCAGAGCTTGTACTATGGGTACTAGACAATTGATAAACGTACTTATATACTATTCTTTTGTAAATACATACATATTATACATAGAAACACCCAGACTAAGTCAAACACCCATGTTCATGCACACAAATGTTTTACTTATGTGGGAATCGAACCCGCGACCTCTAGCGTGGCAGGTAGGTTCGCTAACCACTACGCCATCTAGTCGTCGACCTCTTTAAGCGTCAGGAGTTAAAAATAAAGAAGCCTGAATGAAAAACAAACCTGTGTCTCTTCTTTCACCATATCTATGACCTCATCGGGTATACGCAAGTATTTGATCGTGCTTCCTCTTATATAACATTCCGGCATTCTCCAGAACTTGTCACCGTCTCTAGACGTGCAAATAACTTCTCTTAGATTGATATTCATCCAATTATCACAGCTAACAAGATGCCCGTTGTAAGTCTCGCCATTTTTCAACTCGACCAACATCGGATGGTTCTGCGCAGTTCGGAGGAGCGATAAAGGCAACATTTTGTGGCTTTTAGCTTATTTTAAAGTCTTTTTTGAGATAAACAAATAAGTAAAGCGTCTATTGTTTGTACACCGATCGAGATTGACTTGTCATGTATTTTAGGTTAGGAGTTTGGGTTTTTATAAGTGACACATTGGGCAGTAATTTAGGACTATTATCTGTATAGTTTTTGATAATGTCCGTTTATTAGATGTAAAAATACAAAAATAGATTTTACTACTGAGGGTCATAAAATTTATTCTAATATGAATTTATTTGGAATATGAATTGTCTTGAGGACAAGATTTTTTAAATCGTTATTTTGTGAAACACCAAAACAACGCTCACTCTACAAAAACTCGTTTCATTTGACATTGACTTGACAGTGACAGCTTTGGAGTAAAAGCTCGTTCGGTACACGTTCCCGCTGCTAAGTGTTCCCCAGTGTTCCCAAAGTCAAAGGTGATCAAACTGTTGAAAGCCGCCTTTATTTACGGGTTGAATGACTTAAACATTTACTGCTGCGAGTGGTAATTACATGATTATAAAATCAACTTAATGTGACGATCTGTTCCCTCATTAACTTCGTGGTAGTCGTTGATGAAATAATAATTAAAATTGTGACGTTTTGGTATATAAACAGAACACACTTTTCTCTCTGACACCAACTGTCACTGTCGTTTAATTTAAAAGTTGAATTTTGTACATCTGTGTTATTACGTCTCTTTTTCTACTAGGCAAAACGGCTTCAATAGAATGAGATAGCAATTGCGTTACAAATTACTGAACGGCTGATTCTGAGTAATTTGTTAATTTGCTTTGAAAATTCCAAAATACATTTTTATTACCTTAAAAACATCTATAATAAGTAAATTCATTTAATCAGCGGCTAACAGGTAAGCTTTTCATGTACTCACAACTACTCCAGTTTCTGTAAAAATCTAGATTTTCATAAAACCGCGTGTCGATGTTAAAATGATTATTTTCGGATACATTTTCGTGTAAACACTTTTAAAACTTAAATTCGCCTCAATATTGAGCTTACAAAGTAATATTTGTGATATATCAATACCATATTTATGGATTTTGTGTGTAATTAGTAAGCTAACCGGTTTTTTCAGCGGGGTCCCGTTATACCGGGTTCGTTCGTGTTTTAGTTGTAATTACCAATTTGTTACAGAAATATTCATTGTAGGAACTTAATACAACGTATTATTCAGTGTCTCGAAGATTTCCAACCTTAATTTGGCCGTATTTGTCCATTTCTATCCAAACTGTTTTTTAAGGTGTGTTTTCTTTCACAAACATGTAAGTTTTAGTTTTTGACATGAAGGGCATAGTCTTGAGGGCGCAGGATTTATCACATGCACTAAGTTTATACTTGGCCATAGAAACAATTGGGATGATGATTATGTTAAAAATAAAATACTTATAGTTTCATTTATCGTTCTGAACCAATTTTTTTTTAAATTTTATATTGATAATATAACCAAAATAAGTATACGGCTTGATGTGAAAAATGTATTACCTCAATTAGTTATAATTTCATACAAATTGCATACAAAGTAACCATTTTAGACAGTTCAATGAAAGTAATTAATTTGACTAGTTGTCAACTACCGTATTGAAAAATAAAAAATAATACAAGCATATTTAGAAAAATGAAAGATTGTTGAATGCAGACGAATGATATGAATATAAATACTTGTTTCAGTACTGAAACAAGATGCCGCAAGCTCGGCGCAAGACTCCCTTCAGTGGGAAAGCTAAGAAGCAACAGCTTCAGAGTAAGAAGCAGAACAAGACTCTCTTGATGTCCAGTAAGAATCCATTTATTTTTCTACCTAGTTAGTCTAGTTGTTGCATGGTGAGACTACTGAGCTTGGGGTCTTGGGTTCGATTCCGAAATAGGTTTGTAGATTTTCATAGAAGAATTTGTGATGAGTAAAATTCACAAAAGCTGCTTGCAGTTTGAAAGTTGGTGCAGCATGTAAATATCTGGGGCCTAATGCTGCTAATTTAGTTTAAAGAACACGCAATTGATATTCAACTGATACTCAATCACGACTCCATGTCGATTGTGACAAATAGGGCATTCAGAATTTTTTTGTTTTCAATTTCAATAAAGTCGTAATTGAATTGTTATGTGAGTCTTAGTTCAATGGTTATCGGTGTTGTTATTCTAATTCTACCAAAAGCTAAGTGATGAATGATATATTATATTGTTTTTAATAAACGTTTTGCGTACCAGTGGCAGTTCAAACATAGACCATTGGTCTTAAATAAGTAACAGAATACCCCATAAGGTAAAAATTGCTATTAACACACACAATATTAAATTAGCGGCATCAGGCCCCAGTTTTACGCCTGATCTCTCCCCGGTCGTGTCGGATTGCCGTCCCATCGGACTATGAGAGTGATGGAATAGAGAGTGCATCTGTGTCTGCGCGAATGCTTGTGCACTATAATATGTTCTGCATATTAATTCATTTTACCGTTTATGTTCACAGCATCAGGCGGCACCACAGCATATGACGTAGTGTCAGTGAACTACCAGCCGAACAAGCGAGGAGGGCGCGACACCAACAGATATGCTCTCAAGTTCTACCGCGAGAACGACGAGGAGTTGAGGATCAAGAAGGAGGATGCTTTGTGAGTCTTTTATTCCGTAGAAGTAGATAAAATGTAAGGTAGAATAGGTTTACAAATAATTTTAGTGGACTTGGTTTTGTATAAATCTAGTTCTTCAAACCTAACAGACAGACATGTTTTGCTGGGGAGTTTGTTAGGTCACTTCTTCCCAGCAAGAACACATAGGAAGTGGTAGTTTCCTTGATAAATGGGTTATCTATCTAACACTGAAAGATTTTTTCAAATTGGTCCAAAAAATCCTGAGTTTAATGTATTCAAGCAAACAAAAAAACATGCATACTGAATTGACATGATAAATTTAATTGCCTTACAAAAAGAGCTGAAAACAAAAATAATTTTCTAAAACAATCTGCCTACCCTTTTCCCATGCTATGTTGGGGTTGGATTCCAGTCTTAACCGTCTGATGCAGCTGAGTACCAGTGTTTTACATAGAGCAACTGCCTGTCTCACCTCAACCCAGTTACAGGCAACCCAATATGCCTTGCCAAGACTGGTTGTCAGACTTTCTGGCTTCTGACTACATATAACCACTGCCAAGATGTACTAATGACAGCCGGGACCTACCAAATTAACGTGCCACCCACCGACCGCGGCAAGCGTTGCTTAACCTTATGATCGATCGACCATCTTTCAAAAACCCAAGAGAAAATAAAAAGTAAAAAAGAACTTATTCCTTTGTCCCCAGAAAAGAACTCCGACCAGTACCGGAGAAGGATCTGGAAGTGAACCCAGCAGACTACTTCCCCTCCGAGCTGTCGTTCCCCAAGCGACCGCCGTGGGACTTCAGCATGAGCACTGCGCAGCTGGAGGCGCAGGAGCAGAGGTATTTTAAGGTCAGTATAGTTCTCAGTATATAAGGAAACTTTGACTGCCTCGTTGGTCTAGTGGTCGCAAGGCGCGACTGCTGTGCACGGGGTCTCGGGTTCGATTCCCAGGTCGGGCCGAAATCGCTTTGTGGGTTTTGAGAAACTTTCATAAAGCATTCAGCAATTAATTTTTATGTTGTCGAAGATATACATATACAGTTCCTTAAATAGGGATGCGGACAACTAGTCAAATTCAATACTTTTATAGAACTGTCAAAAACGTTTACTCTCTATGAAATTTGTATGAAAACACCACATATGACGTCACAGATTTTTCACATCAATCCGTATACTTATTTCGATTATATTACCAATAAAAAAATAAAAATAGTTTTCGGTTCAAAACGATAAATTAAACTGACATTATTTTAAGATACTTTACAAAATGAATATGATAAAGTATTTTATTTATGACCTAGTCCCAATTCCTTCCTTCTGCCTATCGTGTGCCAACTCTTGAACTTCCTTATACATCCCAACTTTCACCATCTCTTTTATTTGACTGATGTATGTAGCTATATCTCGATCGACCCCTTCCCCTTTTTCCTTCTACTTTCCCTTCTACGATTTTTTTAATGAACTCTTCGTGACGTATAAGATGTCCAATAATTTTCCGTCTCCTGTTCTTTATATCATTTAATAGTTGTCTTTTAGTTCTCTGTTTAACACTTCTTCATTGGAATGAGCAGAAATGGAAGGAGCTGCACCGACAAGAGCTAGGCTGTTAAGTTAAAGAAGAAATATACAGTTTGATGTGAAAATCTGTGATCTCATAGTTTGCATAAAGAGTAACCGCTTTTGACAATTCAATAAAAGTATTGAATTTGACTAGTTGCCTACTTTTCGCTGAATCGATGTATCCCCTCGACATGACTAAAAGCTATCACCATGTGCCCATAGAACTACGTAGACACGCTCCAAGCATCAGAACATTGGAAGAACATGTCCTACTTCGAGCTCAACCTGGAGACCTGGCGGCAGCTGTGGAGAGTTCTAGAAATGTGCGACATACTGCTGCTTATTGTGGACGTTAGATTCGCCGTGAGTAGTTTATATCGATGATTTAATTGTGTTTCATATGACTGCTTTAGCTTTTGACAAATTCGATATTTGTTGCTTTTATATTTTTTTACTGCTTAATTTCGTTAGTTTATTAGTACACTGAGTAATTCTGTACTAATAAACTTGTTTCTACAATGTCCTTTCTATGGAAATAAGGCAATACCTTAGAATAGCACTAACTAGGCAAAACTACATGTTGTTGTAGGAATTTCCGAGGATATTCTCAAAATTAACTTCAAGATCTCAAAAAATATCCTTAACAAATCAAAATTTCTTCCAGGGCATGATGTTCCCCCCCTCGCTCTACACCTACATCCAAGAACAGAAGAAGGATATGATCCTAGTCCTCAACAAGATTGACCTGGTCCCCTCGTCGGTGGTAGCTGGATGGAAGCAGTACCTCACAGCGTCATACCCAGCGCTCACAGTACTGTACTTCACTTCATGCCCAGCTTATAACCTCAGGGGAGCCACTGCGGATAAAGCCGGTATGTTTTTTACCTTTTGACCACCACTGTCACTTGTAGATGACAATCAAAAAAGTGCCCAGCTACCATCGTCACGATTACATGACAGACTTTTTTTTGAAGTTTAAAATTAATAGTCAGTTTTATTGATATAATTCTGAACTCTCAAGTTTATTGTGTTTTGGCTTGGCGCTGAGGGCACGTCTTCCTTTTTTTAACGTGGCGGTCAAAAGATTTGATTGTTTGATTGGATTGAAAAAACTCCAAAACTACTAGCCTGATTTGAAAAATTCTTTGACTGTTGGGAAGCTACACTATCCCCGGTGAACTTAGGCTATGTTTTATCCGGGTACGGGAAGAAGTTCCCCGGGGACGTGGGAGTAACCACGAGAAATTGTTACTTTAAAAAAATAACTTACTTTTTTTTCTTCTACGAAATGTGTTATTAGGGCTCCAAGTCCGTCGTCGCAAAGGTAAGCAGCGCATGTGTGCGGAAGGCGCCACCAAGATCTTGGAGGCCTGCAAGGCGATCGTCAAGGGAGAGGTGGACCTCTCCTCTTGGGAGAAGAAGATTAAAGACGAGACTGACGTGGAGTTTGACTATGATGAGGGCGCTGAAGTTGGTGAGTAGCAAAATCTCATCAAACCACTCTTTTTTTAATATCCCTCACACATTCACACAACGTCATCTAGTCCCAAACTAAGCAGAGCTTGTACTGTGGGTACTATACAACTGATAAACGTACTTATATAAGGTCTAACAAATCTAGTGCACCATATTTTAACAGGTCGTCTAGTACATGCTAAGGATCATGTTTACCACATAAAAACAAAAAAAGTCATAAAAACAACAACATATTATTTTATTAAATTTATCATCACAGTCGCCTAATTGTACGCATAACGCCGGTCTCTATGAAGGCGCTCGATCGTTGACTCCTAGGTCATTCAACTTTTTTGTGGTAAACATGATCCTTAGCATGTACTAGATGACCTGTAAAAATATGGTGCACTAGTTTTGTTAGATCTTATATAGGGTGACTGGTAATTAGTGACCGATATTTAAACACGTGATTGTACTCATGATTACAAACAACTTTCCCAAAGAAACTTTTTTTTTTTTTTTTTATCATTTTAGCAGCCGTTAGCGGCGAGGCCCCGCGCCCGCGTTGTCAGTCATTTTGCTATAATTATAAAAAAAAAGTTTCTTCGGGAAAGTTGTTTGTAATCATGAATACAATCACGTGTTTAAATATCGGTCACTAATTACCAGTCACCCTATATACTTTTCTTTTGTAAATACATACATACCATACATAGGAACACCCAGACTAAGTCAAACATCCATATTCATGCACACAAATCTTTGACTTAAGTCGAAATCGAACCCGTGAACAGCATGGCAGGCAGGTACACTAACTACTGCGCCATTTCAGGGGAAACGATAGTCGAAAAAGCCGACACTTCGTATTATACCCACGAGCGGTATAAGTCTGGCGTGCTCTCGATAGGGTGCGTGGGTCAGCCCAATGTCGGCAAGTCTTCGCTGCTGAACGCGCTCATGGGTCGATGTGTCGTCTCCGTCTCCAAGACCCCGGGACACACCAAACATTTTCAGACCATTTATTTGACGCCCCAGGTAAGGGTTTTATGATGAACAGGTGAAAAAGCTTGACTGGTCAGCTGCCTTTTCCCAAGCTATGTTGGGGTCGGCTTCTAGTCTTAATTTGATGCAGCTGAGTACCAGTGTTTTACGTGGAGCAACTGCCTGTCTGATTTCTTCAACCCTGTTCTCCAACTCGATACTCCTTGGCAAGACTGGTTGTCAGACTTTCTGGCTTCTGACTACCCGTAACGACTGCCAAGGATGTACAAATGACAGCTAAGATCCTCTAATTCAGCGTGCCCTCCGAAAAATAGAACAACTCGTCGTGACAAGCTGGTCACCCATTATAGCATGGGAAAAGGCTAGGCAGATTATTTTATCTTAGTGCAGCTAGTACAAACGTCAGCACATCAACCTACCTCAACCTGTCAATTTTTTAAAATAGATTTTCAACTTTATCACAATACCGGAAGGTTAATATTCAAAAGTTTAAGATTCGGGTAGCTTGATGTGCTAGCTTCTGTACACTATAATACGTTTGTATACATATATATATATATATATATTATTGTCAGGTGCGTCTGTGTGACTGTCCCGGGCTGGTGTTCCCGTCGACGGTGCCGCGCCCCATACAGATACTCATGGGGTCCTACCCCATCGCGCAGCTGAGGGAACCATACACTACCATCAGGTAGGTCTATCTGATCTGCTCAACCCAGTTACCCGGGCAACCCAATACCCCTTGGTTAGACTGGCTTCAGACTTACTGGCTTCTGACTACCCGTAACGACTGCCAAGGATGATCAATGACAGCCGGGACCTACAGTTTAACATACCATCCGAACCACAGTCATTGGTGTCCAAGATATACTTAGAAAGTACATACAAACTTAGAAAAGTTGCATTGGTACTTGCCCGACCTGGAATCGAACCCACGCCCTCATACTTAAGAGGTAGGCTCTTTAAACACTAGGCCACCACGACAATCGACAATAGGTAGGTCTACTTATCAACATTTATTAGTTTTGACTGCCTCGTTGGTCTAGTAGTCGCAAGGCGCGGCTGCTGTGCACGGGGTCTCGGGTGCGATTCCCGGCCGAAATCGCTTTGTGGGTTTCGAGAAACTCTCAAAAAGCAGCCCGGAGTCTGGAAGTTGTTGATTGCTACACCCGTGCATCGGAGAACACGTAAATGTCGGTCCTGTGTCTGATCTCTCTCCGGTCGTGTCGGATTGCTGACCTGAGGACTATGAGAGTGAGGGAATAGAGAGTGCACCTGTGTCTGCGCAAATGCTTGTGCACTATAATATGTCCTGCGCAGCTGGCTGATCTCCATAAGAGAGAACGGCCGCCGTAGACGAAAATCGGCCAATCAATCTATACATACATCATCAATCTATAATACTAGCAGACCCGGCCACGCGTTGCTGTCGTTCAGATTTTTCTAACAATAATAAACAAATAGTTTAAAAATAATATTGCGACTATAAATTAAGATGTAAGCTATATCCTATCTTTCAAGTTGGATGAAACTGCACACGGTGTGTCAATTTGATTTAAATCAGTTAAGTAGTCTTGAAGGGTACAAACAACGTGACACGTAATTTATTCGTGACCGTAGCGTGCTGAACACTTTTTCTCTTGTCATCTATACGTGACAGTGGAGTGCTGGACACTTTTTGTCTTGTCATCTATACGTGACAGTGACGGTCTAAAGGTTCAACAATGGTTTAATTTCCCTTTCAGATATCTGGCTGAGAGGCTGGACCTGCCCAAGTTACTTAGGATAGACCACCCGGAGGGAGACGACAGCTGGTCTCCGCGAGATATATGCGACGGCTGGGCCAAGAAGCGAAGCTATTTGACGGCCAAGGCGGCGAGGTATGTAATAATAATCATTATCATCCGGCCACAGAGATGCTGGACCCTGGCTTGATGCTGGTTTTAAGGCGCGTGATCTGGGTAGAAAGCCGGCCGGGGCAACCTCACCCTTCAGCCGCTCACGTCCCCGTTGCCCCCTTGTTGCGACTTAGCGACTAGTTCCCGGGGGCCCGGTAAGTGAGCTGGCGAGTCTCCACCTGCCATTTTTACATGTATTTATTACATTGTCATCGGCAGGGGTCATAGTCCCCATAGTTTTCCCTTCCCTAGTCCACTAGCATCCCATCACAATAGCCCAAGTAGTTTTTCTTCCATACTTAGCAATAGTTTAGCACAAACCGGGGGTTGTCCTTGGGTTTCTACAGTGTATACAGGGATAATCGTCGGTTTTGTGTCACCATTACATAATATTAAAGTTGTCTCAAAAGGGCTTCGCCGTGTTGGCTTCGGCCCCACGCTCACCTTCCAAAAATCCGGGACTCTATAGTCCCGTGGTCGGAAAGATCCTTACTAATATTATAAATGCGAAATTAACTCTGTCTGTCTGCCTGTCACGCCAAAAGTACAGACACGATTTAAATAAAATTTTGTAGACATATAGTCTATAGTCAGAGAAAGGACTTAGGCTACTTTTTATCCGCCTGCGCAGAGTAGTTCCTTCGGGCGGCAGGTGGAACCGCGGGGAACAGCTAGTAATATATAAATTAATATTATAATATACCTCACACATTCACACAACGTCATCTAGACCCAGATTAAGCCGAGCTTGTACTGTGGGTACTAGACAACTGATAAATATACTTATTTACTTTAAAATATTTTTTTCTTTCTTTCTTATTTTTTAAATAGTCATAATATAAAAAATATAATAAACTTCATATTTTTTATAATTGCAGGTTGGATACGTATAGAGCAGCGAATAGTCTGTTGAGGATGGCGCTAGACGGGAGAATTTGTTTATGGCTGCGGCCGCCCGGATTCGCTGAAGAAAGAGGTCAGCATCTCATTAACATATAACCTTTTGACCGTCCCAGTCACTTATAGATGACAAGCCGAAAAGTGCCCAGCACGCCACGGTCACGACTACATGACAGTCTTACAGTTCAGTATTAATAGTCAGTTTCAATCGATATAATTCCGAACTGCATACTGAACCTTGAATTTTTTTTGTGCTTCGTATTTTTCTTTTACGTCTCAATTTATATTATATGTCTATATTAGTAATAGGGTCCCGTATTTCATGTTGCATACAGAACACCCCCATCCCCCCACCCCAAAAAAATAAATAATAAAATTTTTCATGTTCCAGAAAAATACGAAACGTGTGAAGAAATAAAATACATAAAGTGGGTGCAGGCTCTCACCGGTGATGCCGAAGTCAAGTCAGACGATCTAAACACGTCAGAATCAGACGGGGAGAGGAATTCTGACAGTTCTGACGCGGACGACGACAGTAGTGATGACGAGGAGACCGCAGCGATTGCTAATAAGTTCGCGGCTTTGGCTGGCGATGATTGAACTATGATCGGGCGAAGTGCGAATTGACGAATGATCTATACCAGCGATCAACCTTTTTTAACCTTTTGACCGCCACTGTCGTGTATAAATGACATGCCAAAAAGTGCCCAGCACGCCACTGTCACGAATACATGACACTTTAAAAGTTACAAATCATAAAGTATAAAAGTTTGGCATTAACTCGAACAAAAGTCATAGAGACGCTAGATTTTATTTTTAATATAATTTTGAATAGGCACAGACGCTAGCACATCAAGCTTCTACAATCTGTCTTTCCTTAATAGGTTTTCAATTTTTATCGCTTAAGCATATGGTTCAAAGATGATTGTGAAAATTCAACAGTTTCGGGTAGCTTGAGGTGCTGGCGTCTCTACTTGATGTATTCTTCGCACAGTGTCGCTATGAGCATTGCTCACGCGCAGTCAAGAAAGCGAAATCACACTTCATGATTCTAATTATATTTTAAGACAATAATATAGTTTTTATGCAGCTTATTAATATGATATATTTGTTGTTATATAGCAGCTAATTATTTTAAATTATTTTTTATATTATACTAATTCTTCATACTGTTACACTCGCGTTTTTCTCATAAATTACCCAGTCAATATTCATTGAAATATTTACCAATTATTTTGGCGATTATCCCGGGACAAATAGTCAGACACTTGTATTTTTCTGTGGCCTAGTGGTTAAAGCACCAGCCTCTCAAGTATGAGATTGCAGATTCGATTCTAAGCAAGGCAAGTACCAATGCAACTTTTCTAAGTTATACGTACTTTCTTAGTTTATCTTGGACACCAATGACTGATTAAAGGTGAAGGAAAACATCTCGAGGAAACCTGTACTATATTAAGTATGAAATCACCAACCCGCATTGAGCAAGCGTGGTGATTGACGCTCAATCCTTCTCTGCGTGAGAGTAGGGCCCAGCAGTGGGACGATAAAAAGGCTGATAATGAAAGGCTATTTTTCTTACTTCAAAAATTAAATAGTTATGTATAATATACATCATTTTATCAACCTTTTGACCACCACAGTCACGTATAAATGACAAGGCAAAAAGAGCCCAGCACGCCACTGTCACGACTACATGACAGTTTTTTAAACATGAATAAAGCTTTACAAATACTGTTAATTATACTAAAGTATACAGATAAAAGCAGTTTAATCAGACATCGCTCGAAAAAAAATGTGATTTTTCAACAAAAATGGTATTCAAACCCTCAAGAAGCAGTAGTTCGGTTGACAGAACTACTGAAACTTAAATAGAACTTCGGTGTTTTTGCAATCACATTTATGAGAAAAAATAATCACATTGTAACCTTTTAACCGCCACAGTCACGTATAGCTGACATGCCAAAAAGTGCCCAGCACGCCACTGTCACGACTACATGACAGACTTTTAAAGTTCAAAATTAATAGTCAGTTATCATTTATATAATTCCGAAGTCACTACATACTATATTCTAGGTATTTATGGATCTATTCTTAGTTTGGCACTGAGGGCACGACTTACTTTTTTTGACGTGGCGGTCAAAAGGTTAATAAAAGTGTAATATTGATTTAAAACATGCATTTAGTGTCTTTAATTACGTATAAACTTTAAAGTGCGACGAAATGCACTATTTTTAGTGCTTTTAATGTGATAATAAGCTTTTTAGGGTTGTTCATAATTATAATAGGCTACAGACCCGTGGACAAAAATTATGGGTCATCTTAGCCAGCAGGTGACCTATGTAAGACAGCTGTGCAGTATGCACCCAGTTGGATAGCTAACAAGTGACGACGTAGTCCTAATCCTAATATCCTAATCCTACTACTATTATAAAGGCGAAAGTTTGTAAGTATGGATGTATAGATGTATGGATGTATGGGTGTTTGTTACTCTTTCACGTAAAAACTACTGAATGGATTTGAATGAAACTTTACCACAATATAGCTTATACATCAGAATAACATATAGGCTACTTTTTATCCGGGTATGGAAAGTACTTCCCTCAGAAAGCGGGTGAAACCGCTGGCGGAAGCTAGTGCTAAATATTTTTATGCCCTTCTATCATGCTACATAGCTCTCCTGGCAGTTCATAAGACCCATCAGTTTTGTGCACGGGCCGTCTGTATGGATTACAAAATAGTTTTTCTTTGGTATCATTCTCTTAATCTGCCAAGCCTGTTTCTAAGCTATGTTGGGGTCGGCTTCCAGTCTAACTGTATGCAGCTGAGTACCAGTGTGCCACATTTAGCGACTTCGCAACCATCATCAAATGACCCCTCCCGCTATGTGTACAGCTGGAGGGAGTGTCGTTACTGATTACCCACTTTTGTCCCCACTGGAGATCACTGTGTGCCAGGGCCGCGGTAACTCTTGCGAACAATCCGCAGCCCAGGCCGGCCAGGCTTAGTAGAGCTAAGGAAACTATTTTGTAATCCATAAAATTGTATTTATGTTAATTATTATTCTTATTACAATTCTAGTATAATATTTTGTACGTCCTATTATTTTAATCTTGAATAAATTATTTTATATTTGATATCTTGTTTTTTTTTTCTAATGATTCTCAATACCTTTTCGGATCTTATATAAGGTCTGGGATCTGATGATGGAAACCTGGAGAAATCGAGATCAATTAATTTCGATAATGAAGCTAGAAATATTGAAATCTTTACCTTTTGAAAAAAACTGATGATGGAGACGATAGAGAGTCGAGGGAACTCCTCAACTGTATGTACTAACTACTTCGCGTTTTGGCTTATATTATTCGTATGGACTAGAACTTTACACTGAGATGGGTTTTGAGTGCCATTGTGGGCTCGGTTATGAAGACTAAGTACAGTTCAGTGAACGACCAGATAGCGTAGTTGGAAGTGTATCTGGCTGCCACGGTAGAAGGTCGCAGGTTCAATTCACGTATAAGTAAAACATTTGTGTGCATGAACATGGGTGTTTGACTTAGTCTGGGTGTTCCTATGTATAATATATAAGATGTATTTACACAAGAAAAGTATATAAGTACGTTTATCAGTTGTCTAGTACCCACAGTACGAGCTCTGCTTAGTTTGGGACTAGATGACGTTGTGTGAATGTGTGAGGAATATAAGTGATAAATAAATGGGCATATATATATATTTTCATAAAATTTTATTAGTCATAATTCATTACAAAACATACAAATATAATAATTTCATATAAATGTCGTTTTTTATACAATTTACAATGATTATACAATGTTATACTCAGCGGTACTTGTAACAATGTTTTGGAACTTAGTAATCAAAATGTTGATTAATTTTTATTTCGTTATTAAAGAATAAAACAGCTGTCAACAGATTTCTATAGACTTTGGTTTCTTAACCTTTTGACCGCTACGCCAAAAAAAAAAGAAAGACGCGCCCTCAGTGCCAAGCTAAGAATTCATCCATAAATACCTACAATATAGTAGTGAGTGCGGAATTATATCGATAAAAACTGACTATTAATTTTGAACTTTAAAAGTCTGTCATGTAGTCGTGACAGTGGCGTGCTGGGCACTTTTTGGCTTGTCATCTAAACGTGACAGTGACAGTCAAAAGGTTAATTCCTGAGGTTAATTCAAATAAAATTCTTGTCAAATAAGCTAGATCCATTTTGTATACAGCCTTTATAATTTCAGTCAAATATTCAATTAGAAACAGCATTCTTTTACAAATGTTTTATATTTGTACATTATTTTATGGCATTTTAAAACTATTCAAATCATTGTGCGTTAATTTATGGCAGTTAATAATAAATAATAACATTAATAACTAAGTCTAAGGCCCCTCGCCCACGACGACTTTTTGTAGCGATACAGTCGCGCGTTTAGCAAATGCGCGACAGCATCGCTTCTAACGCGTGTCAGTCGCGTTTACAACGCGCTACTGCGTCGCGATTGTATCGATACAAACGCGCGACAGCGTTGGACGACATCGGAGAAAGAAAATGGCGGGGATATATATGGTTCGGCGCGTGAGTGGGATCCGAACATCAGTGCAAACCGTTTACAATAGCGTTTACATCGCGACTGAATCTGGTCCCGTGGGCGAGGGCACACAGCTAGCCACAGCTTCGCTCTGTAACGATGCATCGCTACAAAAATTTCATTGCATAATAAAAATAATAATTCCATTACATTGCAATGTGTACAACATAATTTTGTTTATTGCTCAACTAATTAAAATAAAATACACATTTTTCTAATTATTAATGCTTAAAGCACCAACCACTCAAGTATAATTGTGCGGATTCGATTCCAGGTCAGGCAAATACCAATGCAATTTTTAAAAGGTATAATGTGTTTTCTAAGTTATTTGTAAGTCGAAGGAAAACATCTCGAGGAAACCTGGACCATAAAGTCTGAAATCGCGATTAACGCTCATCCGATCATCAGACCGCAGCTCACACGAGGGACAGTAAAAAGGCTGATGATGATGATATTTTTACAGCTAATTACTGAATAAAAAATATCTCAAAATTGACATACATTTGTGTATAATAAAATGGCAATATTTGTGCTTATTACTTTCAACAACATTTAATCTCCACGGCTCCTAAAATTAGTAGGGGCAAATGAGTTCTTAAGGATGGATTAGTTGGGGTCGATGAGTTCTTTTGGGATTAAATTGCATTATTTAGGCAAAGTATAATAATAGTATAATTAAAAACATCAATTCATTTAGCTATTAAAATTGGGAGCTATTATTTATGTAATTTATCTCAATTCCCGTTACAAATACAACAGTATTTATTCTATCTATTTGGTCTATTGGGGTAAAAAGAGTTCTTCACGCGACCAAGGAGTTCGAAGTACTTTCACAGCATAAACAACAAGGTCATTATTTTCTATACATATAAATATAATTATTAATATAACATTTCACTTTGTATAAATCGTTGTAAATACTAAAATTGTAATTACAATTTCGAGCCGGGGAGTAGGCGAGTCGCCTCCCTGAAGCCTGTGTCTGTAGCACCGTGGACAGTCGAGAAATGTGTGTTGTCAGTCGCTTCGCCCGCGAATAGGACTCGTGGGGCTCCGCTGCTGTCTACGAGGGGCTCCGCTAGTGTAGCCCTAGCGTCGGGGTACTGTGGTGTTAACACGTTGTCGTATGTGTAACTACCCCGAGTGTAGGGGTTTGAGTACCACGATGACCTGCAAATAAATTTAGAGTCATCGAACATTTCACTTTATCCTAAACTAGCTTCCGACTGTGGTTTCATCCGTATCCCGTGGGAGCTACTTCGTACGCCGAGATAAGAATAGCTTATAGCTTTCCTAATATAATACAAATGTAATATAAGATAAATGGGCTAACATAAAATGTAACACTATAATCATTTTTCGAATCCGTCCAGTGGTTCCTGAGATAAGAGCGTTCAAACAAACTCCTCAGCTTTAACAATTATGTGGATAACAAGGGCAATGTCAGCCTAGCGTAAATCAAGAACGGATTGCGTGTCACCTGATTGAACAAGATACTTTTGAATACGTCGGTCTAGACGAAGTCATTAACGGCAGATTTTAATAACTGATTGCTTACTGGAGATTGCAATTTGACATTACTTGTATGGGGGCTAATGTCAAAATTCTATCTCTGGTCGCCTAATCAACAGACAGATAGGTTATTGAAATCCGTATCTAATTGTAAGCCAGCGCATCAAGCTATTACAATCTACTAGATTTCATGTAAAAAAAAATATTGTGACTATATTGGTAGTTTTTTATCTCTGCAAGTTTATAGTATCACACCGTCGCGTCGCCGCTCCGTTTCTCTGTAAAGTCTTACCTGAGCATAGAAATAGGTTCCGGTATAGTTTTATCCTTGCCCATGAACTTCCTGATCAGTTCCATAACTTTCCTCTTCACCACGTCTTCGGGTAATGTCTCCACCTAAAATGTGTTAATTATGTAACAAACAGTCAAAAGCCTAGCTGTTTGATTGAACGGCTATTTCAACCAGATGAAAAACTCACAAAGATCGACGGGATATTTTTTTCTTATGTACCCTTGTTGTTCATTTAACACTCGAAAGATTAATAAATATTATAATGGAAATAAGGTTTATCAGCAAATGAATGCTATTCATGCAGCCCATGCAAACCATTTTATATCCCACGTTGTCATGTCTGTTTAGTATGTAGATGCGAGCATTCACTATAGTACCAATATTTCTTAGGCATCTTAAATCTTGATGGAGGTAACTAAAGATTGGCAGTCAAAGACGTCAAATATCCAATGCTTTTTTGTGTCATCAAATGACCCTCTACCACTGTGGGTGGAGCTCTTCAGCTGGAGGGAGTAACAGACGTTTACTGACTAAAACCGGCATTTGTTCCTTCTGGAGGTTTTTCTGTACCAGGGTCGCGGTAACTCTTGCGAGCAATCCAGCAGCTCAGACAGGGTCAAATATTAAATGAAATTAAACCTACTATGATGTGAAATAACTATTATTTCAGAGTAGCATATTGAACTCATAGTTTAACAAAACTTCCAATAGGGCTTTAAGCTATCTATAATAAACTATTTGATAATGTTTGACATTTGACGTTCAAAACCACCAAAAAAATCGTTTGAATATTCGGAATAAAGAACATGACATTACAAATACTGACCAACTTAGCCCCATCTCCGCTCGTCCACAGAGTCAAAGCATGCATCGACCCCATTGGGGAACTCGCCCCAAATATTTTGGTCGTCCAATAATCTTCTTTGGAAACTTTCACTCTCTCAGCCCCGTTCCATAGAAAGCCGAAGAATGTTGCCGTCTTAGGCCACCATGCTTGAGAGAAGTGAAGGACGATTTTATCGACAACCCCGATAGCGAGGTTTTCGATAGCTTCGATTTTGCTTTTCGGTAGACTAGGCGAAAATATTGATGTGTGTCTGGAATATTTTTGAGTGGTCAGTGTGGGCTTTGGCAGAATATTGTTGGGGCGAAAGAGTTCTTTTACAATAAAAATAATATCACAGAGCTGTCATTTTTTTTGAGTGACAAGACACTTGTTTCAAAAAATACCGACCACAACTAACAAATTAATACAAAACTCAAATTCTACTATAATTTAAACACTTAATTACCACTATTAAAGAATTATTAAAAGTAAGCTATTTTAATTATTGGCGGCAAATTTTATGTTCTTATAAATATATTTTATAAATTGCCGCCATATTTGAATTAGATTCTCCAGACACGTTTATATTTACGCCAGAATGCAGTTATTTTCAATGTAATGTAAGCGATATTTTTAATGCAATGAACCCCAATTTTATGGATGAAATAGGAGACTCCATAATTCCTATACTTGCATAGAACTTGGCGCTCGATTAGATCTCTATTATTTTATTATTCCATGTGTCTAGACACGGACCATTTAGGGACTCTTGTTCTAATTTTCATTTGTTTAGTTATTCATCATCATCATCTCAGCCATAGGATGTCCACTGCTGAACATATGCCTCCCCTTTAGATCTCCACATATACCGGTTGGAAGCGACCTGCATCCAGCGTCTTCCGGCGACCTTTATAAGGTCGTCTGTCCATCTTGTTGGTGGACGTCCTACGCGGCGCTTGCTAGTCCACTCTAGCACTTCTTGACCCCATAGGCAATCTGCTCTGCGAGCAATATGGCCTGCCCATTGCCACTTCAGCTTGCTAATCTGGTTAACTACTTTGTATAGTTATTACAAATAACTAATCCTAGTTGCGTAAAAGCGCAACAGTGGTTGTATAGTTATTATTATGGACGATATGGCTGAAAAAAGTGTTACTGGTGAGATGATGTCAGATAGGAAGGCATAGAATATGATGACATGCTGCGCCCAGCGTAAATATTTGGTTTGATAGCGGCAGGTGCATGATGATGATGATAAACTATTAACCTTTTGACCGCCACTGTCACGTATAGATGACAAGCTAAAAAGTGCCGAGCACGCCACGGTCACGATTACATGACAGACTTTTAAAGTTCAAAATTAATGGTTAGTTTCAGTCGATTTAATTTCGAACTCACTACTATAATGTAGGTATATTTTTCTATACTATTTATGGATGAATTCTTAGCTTGGCGCTGAGGGCACGTCTTTCTTTTTCACCATTTTTTATACAATATCACTACATTAGTATTTAAATTCCAATATCCCATCATGCAATCATTCCACCACACAGCCCTCGTCAAATAAACTTTCCACCACCTTACAAGTCAATAATAATACGGTAATTGACAACTAGTCAAATTCAATACTTCTATTGAACTGTCAAAAACGGTTACTCTCTATGCAATTTGTATGAAAACAAGAACTATGACGTTACTGATTTTCACGTCAAGCTGTATATTAATTTTTGCAACAACAATTTTATTGGGTAGATGACTAGGTCATAAATAAAATACTTTATCATATTCATTTTGTAAAGCATCTTAAAATAATGTCAGTTTAATTTATCGTTTTGAACCGAAAACTGTTTTTAAATTTTTTATTGATAATATAATCGAAATAAGTATACGGATTGATGTGAAAAATCTGTGACGTCTTATGTGGTGTTTTCATACAAATTGCATAGAGAGTAACCGTTTTTGACAGTTCTATAAAAGTATTGAATTTGTCTAGTTGTCCACATCTCTATTTCAATAGTTCTAGAAGACCTGTATGTACCGTGATGTCGTTAGAACCCAAAGCGACCACCGACTTAGTAAAATAACCATAAACAAACAATTTAGTCAACCTACCAATTTAGCGACATCCCCACACGACCATAGAGTTATAGATTTCGAGTTCCCCATTGGGGGGGACACCCCACTGAAGTTCGTCAGCCATTTCTCGTCATCTTTCAATGCCTTTCTATCCTCATTCTTCCACAAGAAGGGATACCATTTCTTGTTATCCCACCATGTCTCTTCAAATAAGAGTATGACTTTGCTAACGACACCTATAGACATTTTCTCTATGACTGTTACTTTTTCTTGGGGTAAAGACGGCGAGAAGAGTTTGCTGTGTCTATAACAAGAAGGCTTTATTTTAGGGGGCTCGTGGCTCAGTGGTTATTTAACAACGTTAAGCCAGTATTGCCATCTTTTGACTCCTGTTAATTGATTGATGACTTTAGACTGAAATGGATGTAAGAGAGTAGTAATGACTTATTATTTCACTATCTGCTTAGCCTTTTCCCATGACATCATGGGTGTTATCGATAGGGGGACAGATGAAACCGTTAAGAAGTGAAGAAAGTTCGAACTGTCCCCTTAATAGATCGGACGTTTTGTTCCTATCTGTCACCTTAAGGGGACAAAGCGGAGTGACAGATCTGAATAAATCATGATGAGGTCGGCTTCCAATGTAATCGGATGCAGACGAGTACGGACGGAGTACCAGTGTTTACTTAATATGCATCCGTTTATCTGATTACTATTCGGGACCATATTTGGACACATTGGGAACAAAACTTTAATTAATTATATGCTCCAATCATTTTGTCCCCTTTATACCAAACCCAGTACACACGCCAGCATATCAAGGTACTACAATCTGTCAAATTTTCTTAATAGATTTTCAACTTTATCGCTGAAGCATATGGTTCAAAGTTCATCATCATCTCCCGAGCCTTTTCCCAACTATGTTGGGGTCGGCTTCCAGTCTAACCGGATTCAGCTGAGTACCAGTGCTTTATAAGGAGCGACTGCCTGTCTGACCTCCTCAACCCAGTTACCCGGGCAACTTAGACTGGCGTCAGACTTACTTTTATGGTTCAAAGTTGATTGGGAAAATTTGACTCGTCCTCTATACATTATAATTTTCACTACCTACACAGGAAATTGCAAAATAATTTGACTTATATAAACATAATTAAAACCCCTTGTCTACAGCTGTAATTTTTTGTATAGGGCAATCCTGGCGTAAATAGTGTTGCGTGTCTGAAAAATAATATTTCTGTTTGTTTGTTTAAATCCTGTGAAATATAAAGAATGCTGTCTAAAATCATAATTGGGGTTTGAACCCTGAAGCTGTGATCCTTAGTCATAGCATTAGATGTATTTATTTTATTGTTTTTTATTTATATTAATCTGTTTACTTTTCAATCGATTTAAATGAAACTCGGCAAGACAGACAATCGGCCACGGTGGCTGTTCTTTTTATAATCAGCCAGCTGCGCAGTACATATTATAATGCACGCACATTTGCGCGGACATAGGTGCACTCTCTATTCCCTCACTCTCATAGACCTCAGGTCAGCAATCCGACACGACCGGAGAGAGATCACAAGCAGGACCGACTGCAACGTGCGACACGATGCACGGGTGTATCAATCACCAACTTCCAAGTGTCTTTAAACCCACAAAGCGAATTCTGCCCGATCCGGGAATCAAACCCGAGACCCCAACGATGGATTATGAGCAAATTACCATCAAAAAATCCTATGAAGATATGCTCCTACGTCAAAATCCACTGACCTCTCTTTCAAGACTCCCAAAGATACGGTGACAATGACATTCTTCGCCCTGTAAGCTGTACCATCAGAGCAAGTGACCACCACGTCAGCTGCAGGGTCTTGCGGCCAGGATATCTGAGAGACCTCCTTCTTCAGCTTGATGTCCAGGCTTGGATAACCTGGGCCGTTGTTGTAGGTGTTCTAAAAAAGGGAGAAGATTGATAGCAGCTAACCCAATTTCAATAAAAGTAGCTTGTTGTTTCAGATTCGCTCGTATATCGTGAGAAGTACTCCGCGCGCAAAAAGTAGACCGATAGTCGGTTATGGCAGCCGTTCTCTTTTTATGGAGATCAGCCAGCTGCGCAGGACATATTATAGTGCACAAGCATTCGCTTAGATACAGGTGCACTCTCTATTCCCTCACTCTCATAATCCAATGGGACGGACATCCGACACGACCGGAGACAGATCAGGCGCAGGACCGACATTTACGCGCTCTCCGATGCACGGGTGAATCAATCACCAACTTCCAGACTCAAGGCTATTTTATGAAAGTTTCTCAAAACCCACAAAGCGATTTCGGTCCGACCCGGGATTCGAACCCGAGACCCCCGTGCACAGCAGTCGTGCCTTGCGACTAGACCAACGAGGCAGTCCAAATGGTAAACATGATCCTTAGCATGTACTAGATGACTTGTAAATAAATTAAAAGAAAAAACTTTTTTTAAAAAGCTTTTATGGTACGCCATATTGGATTTAGAATAACGGTAAATTATTTTTTAAGTCACTCTCAATAAGTCCTTGCATTTGATACCCATATTGTTGAAATTTATTAAAAATAACTGCCCCGCCATCTTGTGTGGCCCGCCATATTGGATTTAGAATAACGTCATATAACATATCTTGCATTGTCATCCAGACTGAACGTGTATACAAAATTTCAGCTCAATCGGTTGAAGATATCTTCTTCAAAATTGAGTTCAAAGAATCCACCGTAACATACATACACGGTAAGTTAAATAAAAGCTTTTAAAATATGGTGCACTAGTTTTGTATATATATAAGTATGACTTACCAATAAGATCTGAAAGAGTGTCTTGTACCCATTCTTGTGCCAGCTCATGTGCTGATGTCCACCCAATTCTTCATACCTGGACTGGGTCGAGATATCGTTCCAGCTGTTCGAAGACTCGTAATTGTCTATGATTAAATCTAGGAATTCTAGTAGATTGTCTATAAAATCCTTGTCTTGAAGCAGCTGCGGGTGTTTCGTTTTTATGTAGTCTAGAAGGCTGGAAGTGGAAGAATTTGCAGGTCAGCTGTGGCTAAACCTTTTGACCGCCACGTCAAAAAAAGCAAAGACGTGCCCTCAGCGCCAAGCTAAGAATTCATCCATAAATACCTACAATGTAGTAGTGAGCTCGGAACTATAGCATAGTGTACTTTCAAAGTATATCTTGGACACCAATGAGTATGTTTCGGATGGCACGTTAAACTGTAGGTCCCGGTTGTCATTGGACATCCTTGGCAGTCGTTACGGGTAGTCAAAAGCCAGTAAGTCCAAGGAGTATTGGGTTGTCCGGTTAACTGGGTTGAGGAGGTCAGATAAGCAGTCGCTCCTTGTAAAACACTGGTACTCAGCTGAATCCGGTTAGACTGGAAGCCGACCCCAACATAGTTGGGGAAAGGCTCGGGAGATGATGATAGTAGTGAGTTAAGAATTATATTGATTAAAACTAACTATTCATTTTTAACTTTAGAAGTCTGTCATGTAGTCGTGACCGTGGCATGCTGGGTACTTTTTGACTTGTCATCTATACGTGACTGTGGCGGTCAAAAGGTTAAATATCTCGAGAAGTAATATGGCGTCAGCACCGATTGTCGGCCACGGCGGCAGATCTGTCTAAGGAGATCAGCCAGCTGCGTAGGACATATAATAGTGCATAAGCATTCGCGCAGATACAGATGCACTCTCTATTCTCTCACTCTCATAGTCCTCAGGGACGGCAATCTGACACGACCGGAGAGAGATCACTAGCAAGATAGACATTTAGGTGCTCTCCGATACACAGGTGTGTCAAACACCAACTTCCATACTGAGGGTTGCTTACAGTGACTGTTAAAACCCACAAATCAAATTTACGCCCCGCGAAAATCCTCTAATACAATCCAAAAACCCACCGTCTCGTAATATACTGGCCCAAAGGTTCAGGTTCTGCGGGGGCATCGTCCACTACTCCTAAGCTGAAGTTCGTGAGCTCATTCAACAGGTCTTTGTCGCCTATGCTGCCATCTGAGCGGTACACTTCGAAGGTCAACTCTTGAGGGAGAATCGACACGTTATTTTGGATGGCTAGGTCGTAGATGCGAGACATGTTTTGTCCGTGAATCCTGAAAGTTTTTTTAAAGAAAAAATAATGTTTGAAGGTTCTTCAAATCTAGAGACAGACACGTGTTGCTGGGGAGTTTGTTGCGCCACTTCTTCCCAGCAAAAACACATTGGAAATGGTGAAGGTGGGCGTTTTGGGGGCTGTCTTTTGTAATTTTTTGACGTTCAAAAAGTGTTGTTTTTTTGCGATGGACTTTTTTAACTAGTTGACCGATTTTAATCAAATTTGCACACAGTGTGCAGTTCGATCCAACTTTAAAGATAGGATAGCTTACATTACATCTTAATTTACAAATACATCTTAATCTCAAAATTGTTTGTTTGAATTGAATAGGTCCCAAAAATATTCGACCTTCGCTGACTCTCTACTTTCGCTGTTGGGAAGCTACACTATCCCCGGTGAACATAGGCTGATATATATTACCGTACCTTACGACGCACAGTCGGGTAAAAATTAATTATTATTCGCTACCCTCAACATGGCTAATTTTGATCTTGAAATATAGGTTATACCTATATTTATACCTTTATTTTAAATCCATCGATATTTTTTTAAGTTTTCTTTCTTTTCTAAAGAAATACCATATATTTGACCGCTCGAACGTTACAATCGTATTTCTTAAATAAATACCACTCACCATTCCGCCCCCAATTCAACAACACCATCCGCAAAAGGCACAGTGTTAACCCTGCCCCCGACCCTGTCCATGGCTTCCAGCCCCAGCACTCGCTTGCCAGCCCTGCTGAGCGTGGACGCGGCGGTGCACCCCGCTGCCCCCATGCCCACGATTATAGTATCGTATGACTCCGGCATTGCGGCGCTGGAAAGTACAAAAACATTTGATTAAAGTATCTTAATCATTGGCTGAAAGGATTTGCTGGGGAGTTTGTTGCGCCACTCCTTCTTCCCAGCGAATACGACTGACGACCAGATGGCGTGATGGTTAGTGTACCTGCCTGCCACGCTATAGGTCGCGGGTTCGATTCCCGCATAATTCAAACATTTGTGTGCATGAACATGGGTGTTTGACTTAGTCTGGGTGTTTCTATGTATAATATGTATGTATTTACAAAAGAAAAGTATATAAGTATGTTTATTAATTGTCTAGTACCTATAGTACAAGCTCTGCTTAGTTTGGGACTAGATGACGTTGTGTGAATGTTTGAGGAATAATACACATAGGAAGTGGTGAAGGGCGTTTTGGGAGCTGTCTTTTGTTTGGACGTTCGAAAAGTGCTGATTTATCTGACTTTTTTGAATAAACGTTTTTTGATTTTATTTTTGCATGCGAGAGATGCGCGCATCTCCTTTCTACATAATTATTTCTATTCTTCGATTATTGGGTTATAAGTCTTGTGCGTGGTTCGTAAATAAACCTTATCAGCAGGTTAAGTACGAACCGCAGGCTAAGTGTTTGGGATGATATTACTGTCAATATTTTATTTATGTTTATCCTAATCCTACTATTATTATAAAGGCGAAAGTTTGTAAGTATGGATGTATGGATGTATGGATGTTTGTTACTCTTTCACGTAAAAACTACTGAATGGATTTGAATGAAACTTTACCACAATATAGCGTATACATCAGAATAACACATAGGCTACTTTTTATCCGGGTATGGAAAGTACTTCCCTCAGAAAGCGGGTGAAACCGCTGGCGGAAGCTAGTTATACACTAATAGCGTCGTCAAAACAAAAGTCAACCTCCCAAGTTATGTTGGAGTCAGCTTCCAGTCTTAACCGGATGCAGCTGAGTACCAGTGTTTACATAGAGCGACTGCTTATCTCACTTACTCAACAAAGTTACCTAGGCAACCCTATCTATACCCCTTGGTAAGAATGGTTGTCAGACTTACTGGCTTCTGACTACCCGTAACAACTGCCAAAGATGTACAAATAACAGCCGGGACCCACCAATTTAAAATGGTAGTTTAACCTTCGCAATCAACCCATGCCATTAAAACTTGCTCAAACATGAAAAATAAACATACATTTACATGCTGTGTTTGCGAGAGCTCCAAAGAGATGTGAACTTTAAATATAATGCATCAAGGTCTAATTTCAAGAACTCAATATCTGCCAGTCAATAAAGATAAGTCATCGTCCCTATCATGCCATTGTAGATACATTGAAATCATTACGAACAATTTGATATGCAGATTGATAAAAAGATTTATTTATATCTTTTTATTTTTATGACTGGGTTGTTGCTAAGTAGGAAAATATAGGCATGATTGTTGCAGAGGTTTTCCCGTTTGGTTGCCAATTTCAACGAATTAATTGCTATGTACTGAAATTTGGCGAAACAGTACTTTTTGAATGTCAAAATTAACAAAAGACAGCCCCCAAAACGCCCACCCTTCACCATTTCCTATGTGTTTTTGCTGGGAAAAAGAAGTTGTTGTATGGCATGTTTTTGTGCAGTGAGGAAGCTATGGGAGGAGGGGGTGGCGTGTCAGCTACAAATTAAGTGTCACCCCGAAGCAGGTGACAACTTCAGGATCAGGTATATTTCTATGCAGTGGCTTAGATAAAAGGTGGCGGGGAGGGGGGGGGGGGGTTAACTGCATGTGAACATTGTGAAAGTGATAAATAATTATAAAAGCATAACTGTGGTATGTTACGTAATGGAAATAAATTGATTTGAAAAGTCCTATATGGGGATCCCCAAAATTTGGTTTTGTTATCATTTCTAAGATATGAGGTACCTAACAAATAATATTACCTACAGTACAGACATATAAGATATGCCTGAAAAATATGACTAAGCTTGGCATCCTTTTTTTTTCGGGGTATGTTATTATGGAATACCTACTCTCCGCCTGGGGAGAGGTTGGGGGGTGTGCCAGACTCTTACCGGCTAAAACAACCCCAGCGCTGGCCCTGTTTGTCCGGGCCTCGCTTCCTTCATGGGGTAGTGGGGTGTTGAACTACCCTGTGATCCTCCTGCCCCTATCCCAAATTTTATTTATGATCTGCGCAGCAAATTTTCTTGTATCCCTCATCTCACATGTAACATTCTTTTTAATAACCATGCTTGGCATTCATCATCATCATCATCACCAGCCTGTATATCGTCCCACTGCTGGGCAGTCAAAAATTTAAAAAGAATTCTTAAAAAAAAATAACTATCAAAAGTTATGTTAATAAAGCAGATATAGAGTATAATATGCTTGTTAGGGCCCCAAATTAATACAAAATACTTATTTCTTTCATAAAACAAGTTTTCAATAAACTTATTGGTAGTATAAGTATGTTTGATTCTCAATCATTTTGTTTGATATTAAAGACAAAGCCATATTTAAACAATATGTTATAATCAGCGTATTGTGTAACGAAATGTAAACAAAACATTATTATTTAATTATAATGGCCATGATATGGAAACTTTTCGTCATTATTCCAAATAATTAATCTCTTTCGTAGATAACTGCCATTTTTTTCAAGTTCAATTTTGAACTTATCGTATGTTTTATTTGAATACTAGCGACCCGCCCCGGCTTCGCATAGGTGCAATGCTGATACTAAATACACTACAGGAAAACTGTGAACGTTGTAAACTAAAAAAAAATGTAATTATCTACGACATCACATCAGAAACCTCAAAAATACAGTACTTTTCCACTATTTAATGGATGTTATTATACATATAAACCTTCCTCTTGAATCAATCTATGTATTAAAGAAAACCGCATCAAAATCCGTTGCGTAGTTTCAAAGATTTAAGCATACAAAGGGACATAGGGACAGAGAAAGCGACTTTGTTTTATACTATGTAGTGATAATTAAATAATTCTAAGAAATTCCATCATTAAAAATAAAATCTGCAACCAAAAAAAAAATAGATAATATAGAGTACTCACATCAATGATCAAGTTACCGGTAGTATTGACGAAAAAAAAAAACAACTCGTTTAGTCGATTTTTGACCTCCACACAAAGTTATCACAAGTTTCGCACAACGCACCTTCGAACCTCTCTGATTATTTCAATAGGTTATATGCATCCACGTGTAAGGATACAACTGCGTAAATTCGCAAGATATATAACTAATATGCCACCTGTTAAACCTTATCTTATTCTATTAGATAAGGTCGCGATTTAAATAATTTTAAATTATCGCCGTATCAAGAAATCTCAGTTTGACGTTTCGTTTCACACGGGGTTAATGCTGCCAGCACTTGAATTTTGTTTTACCTGAATGTCATAGTGACAATAAGTAGCAGATTGAAGATTGTGATTTCCAATTTTATACAAATTCAGTTTTTTTTTTCAAATAGATTGTATAAGATACTCATGACATCCTTTTGAAATTTATTTAATTGATGTCGGGTATATAGAAATCCAAATCATGAACTAAAATCCCGGATAGCAAAGCAAAGAGTTTTTGAGTATCAAGTAAACACATGTGTCATGTCTTCGCGTAAAAAAATGAACATAACAAGTCCACAAATTGAATTATTGTCATTTTTCCTTTGTTTCTGCTTCGCACATGTTACCCACGTAAAATGAAAAATGTTAAAACGTAACAACACTCCACCTGTCACTGTCAAATCCGGCGCGTTCCATTCTCATTGCAGAAAAGTTAGGATTTCTAACATTATTATTTTCGACGAAGAAGGTTGAGGATTTATTTTCGGTTATTTTTTTTTCTAATCTATTACCTACATAATTATATAACTAGCTGCCCGACCCCAGAGTCGTAAAGGATATTTTTTTTGTACATTTTTTACGAATAAATCGTGTGGTTACGCATTCGAAATAATGATCTCTGTTCTGTCTGTTCGGTCCGCGGTTACCGGTTACCTTGAGAAAATGGCTTTTCACCGAGATTAGCCAGCTGCACAGAATATATTATAGTCCACCAGCATTTGCGCGGACACAGGTGCTCTCTATTTCCTCACTGTTCACTTCTAGCCCGAAGGGTCGACAATCCGCCACGACCGTATAGAGATCAGATGCAGGACCAACATTTACGTGCTCTCCGATGCACGGATGTATCAATCACCAACTTCCACGCTCTCTTAAAACCCACGAGACCCCGTGCAGCAGCAGTCGTATTACGCGACTACTAGACTAACGAGGCAGGGAAGTGCATGCAGTAGTTTCAATGTGACGCGGATCAAACCGCTGATGGAGGCTAGTCCGAAGTAATCATCGGCTTCGCCTTGATAAGTGGTTCCACTTTGGATTCCAAATTAAACTGGTAATTCGATGCCTACAATAAATTGCTCCAATTCGAAGCTAATTTAAATTTTAAGAGGTAAACTAGCGACTTCCTTTTGTAGACAATTTCATTATTGATACAAACGTACGTAACTACCGATTATCTCACGCAAGAATTCTTTGACTAGATCCTTTTAGTGTTCCGCCGTTACAGCCACTTATTTTCGAAACTTTAAGAGAGTACTCGTATAAGAAAAAGGGCTGAGGTTTCAGTTGTAGGGAGTTTCAGTCTTACTGTCTTAAACCCACTATGTTCCTTCTGTATGTATGTATCTCTCTCCAGTCGTGTCGGATTGCCGTCCCATCGGATTATGAGAGTGAGGGAATAGAGAGTGCACCTGTGTCTGCGCGAATGTTTGTGCATTATAATATGTCCTGCGCAGCTGGCTGATCTCCATAAATGAGAACGGCCGCCGTAGCCGATAATCGGCTTGGATGCCATCATCATGTTCCTTCTGGAGGTCCTTGCGTGCCACGGGCGCGGTAATTCTTGCGAACGACCCGTAGCCCCGGCAGACAAATATTTGATTCATCCCGATACCCCTTGGTAGGACTGGCTGTCCAAGTACGTTGAAGAGTAGTCTAGTACTCACAGTACAAGCTGTGCTTAGTTTGGGACTAGATGATGTTGTGTGAATGTGTGTAAACCTACCCACCTGGATTCATTTTTGTTTGTTTATCAGTCTGGCGATTGAACAAGCTTTATCAGCTGTATAATGAAAGCCTAGCAAAAGCTTTTTAGAATGTTATTACAATATAGTTATTAGATACTTCAAGTAAAATCATAAATTGCGTTTTCGTTATCAATCGATTTTTTGACGGATTCACACAGACAAATATTTCTCGCCAATTTTTTGTCACTGAACATAGCCTAGTCGTCGCTCTCGCATAAATCATGTAGGTAGACGCTAGCACATGAAGCTACTACAAGCTGTCAAATTTCCTTAGTAAAGTTTCGCATAATATGGTTACAAATTTAATTGGGAAAATTCTATGATTCAAAGTTGATTGGGAAAATTTGTCAGTTTCGGGTAGCTTGATGTGCTGGCGACTGTACGTCGCAATAAAGAAATAGTTTCTTCTCCCATTTAAAAACTCAAAAACACAATAAAGTTATAAACAGTAAGTTATCTATACGCATATATAAATGAATCCCTATTTTCCTTGGCCACGCCATCACGCGTGAACGGCTGGACCGATTTCTATTTTTTTTAGTGGTGTATATTATTAAAAGTACTTTATGAAAGATAAAGAAAACAGGACAACGTCTGCCGGGTCGGCTAGTTCACAATAAATTCTTCAAAATTTCTCCATAAAGCTTTTGACTACACTTCAATATTTAAAAAAAAAAATGTTATACTTACGGTGTAGGATTCCCGCGCGCGCCAATCGCACACAACAACACACTGAGCACAACACTTGACCACAACATGGCGGACTGTGTCTATGGCGGGCGTTCGCGGGCATTTATACTTACTCAACGGTTATCTACAACCCGGCTAACGTAAACAACGCTAAAACTCAGTTAGACCAATAAATTATACATAGGTATTTTGAACCGATTTCAAAAACTTATGTTTTCATTAGTAAGTAGTAAAAATAATCATCATCTCCCGAGCCTTTTCCCAACTATGTTGGGGTCGGCTTCCAGTCTAACCGGTTTCGGCTGAGTACCAGTGTTTTACAAGGAGCGACTGCCTATCTGACCTCCTCAACCCAGTTACCCGGGCAACCCAATACCCCTTGGTTAGACTGGCGTCAGACTTACTGGTTTCTGATTACCCGTAACGACTGCCAAGGATGTTCAATGACAGCCGGGACCTACAGTTTAACGTGCCATCCGAAACACAGTCATTGGTGTCACGTAGTAAAAATATTAACACATCGTATTTCTAACAATTTATTCTTAAAAATACAACTTACAACAATAAGAAGACAAGACACGGCAAAGTATATATCTTTGATTGGTAAGACGGCTGCACATCAAGCTACTACAATCTGTCAACCTGTAATGTACCAACAGTTAATGACGTTTTTTATAACATCGCGGCCTCCAGTTTATTTTTCCGACGGTTAAAAGTGATATTAACACATCCATTCATAGATCCGTAACATATGTATTTTTGCCATAATTAATCAAAGTTATTGCTGAATATTCGCAATATTAATATTAACAGAAATAAACCCGCGTAAAAAATCCACAAACAACAATATTTGACATTTCGATGACCCCACGCTACACAAGCGCCCAGTAGCGGTGATTTCACAAACGATAACCCCCCCCACTACCCCCCCCCCCTTAAGGCTTTGCTTTAAACTTGGCGGTACCACGACGAGAAACTATAATCGTCTCGTATTATTTTTAAATTTTAAAATGTCCTTTCTTTATTCCGAAATCAAAATAATCATCATCATCTTAGCCATAGGACGTCCACTGCAGAACATAGGCCTCCCCTTCAGATCTCCACATATACCGGTTGGAAGCGACTAGCATCCAGCCTCTTCCGCAAATATGCATACAAGGGTATAAACACCCATTTATCTTAATCTGTAGACGATTACCTTGACCCCTAACAGAAGGTAAATATAGTTACCTAACACAAACGATTGTTATTTTGACCCCTAGGCACGCTTTGATGACGTCATCATCAATCAGATGATTTGTTATTTACAGACCAATGCTTGTTGAAGTAATAATAATTGCATCGGGACGGCCTATCGGGCACGGTGGCCATTTCTAATCAAGCGGGGGATCAACCAGCTGTGCAGTACATATTATTGTGCACAGACATACATATATGTAGACACGGTTGAAAGTTACTTCATCTCAGTCTAACCGGATTCGGCTGAGTACCAGTGTTTTACAAGGAGCGAATGCCTATCTGACCTCCTCAACCTAGTTACCCGGGCAACCCAATACCCCTTGGTTAGACTGGCGTCAGACTTACTGGCTTCTGACTACCCGTAACGACTGCCAAGGATGTTCAATGACAGCCGGGACCTACAGTTTAACGTGCCATCCGAAACACAGTCATTGGTGTCCAAGATATACTTAGAAATATACGGGTGAAAGTTACTTAAAAAGCCTAAAACTCAAAAAGCGGCTTGACCCGTGTATTCAACCAGAGACCTTTTACACGCAACTGTCAACGTTGCGGACATGTACGCGAAGTTTCAAAGAGATCTCTCTTTTAATAAGATTTTTGCGAGGTCTTTTAAACAGATTTTTTGTCAGAAAAATGCGCGATAAAACATTTTCCACAGACCTCCTATCTCCAGTAATTAACGTACAATGTTAGAGCTGTTAACGATACTAGAATTTACATCGACTATCAGCAATTATTTATCAATACACTTTTGACCCCCTCCGATAAAATGACCCCCTGATGTATCGCAAGTATGAACTGTGTTGTCGATAAAAAAAAAACAATGCCGTGATGTATTTTAGGAGATAAATCCGATAAAGTAAACAACTCGTACGGTATCGAAATGTATTTTTATCATTTAAAACGAAAAAATAGTAAAATGTAAACTAAAAATATAAGATTGTTACTTATTTTGATAATTCGGTATTATTTTGCACACAGCGTTTTAAGATATTAGTTTGCAAATACAAAAAAAAAGAAATATGGCTCTGTAGTGCAGTCAAAAATTAAAAATGTACTGCAATTAACGTTTCAGGTTTAAAAGGCATTTGGCAAGTTCTCAAATACTTTTTTACTTCTAAAACTATTTATCGGTGTTATGATTTATTAGAATTAGGGCTAGTTTCACAGGTTACGGATAGCCACTATCCACCAGATAACTTCAAAAATGTAACAGAATTTGTATGCAATTATCTACCAGATAAACTATCTGGAACTTATCAGCAACCGGTGAAACAGGCCCTTATAATTTTATTCCCTAATATTTTTTAGTGCACTAGAAAGCTTTTTCCATATTTTCATACAGTAAAATTAAACATGTAAATATTTGCCAGGTATTTGGGACGCGCTCTTAACTTTAGAGTCGGTTCATATCTGACGTAAAATACGCCGAGCGTATCATCAGTCGCACTAACGTATCATCGGTTGAGTGTGAACGGTCAAGTGTTTTTCTATACATTTGTCAGTTCTGTCGTTACGCGACCGATAATGCGCGACGCATATTCCGTTAGATATGAACCGACCCTTACCTAGACTATCCTAGAGCAATGACTTCACTCTTATCATAAAATCATTAAACAATCAAAAACAATTTACGAAAGGAAATGACCAGTTGTTCCCAGCAGGTATCTAATGAATTAATTCCCAATTTACAATCATGATGAACGTGATGAACTCAATCTACTTCTTGGAAGATTATTCGTAAGACATTTGAATATTAGTCGAGTCATTTAAGCTAATATTTTAATCAAGAAAAATATAAACAATTATTATATTGCCGTACTACGTGCCAATGCGGTCAGTGTTCTGGGCACGTTACGATGCGGATGCGTTTTTCAAAGCATAATTTTAATAGCGTTGTTTTTGTAAAGTTATTTAAGTTCAATCTTACAAAGGACATGTCCAGAAATGGTTTTTTATTATTGAATAACTCTAACCACGGTAAGGTAAATATATTTGAATAGACATCCCAAAACTTAGGGCTTCTGACTATATCAAACATTTTTAAAGCCCTCCAATTTTGTTTTTTGTATGTCAGAGTTTGTATTTTAATTTAGTGAGAATTTACTTCTAAAACGAACGAACCTTAAGATTTATCTAGGCCACTGAAGTGAACGCACCCCAAAAAAAAGTTAACTTGTCAATATTGACATAGGAAAACAATTTTCGTGTGTCATTTTATGACAGTTACTGTCAGAAATATTGATTATTATCATAGTGTGGCGATACTTTAGTTAAAAACTACCTTTTTTAAGGGTGGCCAATAATTTAAAAATAGTAATAACTACAATTATTAAGTTTTGAATTTTCTCTTAAATGGAGAGGTTTAAAAATATTATTTCAATGGTTCTAAGTGCCCTATTTTTTTCGTAACTAAATGAGTACACTTTGATGTTGGTTAGATTTTTCTCGGAATAAAAAACCAACGTCCATACAAAAAGCGGACATGTCCTTTGTATGTTGGATAATATTTCAATTTTTTATAAGCTACTGTATTAGCTTAACAAAATTGCACACATATCGAGGTGATTCTATAATTTTTAAGCATTAAGTTGCTGTAGGGGGTCTTAATCACAAAGAGGGGTCAATTACTTTCTCCCACTCAGAGAAACACTCTAGAAGAGGTCTTAAAACTTTTACATATCAGCAGGAGGCTGCCACGTAACTGCTGATATTTTCCTATTAATTTCCTGCAATATAAGACGGCATCTAGCTAGCTGTGGGGGTCGTAACTGCGGCGTGGGGTCTCGCGTCCTTTCCCCACTGTTGTTGCCGGGAGGGGGTCGTTGTGCCCGGCGGAGGGCGCGGCGGCGTCGTGCGCGAGCTGCGGGGAGAAAGTTTTAGTATAATTCCAGTTGTTTTTTTTCTAAAGTCGGTTTTAGGATGGGTATCTGACAATCGTCTTCTTTTTAGTAATAAATTGTAGTTATAATCAATATAAATTATAAACATAAAACCATTGACTTTATTTCTAGGTATGTAACATCAAAAGCTGGATATTTTAATATTTATTTGTTCTAAATTTATAGGTATTAATAGTAAATTGGGAGCCATTTCTCTAAACACGAATATTTTATTTTGTTAATAGCAGAAGATAAATAACTAATTTTCTATAATAAAATGATTTACTATAGGTACTAAACAGTTAAATATATTGTGCTTACGGCAATCGTCCGGTGCGGACGTGCGCGCACTTCCTCTGCCCGATTGGGCTTTGTCTGCAATAGCGGATGTACGTCACAAATATTAGTCACACTGTTAATTAGCGTAGTAGGGGGTCATGCAGGGGGTCTAGCTAAGTGGGGGTCAAAGCCATAAGTATTTATGTGTTACTAGTAAAGAAAATAAAAATGTTCTAACATTTAAAAACAAATGAGTGCTTCGGATTGTCCAATATTAACTTCGTAATCATAAATTCAACAAAAAAAAAACTTAGGAAACTAAAAAGTTAACAAGTATTAAGTGTAGTAGTATGAATAAATGGTAGGGGTTGGGTTTTTCTTTCTTTATTTCTTCTACTAAGCATTACATACAAGGTAGATACATAAAGTACAGACGCCAGCACATCAAGCTACTACAAACTGCCAAATTTCCTTCAAATTTCAACAAATTTATCGCTGAAGCATATGGTTCAAAATTGATTGGGAAAATTTGACAGTTTCGGGTAGCTTGATGTGCTGGCGTCTGCACATAAAAACAAAAGATTTATTACACACAATATTATATTGAGCCCATATCGTCGAAGACAAGTACAAAAGATTGTGTGAAATATAGGTAAAATAATAAAACAGTGATTCTTAAAAGAATTTGATATAAACTGTACAATCAAACTTAAACTTCGGCTTGATTTTTAGCCAACTTTATAACAATAATTCAAGGTACTCTCGACATAACATAACTATTTAACTAATCTTTATTTTTTACGCTATGGTTTTAGCCGACCCCAACATAGAAGGGAAAAGGCTAGGGAGATGATGATAATACTAAAATGCTGCGGATTTTTTGGGTTCGAAATAAAGGTATTATTATTTATTAACAGTCTTTCAGTTCATTTTAAGTAAGAGAAATCATACAGCCGACTACAAATTAGCGAGTCACACAAAAAAAATGTTTCCTTGTCTATGATATGGACTCAACTAAGCATAGACAAGTAAAGAGCACTTACTCAACTTACCACTTTCGTTCTTGTCCTTAATTTTAGTGTCCTCGTCCATAGACCGCGATAGAGACCTCTTTTTTGGAGACTGAAAGTAGCAGAATTAAATATTGTTATTTATAATACGGTAGTTGACAATTAGTCATGTTCAATACTTTTATTGAACTGTCCAAAACTGTCACGCCATCCGGCTACTGGACCAACGAGGCAGTAAGCACTACCAGAAATAAATTAAAAGAAAACCTTTTTTTAAAAAGCTTTTATAGTCCGCCATATTGGATTTAGAATAACGTCAAATTATGTTTTAAGTCACTCTCAATAAGTTCTCTCATTTGATACACATATTGTTGAAATTCATTAAAAATAACTACTCCGCCATCTTGGACGGTCCGCCATATTGGATTAAGAATAACGTCATATAACATATCTTGCATTGTCATCCAGACTGAACGTGTATACAAAATTTCAGCTCAATCGGTTGAAGATATCTACTCCAAAATTGAGTTCAAAGAATCCACCGTAACATACATACACGGCAAGTTAAATAAAAGCTTTTAAAAAACAATCTGCCTCGTTAGTCTAGTGGTCGCAAGGCGCGACTGCTGTGCACGGGGTCTCGGATTCGATTCCCGGGTCAGGCTGAAATCGCTTTGTGGGTTTTGAAAAACTTTCATAAAGCAGCCCGGAGTCTGGAAGTTGGTGATTGATTGATCCGTGCATCGGAGATCACGTTGCAGTCAGTCCTGCACCTGATATCTCTCTGGTCATGTCGGATTGCCGTCCCATGGGACTATGAGAGTGAGGGAATAGAGATTGCACCTGTATCTGTATGAATGCTTGTGCACTATAATATGTCCTGCGCAAATGGCTGATCTAAAAGAGAATGGCCGCCGTAGCCGACAATCGGCCTGGATGCCATACTAGAAAACTTGGACTGATCTTCCAACAGGTATTCCCTTCAAACTTCAAATAAAATAGGTACTTACTCTTCTTTTAATTTGCTTCTGATAATGTTGAGCGTCGTAAAACTGTGGCTGTGATCTCCGCACCCTGCCCGTCCTGCGCCTGATGTCCTCGACAGCCGGCAAGCAGTCTGCCCCTCGACGGGCTGCGAAGAATGTGTGCCCGCATTTACATGACTTCGATGCTACCGCCACCTGGATTGGAAAACAATTTTGTAATATTTAAGAGAAAGGAGATTTTTTTGAGTAAAACCCACAAAAGGTTTGTGACAATGAAGAGGGTAAACACCACTTTAGAAATATATTTTACTACAGCTAGAAAGCTATTGGAGAGAGTTTCGCTATATTTAATCTAAGTAACTCGCTCGGGACGCGACGATGGATTAGCTAGTCACCTTCGACTAGAGATGACATCCAAAAATTCTAAATTATACTTAATTCAGGCATGAAAAAAAATATGAAGAACATTCAAATAAAGAATACATGGTCACTGGTCACTAGCTCTATGAGATTTTTATATTTCGAACAACAAAACACGCTCAATAGAATATTGATAACTTTTCAGAAACGGGTTTTAAGAACGAAATGCCGTCTTAATTTGAACTTATTTTAGGTAAATTAGTATGATATGATTAGTTTCTGACCTGAAGCTCGCATTTGGGGCAGCTTTTCGCGATCATTTTGTGTTTACCCATTTTTCTCGTTTGTATTTACAATCGTTCACAGCCTCATTACGGTTTTTATTTACACTATTTTAATCTACTAGGAATATGTGTAATCTTTACTTAATTATGATAACAATAACAAATGAACGTAGGTAACAGGTTGAATTTATTTCTACAACTTTTTCTTTTTAATTATTATTGAGATCTTTTGAGATTTTTTTTTACAACACGCTTGTCGAATATTGACATGACATGCCACAGTTTTAAACGCGTTCCGAATTAAGCTATACTTGTTTTCATAACATTTTGCTTTTCTTTAGGAATTACATTTTTCAACTTTTCGTTAACTGTTAACTATCGTTTTGCTTTACTGTAAAAAAAATATACAGTCAAATTGAGAACCTCCACCTTTTTATGCAAGTCGATTAAAAAAACATAGTTGCCCAGAAGGAGGGTTAACTTTTTTAGCTTGTGCTTGAGAACATTAAAACTGAAAACGCTTTTACACACGCTGAAAGCATTACGTTACACTACCTGATACTAAATCAAAACAATAAAAAATGTTACTCTCTACGAAGTATTTGCTTGACTCGGAACGTAATAGAATTTCCTTTCTTTCCATTCTGTATTTTTGACAGCTGATAATGATTTGCTTACGATACATTATTTTGTAAACAAGATAAAAAAAAATCTGTTTATAATTTCAAGTGCAGAAACGATACCTTTAAAAAGAAAAATGATTATGCAATGTGATTACTGCGACGCTAAATTTAGAAATAAAGAATTACTTTCGAATCACATACTCATTCATCCAGTGGACGAGGAGAAATATAAATTTCAATGTATTATGTGTAAAATGAAGTTCCCTAATAAAGGTATATTAAATAAACACATTTCTCAGGTTCACAATAAAAATCGAAAATTCAAAATGAAAGGGTGAGTAATGACAAATAAATATTTGATAAGATTTTGTTAAATTAAATTTTTATCGCAACGGAAATTATTGCGTAATTTTATTGCATTCCAATTTTAAATTTTAATCTCGATGGCCTTGGTTAGATAGTTATTGGTTACGAGTTACGGCAATAGTGGTCCCTATGCGATTATTTTATCTATAATATAAAAAAATGAATTGCTGTTCGTAAGTCTCGCTAAAACTCGAGAACGGCTGAACGGATTTATCTTATCTTGGTCTTGAAATGTTCGTGGAGGTCTAGGGAAGGTTGAAAAGGTGAGAAGAGTAGGGTAGGGTAGGGTAGAGTAGAGTAGGGTAGGGTAGGGTAGAATAGGGTAGAGTAGGGAAGAACGCGAGAGAAGCCGCGCGGGCAAAAGCTAGTTCTAAATAAAAATATGCTTTGTAATAATTTGATAATTAAGGCACTAATTATAATTTAAAAATAGTATCTAGCATATCTTTTCATTGGGTAGGTACTTGACAATATAAGTATCTGTTTTTTTTTAAATAAACAATTATGTTTTATGTTTGGGATGATGAACTGCTTAGATCTGAATAAATGTTGCCTTGTTACTACTGGCATTTAACTGACTTGTTGGTCTAGTAGTAGCATTGCGTGACTGATGGCACAGCGTCTCAGGTTCGATTACCGGGTCGGTCCCAAAAAAAGGCTGCCTGGATGTTGGTGATTCATTCACACATGCATTGTTATGAGTATGTCATTGTTGTTGTAGTAGTAGTAGCAGAGTAGTCTGTCTCGTTGGTCTAGTGGTCGCAAGGCGCGACTGCTGTGTACGGGGTCTCGGGTTCGATTCCCGGGTCGGGCCGAAATCGCTTTGTGCATCGCAATCGCATCGGACTATGAGAGTGAGGGAATAGAGTGCACCTGTATCTGCACAAATGCTTGTGCACTATAATATGTCCTGGGCAGCTGGCTCATTTCCTTAGAACATCCGCCATAGCCGACAATCGGTCTGGACGGACTTTTAAATAACACATCAACATACAGACCTTTTTTGATTTCAGAAATAAACCGTCACAAAAGAAACACATATGTTTCGCCTGCCTCAACAGCTTCCAATACAATTCCCAACTCAAATATCACATAAGGAAACAGCACTTTAATCTAACCGGCCAGATACCATATTGCGAACTAAAATCCATAAACCAAGTATGGTTCGAAAAAGTTTTGAATACAAACATAATAGTTGAAATAAAGAAAATGGCCAACAATTATCTTTTGATAAGGAAATTGAATGCGAACACTTCAATAAAAGTTGTTGATACGGAACGGGAAACTTTTGATCTACGAGTGAAATATCCAACGAATAATGGGATCAAGCTGCAGGTGTGCCACATTTGCTCGAAGGTTTTTACTGGCAAGCAGTTGCTGAAACATTTTGAAGAGGCTCACGGTCAGGAAAAAAACTGATTTATTGAAGAAAACTAATTTATTTAGTATATAGGGTGTAAGACAGCCCTCCACAGACTGATAGGGTGAGTTCAGTACCTATATTAGAAGACTGATTCATGAAATTGTTTCAGGAACGTTATGGAAATCTAATAAAACTGATTCGTTTTAAAACCTCACAAAAATTTTACAGATGATTTCACGCGTTGATCGATGCGATTACTTCAAAATTCATTGCTGGATTTAAAATTTTAGCAGTGTTATTAAAAAAAAATGGAGTTCTTCGTACAAAGAACGTAATTTTACATTGAAAGAAAGAAAAAAATACTGAATAATTGGTAAATAAATAAAAAAGTCCTGGGAAAAATTCCAGTGAAATATGATTCAAAATAAGGAGCTGAATGCACCCTAGCAGTCTGCGGAGGGTCATCCCTTACACCCATCATAAGAGAGATACTCATGGCTAAATAACAGCAGCACGGGTCGATTAATCATAAGATTGAGCAATGCTTGTTGCGGTATATCTGTGGATGGGTGACCATCTCCTCAGTATTTCGGAAGGCACGTTAAGTTGATGGTTCCCGGCTGTCATTTGTACATCTTAGGCTGTTGTTATGGGTAGTCAGAAACCAGAAAGTCTGACATCCAGTCTTACCAAGGGTATTGAGTTGCCTAGGTAACTGGGTTGAGGTGATCGGATAGTCAGCGTCTCTATGTAAAACACTGGTACCCAGCTGCAACTAGTTAGTTAGACTGAAAGCTGACTCCAGCATAGCTTGGGAAAACGCTAGGCAGATGAGGTACATCACAAGAATATAACTTATATTACTTCTCCTTGTAAAAATAACTTTAAAATACTCAAAAATTACATAAATTATTATCCATTTGTGATTAAAACCAAAGTATTAGACCTGTATAATGAGAATATTTATTAATTGGAAAATTATTAATTTTTAATTAGTGTTAATGTTATTGATAATTTGTCTTTAAGGCAGCTATTTAACCTTTTGACCGCCACCGTCATGTATAGATGACAAGCACAGAAGTGCATAGCACACAGTGTCACGATTACATGACAAACTTTTAAAGTTTAAAATTAATAGTCAGTTTCAATCGATATAATTCCGAACTCACTACTACATTCTAGTTATTTATGAATGAAGTCTTAGCTTGGCGCTAAGGGCACGTCTTTCTTCTTTAGACGTGGCGATCAAAAGGTTCAAGTTTTTTAATTATGGTGTTGAAGTTTCTGTAGGTACAGATGCCAGCACATCAAGCTACTACAATCTGCCAAATTTCCTCAATCGATTTTCAACTGTATTGCTGAAGCATATGGTTCAAAGATTGACAGTTTCAGGTAAGTTGATGTGCTGGAATCTGTACATGGTTTTCGTTGTAAGGGTGCGTTTAAAATTTTAAACCTTTCAAGTACCTATATACCTACTCGTTTAATCCCCACCTATCTTTGGTTTGATAGAGGACATTGAAAGAATGCTCTGCATCGGTGTATCAATTTAAAAGAAAAGGGAGCGTTCAAGTATTACGTAATGCAATTTTTGAAGATTTTTGACCCCTCCTCCTCCCCTTGTAACGCATCGTAACGTTTTTCTGTACTCCCACTCTCTAAACATTACGTAACTCTCAAGTGATCATTTTTACCCAAAAGTTTCTAACACTCAAAATGCTTGCGAACTTGCGAGAACAAATCAAAAATCAAATCAAAAACAATCAAGGGATTCCCCGTAAAACGTTAATAAAAAGGGTTGCCAATATTTGAGTTTTAATTATTTAAAAAAAAAAATATGTTACGTAACGTGTTGTAAGAAAGATTCCCTCCGCCCCTGTAACGCATTATCGTTTTACGAGACCTCCACCACCAGACTCTCCCCCAAATTGCGTTACGTATTACTTGAACGCTCCCAAAGACTGAGCATAGCTCGACATCCTGTAAGTAATTGAGCTTATCATTGTAAATTAAGATATTTTATTCCATAAAACTGGAGTTATTTGAGGCCAAGTAACATTTGCACAGACTAATTGATTATTAGGACAATTGGGTAGGTGACTAGATCAAAAATAAAATCCCATGAGATATTTATTTGGTAAAGCATCTTAAAATAATGTCATTTTTATTTATCATTTTGAAGGAGAAACTGTCTATTTTTTTTAATTGATTACTTAAATAAAATAAGTAAAAACATAATTTTCATACGAATTGCGTAGAAAATAACCGTTTTTGACAGTTCAATTATAAGTAATGAATTTGACTAGTTGTCAACTACCCTACTGACGCTTAGCGCGGATTGTCCGTGGTTAGGTTATTCCGGAAAGTACGTTAAAATTGTAGGTTTCCCATCCCCGTTACGGGTCAGAAGCCAGAAAGTCTGACAACCAGTCTTGCCAAGGCGTATCTAATTGCCTAGATAACTGAGTTGAGGAGGTCAGATAGGCAGTAGAATTTATGTCACTTTGGTGTTCAGCTGCATCCGGTTAGACTGGAAGCCGACCCCAACGTAGTTGGAAAATCTAGGCAGATAATGAATGTCATAAAATTACGCTGCATTTTCCTCGTACCATGGAGAAAAATGATTTTTTAAATGTCATTTAAAAATTTGGCGGGAAAAGTTATATTGATATGAATGAAATATTATAATATATTCGTGCTTTTTGCGGAAAGACTGATTTTTACATATTGTAATGATAATAATTTGATGGATTAATCATGTCTTCGTATCATATGGAATGTGATGCGAAAGAATGAGGCTCATGTGTTGAGCATGTACCTGGATTGATGAATGTAGGTGTTGACCAAAGAAAGACATTTTAGATGGATTGTGTGATGTGAAAGATGAATAGAATGTCACTGGTTGAGATGACGTCAGACAGCGGAGTATGGTAGAAGATGATAAGCTGAGCCGAATTTTGTGGCTTGATTCCCCGTTGGTCCCCCGAGTATAGGTCGCAAAGCGTGACTGCTGTGTGCGGGGTTTCGGGGTTGAGAGAAATAAATGAAAAATTCATTTAAGGTACCTACCTATATATATTATTAGCATAAGATCACGTCTCAAATCTGTTGTTAACTTAGGTTAAGAATATTTACAAAAAAAATTGTATATGATTTTCCCGCTACCAGTATTCGCATTCACCTATTATTATGAAAATATTGAAGTATGTTTTGTGTTGTTAAATTATTGTTTTTTTTCTATGTTATTTATTTTATTACGTGATCTTAATAATTTAATTTTTAACTGTTATATGATCGCATAGTAGCATTCGTCTTCTTTTCGCGCATCAAGTTAAATACTAATGCATAAGTTAAGAGATTTTTGGTTAAACCTTAAAAATAATTAAAATTATAATTCGTTAAAAATTAAGTTAAAAAAATGTATATGTTAAAAATGATATCATTAAAATGACATAGTAATTATGTGTTTTGTTTTATTTAAATAAGTTTTATGTAAGCACCTAGCTCCGGTACTCTTATCGCAAGAATTATTTTAAATAAGGTAAAGTCGAGAAGTATGTATTCGGAGTCAGTGGTCAGGAACAACAAATCGAAACTTGTACTCATGAGCTGAGGTCAAGACGATACCATACGGTGTCCAAAGTTGCCCAGGTAAAGTTCAAAAGAGCTACCGCGGCCCTCAAGTCTCCATGTTTTGCTATGTAAAAAATGTAGTAACTATAAAGTTAATAGAGATTTAGTGCGAGACTTCTTTCAAAGTCCCATAGCTTACGGAACCGACATGTGGTCACTGCCTCGCCAACGGCAATGTAAAAACAAAATTGCCACCAGTGTTTGTTCCATATCTGTAATAGTTTCTCAAAATCACGATTAGTATAATCGACTAAATTGGACATCTCTAACAAAAACCGTAATTATGTCAATATTCAAAATTAAATATGGCACATCACTAATTGCGAGACAAGCTTTGTTTTGGTTTTATATTTACTGAATAATTAATTAATAATGACTGAAAACTATAATTATTTTACTTGTGATATGAAGATTATTTGCCGAGGCTGCCTCCAGGCAGGAGGAGAAGTTTATCCAATGACCGCACTGGAAAAAAACACGTATCTAAAACTCACAGAAAAGGTTATATTTTTATTTTTGTATTTTAACAATAACATTGAAAGAAGTTATATTTTTATGTATAAAGTTTATCTCTTCTGTCGAGATCCACCATTTTGTAGACAGTAAACGTTCAACTCAGTGCTTACGTCTTTATTTGAGGAAAATCTGTGGGTCAACGACGAAAAAAAAACAATGTTATTTTAGGCTTCAAATGTTCCACCGAAGGTCAAAACCCACTATTTTCACCTTCTACATGTCCTGGGATAAGGGCAGAGGAATGATAGTTTCATTTCTGTAGACAGGCTTTTGAGTCCTCTAAAGTGAATTTAAATAAATACTATTAAAAAAAAACAAGATAATGTCAGTATTTCCTAACTGACTATTAATGATGATGATGAAAGCATCCAGGTCGATTGTCGGCTACGGCGGCCGTTCTCTTTTATGGAGATCAGCCAGCTGCGCAGGACATATTATAGTGCACAAGCATTTGCGCAGACACAGGTGCACTCTCTATTCCCTCACTCTCATAGTCCGAAGGAACGGCAATCCGACACGACCGGAGAGAGATCACAAGCAGGACCGACATTTACATGCTCTCTGATGCACGGGTGAATCAATCACCAAATTCATTTGATTCATTCCATATGAAAGTTTCTCAAAACCCACAAAGCAATTTCGGCCCGACCCAGGAATCGAACCCGAGACCCCGTGCACAGCAGTCGCGCCTTGCGATTACTAGACTAACGAGGCAGTCACTATGACTATTACTAAGGCAAATTTTAAATTAAACTGAAAATTAGCAAAGCCCATCTTCAATAAAATACTACCTATAAAATAATTGTTTATGTCTGCACCATTTCAGGCGTCCCCTTTAAATGACAGTATGAATCTATGCCTGGTATGCAAATGGCTGCTCAACAAATGCATGAGGTTCTCACAGCAGTGTCGGAGAGCCAATGACATGTTCCATGCAGCCGTTCATGAGGTATGTAGTTTATTCTACTAATATTATATAGCATGGCAATGCTGTCAGTCTGTTGGGTACACTCCTAGTAGGCAGTGAGGTGGATTTTTTTATGCATTTAATTTTATTGATTATAAAATCAATGTCAATCCTTCTCCATGTGTGAACAGACGAATGCCCAGCAGTGGGACGATACAATGCTGGCTGATGACGAAAACAATGTATTTTATAAAGTTTAAAAAAAAGTGCTTCATGACAATAAAAAATTGCTTGATGGTCTGTCTTTATGCAATAATTATGTAATTAATTTGCATATAGTTGGAAAATAATTCTGTTGGTATGTCTGAAATATTGTGAGATGAGTGTGTCAATGTTCCATTATATAAGGTCTAACAAAACTAGTGCACCATATTTTTACAGGTCATCTAGCACATGCTAAGGATCATGTTTACCACAAAAAAGTAATGAAAACCTATTATTTTATTAAATTTATCATCACATTCGCCAAATTGTTACACATAACGCCGGTCTCTATGAACGCGCTCGATCGTTGACCCCTAGATCCTTCAACTTTTTTCTGGTATACATGATCCTTAGCATGTACTAGATGACCTGTAAAAATATAGTGCACTAGTTTTGTTAGACCTTATATGAATATTTTTACACAAATAATACTGGCCAAGCAATGGCCGTTTTTGCTGTTAAATAATAATCAAAAATAAAATAAATAATTTTAAATACATTATTTTCTACCGTTTTAGGATACAAAATCAAATGTTTACCTCCCTCAAGTATCCACATTTAATATACAAACATCCAAAGTTGTAACCCAGTACCTCGGTCCAGAATATAATTCTAACTGCAACGGTGATGATATGGAACATACAGTGTTAGATGACGTAGGTGATGATGATGATGAAGATGATGAGATACCTTTGGTGATGCTGCAAGATGACTACAAAAATAAGAGGAGGAAATCAAATAGTTATGAGGTAACTAGTATCCGTGTGTTCACGCGGATAAAATTATCCCCACCACCTATTCTTGTGATAGGTGTCAGTTCACTACTAACTGAGTGTACTATAGTTATAATGGCGTCCAGACTGATTGTCGGTCATGGCGGCTGTTCTCTCTAAGGAGATCAGCCAGTTGCGCAGGACATATTATATCGATTGAAACTGACTATTAATTTTGAACAGTATGTCATGTGACCGTGGCGTGCTGGGCACTTTTTGGCTTGTCATCTATACGTGACTCTGGCAGTCAAAAGGTTAATAGTAACAGCCTGGTAACTGACATACCACGATATGTATTCTTATTAATAGGTTCCCCTACTACCGTTTGGCCACAGAACAAAAAAAAAAATGAACAACTTCACCTGTTTTTTAATTTAATTTTTGTAAATGTATAATATTACAGTAGATTTTTCATATTCCTGATTAAACATTGACATTTCTAGCCAACTTCAGAAGTGGAAATCAAATTAGAACCGGATCAAATAAAACAAGAATACACAGAAGACTTGTCTGAGAACACCAGAAGTAAGAAGAAGAAGATCGTCAAAGAAGGGTTCTCTTCTCGCATGGTGCAGGAGACTGATGAATATGTCGTTATTAAGCTTACTAAAGAACAGGTAAGAAGATTTGTTCTGCAGAGACAGCCCGCTTTTAATCTTTTGACCGCCACGTCAAAAAAAGACGTGCCCTCAGCGCCAAGCTAAGAATTCATCCATAAATACCTACAATTAAGTAGTGAGTTCGGAATTATATCGATTGAAACCTCTTGAAACTGACTATTGATTTTGAAGTTTTACAGTCTGTCATGTAGTCATGACAGTGGCGTGCTGGGCATTTTTTGGCTTGTCATCTATACGTGACTGTGGCGGTCAAAAGGTAAAGGTCATATAGACCTTTCAATTTGGGTTTTTTTAATGTTCTACATGAGTTCGCAGCATTATATTGACGAACCACCTGTCAAAATAAATACCAATTATTTTCGATTGCTTTTAAAAAATAGAAGAATAATGTTAGATGGTTTGGGCATGCAATAGATTTAAAAGTTGCTTTATAGTTTTAATTTATTTTTAAAATTTAAAGCTGATTTTAAATTTAAAAAAAAAGATTTATAATTTAAAAAAAACATATACTTATTTAAAAATAGATTTAAAATAGTTTTAAAAACTTAAAATAAAAATAAATCTAAAAACTGTTTTAAAAATACTCCGCAGTTGGAAGCTATAATATTTTGTTTGTCATTCAAATTGTCAGGTTCTAGCAGAGCTACTGGATAAAGCGAAAGCCGACTCCTACCTGAGAGCTCCCTACAAATGTGACAAATGCGTCAAAGGATTCAATTTTGAAGATGTCTTGCAAACACACATGGAGAAACATTCCTTGGTGAGTCGACATTCTTCGGCTGTAGGGCTCCGAACATATTCATTTATTTGCACACCATAATGTTACAATGATGTTATAAGGGGCTTAAAGCTAAGTACATACTATGGACCCTGTTAGGGCACAGCAAAAGAAGGCATTACTAATTTAATTACATAATATAATATTCTTACATAACATCTCCCGTGGCTGCGGGTTATTCGCAAGAGTTACCTTAGCCCTGGCACACAAACGCCTCCAGAAGGATATACATAGTGGGTTTTAGTCAGTAAGAGTCTGATACTCCCTCCAGCTGCACACACAGCGGGAGTTGTCATTTGACAATATCCCACGTTAAAAAAAGGGTTCCGAACAAACAAGCTGAAAAGGGACCTGTGACATCACATAAGGTGGGGGGGCGGGGGGCAGTTTAGGGTTCCGAAAAATTCAAAAATTCTTTCACCTTTATAAATGCGAAAGTAACTCTGTCTGTCGGTCTGTCACGCTTTCACGACACCAAAACTACTGTACCGATTTAAATAAAATTTGGTAGACGTATTGTCTAGAGTCTGAGGAATGACGTAGGGCTACGTAGTAGTTGCATCGGGCGGCGGGTGGATCCAAGGGGAACAGTTAGTTATATCATATAGTTATATTCCCTAGGATGTGGGCCAAATCTCGAGAAATAGCTAGTTCTGATTTTTCAGGAGCATGGTACATACCAGTGTGAGATCTGCTCTCAATACTGTCCCAGTCCCGTCTCCTTGAGAGGGCACATCAAATCACATACCACGAGGTTAGTGACTTATCCTATCCAACTCATGCATAAGGTGTATAAACACTAGTGCACCATATTTTTAACAGGTCATCTAGTACATGCTAAGGACCATGTTTACCACAAAAAGTCATGAAAACAACAACTTATTTTATTAAACTTATCATCACATTCGCTAAATTGTAATTGTGTTCTTACGCATAACTCCAGTCTCTACGAACGCGCTCGGTCGTTGACTCCTAGGTCATTCAACTTTTTTGTGGTAAACATGATCCTTAGCATGTACTAGATGACTTGTAAAAATATGTTGCATAATTTTTGTTAGAACTTATACAGTTTTAAATATAAAAAAAAGTGTTTGGGAACTTGTCAAATGCCTTTTTTAGTTTTATTTACGCATGTAACGGTTCTTACAACGTTTATTTACCAACACACACACAGTAGTTACATATACTGGTAATTAGGGTAAACAAGAGATCCACAATATCAATCAATAATCACAAAAGGATCGGCGTCGCGCGCCATGCTATCGTTACGAGCGTGTAGAGCCGACTGTCGACTCGAGAGAGGTGCGGGCGGCGCGGTGATGCTCGCCGCACGATACGCGACGCGTTGCGTTAAATGCCTACTCTCAAACCCTCGCTACACGCATCTATAATTCTATGAAGACATCATCATCATCATCATTTTATGTGTAGGAGTGAAAATGGTTTTTCTTTCTTTCTTTACACTTATCCCACCTTACAGATATAAATGCAAGCTGTGCGGCGTGGTGCGCCTGTCCCGGCAGCACCTGCTGGAGCACCACGCCATCGGCCACACGGCCGCGCCCACCACCTACACTTGCGATAAGTGTCAGTTCACCACCAAGTGAGTATAGTCCTATACTTCCTATCCTACTACTATTATAAAGGCGAAAGTTTGTAAGTATGGATGTTTGTTACTCTTTCACGTAAAAACTACTGAATGGATTTGAATGAAACTTTACCACAATATAGCTTATACATCAGAATAACATATAGGCTACTTTTTATCCGGGTATGGAAAGTACTTCCCTCAGAAAGCGGGTGAAACCGCTGGCAGAAGCTAGTATAAGCTATAATGCTGTTCTAGACCGATTTCCACCATGGTGGCTGGTCTCGAAGGAGATGAAGTAGCTCCATAGTAGTATAAAGAAAAGGGCAGTAGGTTATCTTCATACAAATGCCATATCTTTTAGCCCCGACTGGCGCACTGAGAAACGGGTCGAGATTTTGTTAAAGTGTGCGTGCGTCGACGCATAGATACTATGGCGCATACATATAAGCCTCACGCGGTGCATTTGTATGAAGATAACCTACTTCCCTTTTATTTATACTATGGTAGCTCTACGCAGGACATATTATAGTGCACGCACATTCGCGCAGACACAGGTGCACTCTCTATTCCCTCACTCTCATAGTCCGATGGGACGGCAATCCGACACGACCGGAGAGAGATCAGGCTCTACTATAATTATAAAAGCTTAAGAATGTGTTTGCTTGAAATCGGAAATCTCAGGAACAACTGGACCCATTTGAATATATTGACGAGTGACGACTCCGTTGGTGCAATGGTAACCTGGCTGGACTGCCGAGCTGGGGATCCCGGCTTCGATTCCCGGCACGGTCGAGATTTTGTGAGACGAGCATGCTTGTTGGCTGTGGTCTGGGTTATATGTAGTTTATCAGTTGTGTTGGCACACATAAAACAAGCTAATCAATAGCTTACCTTGGGGCTAACCGACCGTGTGTGAAAAGGTATGCAGCCCTATTTATCGAGGAAGTTTTTTTATGCGGGTGCGCAGAATAGTTCCCACGGGAAAATGATGGCCGACAGAAGCTAGTATGTATATAGAATAACTAGCTTCCGCCAGCGGTTTCACCCGCTTTCTGAGGGAAGTACTTTCCATACCCGGATAAAAAGTAGCCTATATGTTATTCTCATGTATAAGCTATATTGTGGTAAAGTTTCATTCAAATCCATTCAGTAGTTTTTACGTGAAAGAGTAACAAACATCCATACATCCATACTTACAAACATTCGCCTTTATAATAGTATTAGGATAGGATATAAATTGTGTTGTTCTAGCAAACGTACAGTAATCCAGCGTCATGTGAAGACGCACGCGTCGAGCGAGCGGCACGCGTGCCACCGCTGCGGGAAGCTGTTCAACACTATCGAGTCGCTGCGCGTGCACACCATGTAAGTTAATGAATTATTAAATCCTTTTTAATATTATCTGTCTGTAGCGCTTTTAAGTTGAAAATATTGAAACTATTTCAATGATAATTTGGTAGTAGAGCCTGAGGAAGGTCGTGGGTACTTTTTATCCGGGTGCGCGAAGTAGTTCCCTCTGGAAAAGGGTGGAACTCCGGTGAACAACTAATCTTATCCTTTGCCCAGCAGTGGGACAGTATAGGCTAAGGAAAAATAAGGCTGAAGAGCTTGTTTGCTAACGCGTTAATTTTAAGAAACAGAACTACCTACTTGTCCGATTAAAAAAATATATATTAATAAATAACACTTTTGTTAATTTCTGAGTCAGTTATACTTTTAAATACAACTTTAAGTTTTACACTTGTCGACGACACTTGCTTAAAAAAAAACTTTATTTCGCAAAAGATGATACCTAGATATTATACATTTTTTTTTGTGTTTAAATCATTTATTCCCAAAAAGACAAAAATGCCACTTGCATGAGAATACAAAATAACATTTAGTTTAATTATCTAATTAACCGCCACCGAGACAAGTATGTAAAATCGTAACACAATCGTTCAGGTATCAAATTGGGTAATGGTGAATAGGTACCCGTTCAACATTTTTTTTTATTGGATCAATGTAACTTGGATAAGAAAAGTTTTCTATTATATATTCAGATAGTTGAGATTTAAAAATTTTAAATTATACATGTTCTCTGTATCATCAGGCGGCACGACAAATCCAAGCGCCTGCAGTGTCCGCACTGCAGCAAGCAGTTCATCTACCCCTCGCTACTGCACAAGCACATACAGGGCGTGCACGAGAGAGAGGACTACTACTGCGTCGAGTGTGACGTGCGCTTCAAGTCGCCGGTGAGTTGTAGTTCATCTAACTACACGTAGTAATTTATGTATTTGTTAGTATTTGTGTAGTAAAGTACATACAGTCGTACATAACTAGGATAGTAGTCCTCTCACGAGAGAGAGGACTACTACTGTGTTGAGTGTGACGTGCGCTCAAGACGCCGGTGAGTTGTAGTTTTTTTGTTTAAGAACAGCTTTATTTCTCACTAGCTGTCCCCAGCGGTTTCACCCGCATCTTTGGTTACTGCTCCGCTCCCGTGTGTCTTAGCGTGATGGTATATAGCCTATAGCCTTCCTCGATAAATGGGCTATCTAACACTGAAATGATTTTTCAAATCGAACCAGTAGTATCGGAGATTATCGCGTTCAAACAAACAAACTCTTCAGCTTTATAATATTAGTAAAGATAAGAATTACATAACTAATTCACTTACTGAGAAACACACTAAAATTAAGATTTATAATTAGAAGGCACAGATTATGCGGGTAGACAGATATACATATATGACGTCGTAATTTATGTATTCGTACGTATTTGTGTAGTAAAGTACATACAGTAGTACATACTTAGGGTAGTAGTCCTCTCACGAGAGAGAGGACTATTACTGTGTTGAGTGTGATGTGAGGTTCAAGTCGCCGGTGAGTTGTAGTTTATTTACCCGTCGCTATTTAAAGTACCTACCTACAGACAGACACATGTTGCTGGGCAGTTTGTTGCGCCTCTTCCTCTTCCCAGCGAGAACACATAGGAAGTGGTGAAGGGTGGCCGTTTTGGGGGCTGTCTTTTGCCATTTTTGACGTTCAAAGAGTGCTGTTTTACAGCCAAGTTTGAATAAATGATTTTGAGTACTCAAGTAAATACATAGGGAAGTAGTCCTCTCTCTCATGAGAGGACTACTACTGTACCGAGTGTGACGTGCTGTTCAAATCGCCGGTGAGTTGTAGTTCATCTATCTCCCCGTCGCTACTACACAAACACAAACCGTAGTTCATACATATTGTAGTAGTCCTCTCTCTCGTGAGAGGACTATTATAGAAAAAAATAATTGATACTTGTCTGACCCACACACTCATACTTGAGAGGCTGGTTTTTTAACCACTAGGCCAAAACTACTTCAACTCAACTGCTGCCCCTCAATTTTTTTAAAAGCTTTTATGTAACTTGCCGTGTATGTATGTTACGGTGGATTCTTTGAACTCAATTTTGAAGCAGATATCTTCAACCGATTGAGCTGAAATTTTGTATACACGTTCAGTCAATGATGACAATGCAAGATATGTTATGTGACGTCATTCTAAATCCAATATGGCGGACCGTCCAAGATGGCGGAGTAGTGATTTTTAATGAATTTCATCAACATGGGTATCAAATGGAAGGGCTTATTGAGAGTGACTTAAAAATAATTTGACGTTATTCTAAATCCTATGTGGCGGACTATAAAAGCTTTTTAAAAAAAGTTTTTTCTTATAATTTATTTAACTTTTCTTCCAGGAGAGTCTACGTCTGCACTTCAAAAAGGCCAAAAGACATCGAGACTCGTCATCATACAAGTAAGTTGGTTGAGGAGGTCAGTTCCGCCGTGTTTCGGAAGGCACGCTAAATTTTGGGTCCCGGCTGTCATTTGTACAGCTTGGGTAGTCGTTATGGGTAGTCAGAAGCCAGAAAGTCTGACCAAACCAGTCTTACCAAGGGTATCGGGTTGCGCAGGTAACTGGGTTGAGGAGGTCAGATAGGAAGTCGCTCGTTGTAAAATACTGGTACTAAGCTACATCCGGTTAAGACTGGAAACATAGCTTGGGAAAAGGCTGGGCATAAAACGACCAACGGAAACCAAGCTGTAACAAGTAGGAACAACTCTGCGCGCCCGGTTAAAAAGATATAAAAGATTTCTGAGATTAGCGCGTTCAACAAACATACTCTTCTGCTTTATAATATTAACCGCCAGTTTCACAGGTTACGGATAGCCATTATCTACCAGATAGATTCAGAAAAATGGAACAGAATGTGTATGAAATTATCTGCCAGATAAACTATCTGCAGGCTTAGCATGGCGATTCTATGTCTATTCTATCAAGAAAGCTCTTTCTGTCAATGTCAACATGCCTTCTGCCAGAGCATGGTGCGACCTGTCAACTCGCATATAATCACTTGTAGACTTACGTCGATCGAAGAAAAGAAAAATTTCTTCAACAAATGTCAAAGGAAATCTTACGTCAATCTGTCACTTTTCTGTCATTATGTCCATTCTCCGGAAGACAAAACTTGTTTCTACGGTTGTCATGCTAAGCCCGGTGGTACAACCTATGAAACGCCCGAAGCATAGATTTGACATAGCCCGACGACCAGATGGCGTGGTGGTTAGTGAACCTGTCTGCCACGCTATAGGTCGCGGGTTCGATTCCCGCACATGTCAAACATTTGTGTGCATGAACATGGGTGTTTGACTTAGTCTGGGTGTTTCTATGTATAATATGTATGTATTTACTAAAGAAGAAGTATATAAGTGTGTTTATCAGTTGTCTAGTACCCATAGTACAAGCTCTGCTTAGTTTGGGACTAGATGACGTTGTGTGAATGTGTGAGGGATATTATTATATTATACTAGCTTCCGCCAGCGGTTTCACCCGCTTTCTGAGGGAAGTACTTTCCATACCCGGATAAAAAGTAGCCTATATGTTATTCTGATGTATAAGCTATATTGTGGTAAAGTTTCATTCAAATCCATTCAGTAGTTTTTACGTGAAAGAGTAACAAACATCCATACATCCATACATCCATACTTACAAACTTTCGCCTTTATAATAGTATTAGGATTAGGATAATTTTCTCTGTCAGGTACGAGTGTCCCCATTGTCCACAACGCTTCGTTAGCCTGTCCACGCTCTCTGTGCACCTGACATGTTCGCACGGCGCGGCCAAGCAGCACGCATGCGCAGTGTGCCGGCGCCGGTACAGCAGCCGCGACGCGTTACGCGCGCACACCGCCAGGCTGCATACTGTCAAGAATAAGCCGGATACCTGAAAAAATTATTTAATTCAATAAAAAAATAATCGCTAAAAGAATTGGGTTTCATTCTGATATACTTCTCTTCTCTCAGAAGCCAGTGAGTCTGACGCCAGTCTAACCGAGGGGTATTGGGTTGCCCGGGTTACTGGGTTGAGGAGGTCAGATAGGCAGTCGCTCCTTGTAAGACACTGGTACTCAGCTGAATCCGGTTAGACTGGAAGCCGATTCGCTTCTCTCTCTTCTGACCGCGACTTCGTACGCGGATCCTGTCGCTTACCTATGCCAGCGACTACGGGGTCATTAAAATCGAAGATTTGAAATGTCTGATCAAATTCTAAGAGCCCGGGGACGGGAAACAATAGGATGCGCGAGACGAGTCGAGACGCTTCAGTTCTTTCATTTTTGTATTGCCTCAAATTGGAATAATTTTGTTAAAACATTCCTGTCTGATACCTATAATTACAGACGCCAGCACATCAAGCTATCTCAATCTGTGAAATTTCTTTAATAGATTTTCAACCTTATCATAATTCCTGAAGGTTAATATTCGATTGGTAAAATTTTACAGATTCGCGTAAGTTGACTTGCGGGCGTCTGTCTTATATCAAGATTCAATTCTGTGAGATAATGATTTCACTACCTCCACAATGTAAGGGTTTTCTTGATTAAAGAAATAAAATTCAGAAAATATTTTTCATGGTTTTATTTATAAAAAAATATACTATAACAAGATTATTATTTTTGTTAGAATTATATTACTATTTTAGTATTTAACAAAACATTATTCTTTTCAAACAACTGGTGCATTTACCTTTCAAAACAACTTAATTATTACCAAAAGCATTTTTATTAAAACTACTCTTTTATTAGTAAAGACGCCAGCACATCAAGCTACCGAAACTGACAAATTTTCCCAATCAACTTTGAACCATATGCTTCAGCGATTTAAAGTTGAAATACTATTACGGAAATAAGACAGATTGTAGTAGCTTGATGTGCTGGCGTCTGTACGCACGGCACACAACAAAACCAAGCTTTACAAAACCAGTATAAGCTGACCGTTCTATCAGTAGAAAGACCATATAAAAGCGAGTCCAAGACAAACTGTTTTTGTATAGCTTATTTTATTGCCGTATGTACTTTGTAACAATTTTTTTTTAAATAAATCATTTCACTCTTTATAATGTTAGATATACAATAATGGCATGTTTTGCCAAAAAACATTGACAAATAATAATAATTTTATAGCTTTTCACAAAATTTTCTAGCACCTTTATCAAAACATTGCGATTAGCACCGCCTAAGACTAAGGACCGTTTTCTTTCCACCACAAGCGTAGCGAGTCTTAGCGAGACCTCTTATAAAAATTTTATTAGGGCCCTTAGGAAGAGTAATTACGATGTTCACAAAAGAAAAAAAGTATTCCAGTTAAATAGGGTATTTGCCTGTGTTTGATTTTGTACAAAACAAATAAACACACGCACATGCAACATTTTACTGAAAACAGCGTCAATATTGGTTGATAAATAGAGCAGCAATCAACATTTTTTAAATTCGTACGATTAAGAGTGGGATCATAGTGGGGACATCTTGCTATCTCTTTTGTACATGCGTGATTAAAATAGCGTTGATGTCACAAGCTTGTATGTGCACTTGTGTTTAAAAATTACTTATTTCTCAACGGATTCCAAATTTTGTTTTTTTTTTTTCATAAGTATATCTTTTTTTTTTGTTCCTGAATATTTTTTTTCTATCTACATTGCAAAATAATTGCAAAATTTTTTCATTGAATTGGCAAATTCAATGAAAAAAAAAACTCTTTTCTCCTTTTATAAGATGTAACAAAACCAGTACACCATATATTTACCGGTCATCTAGTACATGCTAAGGATCATGTTTATCAGAAAAAGTCATGAAAACAACAACATATTTTATTAAATTTATCATCACAGTCGCTAAATTGTACGCATAACGCCGGTATCTATGAAGGCGCTCGATCGAACTTTCTTACAATCTCGAACGATCCTTAGCATGTACTAGATGACCTGTAAAAATATGGTGCACTAGTTTTGTTAGACCTTATAAAAAGAAACATAATAAATGAGCTTCGCAAGTCTCTTTAACAATTTCATTAGCTAATAATATCTACTTAATTTACAAATTATTATTGTTTCAAATATTACTATTTTAATTTATTATACCAAGCGCACAGACGCCAGCATATCAAGCTACTTCAATTTCTTAAAAAATCCTCAATCAATATTGAACCTTATACTTTGGACTTAAAGTTGAAATACATAAAAAGGAATTGACAAATTGTAGGAACTTGATGTGCAAGCATCTTTACATTAACTTTGTTTTTATTATACTAGCAATTTCTCGCGGCTTCGCCCGCGTGTCCGGGGGGAAATTCTTCCCGTACCCAGATAAAACATAGCCTATGTTCACCGGGGATAGTGTAGCTTCCCAACAGTGGAAGAATTTTTCAAATCGGTCTAGTTTCGGAGCGTGTTCAATCCAAACAAACAATCCAATATTTCCTCTTTATAATTTTAGTTTTAATACCTACATAAGAATATTAGAAACTATATTGGAATGTGACTTGAAAAAATACCCTAGAATGTTTTGAGGATCAGCGAACATATACAATAACTAGTGATCGGATATTCGAATGTATATTTACCAACAATTTGGCTGTTGGCTATTATATGTGTAACGCGCGGCATTTGCTTAAACATTCGGTAGTATTCGGGTAACCCCGCGCGACCGTCGCTCGCGCCCGTCCCGCCGCCGCCAGCGCGCGTGCGCGACCGAACGACACCGAACTGCGCCGAGAGCGCACGAGTAAGTCCAGTCCGCCATAGATACGCGATGTGCGCGCCTCACGATATTTTATTCCGTTGTGCAAGTTTGTTTAATAAGTTTGTGTATCGAGACATTTGCTATACGGCATCAAAACTGTGTTAAGTTTCATGTATATGACTGAAATCCGTGTCACACATTACATATTGTTTATGCGCTAAACCCGTGGCATTATTGAACCCCTAATCCGCCCTGAGATATCTGCCCGTGTGAACCTTTCCACTACATATGTTATTATTGTGCGCGATGCACCTTTTTATAACTTTATACTTTTTAGATTTTATATTTGAATTTTGATAGCATGTACTTTTGTTCTAAAATAAAAGTCAGTTTTCTTTTTGCTACCGACGAAGCTGGTGGTTTCATTTGCTAGACTCCACAATAGTAGCAGGCGATAACAGAGAGCACCAACCTGACCTGAGACCCAGAACATGAAGAGATTCAGGCTCAGTCCCCTTCAATTATGCTGCGATTTATGTATTTAGTATAGCACTATAAGCGCTTTGGTACAAACTGTAAGGTTATATTGCTTTTTATATTATGAAGAAATTAATAAATTATGGAATTGACTTTTGTATCGGAAAAATTCGGGGTTTCGGAATCGACCAATTTACTGTTTACACTCAACATACCTACTTATAAATTGATGAAGAGTTTAAAATTTACTTACAAGTATATACACATTAATAATTAAATTAATTCTAGCTTTTAATAAATACCACGTGCTAAAACAATACCGACGTTTCTTCATTATGTTACAGACTATTTTCGCAATCTCAAAATACTTCGCCCCTAAGATGATCCACTGACCAATCCCGGGATTTATATTAATAAAAAAATATTTTAGGAACCCGCTTCCATAGTTTTAGCCAAAAATTAACTTTAGGTAAGCATCCGATTATCCGATCACTCGTTTCTCGTTATTCGCCATCTCTGCATCGACTCGACTAAAAATAACTGACCATAAACTATACTATCTTATAAAAAAAAAATAATATTATTGCTATTAAGGCCAATTTCACAGGTTCCGGATAGCCACTATCTACCAAATAAATTAAAAAGTAGAACAGAATTTGTATGAAATTATCTGCCAGATAAACTATCTGGAACTTATCAGCAACCGGTGAAACTGGCTCTTAATCTTTCTTGTACCGTCAAACGACACTCAAGCATATTCAAGCTATATAATTCCTTTAATTCAAAAACTCCTATCCGGGGGAGAGGCGACAAAACTACTTCCATCTCTCTCTCACTAATACAAACCACTGTTAAAAAGAGAGAGACGACTATACATGTGTAGCCTACCCCCAAGAAAATTGATGTCATTCCCTTTTCATACATTTTCTGCGTTCTAGAACAATCATACTTTTCAAAGCACTTGCTATAGTGTACCTTAGTTCGTGGAACTTTTCATAAGATAACCTATATATGAGTGTTTGTCCGTTTGTTAGTATCAATATAAGTATGATGTAGGTATCTCTATGCATGAGCTGCCTGGAGCGCTGGTTTGATGCACTCTCTGACGCTATTGAGGATTGACTGAGGAAGAAAATATAGAGAAAATTAGAATCAGTTCAATTTTTTTTGTAAATACTAAATACTGCTCCGCTCCCGTGTGTCTTAGCGTGATGGTATATAGCCTATAGCCTTCCTCGATAAATGGGCTATCTAACACTGAAATAATTCAGTGCGTTCAAACAAACAAACAAACTCTTCAGCTTTATAATATTTTTTTAGTAAATTTTTTTTTTTGTTTGTAACACCTGTCTGTAACTGACGTCTAAGCAAGGGGATCTTGGAATCTTGGATTCGATTCCCGGGTCGGGCCTAAATTGCTGTGTGGATTTTAACCGTTTGACCGCCACGTCAAAAAAGAAAGACGTGCTTTCAGCGGCAAACTAAGAATTCATCCATAAATATCTACAATGTAGTAGAGAGTTCGGAATTATATCGATTAAAACTGACTATTAATTTTGAACTTTAAAAGTATGTCATGTAGTCGTGACCGTGGCGTGGTGGGCACTTTTTGGCTTGACAGCTACATGTGACTGTGGCGGTGAAAATTTTAAGAAACTATGACAAAAGCGGCTCAGAATCTAGAAGTGCTACACCCGAGCATCGTGTCGCACGTTGCAGTCGGTCCTGCTTGTGATCTCTCTCCGGTCGTATCGGATTGCCGTCCCATCGGACTATGAGAGTGAGGGAATAGAGAGTGCACCTGTCTCCGCACAAATGAGCGTGCACTATAATATGTCCATGCGCAGCGGACTGATTTCTTTAGAGAGAATAGCCGCCATGGCTGACAATCGGTCTGGAATACTAGGAAATAAATAATTTCGAGAAGCATTTAATTCCAGGTGGACCAATTACAAAGAACCGGCGGGCCGCACGTTGAGTAGGGCTAGTCTTGAATAAATAGCTTAGCTAATAAAAAAAAACTCACCATAATGAGACATCAATCTTCCACTGTAAGCTGGCTAGTCCCGGCTTCACCCTCAAGTGTACTGGTACATTCTCATACATCTTATCTGTGCAGAGAAGTGTTGTGAACTCCGCTACGCATTCTGGTGAAAACCTGAAGAGTTATAATCAGAAAAATATAAAATTTTTTGAATAATGGTCCTGCATATTTTTATTGGGAATTTTGAATAAAATCCACTAACCACAAACAGCTAAATCCAAACAAGGTCTCATGACTTATGACTAGGCACAATGGTCACCATGCAAGACAGCCGAACAGAGGGTTCCGGGTTCAATTCCCGAACATTTGTGTGATGAGCATGTTTGTTGGCCGTGGTCTGGGTGTCATAATATAAACATATATGTGTAAAGTACATGTCGTTTATTAGTTGTGTTGGCACCCATAACACAAGCTAATCATGGGGTTAACCAACCCTGCGTGAAAGGTGTACCGATATTATATTTCTTTTCATACTACAATACAACTTCTGTTTAACTTCTATTTACCTAAGTCCTTCTAGAAACATCCTCACATCATCCTGACCCCACGGCTCCTTCGTAGCCGACCGCAACCTTGCAAAGTGTCTCACCACCTCCCTGACAGCTGAGAACTTGTCTGTATTCATAATACTGGACGTCCTGCTGTCTGGGTTGCCTTCCAGCTCTTTGAGTGCCACTGTAAACATAAGTGATTTATCTAAGATGGGTTGGCTGATTGTGACACATAACCTATAAACCATGTTTGGGGCTGATGATGACCAGGGAGTAAAGGTGTTCATATCCCCCAGTAAAGAGAGGATCCTCCGACCAGACGGGTGTTCTGTCTGGCGGGCTTCTGCCCCCACAGTTGTTGTTGGGTTCTTCTATATATGTTGTATGACATTGAGTGCGATGCAGGATAGCTTTTTCATGTTGAACTAGATGTTGTATGGAGTGTTGCTACACATGAAAGCCTGTAAGTCTTCTTAAACATAAGCTATTGTGTTCACTACTACAGTTGAGCTGTATGTAGTAATCATCATCATCTCCCGAGCCTTTTCCCAACTATGTTGGGGTCGGCTTCCAGTCTAAACGGATTCGGCGGAGGACCAGTGTTTTACAAGCAGCGACTGCCTATTTTACAAGGAGCTGTATGTTGTAATAATTATAAGAATTTATTTTCCAAAAGATTACAATTTTAGTTTATCATTAACCCCAAACTAGGCAAAACCTGTATCTTGGGTACTAATAAATTATGTATTACTGAGACTTACTTCCTGCAACCGGTTAAAAATTCTGCTAAGTTACTTTTTGTTAAATTAGTTGTCAATAAAATTAACCTCAAAATCGGTCCTGCCAATTTAGAGATTAGCCGAAACAAACATACATTGACAAAAAAAAATATTTTGGAACTCTAAAGTGGGCGTCACAGATACTTCACAAATTCGAACCTATTATTTTGAAGTTGGTTACTTTTTTAGAAAAGTTATTTATTAAGTTATATTATTGTGTAATTAACGGAAGCCTACTAGGTAAATTCAGTTTAGGACTGTATAACTTATTTTTTTCCATGTCTTTCTACGAATTAAGTCTAAATAATTTGTGATAATCGAATTATAAAAATATACTTACGAATAACAAAAGGTTTTATCTCCTTCTTCTGTATTTCAGGTGTTAACAATGATACAGTAGTCCATAGCGATGGACTCTCAGTAAGTAATTCTAATTGTTGAGACATTTTTATGCAGATATAATTAAATAAAAACTCAACATAAATCAAAACAACACGACGATTTCAAGTTTTCGTAAATTGACTGATAACGAAATGACAGTGACACCAAACGTCTCTTTTGATACTATACAGAGATACACCATAGCGTACAGTTTTTGTAATCGACTAAAAATACGATTTTTCGTTCGAATGCAAGTCGCATCACTAAAAATTACAATGGCCGCGGCTTGTTTGGCGTTATCGCGTCTTCAACATTAATTTTAGTGATTTAGTGCCAAATTATAACTGAAACATTGACCAAAATACACGAAAGTTTTATTTTAGTTTATTTTGACTGAAATGGCTGCAGTGCAAGGCGCTCCAGGGAACAAAAACTGGCCAGCAAGACCCGGTATGCAGCATCAGAACAGTCAAGGACCCGCATCGAGTATGACTTTAAATAGGACAATTAACCTGTATCCGTTGACTAATTACACTTTTGGGACCAAGGAGCCGCTGTTTGAGAAGGATGCATCAGTTCCCGCCAGGTTTCAAAGAATGCGAGAGGAGTTTTCGAAAATCGGCATGAGGAGGTTAGTTTCGTAAAACTTTGATTGATGAAATTTGCATTTTATTTTTACGTTAGTAGAAAGTAGTTTTTTTAGGACACATGTGAAAGCACTAGCAGAAGATAATTAAATCATATCTTAGATCATCATCTCCCGAGCCTTTTCCCAACTATGTTGGGGTCGGCTTCCAGTCTAACCGGATTCGGCTGAGTACCAGTGTTATACAAGGAGCGACTGCCTATCTGACCCCCTCATCCCAGTTACCCGGGCCACCCAATACCCCTTAGTTAGACTGGCATCAGACTTATGATTACCCGTAACGACTGCCAAGGATGTTCAATGACAGCTGGGACCTACAGTTTAACATGCCATCTGAAACACAGTTATTGGTGTCCAAGATATACTTAGAAAGTACATACAAACTTAGAAAAGTTGCATTGGTACTTGCTCGACCTGGAATCAAACTCACGCCCTCATACTTGAGAGATTGGCTCTCTGTCCACTAGGCCACCACGACTAAGGAAGAAATAAACTGTAAACTTCATCAACATCATCCAAGCGTTATCTCGGTTGCAACCTTTCAGGCTGGGGGTTCGCTAAACTTCATAACATTTGCTCATGCATACTGTAGTATGTAATCTCTTTTTATGTCTGGACTCTAAAAGAGACTGTGACCCTTGAGTTTGTTTCGGCGTTTCTTCTCAAGGTAGTCAGTTAGGAAATGCGGACCGAAAAATGTGTCGACGTGTAAAAGTGTTGATTTCAACCTATTTGCAAAATAAATATATCTTCCTCACAGAAACAGATGAGCAAGACATCTTAATATAAAAACAGGCAATCATAATTCTATTTCACATGAACGAAAAAAGAAAAGTATATAAGTATGTTTGTCAGTTGTCTAGTACCCATAGTACAAGCTCTGCTTAGTTTGGGACTAGATGACGTTGTGTGAATGTGTGAGGGATATTATATTATATATTATTATTTCCTCTTTTATCCCTTAGGTCAGTGGAAGGAGTGTTACTAGTTCACGAGCACGGCCTGCCACATGTGCTGCTGCTGCAGCTCGGGACAGCATTCTTCAAGCTGCCAGGTGGAGAGCTGAACCCTGGAGAGGTGAGGGAATTGTCCATACTAGATCCTTACTTAGGTTCAGTTGAAAACCAGCGTCAGGCACTAGCTGTCTGGCAGAATGCTTCAACATTCACTGGACCTATTTGGCACGCACAGTTATATTTATTTTATATGTGTACCTACTTTATTTTAATTGTATGCTTGTGCTGTGTCAATAAATGTTTTTTCTTTATTTATTTTTTTCCTTACTTAAATGCTAAAGTAACTCGGTCAGACTTACCAAAACTACTCAACTGATTTAATGCTATGTAATATAGTCTAAAACCTGAGAAAAGAATTTGTTTTTTATCTGGGAAGTGGTTCCATCGCAAAGCAGGTGGAATTCTAGGAAACAGCTATCAAGTATATATACAATATATTAATATCAAGAAGAACATTTTATAAAAACAAATCAATTTCTTTTTTCACAAACAAGATACTTGATGACAAAATGTATGTCAATGAATGTCATTTATCTCATTATTTTACACAAGTAAGTTTTACAAAGTCAATTCTACTAAAGGCAGCCCCCAAAAACGACCACCTTTCATCACTTTCTTTCCCTTTCACATGACAAACAATAAATAAATTAAAAAGCTGAATTATTTTCAGGATGAGATTGAAGGTCTGAAGAGGCTGCTCACAGAGACCCTCGGCAGACAGGACGGAGTCAAACAGGAGTGGCTCATTGAGGATACTATCGGTTGGTTATATTGTTATTTATGGATCTTGAAATAATTGTAACGATCGACGCGTGAAATCAGCTGTTCAATTTTAGTGAGGTCGTAAAACTACTAACACTAACACTACTAACAACTACTACTACTAACACTACTAACTACTAATAACACTAAGGGTTGAACTACATCTGGCAGCACGGAATCGCCTTTTTCCGTCGCCCTTTCTCTTTCTGTCGCTTAGAACTGCCATTTGCTAGACCGAGACAGAAAGCATAATGCGATAGCACGCGGCGGAATCCTCGAGACGATCGGCTTCACGGACAAAATGCAATGGTCGGCAGGGAGACTCCGGAAAGCTGAAGCGCGCGATAGCACGCTAACGCATCCTATCATCGCCGATCACTTGCTATCGCCTATCACTTGCTACGCGTGCGATCGCCTTTTTGTCTGCGGAATTCGACAGCGCGCGTTCGCATACGGCAGCATACTCTAGCACGCGGTAGCACAGACGGAACAAATGTGATTCCGTGCTGCCAGATGTAGTTCAACCCTAACACAGTATATAAGCATTTTCAGTTACTAACTAACTAACAATGTATGGACTATTTTGTGGGTCTGAAATGAAGAAATTTTATTTGTTGTTTATTTATTTAAAACAAATCAGTTTTATTGGATTTCCATAACGTTACTGAAACAATTTCATGAACCAGTCTTCTTAGTATGGTATACTGAACTCACCCTGTCAGTCTGCGGAGGACTGTCCCTTACACCCTGTGTGGTGGCGATAAATTAATCGACCTTTATCTTGCTTATTACCTTTAATTATAATAAAAAGGGTTTTTAAAAGTGTTACAAAATAAAAACGTGCGCGTCGCGACAATATTTTAGATGGCAGTGTTGCCAGATACGGAATGTCGTTACTCCCACGCGAAATGGACGCGTTCATTGCTGAGGGCCGCGTTCCGCGTTCGTAGACACCCTGTATATTTGATTTTTTTTATGGCAGCTGTGCAGAGAGCATCCCAAGCCCTCAACGTGTGGCACAGATCAGATACATGCGTGTAGCTACCATTACTAATTTTGCCCCATTTCAATATTACAGGTAACTGGTGGCGACCTAACTTCGAGCCTCCCCAATACCCCTACATACCCCCACATATCACCAAACCCAAGGAACATAAACGGCTGTTCTTAGTCCAGCTACAGGATCGAGCTCTCTTCGCGGTACCGAAGAACTATAAGCTGGTCGCTGCACCCCTCTTCGAGTTGTATGATAATGCGCAGGGCTACGGACCGATCATTTCTTCTCTGTCCCAAAGCTTGTGTCGATTTAATTTTGTGTATATGTGAGGATTGGTCTAAGGTTATCGTAGTGTATAATGTTTTTTTTTGATGTAGTCTCTATTTTTACTGCTTATATTGTAAATGAGAAAGTTTAAGTGTAAATGGATGTTTGTTGGTTTCTCATGCTGAAATTACTGGATGGATTTTGATGAAATTTGTCGGTAATATAGTTTAAATATCTTAATAATGTGGTAAGACTGGTTGTCAGACTTCTGGCTACCCGTAACGACTGCCAAAGATGTACAAATGACAGCCCACCAATTTGGCGTGCTTTCCGAAACACGGAGGAACTCGTCGTGACAAGATGGTCACCCATCCACGGACCGCGTTTTTGCGTGTAACATACATCCAAAAATCCATACTTTTATGTTTACAATATTAATCTTTTTAAGGATCATAGGCTTGACATGATTACCAGTCTTTGGGCTGTTTTGTGAAAATATCTTTTAACTTTTGACCGCCACGTCAAAAAAAGAAAGACATGCCCTCAGCGCCAAGCTAAGAATTCATCCATAAATACCTACAATATAGAAGTGAGTTCGGAATGATATCGATAAAAACTGACTATTAATTTTGAACTTTAAAAGTCTGTCATGTAGTCGTGCTGGGGACTTTTTGGCTTGTCATCTATACGTGACTGTGGCGGTTTAAATGTCTAAACTCACGAAGATAGAGACTACATCAGAATTTAATTAGATACATTTCAAATTACGAGAATTTGTTTGACTGACTATATGTTTGAATGTGTGTATGAGTGGTGTAGGTATAAATAAAAAAACTATATTTCAAAACTGAACATTATATAAGGTCTAACAAAAATAGCGCACCATATTTTTACAGGTCATCTAGTACATGCTAAGGATCATGTTTACCACGAAAAAGTTGAATGACCTAGGGGTCAACGATCGGTCCTTCATAGAGACCGGCGTTATGCGACTGTGATGATAAATTTAATGTTTTCATGACTCGTGGTAAATATGATCCTTAGCATGTACTAGATGACCTGTAAAAATATGGTGCACTAGTTTTGTTAGACTTTATAAAACCCTTTGTAATATTTAACAAAACATTATTTTTTTTAAAGAGGACTTTGCATGCTCTATGATATGAAAAAAAAACACTAAGGGCCAGTTTAACCGGTTACGGATAGCCACTATCTACCAGATAAATAAAAAAATAGAACAGAATTTGTATGAAATGATATGCCAGATAAACTAGCTAGAACTTATCAGCAACCTGTGAAACTGGCCGTAAATGGTTTTGACACAACAATCAATTGGGTTGACTAGGTCAAAAATAAAATCCTAAGTACTTTTTGCATGCAATGTCTCTAAGAAGTAAAATATTATTTTCACCTTTTTTAAAACTTGAATTGTTAGGGTGCTTCCACACAGCGGTTATGTGACGTTATGTTACAACATTATAACAAGAAGCGTAACACGATAACATTCATAGTAATATCGTGTTATACAATGTTGTATAAAGGTACACAACATTATAACACGATGCGTAACACGATAATATTCAGGGTAGTATCGCGTTATATAACATTATAACACGATGTGTAACACGTTAACATTCGTAGTAATATCGTGTTATACAGTGTTGTATAACGTTACACAACTTTATAACACGATAACATTCATAATATTATCGTGTTATACAAAGTTGTATAACGTTACATAACTGATGTGGGGGGGAGGTCCTTTATAATAAAATTGTTTCATTCATAAAATAGCTAACATATTGTATTGTATTGTTAGAATTAAGTGGAATTTTACAAAAAAATAATAATATGACAAACAAAAACCTCCCATTTTCAGATGCGTTTTATTTATTTGTACCTCAAGAAAGAAGATTGTTTCTAGATATTAAGTTTTACTTTAGAAAAAAACTAGTTTTAGTCACCCATAAAATATGTTAAGAGCGCTTACTTCAAATGTTGGCAACGTCGCAAATAGCTGTCAAATATTTTTTTTTTAATTTGGCAATTTTGATGTGAATAATCTGTGACGTCATAGTTCATGTTTTTATTCTAATTGCATAGAAAGTAACAGTGTTTGACAGTTTTTTTAAAGTATTGAATTTGACATGTTGTCAATACCGTATTATGGACCGTGTAGGCCACAGAAAAAAGAATTTAAAAAATATATATAACCCAAAATGTATAATGTGAATAACTAAAATTTGGCGTTCCATAGTATTTACACACGTCAGCATATCAAGCTACTACAATCTGTCAAATTTCCTTAATAGATTTTCAACTTTATCGCTGAAGCGTATAGTTGAAAGTTGATTGGGAAATTTTGTCAGCTTGATGTGCTGGCGTCTGTACATCTCAGTTTTGTTAGAAGCTAGTACCGCAACATTAGGTTAGACCCCAACTTAGTTGTTAGAAGGCTGTAAATATGAATTTGACTGTTCTTACGAGTATGACTCTTTGTAAGACGCTGAATATTAGAGATACCTAGGTTAAAAGGCTCCACACGATCCAAACCAGCCGCCTACAGATGTCTTCTTGGTGTGAAAATCTACCGTGTCAAGCGCAGGCCACACCCCCCAGCTGGTGGGCGGGCGGTCGAAGCGAACGAAGGAAACAAACTAAGCGAAATATTGGCGAGCTAAACTATGGGGTTCACACCTACTACTACGGACTGACGAGCGTCGGGCGAAGGAAACAAAACACTACACTGTTATTCGAAAGACGGGCGTCGACTAGTCTACTCGAAACGGGGCGGACGCAGGCCCCTCTTTCCCACTGGGCACTATGGGCACATGCCCAGGGCCCCGCGTTCGAATGGGGCCCCCTAGTTCCTTCCAGATTACCAAATCGTATAATCGATAGATGTATATCTAATACCTACTTATTTGCTCGGACTATTTTGTTTACCTCTTACCAAAGTTAGATGTCATTAATATTGGCCTAGTACAAAAACACGCGTATAGCGACCTCTATTTTGTATAGATAAATAAATAGTATTTTCTTTAGGTCATAGGGGCCCCATGATCCTCACGTGCCCAGGGCCTCAAATAGTTTAAAGACGGCCCTGGGCGGACGAGCGAACGAACCGGCCGAGCGGGCTGGCTAAGCTAGCGGAGCGCGGGCGAACGCACGCGAATTTCGCTGGAATCGTCGGATATTTCATTAGTTTAGCTCGTTAGGTTAGTCGGTCGCCCGCAGTGTGAACCTAAGTTTTTCGTCCGCTTAGCCCGCCCACCCGCTAGCTGGCGGTGTGGCCTGCGCTTAAACTGTAGACGTTGGTCGGCCGACCAGATGTGGGCGGAGACAAACGACTGGACGACCTTCATCCATCGCGACAGGTTGCGTCCGTGGTCGGCCCCAACCGTGTGCAACTCTGTCGGCCGACGGGAGACGCGACTAAGGTCACCTCTGTCGGCTATCGGTCTGGATCGTGTACAGCGCATATAACTAAAGACTGATATTATCTGTGATAGATATTTTGAACATTATTTTTATTAACGACTAGGTTCATCGATTTTATATATATTTTTTTGTATAAGATATTATTTCTATACTGATATGATGAAGAAGAATGTTTTTTTTTTTTTGATAGGCTCCGAAATTACTTGACGGGTTTGGAAAATTCTCTCACTGTTGGGAAGCTACACTATCTCCGGTGAACATAGGATAGGTTTTATCCGGGTACGGGAAGAAGTTTTTCGGAGAAGCGGGAGAAAACAAACATTTAAATTATTTTTCAGAAATTCATCATGTGATACAAACTGTTATATACATTATTTTGGTTATTAATTGTTAAGGTTTTTAAAACTAGCATGGAAAGATAAACGGTAAATTGTAATTAAAAACTACATAAAATTACCTATAGCGGCATATAATACTGGCATATTCATTTAAATTATGAGTCTTTGTTACTTGTACCATAAATTAATTAAAATGAAGCATTTATTATTTGACTGTGCCGTGATTAGCAATTGAAAGAGAGGAATAATGAATTTCCTGTTGTGCAGGAATCGAAATTTTATCATTTTAAAGGTACCTACTTGCCTGACTATAAAATATTGTTTGGATTTGTAAATGTTCTGATTTGAGGTTCTTTTGTTTTACATAGTTTGTTGTTACTATGAATAATCATACCAAAGACATGAGTAGTTTCTATGAGACCTTTGTAAGTTGATAGTCATTAACAAGTTGCAGAAATTAAATTCTAGCGTGTTTTTTTTCTCTTCACTTATTAATATCTTGGTAAAACATCAGTTCATAATTGATTTAGCCAATTGCACTCAAAATTCACTGAAGAAGAAATACAGTTTTCTTCTTAAGCGCAGGCCACACCGCCCGCCAGCTGGCGGTGTGGCCTGCCTGCGCTTAAGAAGTTATCGAGCGTGTATAGAGTTACATATAACTTATAATAGGTCGTCCTACCATTTCTTTTCAAGTCCACGAGGAATTTTGGTTAGAGTTAAATTTTAGGGGTCCGTACAGTCCACAAGGAGCCCTCGCAGCTACGTCTGTCTATGCTTGATGGTGAGTTTGTTCCACCATTTCTTCCTTCCAGCAATAACATATATGAAATGGTGAAGGGCGGCCGTTTTGGGGGCTGTCTTTAGTAAAAATGACCTTCGAAATGTGATGATTTTCAGCCTACTTTGAATAAATGATTTTCTCTTTAGGTATCTTGGATTCTGTATGAATGCCATATAGTCAGTGGGACGATGAACGGGAATACACGGGCCCGTGTATAGTGCAAGCACGCATTTTGTATGGAAATAGAGGGATATTCATGAAGTACGCCAAAAATTTAATTGTTTCCGTTAGTATGTACCTACGTGATGTCCAGTTTAGATACCTACCATTACTTATTTCTTTTTTAAAATAATAAAACATTTTTTGTCAATTTTTTGTCTTAGCAAACTTCGTGCTTCTTTCAAAGTTTAGAAAATCAGTAACATGTAAGGAGATAAAACATTTAACCTTTTGACGCCACGTCAAAAAAGAAAGACGTGCCATCAGTGCAAAGCTAAGAATTCATTCATAAATACCTACAATATTTGAAATTACATATATCGATTGAAACTAACGGCTAATTTTGAACTTTAAAAGTCTGTCATGTATTCGTAACCGTGGTGCAGGCACTTTTTGGCTTGTCATCTATACGTGACTGTGGCGGTCAAAGGGTTAACTTATATGTATTCATTAAAAAGAGCAGCAACGAGTGAGATAATAAACATTTAGGTGTTTTCCGTGCAAAGATTTGTTACTGTTACGGAACCCAGCACATAACGTGGCCGTTGGTATTACCGACCAGTGGGACAATCTACATATACATACCTATAATAAAATCGTAGAAAAGTCAAAACTTAAAAAGAATTGGGATGTGATCTACAATCGATATCGAAGCCAAATAAATATAGTTTTTAGAATATTTGTCTGTTTGTATGGCCGGGATAATCTTAAAAAGTACTGCATGGATTTGCTTCAAATGTGGCATGAATATAACTAAGAGGTCGGGTCAACATATAGGCTACATATTATCACGCTATCACGTACGAGGGGAGGTGAATGTTTAATCACCTAATGCCCACACGGACGAAGTCGCGGGCAACAGCTAGTATTTGATAAATTAATATTTCAACACCCCTGTCATAAAAATATACAGACCGTAAAATCGCGAAGCGGACGCGATAACATTGAAACAAAAGTTTTCTACAAACAGAAATGCGTTTGTTATTTTTTGGCGTCTTCTTTTATATTAGTTATGGAGAATGCAAGCTGTGGAGTAAGGGGGTCGTACATTATGCGATTAATAAGAAGGATTATGGTAAGTAGGTACTAATACCTATGTAATTTCAACTGAAAAACATTCTTACTAGTTCGACGGTCGAACAACTGAGAAAAAAAAATCTCACTAGTTCCACGATCGAACTAATGGGAATGAACGAAAATTGCTGTATGCTAATAAGGACATTTGGGAGCACTAAAACCAACCTTAACGTGCTTAGCCGCTAGCCTCCTTCAGGCACTGGGGTCAAGCGCAAGTTCGTGTGCTCAGGACCCCAGTTGGCGGCGTGTACGTAACCCCAGCAAGAAAGTATCTCCTAGAGTTAGTTGGGGCACACATTTTTTATGTGGGGGTACATTTACAGCAGATAAGGCACAAAGTATACGTTCTAAACACATAACTCTAGGAGATACTTTCTTGCTGGGGTAACATATACGTTGGCGGCAAATATTTTATTTTTCAATGTACTTACTTAACATACTTTTTTTTAAGTAATATGGGCTAAAAATGTCTGAAATAAAAATGACAATTAGTGAAAAGGTGTGTCGATGATAATGATAGGTGCAGCGATAAGCTCTATGTTCCAAGCCATCTGACAGTTAAGCTAGAACTATACCTACTACAGTATAAGTAAAACGAGATAAAGCAGGCATCGGCTACAGCGGCCGTTCTCTTTTATGGAGATCAGCTGCGCAGGACATATTATAGTGCACAAGCATTTGCGCAGACACAGGTGCACTCTCTATTCCCTCACTCATATTCCGATGGGACGACAATCCGACACGACCGGAGAGAGATCAGGCGCAGGACCGACATTTACGTGCTCTCCGATGCACGGGTGAATCAATCACCAACTTCCAGACTCCAGGCTGCTTTATGAAAGTTTCTCAAAACCCACAAAACGATTTCGGTCTGACCCAGGAATCGAACCCGAGACCCCGTGCGCTGCAGTCGCGCCTTGCGGCTACTAGACCAACAAGGCAGTCACTTAAAATGAACAAACTCAACTAAAGAAAAAATATCTCCAATCCATTTCTAGACGTGCACTCTCAAGATATCATAGTCTCAACATTCGAGCAAATAGAGAAAGAGATTTGCGTAAAATTCTTCAACACGCCTCTCAACTACAGCGCGACTAACAATGACAAGATATTGTACATCGCCAACCCAGATAAACGCAAGAACTGCCCGCCGGACCAGTATGATTATGATAAAACTATCGTGGTAAGTTATGATGAACCTTTTTAATGGGAAATCAGCAAATGACCCCTCCCGCTGTGGGTGCAGCTGTAAGAAGTGTCTAACTTGCTGACTAAAACCCACTTTTGTTTCTTCTGGAGTCCTTTTGTGTGCAAGGGCTGCCGTAACTTGAGCAATCAATCTATAATGGGTAATCTACGGGGACCCTCCAATTTTGCAAGTCATGATGGCTTTTTATTTTTCGTGGGAAATCATCAAATGAAACACTCCCTCCAGCTGTGGGTGAAGCTGTTACACTCTAAACCCTTATTACAAAACGTGATCTTTAAAGGTAGGGCTTTAATACCAGATTGGGGCCATTAACTTTGTTCAAGAACATGGTTTAAAACTAGCTCTAAAGACGGTACAGTTTTAAGACCACGTTTTATAATGAGGGGCTTACTGTCTAAAATCCACTTTATAAGTTTCTTCTGGAGGTGTGTTTGCATGCCAGGGTCGCAGTAACTCTGGCGAACAACCAGCAGCCCCGGCAGAAGTTTGAGGGCAATTTTATTTGAGGCCATCTTGGCCTTAAATAAAATTACTTAAATGAGATATTCAGATTTAATAAAATATGAGCGCCTGGTGAATCCGTGTGATAAAAGACTTGCCGATTAACCAGTAGGTAAGCGTTGGTTTCGTGGTGTGCTTGCCTATTATACCATGAAACCAACCAATCCTATAGCTCACAAAATGGCTCTGCCCCGTGAAAATGTCCTTTAGGTTATTGCCACGTAATATGCATAAAAAACGACGGGCACGGGAGTATATAAGGGTAGGTATTGAGGGTCGGAGGGTGGGGGAGGTCTTGAGGGTCTGACCCCCTCCCCCATTCATGTCTATGTATATTACTTAAAATATAAAAACAGAAAGATATGCCATTTGGGTAATGCTTTTTACTGAGATAGATTATGTATTGTAGATTAATATACCTACACAAACAAAAAATAATGACAATCTAACTCGTGAAACTAATTAACTCGTCGCCTTTGTGAATTCGGGGTTGGGTAGGCTGTCGGCGCTTCAGTATAACGATTGCTAAATCAACCAATGTGTTTTCAGGACATGCCTATTGGCTACAAATGTCTGCAAAGCCGAGATATAGCGAGGATTATCGTCGACATGCTACGTGCTAGCATCGAGGAACCAGGTATGTACATAGGTACCTACGAATATACAGGGTGTAACGGAAAGGGGGTATACGTCCGAAGGGAGGTCAATGTACTCGTAAAACTGAACAACTTTCAACAGAAAAAAAAAATGAAATTCGATAAAATATAAAACTAAGGGCCAGTTTCACAGGTTGCTGATAAGTTCCAGATAGTTTATCTGGCAGATAATGTCATACAAATTCTGTTCCATTTTTGAATTTATCTGGTAGATAGTGGCTATCCGTAACCTGTGAAACTGGCCCTAATTCTAGGTATTTTATCAAAAAGAAGTAGATTTTATCCGCGTCCCGAGAGAACTATAGGCCTCACCTGGACAGACGACTTTTTGTAGCGATACTGTCGCGCGTAGGCATCGATACAGACGCGCAGCTGTGGCTAGCTGTGTGCCCTCGCCCACGGGACCAGATTCAGTCGCCATGCAAACGCGATTCGGTCGCGCTGCAGTTACACTGATGTTCGGCACACTCCCTCCCCCGTCTGTTCTTTCTCCAATGTCGTCCAACGCTGTCGCGCGTTTGTATCGATACAAAAAGTCGCCGTGGGCGAGGGGCCTAAGTAGCCCATCTACATTTTCAGGGAACCCCCTGCCTCCTTTCATGTCAATCTGATAATAAGATAAGATATAGTGGGTATTATTGACCGTGCTCACATTTTATTGCAGTGCCACCAAACAGCAACGATTTGTTGAGGAGATTCCAAGAAACGGTACGTGGATGCTTTTATATCAGCTTCACTTGCACGAACCATAAGCTCATTCTACTACTCATCATCTCCCGAGCCTTTTCCCAACTATGTTGGGGTCGGCTTCCAGTCTAACCGGATTCAGCTGAATACCAGCGTTTTACAATGAGCGACTGCCTATCTGACCTCCTCAACCCAGTTACCCGGGTTATACTGGCTTCTGACTATCCGTAACGACTGCCAAGGATGTTCAACGACAGCCGGGACCTACAGTTTAACGTGCCATTCGAAACACAGTCTTTGGTGTCCAAGATATACTTAGAAAGTACATACTAATTTTAGAAAAGTTGCATTGGAACCAACGCGGTAAGCCTACTTGCCTAGCATACTTGAGAGGTTAGCTCTTTACCCACCAGGCCACCACAACTTCAGGGGCCTAATGCTGCTAATTTAGTTTAAGGAACACGCAATTGATATTCAACTGATACTCAATCACAACTCCATGTCGATTGAGACAAATAGGGCATTCCGAAAAATGTTGTTTTCAATCTCAATAAAGTCGTAATTGAATTGTTATGTGAGTCTTAGTTCAATGGTTATCGGTGTTGCTATTCTAATTCTAGCAAAAGCTAAGTGATGAATGATATATTATATTGTTTTTAACAAACGTTTTGCCAGTGGCAGTAGTTCAAACGTAGACCATTGGTCTTAAATTAGTAACAGAATACCCCATATGGTAAAAATTGCTATTAAGATCCAATTAAGTTTTAATTGACACAATATTAAATTAGCAGCATCAGGCCCCTGTTTGTGACAACCGAGTGTACAATATGACTGACTTCACGCGTGTACCCTGCAGAATGACGACACACCCAGCAGCAGCCTCCTCGCGGCGTCCGACCGTAACTTTATAAACGCTCAATACCACGAAGAGTGCGGCAACCTCGTGCTGAAGCCGGTGGAGACGCGCCGCACTGCCGCCGGGAACTTGGAGTATACACTAGACAACGAGGAGTTCTACAAGAGCAAACTCTGGCCACTTGGGATTGTTATGTACGGGTTTGATAAGAATGGTGAGTATATCTATGTCTTTGTAGGTTTTGTGTGGAGAATCTGGTCATGCTATGTACAGACCGGCCAAACCAATGCCAACGAACGTGTTTCGTTGACCTTCGTTTCTGTAATCGGGACGGCTTAGCGAATGCCAACGATCGCTCGTTGGCGTGTGCTGGCGATCCGAAGTGTGGCGGTAACATCAAAGAAATCGAGCTTTTGATTTACCAGTATAAATCGAATGTCTAAGTACTCGAACGTTCGTAATATCGAATGGTTGGTTGAGCGCGTATACCGAAAGTTTAAAGTAGTAATTAAAACATGTAAATATTTGACAGCTATTTGCAACGTTGCCAGCTTTTGGAATACGCGCCCTTAAATCGCGCACCCTTAAATACTCAATACATTAGATTGGATCAATTGGATCTTAATAGCAATTTTTACCTTATGGGGTATTCTGTTACTAATTTAAGACCAATGGTCTACGTTTGACCTGCCACTGGTACGCAAAACGTTTATTAAAAACAATATAATATATCATTCATCACCCGTACATCACACTTAGCTTTTGGTAGAATTAGAATAGCAACACCGATAACCATTGAACTAAGACTCACATAACAATTCTATAACAAAATTTTTCGGAATGCCCTATTTGTCTCAATCGACATGGAGTCGTGATTGAGTATCAGTTGAATATCATTTGCGTGTTCTTTAAACTAAATTAGCAGCATTAGGCCCCTTGTATCGAAGCCACGCCCTCATACTTGAGGGATTGGCCACTACTTTAAAAAATACCTTCGTCATCACAGCTCCCTTACACGAGAAAATGAAGATCCAACAAGCCATGACGGTCATAGGGCAGTCGAGCTGCGTCGTCTTCCAGCATATCTCGCCGGATAGTCCGCTGCAGCCCAGAAACCTGCTCTGGTTCGGAATGGAGGGCGAGGAATTGCCTCAACTTGGGTTCATGATAGGAAATCAGGTGAGCTGGAGAGAGGGAGTAATTGCTATCTGAATATATACAGGGTGTAAGGGACAGCCCTCCGCAAACTGATAGGGTGCATTCAGCTCCTTATTTTGAGTCATATTTCATTGGAATCTTTCTTCAACCACGCGTGGGTGGTGTGCTAGTAATATACTCTCCTGTCAATGGCTTCATTACAATCCGCCTCTTTATCATCCCAGTGCACAGGCCTCCTCTCACACAGAGAAGGATTGACGTTAGTCACCCCGCTTGCTCAAAATGGGTTGATGATTTCAGACTTTATAGTCCAGGTTTCCTCGAGATGTTTTCCTTCACCTTTAATCAGTCATTGATGTCCAAGATATACTTAGAAAGTACGTATTAGTGTATATGTAGTTTATCAGTTGTGTTGGCACGCATAACACAAGCTAATAAATAGCTTACCATGGGGCTAACCGACCGTGTGTGAAAAAGGTGTCACGATATTATTATATCTCTTTTAGACCACGGGATATAGAGTCCGGGATTTTTAGAAGGCGATACGTGGGGCCGAAGTCAACACGCTGAAGCCCTATTGAGACAATTTTAATAATATGTAATGGTGACACAAAACCGACGATTATCCCTGTATACACTATGGAAATGTACCCATGGACAACCCCCGGTTTCTGCTAAACTATTGCTAACTATGGAAAACTACTTGGGCTAGTGATGGGATGCTGTGGACTAGGGAGGGGAAAACTATGGGGACTATGACCCCTGCCGATAACAATGAAATAAATACATGTAAAAATGGCAGGAGGAGACTCGCCAGCTCACTTACCGGGCCCCCGGGAACTAGTCGCTAAGTCGCAACAAGGGGGCAACGGGGACGTGAGCGGCTGAAGGGTGAAGTTGCCTCGGCCGGCTTTCTACCCAAATAACGCGCCTTAAAACCAGCATTCAGCCAGGGTCCAGCATCTCTGTGCCCACTCGCCACTTACCCGAGGCATTCACCCTCCGAGCAGTGCTCTAGCGACTCCACTCTGGACGGCCAATGAAGGCAAGCCAGAGGTGGGAGACCTATCCCCCTTCAGGGCTCACTCCGGTGAGCCGGAGGTGAGGGACAGTATCCTCTCCCTGGAGCACTCGGTACCCGCGGGGTCGCTACTCCCCGACATCCGCCCATTAAAAAACTGACCTGTAAAGTTCACCTATTTATTTAAATCTAACTTTTTCTCCAGAGTCTGTCACTGTTGGCCATGAACTACGGCGCTCCGGGACACGAAGCCCACACCCTGAACATGCTGATGCGTGTGCTGGGCGTCCCGATGATGTCCAATCGCTACGACAGGGATAACTATGTCACCATCAATTGGAAACATGTCGCGAAGAGTGAGTATCGTGATGTACAGACGCCAACCTACCTGAGTCTGTCAAATTCTCCAGATGTTTTCCTTCACCTTGAATGAAGTGAAGCTAGTTAGAGTTTTATAGTGTTTACTTCTTAAAATAAATTAAAAGAAAAAACTTTTTTAAAAAGCTTTTATAGTCCGCCATATTGGATTTAGAATAACGTCAAAAAGGCACTCTCAATAAGTCCTTTCATTTAATACCCATATTGTTGAAATTCATTAAAAATAACTACTCCGCCATCTTGGACGGTCCGCCATATTGGATTTAGAATAAAGTCATATAACATATCTTGCATTGTCATCCAAACCGTAGTATATTGTATACTCTTTGATCCAAACTGAACGTGTATACAAAATTTCAGCTCAATCGGTTGAAGATATCTACTTCAAAATTGAGTTCAAAGAATCCACCGTAACATACATACACGGCAAGTTAAATAAAAGCTTTTAATAAAAAATGAAGAGCTCGTTGCTAAGCAACAGTCGCACAGCTCGATCGATCATAAAGTTAAACAACGCTTGGCGCGGTCATCAAGAGTGAACATCTTGTCATGACGAGTTCCTCCGTGTTTCGGAAGGCACGTTAAATTGGTGGGTCCCGGCTGTCATTTGTTTGTACATCTTTGGCAGTCGTTACGGGTAGGCCGAAGCCAGAAAGTCTGGCAACCCAGTCGCTGGGTTGAGGAGGTCAGATAGGCAGTCGCTCCTTGTAAAACACTGGTACTCAGCTAAATCCGGTTAGACTGGAAGCCGACCCCAACATTGTTGGGAAAAGGCTCGGGAGGGGATGAATTTCTTATAATATATTTTTTATATCTTACCCAGCTAAGGAACACTTCCTGGAGCGCTCGCCGCAGTCGGCGTGGCTCCGGAACGCGGATGGCGAGGGCTCCGCGTACGATTACGACAGCGTCACGCATGCGCCCGTCAACTTCATGTGCGCCGACTGTTCCCTGGGGGCACAGACCGTGCAGCCTCTTCAGGTGAGGAGCTGAGCTGGTCACGTCAGCCAGGAGACCCGCTTGCACTCTTCATCATCACAGCCTTTTCATCGTCCCACTGCTGGCCTCCTCTCCTACGGAGAAAGATTGAGTGTTAATCACCACGCTTGCTCAATGCGGCTTGGTGATTTCAGACTTTATAGTCCAGGTTTCCTCGAGATGTTTTCCTTCACCTTTAATCAGTCATTGGTGTCCAAGATAAACTTAGAAAAGTTACATTGGTACTTGCCCGACCTGGAATCGAACCCGCACCGTCATACTTGAAAGGCTGGTGCTTTAACCGCTAGGCCACCACGACTAGGCTGGTGCTTTAACCGCTAGGCCACCACGACTAACATGCACTCTTGGAACAAGAAAAAAAAAACAAAAAAACACGCTTTTTTAAGTTCTGTGCGTTTTCGACCAGATCAGGTTCAGTCGCGATGCAAACGCGATTCGGTCGCGATGCACAATAATATTCGGCACACTCCCTCCCCCCTCTGTTCTCTCCGATGTCGTCCAACGCTGTCGCACGTTTGTATCGATAGAATCGCGACGCAGTAGCGCGTTGTAAATGCGACTAACGGCGGAAATTAATGACAACTATCCGTTGTTTTACTTACTAGAGATAGGAATTTGACACAAATGATATGGGGCTAATGTCAAATTCCTATGTCTAGTAAGCAAAACAACAGAAAGATAGGTTATTAATTTCGGCCGTAACACGCGTTAGCAGCTATACAGTTGCGCATTTGCTAAACGCGCGACAGCATCGCTACAAAACGTCGCCGTGGGCGTGGGGCTTAATGGTCACCCGGACGCGTCGCGGGCACCAGCTAGTTTTTAGGGTTCCGTACCCAAAGGGTAAAACGGAACCCTATTGTTTTCGCTCCTCTGTCCGTCCGTCCGTCTGTCACCAGGCTGTATCTCATGAAGCGTGATAGAGAGTTGAAATTTTCACAGATGATGTATTTCTGTTGCCGCTATAACAACAAATACTGAAAACTAGAATAAAATAAATATTTTGGGGGGCTCCCATACAACAAACGTGATTTTTTTGTTCATTTTTGCTCGATATCGATAACGGCAACAGGTAGATGCTTGAAATATTCACAGAATATGGAATGTATTACTTACTTTAAAAATAAGTAATTTTATTAAAATTAAATTAATATTTTAGGGGGGCTCCCATACAACAAACATGATTTTTTGCTCGTTTTTTAATCGATATTGATAACGGCAAGATGCAGACGCTTGAAATCTTCCCTGAATATTGAGTTTATATAAATAATGGTAGGGAATCCTTCGTGCGCGAGTTCAACTCGCACTTGGCCGGTTTTTTTTTAAATATGATCGGTGCCCTACAGAACACACTTTTACGCATTTGCTAACTTAATTTCATGGTTACCGTTTCAGGACCACCTTTGGCAGCGGACACTGTCAATGGGTCACCGCCAGGACCTGAGCACAGCAGACATAGAGCTCCTGACGGTTCTATACCGCACCGAGTGCTACCACCGGCTGTCGACTAGCCCCCACGAATAGACCACTTCTATTTATGTTAATATACTAGTTCAGTAAAGAATATCATTGTATTATTAATGAAAAGAAAAATAATATATATGTCGCAGGGAAATGAAGATATCAGGTATTTCACGAAATCCCTAGGGATATCACGAAAATCCGGAAGTTGTCGAATACTCTTGTTTTTTACATCTTCTTCCTAAAAATATCTAGTGAAATGACGAAACACCAATTTATCGTCAGTGATATCGTCGTTTCACTAAACTTAATCTAGTGAAATAAAGAATACTGTTGAGGAATAAAGTAATAAAACAAAACTACAAATTAACTGGAGCATTTTATAAGAAAATTAAGTTGTAAATAGTTGATAAAAAAAAATATAGTTTCGGAACGAATACTACACGGACGCGGACGGAAACTTATTTTAGTAAGTGTGGTCTATATGTGTCGGCCAGGTCGTGAGAATTGCGCAGATTCAAACTTCCCTCCCCCCTCGCCCGAGGTAGGTGTTCGTAGCTGCGGAAGGCCAGATCTGTTACATGATGGCATCCAGGCCGATTTTCGGCTACGGCGGCCGTGCTCTTTTTTATGGAGCTCAGCCAAGTGAGCATGACATATTATAGTGCACAAGCATTCGCGCAGATACAGGTGCACTCTCTATTCCCACACTCTCATAGTCCGATGGGACGGCAATCCGACACGACGGTGAATCAATCACCAACTTCTAGACTCCAGGCTGCTTTATGAAAGTTTCTCAAAGCCCACAAAGCGATTTCGGCCCGACATGGGATTCGAACCCGAGACCCTGTGCACAGCAGTCGCGCCTTGCGACCACTAGACCAACGAGGCAGTCAAAAATAAATAATCGAGTACCTATAAAAAATGTGTTATACGAAAGAATCGCAAAAGCATGCGATGAACGTGCGCACATGCTATCTGCAGCGTAATAATTTCGCGACTAAAATCACACGAGCCGCGCCAGATCGAGCGATGCATTTGTTTCGCTCCCACTAGTAACCGTGCGGGTATTAGAGCGAGCGAGAGACATGCATGGCTCGATTTTTATTCGGCAGTATCCGCTTTTCTGACATTTTACTAGATTTAGTTTAGTGAAACGACGATATCACTGACGATAAATTGGTGTTTCGTCATTTCACTAGATACTTTTAGGAAGAAGATGTAATAAACAAGAGTATTCGACATCTTCCGGAATTTCGTGATATCCCTAGGGATTTCGTGAAATACCGGATATCTTCATTTCCCTGCGACATATACATATAATACAAGTATTTACATAAAAAACTAAAAGGCGTCGAAAAACTCATCCACATCGCTGTCTACTGGGAGCGTGCCCAAGAGTCTGACAGCATTCATTGCCACGTTGTATGGCAAATTGTAAATAGTGTTTGAAAAAAGGTGTAAATATTATAACTTTTTGTATTATTTATGATGAAGATGGCTTCCAGGCAGATTGTCGGCTACGGCGGCCGTTCTCTCTAAGGAGATCAGCCAGCTGCGCAGGACATATTATAGTGTACGCACATTCGCGCAGACACAGGTGTACTCTCTATTCTTTCACTCTCATAGTCCTCAGGGAGGCAATCGGACACGACCGGAGAGAGATCAGGCGCAGGACTGACATTTTACGTGCTCGACGATGCACGTGTGAATCAATAACCCGCTTCCACGCTCTCCAAAAAAATAATTTGCTTGCATTCTGTAAGAGATAGTCGTAATGGCCTAGTGGTTAAAGCACCAGCCTCTCAAGTAGTGTGTGCGGGATCGATTCCAGGTCAGGCAAGTACCAAAGCAACTTTTCAAAGTTTAACTTTTCTAAGTATATCTTGACACCAATGACTGAGTAAAGGTGAAGGAAAACATCTCGAGGAAACCTGGACTATATAGTCTGAAATCACCAACCCGCATTGAGCAAGAGTGGTAATTGACGCTCAATCCTTCTCTGTGTGAGAGGCCTGTGCCCAATAGTGGGACGATAAAAAGGCTGATGATGATGATAAGTAAATAAAAGATAGGTTAGAAGGAATAATATAATTTATTCACAACTGTGTAGGCAGTGCTTCATAGCAGTATAAGTCTAGATTTATCAGTAGACACGTACAATGTTCCAAGCCGCCATTAAAACTGTAGGTACCCAAATACAATACATTGATATCTCACCCATTTAGTAGTATCTATCTATAAATGATATTTGCATATTGCATACAACAAATGTTGCGGACTGGCTGGATAAGTATGACATATGAATGGGGTGTTCGGACCCCCGAGACTGCTTCCTTCCCCCCTTATATACGCCCATGCCCATCTGTATTGGTACCATATATAGTATTTCTCCCTCCACACCGACATTTAGATGAAATCCTACTCATCACAAATTTCGCCAAACAATTTTGCCCCAAAGTTACCGATGTATCTACTAGCGTAATATAAGAATTCTGTTTTTCGAACATTTTCAACGTTGCGCAGTCATCAACAGCTAAACTTTATAGCGGCAATATTATTTGACAGGAACACGCTACAGAAAGACTAGCATTTCAGTGAATACAAAATTTTAAATCAAGAAACTCATTGAAGTCTTTATTAAGTCTGATTTAACAAATAATTATGACTCCATGATATCCTGGCGACATCTTTACAAGATAAAACATGCTGCTTATAAATCTCTTTAGTATCAGCGAGAAAATTACAAGAATCACAATGTAAGATTGGCGCCATTTCAAATGTCTCGCAAGTTTCTTTTATTCCATTTTCGGTTTTTACAGCACAGCTATCACAACCGTTTAGTCGATTATTTTCTTCCAAATCGATTTTACTATCACTACTTTCGTTATCTATGATTTCTTGTTTGACATCTGTCAAAGGAATGGCGGGAATCGGGCTCACACTTTTTTTAACGCGCTTATTATTCTTGCAATGTTTGAAGAAATCATTAACTTTGCCTCTTACGTCCGTTTTAGGTTTTCTAGAACTGGAAGTTGTTTTAAGTTCCTTTTCAGGAGAATTTTCTTTTTTAGATTTTTCTGGAATTATTTTATAAATAGTTATGTATTCACTTAGATCAGCAGCTTTTTTGTTAGAAATATTCTCATTATTGTTGGCTTTGTTCGGATTGATCGCGTCTCGAACGTCTAACGTATTTTGTTCAGCATTTTCAATACATTCCAAGGTTTTTGAACAATCACTTTGATTTCGCTTTGTGTCTTTGTTGCTACTTAGGCTAGACCTACAAGTATCTATATTTGAAATGTTATTACATTGATTATCAATATTTAATGTTTTTACATGTAAATCGTTAAATTTTGGAACTTTATTCGTGTCATTACTTTTATCGTCTACGATACATTGTAATTCTTCTTTTATTTCGGATTTTATATCGCTTGACAAATTCTCACTAACTAAATTATCGTTTTTTGACGTAACATCATTTGCGTCCACGATTTCTTTTTTTATATCTTTATCGTCAACTTCTTTTTTAATATTTATAGGTAACGTATCCGTTTTGGGTTTTTCTATAGGAATGTCCATATTTTCGAGATTTTTAAGTATTTCTTCTTCGTTAAAACTCAGATCTGATATATCGCCTTCACTGTCGGAAACTTTTCGAATGCGATCTTCGTTTATAGCATTACTTTTCACTTCGTTAATTGGTTTAATAGTTTTGTTCTTAATATTGCCTAGAATATTTTCTAATTTTTGTTTTTTCTGAACGAATCGTTCGTCTTTCTTAATTTCTTTTAATATTGTTTGTTCAGGTTTTTGTTCAATGTTTATGCTGTTATTGCTTCTTTTGTTTAATGGCTTGGTTTTAGTGATTTTCCTCTTTTTAGTCTCCTTTGTTGATTTCTGTGGCAGCTGCTCTGGAGACCTTATGCATAACGAATCTGGAATGCAAATATAACACAATATGACGGTAATTTGTAAAATTTTCAATAATGTCACGATGGAGACTATCACAACTGTCGTAAGAAATACTCTGTTAATACGTAAGTATATGAGTGAAAGAGATAGGTATAAATATCTTTACAACAAGCACGCATGTTCTTCGAACAGGATAGTAAATGTGGTCATATTATACACATACAAATTATAAATGTGCGAACTATGACCACGGTCGGTGTAATTCGGCCGAAACATCGAGAAAAAAAAACGGTAGCGTACATACTTTTATAATTATTTTTATAATTTTCATAACGAATAACACCCGAGAGTATCCGCGAAAATCTAAAACATTTTGTAAAAGTGGTGCTTTGAATCTCAGTAAGTTTTGGCACAAATATCTTTAAAATAAATAAGTTTTTATAAGGTCTACTAACACCTATGCATATGAATCATTTAATTCGAAAATTAAATAAATAAATAACTACAACTATGACTATGGACTATGTCCAAACCCAATGTAATTCTATGGTGCATAAATGAATGAACGAAAAAAACCGCTAATGATGCGACTCTTACCTTCATCATAACCATCGGGAGGGTCTTCCCACCATACTGGGCTGGGGCAGGTCAAGATCTCCATAAAGTCCTCGTCGCTAAGACTCCTGGTCTCCTCCATGATCCTCACCATGTCCTGCATGCTTAGTTCCGGGCTACTACAAGTTTGTTTAAGCCTCTTCGGTGAGAGCAGGCGATTTCGAGGGGAACTTTTAGCTGTCGGTGACTTCAGGCCTGTTTAATTGGGAGACCGACTGTTAATATAATTAAAAAAAAAAACGATTTTATATAGAAGAAAATCCGTACAGTAGTTTTAAAGTTCGCAAAAATTTTGAAATTACCTCTCTTAGGTGTTGCCAGCTTCCTTTTATTTGTGGCAGCAATAACTTTAAAATTATGTTTAGGTTTCAACATAATCTTTTTAGTACACAGTTTACGTTTCAACTTATTTGGATAATACTCTACTTGTTCTATTACTTCAACCGAACTTTTCACAGGTTCCTTAAGTAGAGCCTCTTTCGAGCGTATCACTGATTTGTTGCATTTAGTCGATTTTATTTCTGGTTTAGTAAGTTTCGGTTTATCGGTTATCTTGTCTTTGTTCCTGAGTTGACGTCGCTGTTGCGCTGATTTTGTTCGGGTTATGATCGGCTCCAAGGGTCTGATTTTGGGACTAGTATTTGTGGTCTTTTTTGAACTTTTCGATGACATTTCTTCCTGAAATACATAGAGATAAACAAATAAGTACATTTTAGGAATAAAGATAGGTGGGAAATAGCACTTTAAGAGATGCTTAGGCTAATATTTAGAACTAGCTGTTGGCCGCGACGTCATTAGCGTGGGTATTAAGTGTTTAAACATAGGTGATAGCGTGATAATATGTAGCCTATATGTTGACCCGATCTCTTATTCATGCCAAATTTGAAGCAAATGCAGTACTTTTTGAGATTATTCCGGACATACATACAGACAAAAAATCAAAAAACTATATTTTTGGCTTCCATATTGATTGTAGAACACACCCCATTTATTCTTTTAAAAAAAATTCAATGTACAGTTATGACTTTTCTACGATTTTAGATACTTGAAGTAGTGTCATAAAGATATGGTTGAAGTTGAAAGAATAATAAAAAAATCTTACAAAGACATTCTAATCAAATTCCTTCTAATTTTAACAGCACAGTGACATAGTGCATAGTGGAAGTGTTACTAACATAAATTTTAAGTTTTTATTTACTAACAAATGTTGTATATAATATTATATGTTAGTTTAAGGTATTTATCTATGGGCCATTGATGCCTGAAAATAAAGTTATTAGATTTAAACTGTACATAGTCTTGAGTGAATATTTAATTGTCCATAACCTCGCTTTTTTAATGCCTATTTGAGGCAAACAGATATGTTTTACACTGAAGTTAGCACTAATAATAAACTTACACCCACATTATTTTATTACCATCTCATTTTTATTGAATAAACTCCTAAATAAAAAAGGTGTTGTTGAAAACGGTTTTAATGAACCTTTATTGTGTTTTCTATTCGTGTCTTATTCGTGTTTTTATTTACCTCAAATGGTGAATAAAATAATTACTCTAATAAAAACAAAAGAAAAACCTAATTAATATGAAATAACACACCCGTCATAAACAATATTAGAAATTGAATAACAAATACAAAAATATTGTAGTCTAGCTTGCCCCAGCGGTCTCATCTATGTCTCATGGAATCTACAAAACCTAGAAAAAAAGCCTTCCTTGATAAATAGGCTATCTAAAACTGAAAGAATTTATCAAGGTTGAGCACTTCCTGAGATCAAAGCGTCCATGCAAACAAACTCTTTAGCTTTGTAATATTAGAATAGATATAGTAACATTGCTTAAATATATATACTTTTAAAATGAACAGATAATAACACATTGTACATATTATACAGATCGCAAATATGTATCTCAGACTCATAATTTACTAACCTGTTTTCTAGATATTGTCTTAAATTAAACAATAAGATAAACCTTTATTATATCTAGTTATCAAAATAATGCCTTTGTAACAAAACTCTAACAAACAAATACCGAGAGATATTATAAGACACTCTTTTTACATACATACATACATATATCATTATTTGTAGATACATATAAAAGTGTTCTGAATTATCAGTTCATAATCCACTGCAGGTATAATAGACAATAAAAGGTCAAACTGACAATCAATACAATAATAAAAACTCCTTGCAAATCAAAGACAAGGTTTTATTCTAATAACTTTAATAAGAAATTAAAAAAGTTTATGAAATGAGGTTTCTTTCAATAGAACCTTCATGGTGCGCTTCCGCATTCAGCCAATAGGTGGCGACACCTTAACCTGCTGATTCACTAAATCTCTGTACAGGGTTACTGAGGTATTGTTTACAGATAAAAGTTGTACTAATTGTAATAAGAGCTGCTAACTTACGACAAAATCAACGTAATTCCACCCACGCGGGTCTCTAACGGTGGGATAGCAAATAATATTGTTATCTATCACCTATCCTTGTCGCTGCACATACGTTAGATGGAGACGGAATATCCTCATAAAACGGGAATTCGAAGCCTGATTAACACCTCATGGCAAATAAATACACGATAAAGACCCTAACTTGGTTAAAAAATAAATCATTTCATACATAAATTACTAGTAAACAGCAAAAATCGTGACAAAATAGTAAGGAAAACAACATCAACGTATTCTTACCTGCAGAATGAGATCCAGGTGTTAATTTTTACGTTAATATACTTGTGCATATGTTTTAATACTCCAAAATTATGTTTCTTTAGTTCATTGATATGTAATTAGATCAATTTATTTCATTTCACAAATTACGTTCGCACTACGAACCACAATCGACGGCCTCGTCGGGTCGGGGATTCGTAGCTAGTGATGCGAACGACAATGACAAAATTACTAATAGATTTAGTCACTTTTCTTAATCAACTAAATCTACTAAAAATAATTTTCATATTTTAAGATTGTGTATAATTGAACTGGTGAAATATAATTTGAAGCATATTCTATTTAGAATAAAAAGAGTAAACGGATGCTAGATTGTTCAGTTGAAAGTGTATTAAGGTACTTATAGTAAAAATTTCTACAACTAATATAATGGAAAACAGCTTAACAGTCAACAAAAAACATTAATTTATAAATAGAACATATATAAATAATAAATACTATAAAATAATATTTATTTGCTTTTACACGAAAAAACACTATTATAATCGACTAATTATGCAGTGTGTACGTAACTATTCACTGACTTACCAGGACTGAGGGAGGACGAACAGATAGAATGCAGAGAAGAAGTAACTTTTACCTACAAAGCAATGCCTACCTAATAATCTTAGATCATAAAAACCTTTCATTTACATGTAGACTACATGTTTAACTATTATGTTAGAAAGATAGCAGCTGACCTTGTATTGTAGTAAACTTGTCCTAGATACAGGAAGTGGATTTAGGTTACTTGAAATTCTCGAATACGATTGTTCAAACAGCTCGGAAAAATTAGACTAGACGCTCAAACTTTCGTTCAATCATTGCGATATGAAGATATTTACAAAAAAATACACTATTAGTAATATTATGCAATTTATTTGAACGTCTATGCGGCGCCTTACATAATAATACAACATGACGCAAAAGCTGGACTTTCCATTTTCTTGAATTTTTAGTTTTAACTAGCTGACCCAAAAGACGTTTAAGTACTGTTTTTTTTTTATCATAAAAACCTGAAATTGACCAGTCGTTCATGTGTGATGCCGTGAGCATGGACAAGGAGCACCCATTTTGATGTAAATATATCATTAATACTACCTACCTACTTATTGAAAGAAGTTTTTATTTTTCTCGTCAACTCGTCTACCCAGCATTGACATCAAATGAAAATATGTAATGGGTAACCATTCACCAAAACTATATAGTTCTAACAAACCTCATGGCGTTTCGGAACTCCGCGCGTGTCGCTGCGTAGAAATCTACCATCATTGTTTTTTTTTTTCTTTATTTATTTATAGGGGCTTTTACGCCTTGCGTATGCCAGCCCCATCGTAACCTAATCAAATAATGCCTGTTCACAAAACATGGGCCATGAATTCGAACAAATCATTCGCATCGTCGCTAGTTGGCTGGGATTAAGGTATTTCGAGAGACCTTATTAAGGTATTTCTACAGGACTCATATTGAGCACATTCCATCAGTAAATGATGTAGGTCGGCGTCTGGCGCGATTCCTATAGGTAAGCGTAGTCTATTTACCCGACTGCTAAGCAAGGTTATGTGTTTTGCGCGTATCTTGTATGTATATAGGTTATGTAATATTCTTTATAACCTCCTCCTTCAAACGGCACGGAATTTTTAATTTTTGTTATGTTTTGTTGGTCATTGTAGGTGTGAAAGAAACGCATGTTACAAAGAATGTTAAGTATGAATGGATGGATGGAGAGGCAGAGGTAGACGAAGGAAGACATGGATTGATTGCCTGAATAAGAAGCGGACTTTACGGCTGATCGAGAGGAATGGAAGTGGAAAACATAATATTAAGAAATCATCAAATAAACCCTGAAACCCCGCTCAGGGTGCAGCTGAGGAACTGTCACTCTTACTAAAACCCACATTTGTTCTTTCTGGAGGTCCCGGTGTGTTAGTAGGGCCACGGTAATTCTTGTGAACAACCAGCAGCAGGGGGGGCAAATAATAAATGGGTTCAGGGCAGACTTATGCTGTGTCGGTTTTTAAAAGCTTTTATTTAACTTGCCGTGTATGTATGTTACGGTGGATTCTTTGAACTCAATTTTGAAGTAGATATCTTCAACCGATTGAGCTGAAATTTTGTATACACGTTCAGTTTGGATGACAATGCAAGATATGTTATATTATATGAAATCATTCTAAATCCAATATGGCGGGCCACACAAGAGGGCGGAGCAGTTATTTTAAATGAATTTCAACAATATGGGTATCAAATGAAAGGACTTATTGAGAGTGACTTAAAAAATAATTTGACGTTATTCTAAATCCAATATGGCGGACCATAAAAGCTTTTATAAAAAAAGTTTTTTTCTTTTAATTTATACTTCTTCTTATACCTACTTATATACATGTGCAAATTATGAAAAGCTTGAAACTAGGGACTTTTGAAACATTAAGGGCCAGTTTCACCGGTTGCGGATAGTGTCATTTCGTTATCTGATGGATAATGCTATCTGATGCTATCTACCAGATAAAGGTTGGTTATAACTTTTTTCTGTTTTACAATTAACCAACACTTTATCTACAAGAAATCGCTATCCGACACCTGTGAAACCGAAAGCTTTAGTTTATCTGGCAAATAAGTTTGATGATACAAGAACTGGCCCTAAAAACTCTAACCTTGATTGTAACAAACATTATTATGATCCTAGCCTATTAATACGCAACATAAATAACTTTCTATTTTAAAACCAATAAAAGTCAACGACCAAGATAATTCAATTAACATTATTTCGCGCCATTATTATTCAAAATGGCGGTCAATCAATATTCGTACTTTTTGCTTGCATGTGTAGTAACACAGACGAAAAGTGCTGCCATACACTTTAATATGCCAGAAATTAACGAAACAGGCGTCAATATGCGATCTCATTTAAAATATGATAATGTATGGGAGTATTGTACTAAACGAGACATCGCCTGCAAGTCCAATAACACGAACATCTGTGCCGTGAAAATGGTGAATCAGACACGTTACTACAAGGATTTCGTTAATGGATGTTATTTATTTTTGAGTAACATGTGTGATCATCCTGAAGAAGGTAAGTAACAGGTTTACCAACCAGTGGCGTAGCTGCCATGGGTGGCGCCCGGTGCGGGTATCATAGGGTACCTCAAAAATCGATATTTTTTTTATTATTTACTAGTACAGTCGGATGCCACCGATACCGACTACATAAAAAAGGGGGGTTTTTATGAACATCAAATGACCCCCTTCCGCCCGCTGTGCGTGTCACCTGGGGGTGACACCCGGTGTGGAGACGGCGAGAGATGAGGTCTCACAGGGTCGGTTCTGAGGACACTCCTGTTGAAACTCAGGGTGTCACCTCCTTGTGGGTGTTTCCGATGTTTCGATACCCCCCCCCCCCCCAGTGGTGAGCGTTTTGGGGGCTGTCTTTTGTAATATTTGACGTTCAATAAGTGCTGCCAAGTTTGAATAAATGATTTTGAGTTTGAGTTATGCCACTTATTCTAGCACAATGCTTGTGCATAAGTACAATTTATCCTTAGAACGTTTAACCAGCTGGAGTTGCTATAGAACTCAATATGCGATTTACAAACCACGCTGCTTCGCCTCGTATCTTACTCTAAGCTTCGTATCCAGATGGCTCATGTAGTACGCGGAATAAACTGCATTGCATTCTCTAATAAATTCTTCAGGTTACAGCTTGGTTACAGTGTATAATTGCCAAATTAATTAAAACATGTAAATATTTGACAGCTATTTGCAACGTTGACAACTTTTGGGATACGCTTGGATACGCGCTCTTAATCGGTTTTATATGGACTGTAACAAAAATAGTGCACCATATTTTTACAGGTCATCTAGAACATGCTGAGGATCATGTTTACCACAAAAAAAAAGTGATGAAAACAACAACATAATATTTTATTAAAATCATAACAGTCGCCAAATTGTACGCATAACGCCGGTCGCTATGAAGGCGCTCGCCCGTCTACCCCTAGGTCATTCACCTTTTTTTTTGGTAAACATGATCCTTAGCATGTACTAGATGACCTGTAAAAATATGGTGCACTAGTATTGTAACACCCTATATGATCTAAGACACTAATGTTTTTATTTCCTTCTAGAATATTACATAATTACTTCAGGGACCTGTGAGGAACACTTAGGGAAAAGACGCAATGATGAAGGCGCTGAACAAAATGATACCCTCGTTCCAGATACTGAAATAACAAATGATACGGACGATGTGACATTTGGTGAAAGCAAAACAGGTTAAATTATTTACATTCATTTTAGGTACTTTTGTATTTCTTTTTAAAAGCTTTTATTTAACTTGCCGTGTATGTATGTTACGGTGGATTCTTTGAACTCAATTTTGAAGTAGATATCTTTAACCGATTGAGCTTAAGTTTGTTTACACGTTCAGTTTTGATGACAATGCAAGATATGTTATATGACGTTATTCTAAATCCAATATGGCGGACCGTCCAAGATGGCGGAGCAGTTATTTTTAATGAATTTCAACAATATGGGTATCAAATGAAAGAACCTATCGAGAATGACTTAAAAAATAATTTGACGTTATTCTAAATCCAATATGGTGTACCATAAAAGCTTTTTAAAAAAAGGTTTTTCTTTTAATTTATTTTCAATTATTCATATTAAAAGTAACATTTTACAAAACCAAAAACAGAAATATTTTTTGGAATACGTTGAGAAATAAGTAATTTATAAACTTTTTAAAAGTCAAACAGTTAAATTACAGAAAAAGGATGCAGATACAAGCTTGTGACGTCAACGCTATTTGATCACGCATGTGCAAAAGAGATAGCAAGATGTCCCCACTATGATCCCACTCTTCATCATACGAATATAATTTGACGTTATTCTAAATCCAATATGGTGGACCATAAAAGCTTTTTAAGAAAAGATTTTTTTTTAATTTTTTTTTCTTCTAGATCTCGGAGTTTTGCGGAATGAACCAAAACCCTTTAGCCCTCTGTATGAAGTAGAAGATGCGTTTGACGGTCACTTGTGTCCTTACTCGTGTCCCGACACTTACTCCCCAACATGCATCACCGTGAACAGGGGGCACGGGAAGCACGTCAAGTTCTTCACGTTCGTAAACCATTGTCTCGGCGACCTATATTACTGTAAAAACCCAGAGGGTAAGTGTTCTATTTTATTAAAAGCTTTTATTTAACTTGCCGTGTATGTATGTTACGGTGGATTCTTTGAACTCAATTTTGAAGTAGATATCTTCAACCGATTGAGCTGAAATTTTGTATACACGTTCAGTTTGGATGACAATGCAAGATATGTTATATGATGTCATTCTAAATCCAATATGGCGGACCGTCCAAGATGGCGGAGTAGTTAATTTAAATGAATTTCAACAATATGGGTATCAAATGAAAGGACTTATTGAGAGTGACTTAAAAAATAATTTTACGTTATTCTAAATCCAATATGGCGGTCCATAAAAGCTTTTTAAACAAAGATTTTTCTTTGTCTAAAAGTCTAAAAGATTATTGAGAGTGACTTAAAAAATAATTTTACGTTATTCTAAATCCAATATGGCGGAATATAAAAGCTTTTTAAAAAAAGATTTTTCTTTTAATTTATGCTGTATACTGTTCCAGAGTTCGACCCACCACCTCTCTCCGACAGTGAAGAAGAAGATGAGAGGCCTTTAGTAGTACAAGATTCACCTCTTTCCTGGTCATACTGCGCCGCGTACAGGTATTGTAACAGTCGCCAGCACTTTAAGCTACAAACTGTCGAATTTCCTTAATAGATTTCCAACTTAATCGCCCAAGCATATGGTTCAAAGTTGATTAGCAAAACTTGATATTTTCGGGTAGCTTGATTTGCTTGTAGAATCTCATTTATTTCTATACATATAAGATGACATTTTATCACTGTACTAGCTGTCCCCAGCGGTTTCACCCGCATCTTTGGGTACTGCTCCGCTCCCGTGTGTCTTAGCGTGATGGTATGTAGCGTATAGCCTTCCTCGATAAATGGGCTATCTAACACTGAAAGAATTTTTCAAATCGAACCAGTAGTTCCTGAGATTAGCGCGTTCAAACAAACAAACTCTTCAGCTTTATAATATTAGTATAGACACTAACTGTCTGTATGTTTTAATCACTGAAACTACGCGACGGCTTTTGAGGCGGCTTTGGTCGAAACAAAAGCCCATGTTTGTACCTTAGCATTAATACTTAACCAAATAAGTTACGTTATACTAAAGGTTGTTTCACTACCGGCAGCAGACTGCCTCGTTGGTCTAGTGGTCGCAAGGCGCGACTTCCCGGGTCGGGCCGAAATCGCTTTGTGGGTTTTGAGAAACTTTCATAAAGCAGCCTGGAGTCTGGAAGTTGGCGAATGATTCACCTGTGCATCGGAGAGCACGTAAATGTCGGTCCTGCGCCTGATCTCTCTCCGGTCGTGTCGGATTGCCGTCCCATCGGACTATGAGAGTGAGGGAATAGAGAGTGAACCTGCATCTGCGCAAATGTGCGTGCAGTGTGCGTAACATGTCCTGCGCAGCTGGCTGATCTCAATAAAAAAGAACGGCCGCCGTGGCCGACAATCGGCCTGGATGCCATCATCATTAAAGGTAGTTTCAGTAGCTACAGATCCCTTTAAGTCCATTGGTAAAATTTGACAGATTCAGGGAGGTCTACCTGCTGCCGTTTGTACACAAAAATGTTGGGGTTGCCATTTTACTGGATAAATATTCTAATTTGGTTACAGGTTTTTAAGCTTCGCACGTTTTTCTGAAACATTGTCGTCAATGGGACACTACGGCTGGCTGTCGGGAGACTACAGGTATTCGCGAATATTGACACCTGAACAGAAAGCCAAGGGTTAAAGAAAGGTTGGTTAAAGAAAAAAAAAAACGTTTTGACCGCCACGTTAAATAAATTAAAAGAAAAATCTTTTTTTAAAAAGCTTTTATAGTCCGCCATATTGGATTTAGAATAACGTCAAATTATTTTTCAAGTCACTCTCAATAAGCCCTTTCATTTGATACCCATATTGTTGAAATTCATTAAAAATCACTACTCCGCCATCTTGGACGGTCCGCCATATTGGATTTAGAATGACGTCATATAACATATCTTGCATTGTCATCCAGACTGAACGTATATACAAAATTTCAGCTCAATCGGTTGAAGATATCTAATTCAAAATTGAGTTCAAAGAATCCACCGTAACATACATACACGGCAAGTTAAATAAAAGGTTTTAAAACAAGAAAGACGTGCCCTGCTAAGAATTCATCTATAAATAACTACAATATTGGGTGACTGGTAATTAGTGACCGATATTTAAACACGTGATTGTACTCATGATTACAAACAACTTTCCCGAAGAAACTTTCTTTGTTATTATAAAATTAATTTTCCGACGCCCGATCAGCTGTTAGCGGCGAGGCCTCGCGCCCGCGTTTTCAGTAATTTTGCTATAATGATAAAAAAAGTAAACAAAAACGTTTCTTTGGGAAAGTTGTTTGTAATCATGAGTACAATCACGTGTTTAAATATCGGTCACTAATTACCAGTCACCCTATATAGTAGTGAGTTCGGAATTATAACTATTCAATTTTGTACTTTAAACGTCTGTCATGCAGTCGTGACTGTGGCGTGCTGGGCACTTTTTGGCTTATCATCTATACGTGACTGTGGCGTTCAAAATGTTAATGATCACTTTCTTGTACGACTTTTACTATGATGAAGCGTCAATAAATAATATCTACAAAAAAAAACTAAAAAAAATTTCTTATAAATTTAATTAGCCATATTAACATAGTTTGTAAGTCGTACTAACAATTATTACCTAAGAGTATTTTTTAATTGAAAAAAAAATATACCTAAGTGCCTTCAAAGCGTGTTTTTTTCAATTCAATACACTCTATCTATACATATATTAAAATCGTAGAAAAGTCACATTGAATATTTTTTCAAAAGAATTGAATATAGCTAAGAGATCGGGTCAACATATAACCTACATATTATCACGCTATCACGTACGGAGGGGTGAAGGTTTAATCACCTAGTCCCACGCGGACGACGTCGCGGGCAACAGCTAGTACCTACCCACTAAAGCTGTCAAAACCACATAACCCCACTTTGTTTCCACACCTGATCTTGAGCGCATGCCCACCAATCACGGTGGTAGGCGTCGAGGTCATCCCGCCATCTCTTCCGGGGCCTACTACGTTTGCGGTGGCCATCTTGGGGTACCCACTGAGCGACGATATTGTAGCTGTTTTGTAATATCATTAGGTATGCACCTATGTCAAAAGCGCAGCGTAGGACGTCCACGGTCCACCAACGAGATGGACAGACGACCTTATAAAGGTCGCCGGAAGACGCTGGATGCAGGTCGCTTCCAACCGGTGTATGTGGAGATCTAAAGGGGAGGCCTATGTTCAGCAGTGGACGTCCTATGGCTGAGATGATGATGATGATGATGCACCTATGTCAAGTTTTACCCTGAATTGTTATGTGAGTCTTAGTTCAATGGTTATCGGTGTTGCTATTCTAATTCTACCAAAAGCTAAGTGATGAATGATATATTATATTGTTCTTAATAAACGTTTTTCGTACCAGTGGCAGTTCAAACGTAGACCATTGGTCTTAAATTAGTAACAGAATACCCCATAAGGTAAAAATTGCTATTAAGATCCAATTAAGTTTTAATTGACACAATATTAAATTAGCAGCATCAGGCCCCAGGTTGACATATGTCGGGCATGTCACCATCCGGGCGAGTCTATCAGACATATCATATCTGGTTGTTCCCGTTTAGCTAACGGCGAATACTTACACAGGCATAACCAAGTAGCCAAGAATCCACCAGCAGCTTGCTCTGCAGTACAAACTTGTGGATCTTAAGGTATTGTACTACTTGGATGCTGTTCCCGTTTTCCCGACACCGGTGGACAACTGTTTTTTTAAATATTTTTAAATGTTATCTTTAAATGTTAAAATAACTAAATGAAAAATGACGTACAGGCCGATTGTCGGCTACGGCGGCCGTTATTATTTAAGGAGATCAGCCAACTGCGCAGAACATGTTATAATGCACAAGCATTTGCGTAGATACAGGTGACATCTCTATTCCCTCACTCTCATAGGTCTCAGGTCGGCAATCCGACACGACCGGATAGAGATCAGACGCAGGACCAACATTTGAATTCTACGATGCACGGGTGAATAAAATAACGATATTTTATAAAGTTTATTTATTTTATTCCTTACTTATATGTATAATTATTAAACAGTCTTATGAAATCTATCTGACCTTTTCAACTCATTCTACGGACAATCCGATTCCTCTTAATAAAACTGGTTGTCAGACTTTCTGGCTTCTAGACTACCAATAACGACTGCCAAAGATTTTCACTAGACACCAGGAACTCGCTGAAACTCTTGATGAACTCGAATTTGCAAACGGAAACCACCACACACATACTTTTTCTAACCATCATCTCCCGAGCCTTTTCCCAACTATGTTGGGGTCGGCTTCCAGTCTAACCGGATTCAGCTGAGTACCAGTGTTTTACAAGGAGCGACTACCTATCTGACCTCCTGAACCCAGTTACCCGGACAACCCAATACCCCTTGGTTAGACTGGCGTCAGGCTAACTGGCTTCTGTCTACCCGTAACGATTGCCAAAGATGTTCAATGACAGCCGGGACCTACAGTTTAACGTGCCATCCGAACCACAGTCATTGGTGTCCAAGATATACTTAGAAAGTACATACAAACTTAGAAAAGTTGCATTGGTACTTGCCCAACCTGGCATCGAACCCACGCCCTCATACTTGAGAGGTTGGCTCTTTAACCACTAGGCCACCACGACCTTTTAATACTTTTTCTAACCATTCCTTCGAGATCACATCTTCATAATACCCAACTGTTTTAAAATTAATGTATCAACAATTTTCTCACTAACTTCCTGGTCGGGGTGGTGTATTAAGTGCAATAATATCCGAGGCTTGGTGTTGCCCTCCCACTGGCATATAGCGCAAGTGAACAAATTCTTCTTGGTCATAGACTTTTTGCTTGTTTTCTTGTCTGTGACGACTCCGTGCTCTTCTAGTCTATGTTTTGATATCATAGCTTTGCAGAACATTAGTTTACAGTCTGGACATCTGGAAAAATTACCATTTATTTAGTAAATATCATTACCCCCCTAAAGATAATAAATAAATTAAAAGAAAAATCTTTTTTAAGCTTTTATAGTTCGCCATATTGGTTTTAGAATAACGTCAAATTATTTTTTAAGTCACTCTCAATAAGCCCTTTCATTTGATAACCATATTGTTGAAATTCATTAAAAATAACTACTCCGCCATCTTGGACAGTCCGCCATATTGGATTTAGAATGACGCTATATAACATATCTTGCATTGTCATCCAAACTGAACGTGTATACAAAATTTTAGCTCAATCGGTTGAAGATATCTACTTCAAAAATGAGTTCAAAGAATCCACCGTAACATACATACACGACAAGTTAAATAAAAGCTTTTAAAAAGTGCCCAGCACGTCACGACTACATGACAGACTTTTAATGTACAGTACGCCAGCACATCAGGCTAACCGAAACTGACAAATGTTCCCAATCAACTTTGAACTTTATGCTTGAGCGATAAGGTTGTGACGCATCGCTTCAGCATCATCAAGCAACGCATCACATAGGAATGAAGACCGGCCGCGCCGCGAACGCGTTATATTTACGTTAGTGCCATCTCGCTCGCGCGCGCACCCGTCTCGTTTCTTTTTGGTACTCGCAAAGTTATGTAAGATCGTTCCTATTGGTCGATCCCGCGACGCGTTCATGGTAGATATAAGCTAGTAGTTTTTACGCAAAATATACAATTGTTCCTCGACTTCTACACTTAAAACATTGTTTTATTTCAATACTATCAACTTTGCTGCTACAAGGTTGAAAATCCATTAAGTAAATATGACAGATTGTTGTAGCCTGATGTGCTGTCGTCTGTACAAAATTAATAGTTAGTTTTAATCGATATAATTCCGAACTCGCAACTGCAAACAACTATTTTGTATGTATTTATGGATGAATTCTTGACTTGCCACTGAGGGCACGACTATTAATTTTGAAGTTTAAAAGTCCGTCATGTAGTGGTGACAGTGGCGTGCTGGACACTTTTTTGCTTGTCATCTATTCGTGACAGTGGCGTACAAAAGGTTAAATAAACCCAGCCGAAAAATAGACAAGCATACCTTTTCCTCGACTTCCTGTGATTGTTATAACCCGTCAAATTGCTGAATGTTTGTTTGCATATCGAACATTCTAGTTCGCCGGTGTTGCCATGTGTGCGCACGTGATGTTTCAGACCCTTCTCATGCCTGGCTATGAAGCCACACTGGTCACACTTTCTAGGGTTATCAGGCCGGTGGACTAGCTCGTGTTTTTTCGTGTTCTTCTTTGAAACGCTGCGGTAAGGACAGTATGAGCATTTGTAGGGCTTTATACCTGGGGACGAAAGATAACAGTCTTTGTTTTAAATGTATCTAGTACAGTCACCCGCACATCAGTGGAAACATTTGAATTGCGAAAACAGCTCTTATGTCGTAGGTAATAGAGGCGGTCTCAAGGTCAAAGTGTGTCTACTGATGTGCGGGTGACTGTACTAGCTAATCCCCACACCCCCTCCGAGGAGCTTGTGGCTAAAAGCCGCACGGGTCGATCGATCATAAGGTTAAGGAACGCTTGGCGCGGTCGATTCGTGGACCATCGTGTCTCCGTGTTTCGGAAGGCACGTTAAATTGTTGTGCCCCGGTTGTCATTTGTACATCTTTGGCAGTCGTTACGGGTAATCAGAAGCCAGTAAGTCTGACACCAGTCTAATCAAGAGGTATTGGGTTGCCCGGGTAACTGGGTTGAGGAGGTCAGATAGGCAGTCGCTCCTTGTAAAACACTGGTACTCAGCTGAATCCGGTTAGACTGGAAGCCGACCCCAACATAATTGGGAAAAGGCTCGGACGATGATGATGGTGACGAAAGATAACAGTCGTTGTTTTAAGTGTATCGACTACTAGCTGTTACCTGCGGCTCCACCCGCCGCCCGAGGGAACTACTAACCTATGTCCTTTCTCGGACTCTCAAACTATATGTCTACCAAATTTTATTTTAATCGTTTCAGTAGTTTTGGCGTGAAAATGTGACAGAGACCGACATTCGTATTAATAATATTAGTAAGTATAAGGACAGTAAGGATTTAACCACTACGTCAAAAAAAGAAAAACATGCCCTCAGCGCCAAGCCAAGAATTCATTCATAAATACCTATAATATACAGAGTATGTTAAATTTGGACTTAAAAGACTGTCATGTAGTCGTGACGCATGCTGGGCACTTTTTGGCATGTCATTTATACGTGACAGTAGCAGTCTTAAAAGTTTAAACACTAACCTTGATGTATCCTAACATGTTCTTCGAATAAAACCTTATTGTACGTAGAATAGTCACACATGTAACATTGGAACGGATTCTCTCCTCGATGCGTCTTGCGGATATGTCTGAGCATCTTCTCCTCCGTGGTTGCTGTGTAGCGCTTGCAGTCTGGACAGCGGAGACGAGTTGTGTTTGTTGGGTTCAACTCTACTAGCAGCGGACCACTGTGGAATGAATGATGTTACTATAATAAATTATATTTATTTTGCAAATAGGTTGAAATCAACACTTTTACACGTCAACACATTTTTTATAAACATAACGAGATGAGGTCGACATTTCCTAACTGACTGCCTTGAGAAGAAACGCCGAAACAAACTCAAGGGTCACAGTCTCTTTTAGAGTCCAGACATAAAAAGAAATTACATACAAAAGTATGGATGAAAAAGTATAATTTATACAAGTAAATTTTTTTCGCCTCGCACTGTATTTGGCTAGCTGTGCGTACAGCTGGAGGGAGTTCTGGCTTGGAGTCACGCTTGGGGCTGATACCCGAAGTTTACTGAAACCGATGTTCCACATGTCCATCCTCAGAAATGATCCTGTTGTGTTCGGCACATCTCTTGCCACGCCGGTTTCACTTCGGTTGTCTCCCCAAACAAGGCCAGAACTTCCTCTAGCTGCACGCACAGTGGGGGGAGGAGGAAAATGGGGTTACACCTACAATACCTGCACTGGGTGCTGCCCATGCTAGCTACACCACTAATAGGGATGCGGACTAGGTCATAAATAAAATACTTTATCATATTAATTTTGTAAAGCATCTTAAAATAATGTCAGTTTAATTTATCGTTTTGAATCGAAAACTGTTTTTATTTTTTTATTGATAATTTAATCGAAATAAGTATACGGCTTGATGCGAAACATCTGTGACGTCATATGTGGTGTTTTCATACAAATTTCATAGAAAGTAACCGTTTTTGACAGTTCTAAAAAAGTATTGAATTTGACTAGTTGTCCGCTTCCCTATTATTTATAATGCTTTAGAAGAACATGACCCTGGACTCACATATCAGCTTCCACCTTAGGTTCTTCTACCCCCTCTGCCACTATGGGGTACAGTGACTCAGAAGCCACGTCTACGAACACTGTAGAAGGTTCCGGAGCCTCTGCCATGGTTTACCTAAAAGGAAAAGGATGGTTATTTATTTAACATTGAAGAGTATAATAAAAGACCAAAGAGTATGGTATAAGTGATTTATTTATCGGGCATGGCACTTACACCCGCAGCTGCACCCACAGTAGGAGGGGTCAATTGATGAATTCCCATAAAAAAAAAGGGCCCGGCCCGCATCGGGCCCCATCGGAACGGAGCCGTACGGCTACCGCCCAGGCAGCCACCGCTAGAATTGATGGATGAGACTTGGCTGGGGCACTGCCGAGCGCTCAAATTTGATTTGACCATAAATTTTGGTGTTTCCTTTTTTTTATATAGTCTGTCGAAAACTGCGGCTTTATTTACTCCAGCCAGACTCGCAACTTTAGTGAAGTGATGACTCGTGGGTACCTCTCGATGAGGGCATGAATTGTATCAGTATCTTAACTGTGCTATTATCCACTCATTACAAATCGTAAGAAAATATAATTATAATCAATGCCGGTATTGAGATCAAAAAATAGTTCTTAGGCTGAGGCTACATTAGCGATTAAAACAAATAAATGAATGCTCACATATATGGCTACACCATACATCAATTTTAGCGATCTTTGATTTCTTCATGCGATAGGAACAACATTACTGAAATCACGGCATCGGCTACATCAACATGTGAGCAAAATTGAACCGAATTTAGTAGAAAATTTCTCACTTGCACAACTAGTTCAATAGTGCTGCTAAATATGCGTGTGGCTACATTATGCGTATAGTAAACCGCGATGGATGTGTACTGTAGCCATGTCATCGCCGAATATACGCCGGAATTTCGCTTGTAATTGGCTACATTACCATGTTTTTTTTTTTTTTACCTCGATTCGCCATTTCCCATTACATTTACCTCGTTTCGCTCTTCCAGTCGCATCGCAAATCGCTCCCTACTGTAGCCTCAGCCTTACTGTTAAAATGATATTTGATTTGATACTTCTACGTATCGCACTGTGTCAAATCTAAAATTTCTTTGAGTATATGCTTTGTAGAAGGCTAGGCTTAGCGGTTACCTGTGTTACCTAATAATGCAATGTAATAAGCCTTCTCGGCAGTCGACTTAAAACTATAAATCTTATGATACGCCTCGGACTTGAATGAAAAATATAACTTACGACTTACCAGTTTTTAAGCTATATTTCTTTAATTTCCGTGTTTCATAATCAATATATCACTGAAATAAGAAAATATCAATACAATACAATAAAAATAAATAAACACAATTGACAGCAAAATATTTTTTTTTTTTTTCATTTGCCCTTGGGGCAGGCTAAGGTCCTTCGACCATACCGCCTAGTCTTTCGTTGACAGCAAAATAGTGTCAATGTCACTCAAAATTTTTTATTTTTTTTCCCGTGGAGAAGGCTAAAGTGTTTTGATCATACTGCTTAGAACGACAATCGACTGAGTTAAGTTTATTCAGATTTTAGGGTTAGACTAGACAAAATGTACAGAAAAAACTACGTAATTAACTGGGTAACTTATTGATTAAGACTATTTATTAGGAGCAATGCAGGTTAACTTCTATTATACATTATATAAACGAAACTTTCAGTAACAACTAGATAATATTCTCCTAAATTTAATTCATTACAAAAAATCAGCAGGATTAACTGGATGTTCTTTTAACATTTTGGCCATCTGCTCATGATATTCCTGGTATTCTGGCGCCTCCACGTAAGTATACAACTTGTTTCCTTCACGTCTAACTACAGGTTTATAAGTAGCTGTTGGCTTTTCTTCTTCACTGCTATCCCTCTGTTTCTGTGTATTTTGTTCCTCGCTGTCTTGCTCCTTTGTTTCTTGCGCCTTAGCCCTCTGTTCCTCGCTTTCTTGCTCCTTTGTTTCTTGCGCCTCAGCCTTCTGTTCCTCGGTTTTTTGTTCCTCCGTCCCCTGTTCTTCAGATTTCGGTTCTTCATCAACCTTCTCATCTTTCTGTTCTTCAGACCTATAAACGTACCCATAAGCAGCTCCCTCCTGTTGATTATCAGAAGTAATCTTGTTCTCATCAATGTCGGGTTCGGATTCATCTTGAGTTCTTAACGGACCAGGACTAACTTCTTCTTTCTCAGTTTTCGCTATGTTCTCGTCTGAACTACTTTTGGCTGGTTCTTCTTCGGATTTCTTAACTTCCTCTGAAGATGGAATGTTCTTTATATTATCATCCTCTACGCTCGAAGACTCCACTTTTTCCTCTTCCGTGCTATTGTCTACTTGGCCTAGTTCATCATTTTTGACTATACTTTTAAATTCCGGTCTTGAATTCTGAGCTTCTATAGTGTCGCGTCTGACATCCTGATCTTCTCTTTGGTGAGATTTTTTGCTGTTTTCTTTTCTATCATCATCTATATCAATGCGTGATTTGCTTTGTGTCTTGCCTTGTCTGCTAGAGTCTAAATCTGCGCGGTCATCGCCTCTAGTGTCGTGTCGCCAACGGGAGTTTTCATCTATGAAGTCATGTTTACTCGAACTATGTTGGTTTTTCGCCGAAGTGTCTTTATGGGTATGTTCCTCTGCTTTCGCGTCGTGATCTCTGAATTTCTCTTCAGATATTTCGTTCCGTTTAGGTTGGTCACCTTTTTCGGAGCCGCGGTCGTTGAAAACCTTCTTTTCGTAAGCATTTCTTGTTAGATATTTATACTTTAGCCTGAGATTGTTTGACTGTGAAGTGTTTTCATCCATCATGACGGCCTGAGTATCAATCATTCCTTGTTTATCTTGCGTATTGTCGTTCCTTAGCTTAATATTATCTAATAAATCATCTTTTTCATAGTCCCTGTTCGGTTGGTCCCTATAACTTTTTTCTGTATTTTCTATAGTTTTATTCATTTTTTTGACCTCGCTAAATCTCTCGAGCCGAGCCGGCGCCGCTTCTATACTCATGATCCTGACTGCAGCTTTGTCGGCTACTTTCTCAGCCAATTCATCAAATTTCCGCGATGCAAGCAGTTGATTTATAAAACCGTCAATATCGTAAGTTTCTCTACTTGATTTGTGTCTTATTGTAATGGCCGACATTTTTATGTTACATAAATGCGCCATAACTGGAATAGAAACAGTTATTTTAGTTTAAATCACATTATTTTTCTGTGGTCATGTTTTTGGAGTAATTTGTATTTTTTATTATAAGTTTTTTTATATAACAAGTCAATCTTAAGTAGCCCGTTAACTAATGATATGATTTACAACGACAAATACTATAATTTACTCACAAATATAATGCAAAATCACATATTTCATATTCAAATTTTACTTAACTAATATCCACGCCTTCGGTAACTTTCGATTTTGTTAAACGACCGTGAGAGCATAAAAAAATATAATAGTCATAAAACATTACTCACTTATTTTGTGATAAGGCAGACTTTCATAACTACTGCATTAACGCAAAATTTTCGACATGTTGGTCGTTCGTCAGGTTGTTGACATGGTATACATGGTCGTTTTCTAATAAAATCATAGGAAAATATTACGTACTAAGGACAGCCAGGGGAATGGTTTAAAAGGGAAAAACATAATCATCATCATCATCATCTCAACCATGGGATATTGACTGCTGAACATAGGCCTCCCTTTTAGATCTCCACATATGCCGGTTGGAAGCGACCTGCATCCAGCGTCTTCCGGCGACCTTTATAAGGTCGTCTGTCCGTCCATCCTGTTGGTGGACGTCCTACGCTGCGCTTGCTAGTCCGTGGTAAAATATAATATTAAAAGAAAAATAAATATCTAAATGTTTTGAAGCCGGGCCTAGAGGAATTAGAATTAGAGTGAGTACTGAGCACACTAAATGAAAAAAAAAAAAACATTTTTTGCCCTGTTAACACTAATGGCGGCTTATTTTAATTTATACCCACTTCACAATAATCATAATATTGCGATTTGCGGTGTAACGTATCGTGGATGAATGTCCTGAAGACAGATTTAAAGTTATATCACCTAAATAATATTCGGACGTTGTTACAATCTAAAAAATGTCGGTCCCTGCGTTGAGACAGCCCAAACAAGTTCACGTCGAAGAGAAGAATCCTGCAATATCGTTTACGGAGCCGCAAAACTTTCTAATCGTAACTTTAAAAGATGGAAAGAAGCTTGTCGTGTCTTCAGACGCTTACCACGGCATGTTGACAGCCGGGGAACTGTTCCGTTGTGTATTTTGTGAGACAGAAATGGTTAGAGATGTGATTTGCAAAGAAAGACACAAAAGTTCTGAAAATCATAGAAAAATTCTCGAGTCTTACCCCCATGTTGAAGAGTTTAAAGAAAATTTAATAAGAAAGGTTTGTTTTCAGTGTTAATTATTTTTTATTTGCCTCGTAGAGCAGGCCATACCGCCTCGTCTTTGAACGTGATTATATCTTTGGTATCATCTGCCTCTCTGCCTAGCCTTTTAACAAACTATGTTGGTGTCGGCTTCCAGTCTTAACGAGATGCAGCTGAGTACCTATCAGAGTCTTACGTGGAGTGACTGCCTGACTGACCTCCTCAACCCAGTTACCTAGGCAACCCGAGACCCGTTGGTAAGACTGGTTGTCAGTCTTTCTTGTTTTTTTGATCCATCTCCTCATCATTATTTTTTGGGTGTTACCTAAACTGTTATTTATAGACAAGCATAAATTGCTTATATTTTTTGCTCTTTTCCACATCAAAATTCTCTGCGAGCTCTGATCTGCGAGCCAATATTTAAGCAAAGCATATAAATGTGTTGTTTCATTGTTCAATATCTAAAACTGTGAAATTTTTAACTGAAATACCAGATTAAGGGCCAGTTTCACCAGTTACTGATAGCCACTATCTACCAGATAAATAAAAAAATTTAATAGAATTTGTATGAAACTGTCTGGAACTTATCCGTAACAGGTGAAAATGACCGTAAAACTTCACATTTCCATTTTTTTTTCATTATCACAAATGGCTTGTCTACTTATGACATACAGACCACGAACAACATTAAAACTAAATTAACTTATTTTATCTGTTCACAGCTAAACGGAGGTCATTACTGTACGGTCTGCAACGTAATAGTTACATCTCACTTCATACACAAGCACATTGCATCGGATGCGCATCAGGGAGAACTGCGCATGGCTTTAGGGAGAGCCATTTCATATAAACCGTTCAATTAAAGCAAATATATAGGGTGTTACAAAACTAATGCACACTATTTTTACAGGTCATTTAGTACATATAGTAAGAAATGAGTATATAAGAGGAAGTTTAAAAGTGGCACCAGTAACCGAAAAACTATGTGGGAACCGACTAGCATGGTATGGGCATGTAATGCGGAGGAATGAGGATCATGTTGTGAGGAATGTTTTGAGTATGAACGTGGATGGATATAGAGGAAGGGGACGACCAAAGAAACGATGGATGGATTGTGTGAAAGTTGATATGGCTAGAAAGAATGTAACTTGTGAGATGACGGCAGATAGAAGAGCGTGGAAGACAAAAACATGCTGCGCCGACCCCAAATAAAACTTGGGATAAGGGCAGGAGGATGATGATGATTAAGTACATGCTAAGGATCATGTTTACCACAAAAAAGTTGAATGGTCAAAGGGTTAACGACCGAGAGCCTTCACAAAGACGGGCATTAAACATACAATTTGGCGACTGAGATGAAAAATTTCGTAAAAAAATGTTATGATTTTCATAACTTTTTTTGTGATAGACATGATCCTTAGCATGTACTAAATGACCTGTAAAAATATGGTGCACTAGTATTGTTACACCCTATATATTGTCTATGTGCTCAAATACTGTATGATAAAAAAATCTTTTAAACTAACTTCAAAATAAGAGGGTTCTCAATGTCACAGTATTGATTTCCAAGAACAGACAGAAAAATATAAAAATAATATGAGAGAAAATAATATATTATTTAAACAGAGAGAAAAGCTTAATCGTTGTGCAAAATAAAAACCAGTCTTCGGGTCACGGGAAGTGTCAACCAGGCGCTTGGAAATATCCTTTGGTCCCCATGTCTGGGCTCGTTGTTCACAAGAGTTACCATGGCCCTTGCACACATGGACCTCAAGAAGGAACATAGTGGGTTTAAATAACCCACAAAAAAAAAAGTTATTCCTAGTTTGATACTGTTTATTTTTAGACTCATTAATTATAATAGATTTACACCTAAAAGACTGTTTTCAAATTAATAATTACTTGTAAAAAGAAATGAGTTCTGTGATTAAATTTTAATTTATTCTATGGTTATTGATTCTCTTTTTGAATGCTTAATCCTTCTCTGTATGAAAAGAGGTCTGTACTCAACAGTGGGAGGGTAAAAAGGCTGATGATGATGATAATTCTCTCAAAAACTTAACAGACCATAAAGATGACCCTGTTGCTGCAATGGTAGCCACACCGAACTGGCAATCTGAGGGTCCCGGGTTCCATTACTGGCACGGTCAAGCATTAGTGTGATGATGAATGTGAATACTTGTTTGCTGTGGTCTGGGTGTTTTCATAATAACAGGACTATATGATGTGTAAAGTATATGTAGTTTATCAGTTGTGTTGGCACCCATAACACTAGCTAATCAATAGCTTACCTTGGGGCTAACTGACCGTGCGTGAAGAAGGTGTCCTGATATAATATATCACAAAATTTGTATGAAAGCTACATGATACATTAAGACAAAACGTGTGAACCAGTAAGAGATTTTATTAAATTAGCTTTCTAATAGTCAGGCAACAAAAATAGTATACTACCTTCAAAAGTTAAATATAAAGTTACAACAGCATTGTCACTTGATCAATCGAATATATACTTCAAGCTGAAATTCTGTGAATAATTAATAATAACTTGGTAATACTTTGCCTGTAATAAAAACCTTGGACCATTTTTATCATTCACAAGTCGTCAAGACTTGTGAATGATAAAAACATAAGCCATCTTGCAATAAATAAATAATCACAGCCGATGTCTAGTTATGGATCTCCTGAGCTTGTGAAGCTTACAACAATTGGTGCAATAATAAAACAAAAAAGCTTCTAAATACACATTTATTATAACCTCTTTCGTTTCTTATTCTTAGACCTTTTCTTCGTATTTTTCTTGCCGACTTTGTTGATTTTAGCGATTTTCCTCTTGTGTAACCATACGGGATACTGTCCGTTTTGATCTTTTAGTGTTTTTGTACTAAATACTCTTTTCTTACCGTCGTCATCAACAACGACTTTTTCGTCATCAGAACTCATTTCGACGTCTTCGTCTTCCTTTTCGGGTGGTTCCTCTGCCTTTTTCTTATTTTTCTTCTTGTTTATAGCTCCGGCGTCTAAGAATATCACTTGATCTGAGTCCATAACCTCGTCCGTGGTAGTTTCAGGTTTATTTTCCTCCTTTACTCCTAACATTTTCTTCAAACGCGCCAATTCTTTCACAGCGTAACGTTCGCGCTTTATGGCCCGGCATTTTCGCTTCCATCTGCTTCTAAGTGATTTTGCCATCGTGTTTTAATAAACAAAAATATTTTTGCGCGACGTGCTTTTTGACGCAAAGCACATGAAAGAACGAAATGTCAAAATGGTACTGACAGGTGTGAATGACACTAGAGCAGTGTAGCCAGACTTCTTTTTTTATGCAAACTCTGTTTAGTAAACTAAAGATTTCATCACTTGCATTTTGGAAACGTACATTGTATTACACCTCACGAGGTTTAAAATTATTAGTAGTTTAATATTAATTTCTGATTCTAATTAAAAAATAATAATGTTTGCAATATAACGTTACAATTTTCGTCAGTTTATAAAAAGTCCGTCAAATTGTAAAAGGGAACGCAACGCGCCGCCATCATAGTTTACGTCAGTTCAGTTCACGTATCAGTAGTCGCGAAAGGGTTGTTGTTATAAAAGTTTTGGTTTATAAGAGTTACATCATCTTAAACAAGTAGTTTTTAATTAAAGTGCATTTGTCTAATAGATAATGTGTAATCGTATGAGCCCAGATTGTAGTACAACAAGTTATAGAAAGCATTATGTCTGTGTGTGCAAACATATAAAGTTGCAAGTTTAAAAGATAACATTACCACTGATTTTGTTGCTGCGTTGATCGAATGTTGATTTACGTATAGTTACTCTATTCAATATATTATTAAAAAACAGACTCGCTTCAGTTTCTCATGTGTAGGAAAACTTAATTGATAATTATGATATTGCGAAGCTTCGATCCAACTAAAAAAAGGACAGATCACGAGTATACTATTCCACAAAACATTGATAAATCATCGATCGTTGACCAAAAACAATTTGACGCAGAAATACAGAAGTACTACCAAGGCCATAATGTTAACAGTAAAAAAACGGAACGGACGCCTGGCCGCATTCAGAAGGTTATACAAACGATTGACGATTATGACATCGCTAAATCTAAAGGTAAAAGACCAACAAATTCACAGTATTATTACGCACATAAATATGACGTTATAGTGGTTGATGGCCAAAAAGTATTAGTACATAAGAAAAAAGATTCCGCAGGTCCAGCCGTGCAAGTCATTCCAGCAGAGGATTACTATGACAAAATATTTGACGCTCACATTAGCACAGGACACGGACGACGAGAGAAAATCGTTGAAGTACTGAAAAATAAATACTTAATACCACGTTTCGCGGTACAAATATTCATTAGTCTATGTAAAATATGCCTTGAGAAGAAATCCTTGCAGAATGAAGTTAGAGAGGTAGAGATTGCCAATGTTTCTGAACCTGTTGATGTTGAAGGATTTAATACAAGAGGTCAAATAGATATTATTGATATGCAAAGTTCACCAGATGGAGAATACAAATGGCTGCTGCTATATCAGGATATTTCGACAAAATTTTGTTTTTTGCGTCCATTAAAAACAAATAATGCAGTAGAAGTGGCTATTGAGGTTCTGAAGATATTTTTGGAAGTCGGCTGTCCTTATATCCTCCAGAGTAGCAGTGGGCGCGAGTTTACAGCTTCTGTAATAGATAGATTGACTATTTTGTGGCCTACTGTTAAGGTTGTTCATGGCAGGGTCTGCAATAGCCGAATCACTAGCAAGTGTTCTATGGAACACATAAAGAGTATGGTCCTAGGCTGGATGGCTGATAAAAAATCTACGTCTTGGTCTCTCGCCTGCTATTTCGTCCAGCTACAAAGTAATTCTTACAATTTTACCTTTAAGAAAACTCCCTTCAAAGCTTTGTTTGGAGTAAATCCAAAACTTGGACTGTTTTCCTCTTGTTTACCAAAAGATGTTGTTCGTGAATTAGAATCTGAGGAAGACTTGATGAGAGTTCTTCGGCTCAATGAAGGAGAACACCAAGAGGCGAAAGTACTAAAAGATAAAACATACACACTTGAAACTAGAAACGAAATATTTTTTGATGAATACAAATCAGACGATGATGGAGACACGTTACTATCTCTCACAGAAGAAATCGACATCAAACCCGAAGCGATTCCCACCATCGACGATCCGATTTCAGACGCGACATCCTTAGAAACAGTAATCAAAGAAGAATTCATCGAAAATGATAATCAAGAGGTAAAATCAGACATGTTACCTGTTATTGAAACGGATGTAAAGATCGAGCAAAGCTTGATATGCGAAATATGTAAAAGTGAAACGTCGCCAGCTTCACATACGTGTGTAAATTGTCAAAAGGTCATTCACTCGATGTGTGGCGAAGTGTCAGAAGATGTGGACGGATATTTATCTAAGTTGATCTGTAATGATTGTGTCAGTAAGCGTCAAGAACAAACACAGTTAAAAAGTTCCAGTTTAAAAAGGCCGTCAAATACGAAAGAGGCATTTTCTAAGAAATTTAAAGAGAATAATGCTAGTTTCTCTGTATTGATTGCAGCCGCAGAAACTACCGAGTCTGTAGACACTAGCAATTTGACTGAAAATGTCTTAACAAAGAACAACAAATTATACATAGTTGGCACTGCTGCTGAAATATTTAGTAATATATTACCGCAAAAAAGTAGCACAACAGCGTCGCAGGTATGTTATAATTAAAATAAATTAAAAGAAAAATCTTTTTTTAAAAAGCTTTTATAGTCCGCCATATTGGATTTAGAATAACGTCATATAACATATCTTGCATTATCATCCAAACTGAACGTGTATACAAAATTTCAGCTCAATCGGTTGAAGATATCTACTTCAAAATTGAGTTCAAAGAATCCACCGTAACATACATACACGGCAAGTTAAATAAAAGCTTTTAAAAATATACACCGTGACATTTTAGCCCAGTTTATGTGTCCAAAGACTAGTAAACGATCATTATAAAATATTTTTAAATATTAATATAAAAAAATAAATAAAAACATACAAAAATATAAAAAATAGGCGATCACCGATATCGGGAACAGGGTCCAAACTACCAGTGGTTAGGTTAGAGACAGGAATCTCCTCAAAACACGTGCCGTTTCCAGGAGTACTGCCTTCTGAATCAGTCCCTTGATCCGGCCGCCTACGAGAGCATCTTCAGATGTTGATCGAGGCTCTTTAATAATGTAATGTTTGTCGCAAACCGAATTGGCCCTCGCACTTCCCGTCCCAACTGTAGGCATTAAAAACAGTCCTATACGAAATGTTTTATTATTTTTCAGGTCACATTGCCGATTGCAACGGTAGCGTCAGTGGAACTTACTCCGCAAATAAAGTACAAATGTTTCTGCAGATCGAGTCAAAAAGGAAAATGCACGCAGAACATATGTTTTTGTAAAAGAGTCAATAGATTATGTAATGTTCATTGCCATCGTTCTTCGAAATGTGGAAATAAGTGAATTTAATTTTTTTGATTCACAAATGGTTTTTCATTAAATGCTTTTCAAAAATCAACGGGTAGTTACTGTTTTTTTTTTTGGCTTTTATTGTCCCACTGCTAGGCAAAAGCGTCAGCCAGTCTTCCATCTATTCCTGTCTGAAGCTTGCTACCATTGTTTAAATAAGTGAAATGTTAGAACCGAATATAACATCCAACAACTTATAGATATGAATAACATTTTGAAATTATAACGTACAAATCCATTTATCCCGGCTACCTAACAGTATTCCATGAATTAGGAAACATAATAACACCTGGCAACTTTAAGTTGTAGCTGTCAAAATCAGGTTTTTTAAGCTGCAAGTTGGTCGAAAATAATATATGTGTAAAATAGACCAATAGCAGAACACTATAATATTTGTCTTTTCTGCTGATTGGCTAAAAATATATTTATTTATTACGCGTCGACTCATAGATGACGTTGTAAATAAACCAATAGTGTGGTGAAAACCGATTGTTTTCGTATATCATAGCGATGCTGTCCCAATCAATTGGGACTTTTTCATTTAGTGAATCGACTAAACCCATTAATCAATAACAAAAATTGGAGGTGTCTCTAGTTGTTTTCTTCAGTCAACACCTTAGGGGTACCTATGTTATTCTATGGTCAAGACTCTGAGCTGGGCCGATTTATATTATTATGATTAAGATGAGTTATTGTGCGAATATTTTTGGAATTGTTCCAAAATTATAAAAAAACCGCGTTTGTTTGTGTGTATACTGCAGTTCATATCCTTGGTTATTCTTGTTTTTCTTTGTCTTAGCAAGTGCGCCTTCGTTGTTTTCGATAATATCAATGTGAAGTAGTGCATTTTCGAGAGTTATTATTTCATATCGGGTATTTGTGAAAATGGGCTCTTTGAATCCTGAAAATACATCAAAACAGGACCTGGACGACAGCGGGTGCGTTCAAGATGGTAAGTAATAATTAAAACACACATTTATGAAAAAAACCTTTTGTTAAAATTAAATATAAAAATGCGTTATCACTTTTGTTCATGTTAAAAATAGTATTTTGGCTTATTATACTCTTATTGGACGCGTAACTAATGGTTGTTTGTTGAATTCGACTGTTGTTGTTGCTATTATTATTCATAGAAAAAAAATTGATAATAAGCTATACTTAATTATTGACCATAAGTGAGTTTAGATTTATCTCCTAACATTAGAGATGTATTATAAAGACAGTTTCACACTGATATATAATATTATTGGGACACCTTTTTCACACACGGTTGGTTAGCCCCACGGTAAGCTATTGATTAGCTTGTGTTATGGGTGCTAACACAACTGATAAACTACATATACCTTACACATATGTATATATATTTATAAATGCCACCCAGACCACAGCCAACAATCATACTCATCACACAAATGTCGACCATGCCTGGAAACGAACCCGGGACCCTTAGCTCGGCAGTCCGGTGTGGTAACCATTGCGCCATCGGGTTCGTCATGATAATTTCCTTCTCCCATCTGATGTCATTCTGGGAGTGTATAATTTTTTCTACATACGTTATATTTCACAATAGCTGTCCCCAGCGGTTTCACCCGCATCTTTGGTTACTGCTCCGCTCCCGTGTGTCTTAGCGTGATGGTATATAGCCTATAGCCTTCCTCGATAAATGGGCTATCTAACACTGAAAGAATTTTTCAAATCTAATAAAACGAGATTAGTGCGTTCAAACAAACAAACTCTTCAGCTTTATAATATTATTTATTTCACATAATCCATCCATTGTTTCCTTGGATCTACTCATCTCTATGCTGAACACTTTCCTTACAACTTCACCCTCATCATCATCATCAGCCTTTTTATCGTCCCACAGCTGGGCACAGGCCTACTCTCACACGGAGAAGGATTGAGTGTCAACCACTACGCTTGCTCAATGCGGGTTGATGATTTCAAACCTTATAGTCCAGGTTTCCTCGAGATGTTTTCCTTCACCTTTAATCAGTCATCTGCGTCTCAGATATACTTAGACAGTACATATAACTTAATAAACTTGTATTGGTATTTGCCTGACCTGAAATTGAACCCCCACACTCATACTTAGAGGCTGGTGCTTTTACCGCTAGGCCACCATGCTCCTTAGATTCCCGGGTGTCATTTGTACATCTTTGGCAGTTGTTACAAGTATTCATAAGCCAGAACTTCTGACAACCAGTCTTACCAAGAGAGAGAGAGAGGTCAGATAAGCAGTCACTGGTGTCTAGTTAAGAAAGCCAACCTCAATACAGATTGGGAAAAGGCTAGACAATGAGATGATGATTGGCTTAATAGTATTAAATTTAAATTAACAATTCAGAACTTTTGTTATAAATTATTATCTTATCTAGAACAAGCTTGTGGTTATTTCAGTTTTAGATAGAAGGCTACTTTTTAGCCGGGCTATTGAAGTAAGTCTGAGGATTTTTAACCAACAAAAAATCAAACAAAAACAACAAAATCAAACAACAGAGTAACAAAAAATCCTCAGATTCACCTGTATATAAAAATATCTGTATATAAATATGTTTGTCCGCGATTTTTTCGCGTTCGGCTGCACCGATTTCGATGCGATTTTCGGAAAAGTATTTGTAACATTCAGAGTTTCAGACTTAGACCCCATTATTATAAAACGTGGTTTTAGATTTAGACCATTAACTTTGTTCAGGAAGATGGTTTAACGCTAGCTCTAAAGGCGGTACTTTATTTATGATAAGGGCGAGAGAGACGTGGCATCCAGGCCCATTGCCGGCTACGGCGGCCGTTCTCTCTAAAGGCTCCTGCTTTTGTAGCCGGCATGTGTGTAGTAGTCTTAAGGAGATCAGCCAGCTGCGCAGGATATATTATACGTATTGGCACAGGCACAGGTGCACTCTCTATTCCCTCACTCTCATATTAATCAGGGACGGCCATCCGACACAACCGGAGAGAGATCAGGTGCAGGACCGACTGCAACGTGCTCTCCGATGCACGGGTGAATCAGTCACCAACTCCCAGACTCTGGGCTGCTTTATGAAAGTTTCTCAAAACCCACAAAGCGATTTCGGCCCGACCCGGGAATCGAACCCGAGACCCCGTGCACAGCAGTCGCACCATGCGACTACTAGACCAACGAGTCAGTCAAAGTTCAAGTCCAAGATATACTAAGAAAGTTCATACAAACTTTGAAAAGTTGCATTGGTACTTGCCAGATCTGTAATCGAACCCACGCCCTCATACTTGAGAGGTTGGCTCTTTTATCCACTCGGCCACCACGACTTTCACGTTAGTTTTCGGCGAAGTGATAATTATGATAAAATCCAGTATTAAACTGATTCTTCGAAACATATGTATATGGAAATCTGATTTTCATATTAAAATTTCCAAGTACCGAAATATTCTACAAAACACGGAAAAAATAATTTACATTTAAAAAAATATTCCCTGGAATAATTCGGCAGTTTTATTGATTATACAATTTTCGTAACATTTGTGTAGTGAACGCATATGAAGGGGCTATTCAAAGGCTTGTTTAGTCGGGCTGCCGGTTGTTCGCAAGAGTTACCGTGGCCCTGTCACATAAAGACCTCCGTTGGTTTTACTCAGTAAGAGTCTGACACAACATCATCATCTCCCGAGCCTTTTCCCAACTATGTTGGGGTCGGCTTCCAGTCTAACCGGATTCAGCTGAGTACCAGTATTTTACAAGGAGCGACTGCCTATCTGGCCTCCTCAACCCAGTTAACGGCAACCCAATACCCCTTGGTTAGACTGGCTTCTGACTACTCGTAATGACTGCCAAGGATGTTCAATGACAGCCGGGACCTACAGTTTAACGTGCCATCCGAAACACATATATGCATGCACGTTCGTCCTTATTTAATCATCAATCAATATCAATAGCTTAAAATGTGAAATAATGTCCCGATATATTATAAAATTATTCAACGTAGATATCAGGAAAAGGTGAACTATTCTATATTTACAATTAATCAATATTTCCAGTGGCCGCGAAGGTCACGCCTCGATGCGTCGGACGGAATTTATGCGCACTGTATGATGCACTTGTTGCGCGGACATGGCTACTCTCTTTGTTTCATTTTTTGGAAAATCAATTTTCATCTAGAGTGAGATGCTGTTCTAAGCCCCATTTAGATGGAGAGAGTTTCTCCCACGTTTCGGTACGAGAATATCTCCGCGACTATCGCAAGCAATAATCGACATAACATAATCGTAATAAAATGTCTACATTTAGGCAAGAACTAAAATGTCACCAGCGAGATTCGTATATGACCTATAAGAACTTAGCGAAATTACCATTACATGTATTAAATTTGTCTCAAAAGGGCTTCGGCGTGTGGGCTTCGGCCCCACGATCGCCTTTTAAAAATCCGGGACTCTGTAGTCCCGACCACTATTTATTATCAGGCTACTTGGGCCCCTTAGATCAATACCTTAAAGACTAACATACATATCATTATAATACATGTTATAAGCCATCACGCAAATGACACGCCGCTTGTCGCCCATGACAACGGGCGAGAAGAGTGAATGTTTAGACGAAGGAAATCTATACTTATATTATAAAGCTGAAGAGTTTGTTTGTTTGTTTGTTTGAACGCGCTAATCTCCGAAACTACTGGTTCGATTTGAAAAATTCTTTGAGTGTTAGATAGTCCATTTATCGAGGAAGGCTATAGGCTCTATACCATCACGCTAAGACACACGGGAGCGGAGCAGTAACCAAAGATACGGGTTAAACCGCTGGGGACAGCTAGTGTTTTATATTCCTTCAATTATCTTCGAGACGAGAAACTCTCCCCGTCTAAATGGGTCTTTATTCACCTAACAATGTTGAGTAAGCTAGGAAAATATGGTGGAATATTTCTTCTTCCCAACAATAACACATAGGAAGTGGTGTAGGGCGGACGTTTTTGGGGGCTGTCTTTTTTATAATTGACAAATACAGTGCTGATTTTCAGCCTACTTTGAATAAATGAATTTTTATCATTTTACCAAGGACATTTTTTTCGTGGAAAATAGTCACATGATCTCTCCCGCTGAGGTTGCAGCTGGAGGGATTGTCAGACTCTTGTTAACTAAAATCCACTATGTTCCTTCTGGATATGTTTGTGTGCCAGGGCCACAGTAACTCTTGCGAACATCCCGCAGCCTCGGCAACCGTACCTCCACCCCTCAAACAACCCTACAATCCTCATACAACACTATTTAAATAAAATTATAGACTTGTCTACACGTCTAAGTCACAAGCCTAGACCCTGAGAAGGGACTTAGGCTACTTTCTATCCGGGTGCGGGGAGTTCCCTAGGGCGGCTGGTGGAACAGCTAGTCTTCTATACGTTAGTAGCACAGAACACTTAATAGTTATTAGCGTTACAGAAGCTTTACTCGCAAAGGTTTTCAAAGAATTATCTACTCAATCTGATTAACGATATGGTAGATTTAGCTCGCGCTCCAGTCGAGCTCGTTCTCATTTACAACCTACCAAAAACGTTGTAAGGGAATTTGGATCTTAACACACTGTACTACGATTCATAATACACTAAACCTATTAAAATGGCAGCGTGCTAGGGTTGCTCACCGCAAGAAGCTACTAATGCCATCTAGCGCACAACGAAAACTCGTGCGCGTCACGACTCGCAGGCAACGTTAAGGTCACAGCATACATATCAACTCGGAAAGGGATCGCCACCGTATAGCCTTTCGCCTCGCCGTCAACCAGGCGTCAACCTAACGTATGCATGTTACCAAAGCGTATCAGCAGCTCCTGTACGTCAACTCGGCTACGGCTAAGCGACATCGCGCTTACGGTGCTGACCGCTGGCTGAACTGGTTGGCACCAAATCAGTTTGAGAGAGTAAGAGGCTTGAGCTCGCCTACGGAGAGACGTAAGCGCGGAGACGACGAGCCGTAAGCGCGGGAACTGCAAGTTGACGACGCACCGCATCGCGGTTCGGAAACTGTTCCGAGGCGAGGCGATTACGTTACGATTCCAATTAGTGTGCGTTGCAGTTGGGAGTTTCATACAAACAATACTGAACGGCTCGAGGCGATACGGTGGCGATCCCTTTCCGAGTTGATATGTGTGCTGTGACCTTAAGTCATGATTTTGTACATAGCACATACTCACTAAGGTAACGAGGTGTGTTCATCCCCAGCGTCGGTGAGTGAGAACAACTACCGGGGTCTGGCGCAACTCCTGGACCTGTCAGACGATGTGCTGCTCTACATACTCAAGTATTGCACGCCGAGGGATCTCAAAGCTTTGGGACAGTGAGTATTTTAAAAGCTTTTATTTAACTTGCCGTGTATGTATGTTACGGTGGATTCTTTGAACTCAATTTTGTAGCAGATATATTCAACCGATTGAGCTGAAATTTTGTATACACGTTCAGTCTGGATGACAATGCAAGATATGTTATATGACGTCATTCTAATCCAATATGGCCGACCGTCCAAGATGGCGGAGTAGTTATTTTTAATGAATTTCAACAATATGGGTATCAAATCAAAGGGCTTATTGAGGGTGACTTAAAAAATAATTTGACGTTATTCTAAATCCAATTTGGCGGACCATAAAAGCTTTTTTTTTCTTTTAATTTATTTACTAATAATTTCATCTTATTGCCCGAGTAACTGAAATCACCAACCCGCATTGAGCAAGCGTGGTGATTAACGCTCAATCCTTCTCCTTGGGAGAGGAGGCCTGTGCCCAGCTGTGGGCCGATAAATAGGCTGTGATGATGATGATGATGATGATGCCCGGGTAACTAGGTTGAAGTGGTCAGATAGTCATCATCATAATCACAGGCTTTTTATCGTCCCACTGCTGGGCACAGGACTCCTCTCTCAAGGAGAAGGATTGAGCGTTAATCACCACGCTTGCTCAATGCGGGTTGGTGATTTCAGACTTTATAGTCCAAGTTTCCTCGATATGTTTTCCTTCGCCTTTAATCAGTCTGATTTGGCTAATTTACTACATGAAAGTAAGACATATGGCTCTGTAGTGCACTAAAACATTGAATTGGAATTGCAATTAAAACACTAAGCTTTATGTTTTAAAAGTTTTAGGTGTAAAAAAGGCACTTGGAAAGTTTCCAAATACGTTTTTTACATATAAAACTATATATTCGGTGTTACGATGTTAATAATTGCATTCTCTATTAACTTTCTTAGTGCACTACAGAGCATTATTTTATGTTTTCATAAAATAAAATTGAGAAATTAATTAAAACATGTAAATATTTGACAGCTATTTGCGACGTTGCCAGCTTTTGGAATACGCGCCCATAAGCCAAAATTATACATGTTTTGTTCCATGTTGAATATGAAATACTACTTTTATGTATTTCAGTACATGTCCTCGCCTCGGCGCGCTGGTATGCGACCGTACGCTGTGGACGCGAGTGGACGCGCGGTCGACGCCCGTGGGTCAGCTGCGCCTACGCTGGTTACTGAAGCATTGTCTCTCCCCGGCCACTACTGAGCTCAAGCTTGCTGGATACGCGAATAAACATAGCAGGTATGAATAATAAGGTTAAGCTACGCTAGGCGCGGTCGGTCCGTGGATGGGTGACCATCTTGTCATAGAATTTTTTTCCGTGTTTCGGAAGGCACCCTAAATTGGTGGGTCCCGGCTGTCGTTTGTACATCTTTGGCAGTCGTTGCGGGTAGTCAGATGCAAGAAAGTCTGACAACCAGTCTTACCAAGTAGTATCGGTTTGCCTAGGTAACTGGGTTGAGGAGGTCAGACAGGCAGTCGCTCCTTGTAAAACACTGGTACTCATCTGCATACGGTTAAGACTGGAAGCTGTCTCCAACATCGTTCCTATAGACCTTCTCAACCCAGTTACCCGGGCAACCCAATACCTTGGTTAGACCGGCGTCAGACTTACTGGCTTCTAACTACCTGTAACGACTGCCAAGGATGTTCAAAGACAGCCGGGACTTACAGTTTAACGTGCCATCCGAAACACAGTCATTGGTGTCCAAGATATACTTAGAAAGTACATATAAACTTTAGAAAAGTTGCATTGGTACTTGCCTTACCTGGAATCGAACCCACGCCCTTATATTTGAGAGGTCGGCTCTTTATCCACTAGGCCACCACGACTTCCTTGTCAATTCTAGGAATAATGGTGAATATTTCTCGTTACAGATGTCTGGGAATCCAGGACTTGCATTGGCCCTTGGAAGCAGACACCGGTGAGTGACAGTCTTCCAAAGACGTTGCAAAAAATTGTTACTATATAATTGGGTAGTTGACTAGGTCAAAAATAAAATCTTTTATGATATTAATTTGGTAAAGCATCTTAATATAATGTCACTTTCATTTATAGTTTTGAAGGAAAAGCTATTGGATTTTTTATTGATAATTGGGTGTTTGGCTGTGTTTGATTTTGAACAAAACAAATAAACACACGCACAAGGATCATTTTTCTGAAAACAGCGTCAAAATTGGTTGATAAATGGAGCAGCAATTAACATTTTTTATACTCGTTTGATGAATAGTGGGATCATAGTGGGGACATTTTGCTATCTCTGGCACATGCGTGATCAAATAGCGTTGACGTCACAAGCTTGTATGTGCATCCTTTTTTTGTTTTTTAACTGTTTGACCTTTGAAAGGTTTATAAACTACTTATTTCTCAACGGATTCCAAAAAAATATTTCTGTTCTTGGTTTTGTAAAATGTTACTTTTGATATGAATAATTGAAAATAAATTAAAAGAAAAAAAGTTTTTTAAAAAGCTTTTATAGTCCGCCATATTTGATTTAGAATAACGTCAAATTATTTTTTAAGTCACTCCCAATAAGCCCTTTCATTTGATACCCATATTGTTGAAATTCATTAAAAATAACTACTCCGCCATCTTGGACGGTCCGCCATATTGGATTTAGAATAACGTCATATAAACTATCTTGCATTGTCATCCAGACTGAACGTGTATACAAAATTTCAGCTCAATCGGTTGAAGATATCTACTTCAAAATTGAGTTCAAAGAATCCACCGTAACATACATACACGGCAAGTTAAATAAAAGCTTTTAAAAAAAGTATCAAATAAGTGATTTTAAATAAAGGCACCTTCTCTTGTTGCCTGCTATTATTTTTCCAATGAACAGTACTTTTAATACCGCAGGCGTGCTCCGCGGAACTTATGTTGGCACCCCAGGCGTGGACGTGGAACACTTCCTGCTTCGTATGTGGTACCCTCATCTGCCACGGTAAGCTTAACAGTAGAACTACACCCAAATTACTTGGATAAACACCAGCACATCAAGCTACCGGACTACTACTACTGGCACGTTAAACTGTAGGTCCCGGCTGTCATTGAACATCCTTGGCAGTCGTTACGGGTAGTCAGAAGCCAGTAAGTCTGACGCCAGTCTAACTAAGGGGTATTGGGTTGCCCGGGTAACTGGGTTGAGGAGGTCAGATAAGCAGTCGCTCCTTGTAAAACACTGGTACTCAGCTAAATCCGGTTAGACTGGAAGCCGACCCCAAAATAGTTGGGAGAAGGCTCGGGAGATGAATTTTGAACCGTATGCTTCAGCGGTAAGGTTGAAAATCTATTATGGAAATTTTATAGTAGCTTGATATGCTGGCGTCTGTAGTTAGAAGTCTAAGATTAGTTAAATATAGTTGTTATTTTGAAGTGTATCTGTATGTTTGTCTATGTCTTTGTAACTGCGAAACGGATTGACAAATTCGCGTTGTTCAATTGAAAGTTACTTTTCTTTTGTTTTTACAAATAATTTGAGGTTAGGCTTGTTTTGTATAAATCTAGTTCTTCAAACCTAACAGACAGACATGTGTTGCTGGGGAGTTTGTTGCGACACTTCTTCCCAGCGAGAACACATAGGAAGTGGTGAAGGGCGTTTTGGGGGCTGTCTTTTGTTTTGACGTTCGAAAAAAATAAATTTTAATTCCTTGGCTTATGAGTACCACATCAGCCTTTTTATCGTCCCACTGCTGGGCACAGGCCTCCTCTCTCACAGAGAAGGATTGAGCGTTAATCACCACGCTTGCTCAATGTGTCTTTATAGTCTAGTCTAGACTTTATAGTTCAGGTTTCTTCGATCAGTCTTTGTTGTAAAAGATATACTTAGAAAGTACGTATATAACTTAGAAAAGTTACATTAGTATTTACCTGACCTGGAATCGAACCCTCTTACTCGAAAGGCTGGTGCTTTAACCACTAGGCCACCGCGACTTCTTGGTGTATGAGTTATTTTATCATAAAAAGTTCTTTCCTAGTCGATCGACGATCAAACAGATAGACAAACATACATTCACTAAACACATATCCTACTACTATTATAAAGGCGAAAGTTTGTAAGTATGGATGTATGGATGTATGGATGTTTGTTACTCTTTCACGTAAAAACTACTGAATGGATTTGAATGAAACTTTACCACAATATAGCTTATACATCAGAATAACATATAGGCTACTTTTTATCCGGGTATGGGAAGTACTTCCCTCAGAAAGCGGGTGAAACCGCTGGCGGAAGCTAGTTATATTATAATTTTATTGTATGTATTAAATAGATAATATTTCTACCATTTTGTGAGCGAATTTTTTAAGCTTGTCATATCACCGGCATTTTTACAGAGAAATAAAAATATTTTGAAGAAAATTTGGTAGAAAAAAAAACCACATGTTTTGTTTCTTTTCATGCTTATTTAATATTGCGAAGGAGAGATATTATTTTGGCTAATCTCGCTGAGCAAACCTACCGGCGGTATCACGCGTAAGTTATTTTTATAAAAATCAAAAGTTTTTGTGTGTTCCCTAAAAATTACGAAGTTCAATACTCAACTGGCAGCAATTTGCTGCGTTAAAAAATAAGTAATTTTGCATTCAAAGAATAAAAATAACTGAATAAGAGGTAAAAAAATATAAAAAAAACTTGAGAAAAATTCCAATGGAATATGATTCAAAATAAGGAGCTGAATGCACCCTATCAGTCTGCGGAGGGCTGTCCCTTACACCTTAACGTACCCACCGTAACCCAAAGGATGGGGTCAATGTACTCGTTAAATTGAACATATTTCAACAGAAAACAAAAAAAACTAAATTAGGTAGAACAATATTGGACGTTCCATTAAACATGCCGCCTAAATATTGTATAGAGAGAAAAAAAGAACTACACGCAACTTAAAATAAATTAAAAGAAAAATCTTTTTTAAAAAGCTTTTATAGTCCGCCATATTGGATTTAGAATAACGTCAAATTTTTTTTTAAGTCACTCTCAATAAACCCTTTGATTTGATACCCATATTGTTGAAATTCATTAAAAATAACTAGTCCGCCACCTTGGACGGGCCGCCATATTGGATTTAGAATAACTTCATATAACATATCTTGCATTGTTATCCAAACTGAACGTGTATACAAAATTTCAGCTCAATCGGTTGAAGATATCTACTTCAAAATTGAGTTCAAAGAATCCACCGTAACATACATACACGGCAAGTTAAATAAAAGCTTTTAAAAAACAATCGTGGTTGCAACGCATATTTTTTTAAATTTGAGTTGGAGTTGTCCAATAAAACAGAATATTTATAAAATTCTGACCCATTTGTTGCCCGTCACCTGTAAACCCACGTAAATTTTCTTGGCTCAGTTTCGCGGTCACCCCCCGCTGGCCCGACAAAGAGGAAGCTGAGAGCAAGGCTCCTCAAAAAGCATCGGAAGCCACCACTTCTACTTCCGGAGAGTCCTCAAGTTCGACGTCGAATTCGGGCAACTCGACGTCGACTTCGGGAAGTTCGACGTCGAATTCGGAACCGAAGAAAGAGACGAAGAAAGGGTTCCCAATAGTTTTTGAGAATAAGCATAGACAAAAATGCAAAGGGCCTCAGTTCACGATGACTGCGCACCTCATGAAGAATTTGAGAAAGAAATGCTCGCATCTGACTTCGCTAGCTCTGGAGTATTGCAATATTGATTATAAGATGGTGAGTTTTTCTTTTAAGTGTGTGCATGTGGCTCGCATTTCTGTTGATAGAAACCGGTACCCCTGGTTTGATCAGAATAACGAGCAGTATCAATTAAACCACTTTTTAGGGTTCCGTACCCAAAGGGTAAAACGGAACCCTATTGTTTTCGCTCCTCTGTCCGTCCGTCCGTCTGTCACCAGGCTGTATCTCATGAACCGTGATAGTTAGAGAGTTGAAATGTTCACAGATGATGTATTTCTGTTGCCGCTATAACAACAAATACTGAAAACTAGAATAAAATAAATATTTTGGGGGGCTCCCATACAACAAACGTGATTTTTTTGTTCATTTTTGCTCGATATCGATAACGGCAACAGGTAGATGCTTGAAATATTCACAGAATATGGGATGTATTACTTACTTTAAAAGTTAAGTAATTTTATTAAAATTAAATTAATATTTGAAGGGGGCTCCCATACAACAAACATGATTTTTTGCTCGTTTTATAAATAATGGTACGGAACCCTTCGTGCGCGAGTCCGACTCGCACTTGGCCGGTTTTTTTTTATCATTACAGCAAAATTCAACTTTAGCGCGCGCCGTCGCTCGCTCAGCTGTTAGCGGCGAGGCCCCGCGCCCGCGTTGTCAGTAATTTTGCTATAATGATAAAAAAAAAAAACAAAAAAGTTTCTTCGGGAAAGTTGTTTGTAATCATGAGTACAATCACGTGTTTAAATATCGGTCACTAATTACCAGTCACCCTGTATATATCCCACAGACGAGTATTCGTCAGTTTCCTCGCAACCTGAAGAAGCTGTCTCTCCGAGGCACGCGATGCTACAACCTGCCGCTAAACACCTCCTATTTAGGCAAGATACAGGAGCGGCTGCCGGACCTGGAGGTGAGTATTCCATCTTTTGGTAACTTTTACGGCTAGTTTCACCGGTTACGGATGAGCTCCAGATAGTTCTGGTAGATAATTTCATATGAATTCTGTTCCATTTTTAAATTTATCTGATAGTCATCATCACAGCCTTTTTATTGTCCCACTGCTGGGCCTGTCCTCCTCTCCCAGGGAGAAAGATTGAGCGTTAATCACCACGCTTGCTCAACGCGGGTTGGTGATTTCAGACTTTACAGTCCAGGTTTCCTCGAGATGTTTTCCTTCACCTTTAATCAGTCATTGGTGTCCAAGATAAACTTAGAAAGTACGTATTACTTAGAAAAGTTACATTGGTACTTGCCTGACCTGGAATCGAACCCACGCCCTCATACTCGAAAGGCTGGTGCTTTAACCACTAGGCCACCACGACTTAGATAGATAGTGGCTATCCGTAACCGGTGAAACTGACCTTTAATAACGTGTTTCGTAATAGAGGAGCTCTATCTGATAGATAGTGGCTATCTGTAACCTGTGAAACTCGCCTTTAATGACTCGTGGCTAAGCAAACACTGCACAAAAGCTTTTATTTTTTTGCTTTTATTTAACTTGCCGTGTATGTATGTTACGGTGGATTCTTTGAACTCAATTTTAAAGTAGATATCTTCAACAGATTGAGCTAAAATTTTGTATACACGTTCAGTTTGGATGACAATGCAAGATATGTTATATGACGTTATTCTAAATCCAATATGGTGGACCGTCCAAGATGGCGGAGTAGTTATTTTTAATGAATTTCAACAATATGGGTATCAAATGAAAGGCCTTATTGACAGTGACTTAAAAAATAATTTGACGTTTTTCTAAATCCAATATGGCGGACCACACAAGATGGCGGAGTAGCTATTTTAAATGAATTTCAATAATATGGGTATCAAATGAAAAGGCTTATTGAGAGTGACTTAAAAAATAATTTGACGTTATTCTAAATCCAATATGGCGGACCATAAAAGCTTTAAAAAAAAATCTTTTTCTTTTAATTTATTGTATCATGTGTTCCAGTATTTAGACGTGTCGGAATGCGACTGGTTCGAGCCGGCGTCGCTGATGCCGCTGAGCAAGCTGCTGCAGCTGGAGCAGCTGCACATGCGCGAGTGCAAGCGCCTCACCGAGTGCGTCGCCTACGCCTCGCTCGCCACGCGCTACGGCTTCCGGAAGCTGAAGGTTAGTTACATGCAAAGGCCATAGCATTTTATGGGGCTGCTGAGGGGTAAGCTGAGGGAGGGGGTAGAGGGGGGGGGGTTTATTTTAGTGGAAAATTCAAATGACCTTTCCGATGAGGAAGTGCTACTTCTTCTTCCCAGAGAGAACACATAGGAAGTGGTGAAGGGCGTTTTGGGAGCTGTCTTTTGTTTCGACGTTCGAAAAGTGCTGATTTATCAGGCCAATTTGAATTACTAATTTGAGTTTGAGGTGCAGCTGGAGGGAGTGTCAGACTCTTACTGACTAAAACCCACTATGCTGTATAATCTCAAAAAGTACTGCATGGATTTACTTCAAATTTGGCATGAATATAGCTTAGAGGTCGGGTCAACATATAGGCTACATATTATCATGCTACTACCAAAGGGGGCACAGCTGTGAATCTGTATTCTATTATTTTGCTACTCTAATGCCCACGCGGACGACGTAGCGGGTAACAGCTAGTATTATTATATATTTCGGCAATCATCACAACCCGTCTCCATTCCCCCCCAGGTGATAGATGTCCGCGGCTCCCCTCTAGCCGACTCGGAAATATCAGCGCTGGGCTGGCTGCCGCTGCTCGAGGAGTTGTACTGCGCCCCTCCCAACGAGCGGCACTCGTCGGCCGAGCACACGCACTCCTGGAGCGATACCACTGTTCCCTTCACCGAACTCGACACCTGGGAGATTGAGGTACGTGATTCTCTGATAGCTATGTGACTGACATTTGTAAAATGATAGTGCCAAACTGACTGATGTTGGCAAACTGACTGATGTTGGCAAACTGACTGATATTGGCGAAATGACTGACGTTAGCAAAATGACGGACATTGGCAAAGTGACTGACGTAGGCATAGTGATTGACGTTAGCACAGAGACTGAAGTTGGCAAAATGGCGGACATTGGCAAAACGACTGACGTTGGCAAAGTGACTGACATTGGCAAAGTGACTGACATTAGCAAAGTAACTGACATTGGCAAACTGACCGATATTGGCAAAGTGACTGACTTTAGCAAAGTGACTGACGTTGGCAAAGTGACTGACATTGGCAAATTGACTGACGTTGACAAAGTGACTGACGTTGGCAAAGTGACCGCCATTGGCAAAGTGACCGCCATTGGCAAAGTGACCGACGTTGGCAAAGTGACCGACATTGGCAAAGTAACTGACGTTGGCAAAGTGACCGACATTAGCAAAGCGACTCAAAAAAAACTCAAAATCATTTATTCAAACTTGGCTGTAAAACAGCACTTTTTGAACGTCAAATATTACAAAAGACAGCCCCCAAAACGCCCACCCTTCACCACTTCCTATGTGTTTTTGCTGGGAAGAAGAAGTGGCGCAACAAACTCCCCAGCAACACATGTCTGTCTGTTGGTTTGAAGAACCTTTAAACAATATTTTTCATACACAATTTGTATGTAATTAAATAAAGAAATTTAAATACTTATGTAACACACGCCGGCTAACACTCAACCTTACACCTACATACCTTTATGTAACTCAAGCATTAAATATATTTTATAAAAATGTGCAATAAATAAAACCAAAACTAAACAAAATCACAGCCTCCAATTATATGATGCTAATAGGAGATAAGGGAGTGTCCACCTACATGTGCTAGTCTGTTGTAACCATGATATACAACATAAGCCGCCAATCTAGCAAATTAGGACCACAGTATAGAAAATAAATAAAAGAACAACAATACTACTCTGTATATAGTCAGTGAGACGACCTGGCACCACAAGCAGCACCCGTTCACGGGCATAACGCGAGGATCAGCCATCGCCCCCCTCGCACATTTTTGAGGGAGGGAGGCAACCCGACCGCCGACGCTACCGCAAGCAATGCCGTCTAAGGGAGCATGACGTTCTCACTGCCAAACAACTCAACAACATCCAGTTACACTTAATCAGTTCTCACAAACTAGTGGACCTTATTTACTATATTGCAAAGCAGAAAAATAAATAATAAAATACATATAAATACAATGTATGTATCTTGTCAATAATGGAGAATTCATTTATCATTAATTATTATTACAATGATAACAAGAACGAGCCGTCTTGCGTTCAACTTAACGACCAACTATTTCCATCATTTAGATAATCATTAATGCTGTAATAAGCCTTCTTTGAAAGAATAGACTTAACTTGTAATTTAAATGCATTAAAGGGTAATTCTATTAAAGGCAGAGGTAATTTATTATAAAAGCGGATACCGAGCCCCAAAAATGATCCATGAACCTTATGAAGTCTATGAATTGGTACACACAGTTTGTGCTTGTTTCTGGTATTTATATTGTGAACATCGCTTTTTTTGGTGTACAAGTGTATATTTTGCCTAATGTATATTATGTTGGCAAAAATAAATTGCGATGCTACAGTAAGAATACCTATTTCCTTAAAGAGCTCTGTTAGCGAATGTCTGCTACCTAACCGGTATATCGCACGAACAGCTCGTTTTTGTAATATAAATATATTTTGAATATCAGCAGCTTTGCCCCACAATAGAAGACCGTAGGACATAACGCTGTGAAAATAACTAAAATAGACTAATCGAGCTGTTTCTACGTCAGTGAATTGTCTTACTTTTCTGACGGCGTAAGCAGCAGAGCTAAGTCTTCCTGCGAGGCCAGATATATGTGAGCCCCACTGAAGCCTGCTATCAACTGTTATACCAAGAAATACTGTGGATTCTACCGTTTCCAGAACCTCATTATTTAAGATAATGTTGGGTCCTAAATTTTTTACGTTCGGTAGAGTAAATTTTAAGCATTTCGTTTTCTTGGCATTAAGGACCAAGTTATTCGTACTAAACCAGTGTGTAACCATTGAGAGTGCACTGTTCACATCGTCAAATTGATCCCTATTTCTGTCGACTTTGAAAATAAGTGAAGTATCATCTGCAAACAGTACAACGTCACAGATATTCTTCAGATGGTATGGTAAATCATTTATGTATACTAGGAATAAGAAAGGACCTAGTATTGAGCCTTGTGGCACGCCTAATTGTACAGGAAGACCTAAAGATTTGGCGCCATTGACATCTACGCATTGAACCCTATTATTTAAGTATGAGTCTATTACGCGAAGAGCTACATTTTGGACTCCATAATAGCTTAGTTTACGTAAAAGTGTATCGTGGTTCACGCAATCAAAAGCCTTGGAGAGATCACAAAAGACTCCAACGGCATTTTGAGAGTTTTCCCATGCGTTAAAAATGTGCTTCAAAAGAGCAACACCAGCATCTGTTGTTGAACGACCTTTAGTAAAGCCATATTGTTCACTGTGAAGGAGGTTATTTACATTAAAATATCTTAGTAACTGCTTGAGTATCAACTTTTCGAAAATTTTACTAAAGGCGGGTAAGATGGAGATGGGTCTAAAATTACTTACATCCCTCTTATTGCCAGATTTAAATAAGGGTATGATTTTACTTTGTTTCATAAGGTCAGGAAAAACTCCGACATCAATACATTTATTAAATGTGATAGCAAGATACGGGGCAACTATGTCAATAATATTGTTCAATAGTTTAACGGAAATGCCCCAATAATCACCGGTATTTTTTAAGTTCAGCGATTTAAAAACGTTAATAACATCATTTGGTGAAATATGCTCGAAACCAAACAGAGAATTACAATTAGGAACACTATGATGCAAAAGATTTTCAGCGTCGGTAGCAGAAGAATTTAAGGAGCGAGTTGTAGTCGTAGGTATGCTAGCAAAGAACTCGTTAAAGGCCATGGCTACGTCAGCCGCATTACTAATACACTGATTGTCAATTAATATTTCTAGTTTATTTTCATGATTGACCGATTTGCCAGTTTCTTGATTAATTATCTTCCACGTAGTCTTTACTTTATTGGTAGATTTTTTAATTGAGTTACTTATAAATTTGGCTTTCGCAATGTTGCAAACTTGTTTAAATAATTTAGAGTATTTTCTGACATAATTTAAAAACGGGGTATCAAACCTATAACTTTTCATACCGTACAACTCGTAAAGTCTCGCTCGACTTTTGTAAATACCTTCAGTAGCCCATTGATTAAAATTGGCAGAAGTAGCTTTGACAGTCATGGTTTTAGTTTTAAATGTTGAGTTGAACTCTTTCTGTACAACATCAAAAAGCGATCCATACATGACATTAGGATCCTCATTTACAAGAATGGAAGGGTTAATTTTTTCGTTTATATTACTTTTAAATCTACTACAACGACTAGCTGTAACCGGCCTGCATTCAATTTTAAATGGCTTCTTGTGGATTATCATGGGAAAACAAGCGCTTTGTCCACAATGGTCAGATGTCAGGTTATTAAACACCATACTGTTTGAGGCTTCACAATTACAAAAAATGTTATCAAGGCAAGTTGAAGACGAGGCAGTGATTCTAGTAGGTTCACAAAACAAGTTGATTAGATTATAAGATTTAAATAAGTTTATAAGTCTAACACTTAACGGTGAAACCTCTAATATGTTTACGTTAAAATCACCGCATATTATTTTACTTTTATTATTCGATTTTAGTTTATTAAGTAAGTCTTCCATGACTGATTCAAATATATTGAAATCACTCTGCGGCGGGCGGTATACGCAAATTATAACATATCGCTCAAGTTCCACACAAGACAACTCGATAGTGCGCTCGATAGAAAGTTCAACCAAATCCTGACGTTGTTTACATTTTAACTTGTTTGAAACTAATATCAAAGACCCACCCCGAATGGCAGTCTTTCTTACAAACGCACTTTGTACAGTATAGTTGTTATCATTTAAAAACAATATTTCAGGTTCTTTTAACCAATGTTCAGTCAAACATAATACATGAACATTATAACCCTCCAGAAATAAACTTAACTCTAATTCCTTGCCAGATAAGCCCTGCATATTTTGATGTACAAGGTTCAAAACATTAGGCTCACCTTTTGTCGCGCCTAGTAGTTTAAACTACTAGGCGTATCAATAGTTATATTAGTATTATTACTAACAGTATCCGTAGATACCTTACTAGTACCCGTGTCAGTATGTATATTATATGCTAAGAGATTAGCAATATGTCTCCTATACCTAGCTGGCAAATACATGGAGTATTCTGTCAACTTAAAATCACATATACATTCATTAATGTCAAAATATAATATGAAATCTTCATGTAAACAAGTCCTATTATAAAGGAGCATATTCAAATTAAATATGTGACTGACGTTGACAAAGTGATTGACGTTGGCAAATTGACTGACGTTGGCAAGTGACCGACATTGGCAAATTGACTGACGTCGGCAAAGTGACTAACGTTAGCAAAGTGACCGACATGGGCAGATTGACTGACACACGGACAACAATAATGATACAGTACAAACCAATTAAATCCCCACTTTTCAATTTGTGAAATACTTGGCTTTAAATAGCGCCTTTTACAAGTCAAGTGGTAAAAAATATTTTGCTCTCTCCTGAAGGAACCGGACTACTACAGAGTTAAGACCCCGGAACCGGAAGCGAACGACGATGAAGATGAACAGAAGGACGAACCGGACGCGGCGGACGTGCCGGACAGGCCCGGAGACGTGCTGCTCGGGAACCCCTGGTGGTCACACGAGCGACGGTGAGCGATGACCATGATATCCAGCGCTTTCTGTGAATAAAAACTTGCATCATCTATCAGCCTTTTTATCGTCCCACTGCTGGGCGCAGGCCTCCTCTCGCACGAAGAAGGATTGAGCGTTAATTAACACGCTTGCTCAATGCGGGGTGGTGATTTCAGACATTATAGTCCAGGTTTCACCTTTTATCAGTCATTGGTGTCCAAGATATACTTAGTAAGTAAGTATAACTTGGAAAAGTTACATTGGTACTTGCCTGACCTGGAATCGAACCCGCACACTCATACTCGAAAGACTGGTGTTTTAACCACTAGGTCACCACGACAAAAATGAGCATATACATGTCTTTTATAATGCAAAACATCTCGAGGAAACCTGGACTATAAAGTCTGAAATCACCAACCCGCACTGAACAGGCGTGGTGATTAACGATCAATCCTTCTCCCTGGGAGAGGAGGTCTGTGCACAGCAGTAGGACAATAAAAAGTATGATGATGATGATGATGTATTTTATATCTAATGTGACGTGTACTGCAACTTTCTAGTTTTTTCATCTCCCGAGTAGTCCCGAGCCTTTCCCCAACTATGTTGGGGTCGGCTTCCAGTCTAACCGGATTCAGCTGAGTACCAGTGTTTTACAAGGAGTGACTACCTATCTGACTTCCTCAACCCAGTTACCCGGGCAACCCAATACCCCTTGGTTAGACTGGCGTCAGACTTATTGGCTTCTGACTACCCGTAACGACTGCCAAGGATCTTCAATGAACAACTTTCTAGTTTTTTATCATCCCATATTTACTTTTTTTTTTCAGTATCATCGTCATCCAGCCGAATGCTAACCGTCAACCCGAAGAGCGTCGCCAGAGAGCCGCCGACGTCGCCGCACTTCAACCTGCTCCTGTCGCACACATCGCACCCGACGTCGCTCGCCAGCCTGTCCTACAGCAGGTGCCGGTGCCTCAGCAGGTAGCGGTCGTGGCTCAGAGAGCACCTGTCGCTCAACTGGCACCTGCACCTCAGCAGGTAATCATAGGGGCTCAAGCGGTACCTGCTGCTCAACGGGCACTAGCAGCTCAACAGGCACCTGCAGAACCCCAAGCGCCACCTGCAGGGGCCCAAGTAGCACCTGTAGAGCCTGATGCGCCACCCGCAGCTCATCAACAAGGTCGCGAGTTAGCTCTCGACGCGGTCGAATCATTCCGACAGTTAATGGAAGAATATAAGGCCGTAGCTGATCAAGCGGCTCTTGCCGGACTCAGGCCGGGCCCCGCCAACCCTCAGCCGGGCCCCGCCGACCCACAACCGGGACCTGCAAACCCCCAGCCGGGCCCCGCACAACCGCCAGGGGAGGCCGGAGAACCAGGCCCCTCGAAACGCCGCGCAAACCCCGAAGACCCCCTCGATCTAGCCAAAAGACCACGTCTAGACGATGACGATGACGATGATGATGAGGATATGCCAGGACCCGCAATGAACTTCCCAATTAACGCGGAACAATGCCCACGGCTACGAGAACGGGGTCTAGCCCCCGAGCCCCCGAACGACCCCCAAAATAGACCCCGTTGCGTGCAAATACGACAGAACGATGCTAACCCCGTTATGCATATTGACGTAGATATCCAACGTCAATCTACAATTCATATTGGGAGTCATATTGGGTATCATTTGGTCAGTGACTCCGCTATTTTACGATTCGGCAGGGCTGAAAATGATAATATAAACTACGTACATATCGGTCGAAACGGCATTCATGCCGGCATTGAACCCGGTATGCGCCCGGATAGGTCAAATTTGAGGATTTTATCTGTCACCGGGTACAGGAACATTACAGATAGAAGCTTACAGCACTTGGCGACGGCTGCACCGCATCTGATATCGATAGATTTTAGCGAGACAAACGTCACTCCTAGGGGCGTTGCAGTATTCAAGGCGCACCGGCCGAATTGCAAAGTCGTTTTCAGCGAATTCGGTAGAAGTAATCAGTAAAAAACCGGTACTTTATCGGAATGAGACGGTTTTTTTTCGAAATGGAAATTGAGAGAATTTTAGTTTATGAATGGTTCTAAAATTCCTCCGAATATTTATTTTAATAGTGATGGATCTCTTGTTTGTGGGCTTGGAAAAAAAATAGGATTTTGGTATAAAATAGTGTAAAATTCATCCCTTATAACGAATATTAGAGTTATATAAAAAAAATCGAATTATTAAAAGGTCTGATCACACATACCGCAACCAGCCATTAACGATTACAACTTGTTTCTTTAATAGAATATACGTTTTAATTGTAATACCGGTTTTTAACATATATGGTTTTTAGAACGCATCTTACACACGATTTATAAAATATCAAAGTACTGGCATTCGGTGCGGTTTCACCCATTTTCTGTGGGAACCATTTCCTGCACACGGTTAAAAAGTAGCCTATATTTCATTCCGATGTATAAGCTATATTACTGCCAAGTTCTTGTATGAAAGAGTTTCAAAAATCCATATTATATGACAATTTTTTTTATGTTAGTAGGGTTTCGGTGGATACCTTAAACATAATATTTGAATGATAATACTTCTCTAAATTGCTTACCGAATTTTAGATTCGTTAGCTTTAATTTGCAAGAAGTTTAATAATAAAAATAGTTTTTCTACATATTGTTTCTACAATCTAACGCTACATAACTCAAATTAGCGCCCTTTAAAAAAATGTATTACTTACTGGCGCCCTCTAAACTTTCAAATCTGGCGCCCGCCGAATCTAGCAAATTTTCAATTCAGGCGACTCTTGGATCGCTAGGTCGCCAGGGTCTCAAAACGTAAAAATTACAGAATAATCATTAAATAAATTACTGACGCCCTCCAAATCTACCAAATTTTAAAATCTGGCGACTCTTAGGTCGCTAGGTTGGTGTTTCAAAATGTGTCAAAATTACAGAGTAGTCATACGGAATATACATGTTTATTTATTCGCACAAATTTCATTTAAATTTCAATCATCTTTATTCTTAGAACTGAATGCTTCGTGTATTATTAATTTAAAAAATAATTTAAATGGGGGTAACTAATATAAAATGTAATTTATAATTACCGTATGTCGAATGTCTATTTAACGAATTTAGGTATACAAATAAATATTTAAAATATATTATTAACGTAGACTTTAGCTGTGTAAGTTAGGATTTCAATTTTAATTAAAAATACATGTCAAGTCCCGCGGTTTCGCGTGATCTGAATGAATTTAAATTATTTCACAGTGTGTATGCTAACTACATCAAAATCGTCATCAAATTAGATGATAATTATTTGTAGTTGCAGCAGTTTGCTAAGCTCCATATTGATCCACAGACGCCAGCACATCAAGCTACCACTATCAAATTTTCATGATCAACTTTGAACTATATTTGCTTCAGCGATAAACGTGAAAATCCAGATTGTAGTAGCTTGATGCGCTGGCGTCTGTATAAACCCTACATTTGCGTGCATGCAAAAAATAGGTGGTTATTTCACTTAAAAAATATAGGTAAAAGACTGTTTGGTAATAAGAAGTATGTGAGGGGTCGGTTTTTCTGCATGCAAGTGTAATATGGCTCGGGGCTATAATTTGGCAGTTATCCAAATACTTAGATACTACGCGAATAAAGGGCCATTTAGATGGAGAGAGTTTCTCGCACGTTTCGGTACGAGAATGTCTCCGCGACTATCGCAAGCAATAATCGCCATAACATAATCGTAACAAAATGTTTACATTCAGGCAAGAACTAAAATGTCGCCAGCGAGATACGTATATAACATATACGAATTTAGCGAAATGACACGTCGCTTGTCGCCCATGTCAACGGGCGAGAAGATTGAATGTTTAGACGGAGGAAATGTTTTATATTCCGTCAATTATCGTATCTTCGAGACGAGAAACTGTCCCCGTCTAAATGAGCCTTTAGGCTAGAATTCTAGAACGGTCTCAAAATACTTCTTCGCAAGTTAGTCTACACTTGTACCCCTAAGTTCCGTGGGCAGAAGTGATCCTCGATTGTTCTAGAATAAGGCCCAAAGAATAATTTTAGTGTTGCCATGTTATTTATTTAATTACGTTTATTTAATATCAAAGATTGTCTGATTTTCTTGGATCTCCTATAAGTAAATTATTAGGTTAAGGTATTACAATTTTAGATATGTAATGGAATGTGATTCGTATGAGGCGCTACGGTTTTTATGAGGGTGTAAAACACGATTAGGTTTATCGTACGTTCAATGATAGACTTTCGGAATAGACCCAGAATGAATTTACGTAACTCAAGCCCCTTGGCCTGAAACTTGGTCTGAAAAGTACCGGCTTTAGTCAGAAATTACGAAATCCAAGCCTCCTTATGTGGTCTTTATTAGTACCAGCTTTAGAACTAGATTTAGGCCATTAACTTTGTTCAAGAAGATGGTTTAAAGCTAGCACTAATGGCGGTACTTTTTTAGACCACTTTTTATAATAAGAGGGATTTTGTCTCGTTCAATCTTTCGCGTTTAGACAAAGATGAGCGTGTAAAACTGACTTTTTATATAAAAAGTAGTTTTTTTATACAATTAGCCTAGTCTAATATTGAGCGCGCGATATGGGTATGTTAAATGATAAAATTACAACTAGTTGTAATAATAATAATTGTGGATTGCAATGGTTTTAGTCCAAATGTGAGAGAGCTTGATCCCAATCCAGCTCGGTGGGCAAGGATGGAATCTACGGTATTACGAGCTTACCCAGAAGAAGCCTATTCACTCTTGCCTTAAAGACAACAACCCAAGACGGTTGTATACTGGTTTTTATGTAATTTTTTTCTTTGTTATATTGGTAAAAAGAAAATTCTTAGATTTTTCAAAGTTGAATGAATTTGTAAAATATAATTGTTCGTTGCGTAATAAAATAAAACAGAAGAAAAACGTGATATTTGGATGAAATTCTAGAATTTTCGATGGCTCAAGTCGCATTTGGACTAAAATAAATAGCTGATAGTCAGGTTAGAGGGTCTGTAGCTATGAGGAAGTCGTGTAAATATGTCTGTCTGTATGTCTGAGGGAGAATGCCACTTGTATCCATTGATACGAATAATTATGTATCTACATATATGTATTAGTCTTTATAATGTATGTGTGAAACGCTACAACAAATTGTAGCAAATATTTTGTAAGGAAATGTTTGGGCAAGTCGTTGACATAATTCATTTTAAAAACAATTTAAATGCGCTACAAATAATAAAACAACTTTTACTGTGAACTTATAAAGCTATTTCACAAAAATATATAAGGTGTCACAAAACTAGTGCACACTATTTTTACGGATCATTTAGTACATGTTAAGGATCATGTTTATCACAAAAAAAGTTATGAAAATAATATTTTTTTTTTACTAAATTTGTCATCTCAGTCGCCAAGTTGTACGTATAACGCCGGTTTTTATTAATGCGCTCGGTCGTTAACCCTTTGGCCATTCAACTTTTTTTTGTGGCAAACATGATCCTTAGCATGTACTAAATGACCTGTAAAAATAGTGATCACTAGTATGATAACAACTTATATAGACTTTTTCAGGAGAATATTCATAAATGGGGACGCTGATATGGAATCGAACGGTCGCCAGTTTTGTTAGCAGGTCGCCAGCTTGTGTTAGCAGGTCGCAGCTTGTGTTAGTAGGTCGCCAGGATGTGTCAACGATTGCCCGGCTTTCTTTCGTTAGTATTGCGCTCAAAATCGAAAAGTAAAACTTCACATTTGTAACGAGAGCTGCCAAAAATTGAGAATTGTATTTTTTTTTATATAAGTCTGATATACAACTTCTGGATAAGGATTTATTATAGTTCTAGCCAAAATTTATGAGGGTTCAGTGCAGAGAGCACATCAAGCTACCCGAAACTGACAAATTTTCTCAATCAACTTTTCACCGTATGCTTCAGCGATGACGTCGAAAATCTAATAAGGAAATTTGACAGATTGTAGTAGCTTGATGTGCTACCGTCTGTACAACGTGCGAGTCGCTGCGTGGATTCCATTCAGGTATCGATACGCGATCAGATAATGGCGCAAACTGTAATAGATAAATTTAAAAATTCCAATCATATACATAATTAGGCAAAAAAACTGACACTTTTTCGGAGATCGTAAATTTGGTGAAAAAAAAAATAGTATTAAAAAAATATTGAATTTATTATAACTTTTAACATACATATTTACTTTCTTAGGTAAAACATAGCTTCTGCAACGGGACATAAAGAGTTGTTTGATAGTAGAATGTCATTGAACATCCTTGGCAGTCGTTACGGGTAGCCAGAAGCCAGTAAGTCTGACGCCAGTCTAACCAAGGGGCATTGGGTTGCCCGGGTAACTGGGTTGAGGAGGTCAGATAGGCAGTCGCTCCTTGTAAAACACTGGTACTCAGCTGGGTCCGGTTAGACTGGAAGCCGACCCCAACATAGTTGGGAAAAGGCTCGGGAGATGATGATGAATGTACTTACAATTATGTCTCGTTGTAAAATGCTTAGAAACAATTTTTGTAGCTCACACAATAATTATTGTCGTATTCAATATATATCATCAATATCATCACATTTACAGTTCTCTGTTCATATTTATCTAGGTGTTAATTAAACAGATGACAGCACATCAACCTACCTCAATCTGTTGAATTTGTGCAATAGATTTTCAACCTTATCACAATAATGGAAGGGTGAATTTTAGGCAGCTTTCCCACTGGCGTTTTACGAGCGTTGACGCTTCTCTGACATCAGCGCAGCGCCAACGTCGCGCAGACGCGTGGCTAAGGGTCGGTTCATATCTGACGTAAAATACGCCGAGCCGAGTATCATCAGTAGTACTAACGTATCATCAGCTGAGTGTGAGCGGTCAAGTGTTTTTCTATACATTTGTCAGTTCTGGCGTTACGCGACCGATAACACGCGACGCATATTCCGTCAGATATGAACCGACCCTAACGTCGCGAGTTTCTTGCGTTTTTTGGCATCAGGTACGGGACGGCGTGTTTGTACCTGTTGCCAAAAATCCAAGAACGGCGCAACTTTGGCGTTTTACCACTAGAAACTCGCGACGTTAGCCTTGCGTCTGCGCTGTAAAACGCCAGTGGGAAAGCGGCCTTAACCAGTTTTGGTATAAAGGTTGAAAATCTATTAAAGAAATTTGCCAGTTTGAGGTAGGTTGATATGCTGGCTTCTGTTTATCAATAGAAACTGGTATTTTGTGTGTAGAGTACATTCGGTTTTGTATCAATATAACAATCTTATTATAATATCAATTATATTTGAACATTTTTGCGAGTTTTCTATCTGCGTCCGAATTATGATCGCCATTCTCTTCAATTTGACAGCTGTCATCGCCATTAATGGCAACCACGACCGCAAATATCAAACTATCATATTAGTCAGGTTGACATTTCATATGTCAATTTAAATCACAAATACAACGTGTAACGTTAAATGCGCAAAACCTGAAAATAGTTTGATCAGAATAACGAGCAGTTATATATTGATACAATTCCATTTAAAAATAGTCCGTGGATGATGCAGGCGCATCTGATATCATGTTTACGATGTAGGAATGGATGTTTCCGATTTTTGAACTTCTGGGTGTAACTAAGCGTAAGAATAAATGAATTCTTAAAAATATTTGTTTCGTTTTATTATTAACAGACTTATCAAGTTTGTATGTTCTTTCTAAGTATATCTCGGACACCAATGACTGTTTTGGATGGCACGTTAAACTGTAGGTCCCGGCTGTCATTGAACATCTTTGGCAGTCGTTACGGGTAGTCAGAAGCCAGTAAGTCTGAGGCCAGTCTAACCAAGGGTTGCCCGGGTAACTGGGTTGAGGAGGTCAGATAGGCAGTCGCTCCTTATAAAACACTGGTACTCAGCTGAATCCGGTTAGACTGGAAGCCGACCCCAACATAGTTGGGAAAAAGGCTCGGGGGATGATGATTAACAGACTTATCAAAAAAGGTAGTTCTCAATTCGACTCTATCGTAAAATGACCACTTCTGAAAATTACTACAAGAAGCAAAACGTCCCCTTCGCAAAATGTCCTTTTCGCCATACGTCCCTTTCGCAAAATGTTAAAAGATAGCGTAGTAAGTACCCCTAATTCCGCGAAAGGAATATTCTTTTTTTTACTCGCAAGAGTTACCGTAGCCCTGGCACACAAACACCTCCAGAAGAAACAAATGTGGGTTTTATTTTATTAGGTAAGTCTGACACTCCCTCCAGCTGCACCCTCAATGGGTGGAGGCATTAGATGATTATCCACGACAAAAAAGGGTTTTCCAAAAAATTGCGACTGTTTAGAGTTTATATTACAAGACAAATAAATAATTGACAAATATTCAATATACTTATACCGTTATTTTCACGCGCGTACTGGCATATCTATGTAAATATAATATTGCGTACAGTAACCAGCTACTAATTAAATACTAGGTGTATTTACCGCGCATAATTCGACATTGTTTGGCGTTGTTCAATTTATTCGAACGTACAGTCACGCGCAAAAGATATAAAAATAAAAAGTCATTTATTCGAAATAGGGTGAAAATCAGCACTTTTTGAAGGTCAATTCTACAAAAGACTGCTCTAAAAACGCCCGGCGTACACCACTTCCTATGTGTTATCGCTGGAAAGAAGAAATGGTGGAACAAACTCCCCAGCAACACAAGTCTGTCTGTATGGTTTGAAGAACCGGTTCTAGGTATACAAAAGAAAATATATAATCATGGTTGAATCCGCCGCGCTGTGAACTGGTCTGCTAAGTTATCTTTGTTTATTAAGGCGTGGTGATTAACGCTCAATTCTTCTCTGCGTGAGAGAAGGCCTGTGCCCAGCAGTGGGACTATAAAAAAGCTGTGATAATGATGATTCTATAACTAGTAAGGATATTTTAAGGGAAAGTTATTTATGTGTGAATGTTGAGATGGATGCGTGGGGTAACCAGGATGGATAAAGTGAAGAATGAGTATATCAGAGGCAGCCTGAAACTCCTGACTACTACAAAAGGAGTATCAGGTTCGATTCTTGAGTCGAGATCACGTTAAACTTGGGGCCGAGGCCTGCCGAGGCTGCGGGTTGTTCGCAGGTGTTACCTTGGCCCTGGCACACAAACACCTCCAGAAGAAACAACGATTGTCGGCTATGGTTCTCTTGAGGAGATCAACCAGCTGCGCAGGACATATTCGCTCAGTCTCCTAGACCTCAGGACGGCAATCCGATACGACCACGACGACGAGAGAGATCACAAGCAGGGGCCTAATTCTGCTAATTTAGTTTAAAGAACACGCAATTGATATTCAACTGATACTCAATCACGACTCCATGTCGATTGAGACAAATAGGGCATTCCGAAGAATTTTGTTTTCAATCTCAATAAAGTCGTAATTGAATTGTTATGTGAGCCTTAGTTTAATGGTTATCGGTATTGCTATTCTAATTCTACGAAAAGCTAAGTGATGAATGATATATTATATTGTTTTTAATAAACGTTTTGCGTACCAGTGGCAGTTCAAACGTAGACCATTGGTCTTAAATTAGTAACAGAATACCCTATAAGGTAAAAATTGCTATTAAGATCCAATTAAGTTTCAATTGACACAATATTAAATTAGCAGCATCAGGCCCCTGGACTACTAACATTTACGTGGTCTCCGATGCACGGGTGTATCAATAACCAACTTCTAGACTCCAGAATCTAACAATTCTTTGAACGCTATACTCTGTGTTCGCGATTGTACATCAATCCCAACTTGATTGAACGTTGTTTTTCCAAAAATACAACTTTTCGAAAACACGAAATAATTTCAGGCCATTTTGTACTTGTAGGTAGTCATGGATAGTTTTGAGGAAATGTTACGACTCATTTTATTGTGTAAGTATCGAAATTCCATTAAAAATAATATTATTAATTATTTAGAGACGATTTAGACACTTTCCTCGCTGATTGGCCTCTGCACGCTTCAGTTAGAGAGAGACAGATGGAAGACTAGGGGAGGCCTTTGCCCAGCAGTGGGACGATAAAAAGGCTGCGATGATGATGAAGCTATATTACTAACTATATTGCTAAGTTTTATCAAAACACATTCATACCTAAATTTCCCATTTAAAATATTCTAGTAGAGTTATTGTCGCTAATTATTAGAGTGACTTAAGTGACTTTAATTAATACCTACTTAAATGTGTTTTTTTTTTACTAAATAACAAAAATATATTTGTATTGGGAGTGATGAATATAAGCATTTCAATCAACTTCAACAAAAGCAATACGCTAGTTGACAACTAGTCAAATTCAATAGTTTTAATGAACTGTCAAATACGATTGCTCTTGCAATTTGTAGGTATATAAAAAAATAACAACTATGACGTCACAGATTTTTTTCACATCAAGTTGTGTACACACGGCAACACATCAACCTATTTCAATAGATTTTCAACCTTATCATAATACTAAAAGGTTACCTAATATTCGATTGGTAATTTTTTACAGTTTCGGGAAGGTTGACGTGCTGTCGTCTGTTCCTACTTATTTAAATTACCAAGAAAAAATTAAATAGTTTCACATTCTAAAATATCCTTAATGAATGAAGGTGACGTTTTTTAAGATAAGCTTAATTTAGCAAATTAACATCGTAAAGGATTTTATCAAACTTCTAAAAAACATTACTCTATTTGAGCTCTGAAAAGACGAAATGTCGTTTCAGACGTCAGCATATCAAGCTGTAACTGGCAAATCCCTATGAACTTTGAACCATAAATTCAGCGATAAAGTTGAAAATCTACTAAGGAAATTTGACAGATAGTGGTAGCTTGACGTGCTGGCGTCTGTTCTTACAGTTAATTTTTTGTCAATTTTGTATTTCTAGGCGTTCTTCTCCAAAGGGCTGCCAGTAATCTTGAAAATGGCCACAAAGACCTTAACAACATACCGGAGATCGCGACCCAAAACAAATTATCGTATCAAGACAAAATAATTTCTACCTTCCAAACGTTATTTACAAGACGTTCTTTAGTTAACGAGACGCTTAAACCCAGTGATGGAAGTAAAGAAACTTTAGATAAAGAGCATTTAGATTCGATTCTATCCGGAGTTACAGAAGCATTAGACCAAATTAAGGATGAACTTCTAAAACTCAACAAAGATGGCTTCTTAGAAATTGAAATACCAGAAGTGAAACACACACGCTATAGAAGAGACGTTAGCAACGAAACCATAGACACTACAACAGTTGAAAATGACGTTACAGAAAATAACGTAACGACAACCGAAGCGCCCGAAACGGTTACTGAAACCGTTATTACTGCAAAAACTACTCAGAACGAGGAGATATCTTCCGATGATGTCACAGAAACTAATGTTACAGAATCACCCGACAGTAGTCGACGCATGTTAGTAACCAGTTTCTCAGCGTCAACTAAAATAAAGGAGAAACTGCTTTCCTATTTAGAAGATACTTTTAATGAAGTTGAAATGAAAATAAAACCGTTAACGAGTGTAAAAGTTGCGTTGTCCAGCGACGTTAACTATAGAATAGGTTATATTATAGCGACCATAGACACGTTGGAAGTTAATTTGAAAAAAATGAGGACCGATATGAATTTGAATCAAAGATTTTTAAACGATGAGAAGATTATAGAGTTATTTGATAAAATCAAAGCGACTAGTACCGCGGCTACGACGCTTATAGAGACGCTGAAGAAATATTTGCCGCAACAATAGTCTGTAGTTTTATTAATAAAGTTAATTTGAACTAGAGGTCTTTCGATGTTTCGTCCTTGTTAAAGCATATAGCAATGAATTTAAACTAACTTACATTTTCATTTCCCGAGACCTGGAATAGAACCCACGCTTTCATACTTGAGAGGTTGACTCACCCACTACTAGTGTAGTGTTTCCCAAAAAAAAAAGTCGTAGTGGCCCACTAGGATACTACGACTTTTTTTTTGGGAAAAGGTGTCCCGATATTATATCATATTTATTAGTTATTTGTTGTCAGCTTTTGATATACACGCACGTCTAGGGACGACAGGCCCGTGTCGGCGGCGCGTTCTGTTCCACGCGCTCCTCGAAGAGATGTCAGCAACAAAAGAGGGGCCCATTCAGGGTCTGCCTGGGCTGCGGGTTGTTCGCAAGAGTTACCGTGGCCCTGGCACACAGGGACCTCCCGAAGGAACATAATGGATTTTAGTCAGTAAGTCTGACACTCCCTCCAGCTGCAACCTCAGCGGGAAATCATCAAATGACCCTAAATGAAAAAAAAAAAATGCTTTTGAAATAGACGCTCTTATGAAGAACAAAATATAATTTCTTGAATTCCCACTGCGTTTCAGAACAAAAAATAAAACTCAAAATTAAATGAAAATAATATTTATTGAAATGAAATCAGTTTACTTATAGTTTAAACAATAACAATTACATTGTACATACATAACGAGTCCAAACGATACTGACAATCAACAACAAACAGAAACATTCCAATACGGTAGTTGACAGCTAGTCAAATTCAATACTTTTATTGAACTGTCAAAAACGGTTACGTAGCATTATGACGTCACATTTTTTCACATCAAGCCATATACCTACTTATTTTACTTTAAATATCAACAAAAAACAAATAATTTTCCTTCAAAACGATAAATGAAAGTGACATTATTTTAAGATACTTTACCAAATTAATATCATAGAGGATTTTATTTTCGACCTAGTCAACTACCCAATTGTCTCTGGTAACTCGTTTGAACTCTTACAAAAGAAACCTCATTATATTAATGACATTACCTAGCTATTTCCCGCGGCTTCATCCGCACTGTGAGAAAATTACCTCAAATGCTAACAAACAAACAAATAAATTTCGCATTACATATTTACGGTATCAATAAAAGGCCTTCTACACGATACAAACCAACTGCCGACAGAGGTGACGTTCACCCGTCCCACTGCTGGGCACAGGCCTCCTCTCACACAGAGAAGGATAGAGCGTTAATCACCACGCTTGCTCAATGCGGGTTGGTGATTTCAGACTATATGTATAGTCCAGGTTTCCTCGAGATGTTTTCCTTCACCTTTAATCAGTCATTGGTGTCCAAGATATACTTAGAAAGTACATACAACTTAAAAGTTGCATTGGTACTTGCCTGACTTAGAATCGAACCAGCACACTCATACTTGAGAGGCTGGTGCTTTAACTACTAGGCCACCACGCTTGAACCTTTAACTCAGATGATTATCACTCATTAAAAATTCATACGGTATACAAAAAAACAAAAAAAATATTTGGTGTTGATATCTACCGTGTAGACGTTGGTCGGCCGACCAGGGGCCGAATGTTGCTAATTTAGTTTAAAGAACCCGCAACTCATATTCAACTGATACTCAATCACGACTCCATGTCGATTGAGACAAATAGGGCATTCCGAAAAATTTTGTTTTCTATCTCAATAAAGTCGTTATTGAATTGTTATGTGAGCCTTAGTTCAATGGTTATCGGTATTGCTATTCTAATTCTACCAAAAGCTAAGTGATGAATGATATATTATATTGTTTTTAATAAACGTTTTGCGTACCAGTGGCAGTTCAAGCGTAGACCATTGTTCTTAAATTAGTAACAGAATACCCCATAAGGTAAAAATTGTTATTAAGATGCAATTAAGTTTCAATTGACACGATATTAAATTAGCAGCATCAGGCCCTGATGTGGAGTCAAAAGACTTTGGATGACCTTGGTCGAAATCACATTTATCGCGACAGGCCGCGTCCGTGGTCGGCCCCAACCGTGTGGAACGCTGTCGGCCGACGGGAGACGCGACCAAGGTCACCTCTGTCGGCTATCGGCTAGCTCGTGTAGAACGCCTTAAGACTATATTCTACTATCAGTGGATACAATACGACATTCGTTATAGAATATCTAGAAGACTTTAGAATTATAATATAAAATAGATCTAAATTCATGAAATTCTTTCAATTTGCATATTTGTACAATTATTTTATTTTTTTAAATTTTAATATGTTGACAATTAGTCAAATTCAATACTTTTATTGAACTGTCAAAAACGGTTACTCTCTATAATGCAATTTGTATGAAAACATGAACTATGACGTCACAGATTTTTCACATCAACCTGTATACTTATTAGGATTATAAAATTATCAAAATAAAAAATAAGAAACAATTTTCGGTTCAAAACGATAAATTAAACTGACATTAAGATTTACAAAATGAATATGATAAAGTATTTTATTTTTGACCTAGTCCAAATCCCAATTACATAAAATTAAATATTATTTTATGTAGTGACAAACGATTGGATAATTAATTAATTCCAACAATAAATTACTAATTAATTCTACGACACCTATTTTTAAATTTAATATTTCTATACAAACAAAACAAATCAGTTGACCCCTGTTAGACAAATTACTATCCTATATAAGGTCTAACAAAACTAGTGCACCATATTTTTACAGGTCATCTAGTACATACTAAGGATCATGTTTACTACAAAAAAAGTTGAATGACCCAGGGGTCAACGATCGAACGCGTTCATAGAGACCGGCGTTATGCGTAACACAATTACAATTTGGCAAATGTGATGATAAATTTATTGTTTTCATAACTTTTTTGTGGTAAACATGATCCTTAGCATGTACTAGATGACCTGTAAAAATATGGTGCACTAGTTTTGTTAGACCTTATATAGTGTTTAGTTCGTACCAAACTTTATGGCGGCTTGGAACATCGCGTCTTTGCTTAAATAACAGTTCTAGGTCGGCGCGAGGGTTGTGAGCGTTCTGTCTGGGCTGCGGGTTGTTCGCAAGAGTTACAAACCTCCAGGGACCTCCAGAAGGAACATAGTGGGTTTTAGTCAGTAAGTTTGGCCCCAGTTAGCTGGGTTTAGGAGGTCAGATAAGCAGTCGCGAGTCTCACAAGTATGGCCCCAGGTAGCTGGGTTTCGCTGGGTCGCTCCATGTGACACACTGGTACTCAGCTGCATCCGTTTAAGACGTGAACCCGACCCTAACACACCTTGGGAAAACGCTAGACAGATGACGCATGCGCAGTAAAGTTTTTTCCATACATTTATATTATCGGAACACTATTTACGTCACATCGGCAAACACATTTCACTCATCGTAATTCTTACATGGTCCACACATCGCGAACAAGGAACAATTTGTTCAATATTGAAGTAAAACATGTTTGGACGACCTTGGACAGGAACATGTCGGTGTTGGATGCTGGCACTAGCTGGCTGGCGACGTGGGACAGGCGCCTTCAGCCGCACGCGATGCTAGCAGGGAGCTGATCTGTGGACGACACAATAACATAAGATCTAACAAAAATAGGGCACCATATTTGTACAGGTCATCTAGTACATGCTAAGGATCATGTTTACTACAAAAAAAGTTGAATGACTTAGGGGTCAACGATCGAACGCGTTCATAGCGACCGGCGTTATGCGTACGATTTAGCGACTGTGATGATAAATTTAATAAAATATGTTGTCGTTTTCATGACTTTTTCTGGTAAACATGATCCTTAGCATGTACTAGATGACCTGTACAAATATGGTGCACTAGTATTGTTAGACCATATATGTTTTGTTTGTGATCTCTCTCGGGTCGTGTCCGTGAGGAGGCAGCAGAGTACCTTGTGCTGCGCGGCGTATGTGGTGTCGGGCGGCAGGCGCAGCGCGCGCAGCAGGGCGGCGAGGTGGGCGGGCGCGTGGCCGGCGGCGAGCGTGCACTGCACCAGCCGCGCGCCCATCTCCGCGCGGGCGAACTGACCGCCCAGGCTCCTACACGACATAACATGGCATTTTTTTTTATTATAGACTATAGAAGTTAGCTCTACTTAAACGAATCTATACTTATATTGTAAAGCTGAAGAGATTTTGATTTTGTAGCAACATTACATACAACGCCATCTAGTTCAATATGGAATCTAACCTGCATCGCACAAACAGAATTTACAACGTCATTCAACATATATAGGCAGTAGCTCGCCAGACATAACACCCGTCTGGTCGGAGTATCCTCCCTTTACTGAGGGATATGAAGACCTTTACTCCCTGGTCATCAGCAGCCCCAAAATTTATTTGAAAGCGCTAATCTCAGGAACTACGGGTTGAATTTTAAAAGTTCGTATTGGCAACTATTTTGACGTTTTTTTAATAGAGGATAAGAGCGATGCTTGGCTCACCAAACAGTGGTCCAATTATGTGCTTTCCATTAATCTATAGTTATTGCTACGTTTTATTTGTAATCATATCTGTTTCGAAGAAATACCATCTCTTTTCTCGTAACGATTTTTGCCAAATTATGTGCTGGGTACTATACTCTTTCACGTGAAAACTATAGAACGGATTTTGTTAAAACGTAGAACTAGTTTCCAAGGGAATCTGCCGCAAATAGTGAATGGTAGAGAAATAAGTGCAGGGGGGACTGACTTGGGCTGCAGGGCGCCGAGCGCGCGGCAGGCGGCGGCGACGCGCGGCCGCAGCGCCTCCAGCTGCGCCTGCACGTTGGCGCGCGACCGCTGCGCTTCCGCTGACGACACCAGACCGCGGATCTGTACACAACAAACTCATTATAATATATATCATAGCTTAAAACTACTTGCTAAACATAGCCTAAGCCTTAAAAATGAACCGTAGTAGCTAATAAATTAAAATCATCAGAAAAATCTTTTTTTTTAAACTTTTATAGTCCGCCATATTGGATTTAGAATAACGTCAAATTATTTTTAAAGTCATTCTCAATATGTCCTTTCATTTGATACCCATATTGTTGAAATTCATTAAAAATAACTACTCCGCCATCTTGGACGGTCCGCCATATTGGATTTAGAATGACGTCATATAACATATCTTGCATTGTCATCCAAACTGAACTTGTATACAAAATTTCAGCTCAATCGGTTGAAGATATCTACTTCAAAATTGAGTTCAAAGAATCCACCGAAACATACATACACGGCAAGTTAAATAAAAGCTTTTAAAAAGAGAACGGCCGCCGAAGCCGACAATCGGCCTGGATGCCATCATCATCTCGGATAAGACTCCCGGGTCGGGCCGAAATCGCTTTGTGTGTTTTGAGAGACTTGCACAAAAGCAGCCTGGAGTCTGGAAGTTGGTGATTGCTACACCCGTGCATCGTGTCGCACGTTGCAGTCGGTCCTGCTTGTGATCTCTCTCCGGTTGTGTCGGATTGCTGACCTGAGGACTGTGAGAGTGAGGGAACAGAGAGTGCACCTGTGTCCGCGCAGCTGGCTGATCTCCTTAGTAAAGAACGGCCGTCAAAAATTAATCGATTCCGAAATCCCAAGATTTCGTTACAAATGACCATTCTATAATATCCGATACTAGTTATAACGAAACAGACAATAGTGTTGTACCTGCACACAGACGTGTAGATAGTGATGTAACGCCTGGCCGCCGCTCTGCCAGCCGCTCAGCTCGTGCCGTTCGGCGGCTTCGTTCATTTTTTCTAATAAAGGAGCTATGCTTTGTAGGTCGTCTGTGGAAGGAGAGGAGATTGATTAAATTGTATATAATATTCTTCTCAGACCCAGTTTCACCGGTTGCTGATAAGTTCCAGATAGATTATCGGGTAAATAATTTCATACAAATTCTGTTCCATTTTTTTATTTATTTGGTAGATATAGTGGCTATCCGTAACCTGTGAAACTGGCCCTAACTATTAATTAAAAAAAAAAACGATTTAAATAAAATTTGGTACACAAAAAAATCGATCTCAGTGGCGTGCACTTGGAGAGGCCTATGTCCAGCAGTGGACTGCGATAGGCTGATGATGATGATGATGAGACAATTAGTCTGCAATCTGAGAAAGGACATAGGCTGTTTTTTATCTGATGGGTGCTGGAAATAGTTCCCTGTGGTAGAGGGTGGAAACGCGAGGAACAACATTTATATACATATAGAAGGTCTAACAACAAGTGCACCATATTTGTACAGGTCATCTAGTACATGCTAAGGATCATGTTTACCACAAAAAAGTTGAATGACCTAGGGGTCAACGATCGAGCGCGTTGATAGAGACCGGCGTTATGCGTAAGATTACAATTACAATTTGGCGAATGTGATGATAAATTTAATAAAATATGTTATTGTTTTTATGACTTTTGTGGTAAACATGATCCTTAGCATGTACTAGATGACCTGTACAAATATGGTGCACTAGTATTGTTAGACCTTATATATTTCCTAGGAATTTTATAGGCCTGGTCTGGACGCCATTATACAGTCTTTCATTGAAGAGAAAAATATACATTTTTGTAAGTAATTACCAGCTAACACAGCTTCAGGTAATAATTCATCCAGCAGAACTCGGTGCGCCGCGTTCCACTGTCCGGCGCCGACCAGGTGTTCCGCTTCCAACGCCGGCAGACGCTACAACATATGAAAATATTCATATTATGTGCAGGTTCGATTCCAGGTCAGGCAAAGTACAGACACCAGCACATCAAGCTACTACAAAATTCCCTAAATAGATTTTCAACTTCATCCTTGAAGCATAAAGTTGATTGGGAGAATTTGACAGCTTCGGGTAGCTTCATGTGCTGCCGTCTGTTTTATTTTTTTAAATAAAACATTTTAAATTCTTGTTTTAAAGATTTTTTTTAAAGTGCTGATTTATCAGCCTTCTTCTTCCTGCCCTGTTCCCAATTCTATTTGGGGTAGGCGCAATATGTTTTCCGCTTCCATTCGTCTCTGTTAGCCGTCATACTACTATCCACTCCCTTCTTAATCATATCGTCTTTCAGGCAATCAGTCCATCTCTTCCTTGGTCTACCTCTACCTCTCCATCCATTCAAATTCAGATTTATCAGCCTAATTTGGACAAGTTGAACTCAACACTTTTACACGTCAACACATTTTTTATAAAAAAAAACCGGCCAAGTGCGAGTCAGACTCGCGCACGAAGGGTTCCGTACCATTATTTATAAAACGGACAAAAAATCATGTTTGTTGTATGGGAGCCCCCCTCAAATATTAATTTAATTTTAATAAAATTACTTATTTTTAAAGTAAGTAATACATTCCATATTCTGTGAATATTTCAAGATTCTACCTGTTGCCGTTATCGATATCGAGCAAAAATGAACAAAAAAATCACGTTTGTTGTATGGGAGCCCCCCAAAATATTTATTTTATTCTAGTTTTCAGTCCCTATCTATTTGTTGTTATAGCGGCAACAGAAATACATCATCTGTGAAAATTTCAACTCTCTAACTATCACGGTTCATGAGATACAGCCTGGTGACAGACGGACGGACGGACGGACAGAGGAGCGAAAACAATAGGGTTCCGTTTTACCCTTTGGTTACCTCTTTTAGAGTCCAGACATAAAAAGAGATTACATACTAAAGTATGGATGAGCAAAAAAAAAATCCTTACCTCATATTTGGCTCTATGCGCCTGCGCCAGCAGCAGCCACTGCTCCGGCACCCTGAGCCTCTTCACAAGGTCGAGCCGCGCCTGCAACTCTGCCGTGTCTGCCTTGGACGGCGCGTGCCGGGACAAGACACCCCGAATTAAATGCCCACGCCTGAGAAAGAATAGAAAAAAACCAATATTAATATTATAAAGCTTAAAGGCTTAAAAGTTGGGAAAAGGCTCGGGAGTTGATGATAACATTATAAGGCTTAGCCTTACCATAAAACGGGGTCTTAAAAAAGCATCACCTCCCGAGCCTTTTCCCAACTATGTTGGGGTCGGCTTCTAGTCTAACCGGATTCAGCTGAGTACCAGTGTTTTACAACGAGCGACTGCCTATCTGACCTCCTCAACCCAGTTACCCGGGCAACCCAATACCCCTTGGTTAGACTGGCTTCAGACTTACTGGCTTCTGACTACCCGCAACGACTGCCAAGGATGTTCAATGACAGCCGGGATCTACAGTTTAACATGATATCCGAAACACAGTCATTGGTGTCCAAGATATAATTAGAAAGTACATACAAACTTAGAAAAGTTGCATTGGTACTTGCCTAACCTGGAATCAAACCCTACTACTCATACTTGAGAGGTGGGCTCTATAACCACTGGGCCACCATGATTTCTTTTCACATCCAAGTGGTCTTAACAAACGCCGTCTTTAACTCTAGCTTTAAACCATATTTTTTAACCAAGTGGCATAGACTAACCCGCTATGGGTATAGCTGGAGGAAGTGTCAGACTTACTGACTAAAACCCACTATGTTCCTTCTGGAGGTCCCTGTATGCCAGGGCCACGGTAACTCTTGCGAACAACCCACAGCCCAGACAGACCTTTGTCCTAAGGGCTCCGATGTACATTCAGTATCTTGAGTCTAAAATCGACCTTCCTCCTGTGATATTTGCGAGATAATTATGGTTAATTAATATGATTAATTAATAATCTAATAATAATAGTCTAGCAGTAAAACACACACCGGTTTTTACTCGCTTACATAAGTATACAGTGTTGCCAATTTATCCAGCCATACATTACACCTCCTTTTTGGAAAGTCGGTTAAAAAGGAACGATATATTTCATTTCATTTTCATTTCATTTATTTCAGTAACAATTTTTACATTGTATCGAAAATTTACACTTAAGATTATAAAAAAATACAAATTATAAACACTATTAATAATTAAAATTTCAAAGTTTCTAGTTTCATATAAATGTCCAAAAAAAAAAAAAATATATAATTTCATAAAAAAAAACACAAAATGTTAAAAATAAAAATATAAAGTCACAAGTTAAAAAATAAAATAAAGTTCCTAAGCCCAATTTATTCTAGGTGTATGTGTCACAAAGAAACTCATCAAGGGTGTAGTAACACCTTTCTACCAAAAAAGATTTTAGTTGCTGCTTAAACTTATATAAATTATAAATTGTCTTTAAGTGTACTGGTAGTTTATTAAACAGCTTAACAGATTGATAACCTGCAGCGTGACTCACAACTTTAAGATGAGGTTGTATCTTATTTTTTAAGTCCTTGCGCCTTGTTGCTTCCCTCTTAGTTCTTTCCTCTAGTGTTTCAGAATTTTGCAACTTTTTCATGAGATCAGTTAGAAGAACCAAAATATATAAACAAGGGACCGTTAGGATCTGATGTTCTTTAAAGTATTCCTTACACGATACCCACTGTGGAATTCTCATCATAGTTCTTATAGCCCTTTTTTGAATAATGAAAGCTGTATTTATATTGTACGCATAACTACCTCCCCATAGAATAATACTATACCTGAGCTTTGACTCAACGAGCGAGTAATATACCAGTTTTTGTTGCTCAATACCAATCACATCTCGAAGACTTCTCAAAGCATAGCAAGCTGAACTAATTGAGCTTTCTATAGCAGTCAATTCGGTTTTCCAATTTAGGTTTTCGTCGATATGAATACCTAAGAATTTCACACTGTCTACTAATTTTATTGTATTATTATTCAAATTTATGTCTATTTTTTCTTTATTTCTTGACGTCGTCCGAAATAACATGGCGTTCGTTTTACTGGCATTTAACTTAAGATTATTGATGTTGAACCAATGATGAAAAAGAGCAAGAACATGTTTATAAAATGTGTCAGAGGTTCTGCTAGTATATCAAGGTGATCTTTTACGGTCTGTATTCTTATTTCATCATGACCAGATGATTTCTTGGTGGCCATAGAATTTACCAGCTTTTTTATTTCCCAGGGTGTAACTAAATCACAAGTCATTTCTTGATCTGATCTTTTTACGCTAAATTGTAAAGTTTGTATGGCTTGATCAAACAATTTTGGGTCGTCAACAATCATTGCTCTATCGAAAGTATTCGAGAAAATATCTACTATTTGCTGGGGATCTGATACGATTATATTATTAATTTTGAGGAGTATGTTTTTTTTACCTTCTCGTTTTGATTTTATGTTTCTATTTCTATTTATTACCTGCCAAATGGCTTTTGTAGATTTATTTGCCTTGGTTATTTCTTTACTGACTGCAAATCGTTTAGCTTTTTTTAAGACTAGTCTAAATATTCTGACATATGATTTTGTATATGTTTTGCCCGAACCAGTCATATTGTTAATATTATGAAGCAAAAATCGCTTCATTTTACTCGACACTCTGATTCCCTTCGTTACCCATGACGATTTTTGAAGTTTATTAAAATTTACTCGCTTAGTTTTCTTTTTGAAACTAGCGCGGAATATTTGTCCAATTTTCTTTAAAAAGCTATTTATGCCTTCTTCCTCCCAATTTATATTTAGAATACGTCGTCTAAAACTTGTTGTATTTTCGTTATTAAACTGTCTAATTTCTATATTTATAAAGTCTTGGTCACCTTTAGGCTTTACTGTTTCCGTTGTTAAGTGACAGAATAACGCTGCGTGTCCATCAGCTAAGAAATTGTGATCAACAAAATAGTCTTTGATAACATGTACCGGTAAATTCGTCAAAAAATTATCCAAAGTTGATTGCGCATTATTACGTTTATATGTCGGTTCATTTACAATTGGTCTAAAATTGTATGATGTCAGTAATGTCAAGAAATTCGAAGTCTTCTTGTCGCGTTTAAGCAAGTCAATGTTGAAATCTCCACAGATAATACATTTTTTGTTGAAGAAGTGTTCTAATAATTGTTCCAATTTAGATAGAAATGTTTCAAAATTTTTATCTACAGGGTTTCTGTAACAGCAGAAGATGTAAATATTAGTGCTTACATCTTTGACACCACACAATTCGAAGCTTTCGATTTGATATATTTTTTGACAAAAAAGTACCTCTTCACAGTCAATACCGTTTCTACTCATAATGAGGCTACCACCCCTTATTTTGTTTTTTCTTGTATTAAATGACACCATTTTATAGTTATTTATGTTGAATTGATTAGCTGACTCCATATTCAAGAAATGTTCCGTTATACACAAATAGTGATTTTCGACATTAATCTCTTGCAAGTAAACTTCTAATTCCTCTTTTTTGTTACCAATACCACATAAATTCTGAAGATAAATATTGAGGGAGATGTAGTTATTAAGGGTTTCAGGCAACATACCTTGAGTGTGGTTGAGTCCTTCAGGCACGAAAAAGGTCATCATTATTGTCTAAGTCATCAGTCTGAGTGCTAATACTTTTTGTAATCACGCTAATATACTCACGCTATGTCGTCCGGGTGATAGCAGAGAGCTTGCACAGCGAGATGCCAGGCGCCGCTCGCTTCCAACTGGTCAGCTACGCCGGTGATGCTCTCTATCGAAGGATTGCCGAACCAAGTGCCTAGCAGGAAACTGTAATGGGAAAATATTATCATCATCTGCCTAGCCTTTTCTTAAACTATGTTGGGGTCAGCTTCCAGTTATAACCGGAGGCAGCTCCGGTTGTTTACGTGGAGCGACTGCCTGTCTGACCTCCTCAACCCGGTTACCTGAGCAATCCAATACTCCTTGGTACGACTGGTTGTCAGTCTTTCTAGCTTCTGACTACCCGTAACGACTGCCAAAGATGTACAAATGACAGCCGGGACACAACAATTGAGCGTGCCTTCCGAAACACGGAGGAACTCGTCGTTATAAAATGGTCACCCATCCAGGGACTGGCCGCGACAAGCGGTGCTTAACCTTATACGTACGACCCGTGTGGCTTTCACTTAGCCATGAGCTCCTCTCTAGGATAATATTATAAAGGCGAAAATTGGTTAAAAAAAAAAAACATTTTACAAAACCAAAAACAGAAATATTTTTTGTAATCCGTTGAGAAATAAGTAATTTATAAACCCTTCAAAAGTCAAACAGATAACAGAAAAAGGATGCACATACAAGCTTGTGACGTCAACGCTATTTGATCACGCATGTGCAAAAGAGATAGCAAGATGTCCCCACTATGATCCCACTCTTCATCATACGCATATAAAAAATGTTGATTGCTGCTGCATTTATCAACCAATTTTGCCACTGTTTTCAGAAAAATGTTCTTTGTGCGTGTGTTTATTTGTTTTGTTAATAAATTAAAAGAAATAACTTTTTTTAAAAAGCTTTTATAGTCCGCCATATTGGATTTAGAATAACGTCAAATATTTTTTTTTAAGTCACACTCAATAAGCCCTTTCATTTGATACCCATATTGTTGAAATTCATTAAAAATAACTACACCGCCATTATGTGTGGCCCGCCATATTGGATTAAGAATGACGTCATATAACATATCTTTCATTGTCGTCCAAACTGAACGTGTATACAACATTTCAGCTCAATCGGTTGAAGATATCTACTTTAAAATTGAGTTCAAAGAATCCACCGTAACATACATACACGGCAAGTTAAATAAAAGCTTTTAAACATGTTGTACAAAATCAAACATAGGCAAATACCCTATAACGAACTTACCACAGGCTGTAGTCGAGCGGGTCGGGCGTGTAGGCGGCGGGGCGCAGGCGCGGGCGGCAGTGGAGGGCGCGAGCCCGCAGCAGCTCGTAGCGCAGGTCCAGCACGCGACGGTGTTTGCCGTTCTGATCAAAACATAGCATATTATTAAAAACCGGCCAAGTGCGAGTCGGACTCGCGCACGAAGGGTTCCGCACCATTATTTATAAAACGAGCAAAATATCACGTTTGTTGTATGGGAGCCCTCCAAAATATTTTTTCAGTATTTGTTGTTATAGCGGCAACAGAAATACATCATCTGTGAAAATTTCAACTCTCTAACTATCACGGTTCATGAGATACAGCCTGGTGACAGACGGACGGACGGACGGACAGAGGAGCGAAAACAATAGGATTCCGTTTTACCCTTTGGGTACGGAACCCTAAAAAACTAGCAGTTAGTTGTTCGCGGTTATTTCCGCGTCCCCTAGGACTTTTCTACTTCGCTTACTAGGACAAAAAGTAGTCTATATCCTTTCTCAGACTCTAGACTATTAAGTCTACCAAATTTTGTTTAATACTAGCTGTCGTCCGCATGGGCATTAGGATTAAACATTCACGGATTCACCCCCCTCCCCCCGTAGTGATAGGGTGATAATATGTAGCCTACATGTTGACCCGACCTCTTAGTTATATTCATGCCGAATTTAAAGCAAATCGATGTAGTATTTTTTAAGATTATCCCGGACATACATACAGACAAACAGACAAAAATTCTAAAAACTATATTTTTTTTCGATTTTAGATCACGCCCCAATTATTCTTAAAAAAAATATTCAATGTACAGTTTTGATTTTTCTACGATTTTATGATATATGTATAGATAAACTAGCTGTCCCCAGCGGTTTCACCCGCATCTTTGGTTACTGCTCCGCTCCCGTGTGTCTTAGCGTTATGGTATATAGCCTATAGTCTTCCTCGATAAATGGGCTATCTAACACTGAAAGAATTTTTCAAATCGAACCAGTAGTTCCTGAGATTAGCGCGTTCAAACAAGCAAACAAACAAACAAACTCTTCAGCTTTATAATATTAGTATAGATAGACTCACGTTAACAATTGTGACGTCATACTGGTTGACGTAGGGCGGCAGGGGCAGCCGCATGCCCATCTCATCGGTGTCCAACACAGTGAGGTCCACTTCATCATCACCTTGCTCACCGGGGACGAAGAACCCTTCGTACGTCCTCATCACCTGTTCCAGCGATGGTATGTGGGGGCACAGGTATCTAGTAAAGATTTTAATAATTTAGTTACGTCTATGTGGTGCCCGGACTGCCGAGCTGAGGGTCCCGGGTTGCTGCGGGTTGTTCGTAAGAGTTACCGTGGCCCTGGCACACAGGGACCTCCAGAAGGAACATATTGGGTTTTAGTCAGAAAGAGTCTTACACTCCCTCCAGCTGCACCCTCAGCGTTAGGGGTCATTTGATGATTTCCCACGAAAAAAAAAGGGTACCGGGTTCGATTCGATTAAGGGGAAAAGGTGTCCCGTTATTTATATTATTAGAGGGTTCAATTCCAAACAAAGCCATAGTCGTGGTGGCCTAGTGGTTAAAGAGCCAACCACTCAAGTATGAGGGCGTGGGTTCGATTCCAGGTCGGGCAAGTAACAATGCAACTTTTCTAAGTTTGTATGTACTTTCTAAGTATATCTTGGACACCATGACTGTTTCGGATGGCAAGTTAAACTGTAGGTCCCGGCTGTCATTGAACATCGTTGGCAGTCGTTACGGGTAGTCAGAAGCCAGTAATTCTGACGCCAGTCTAAATTCAGATTAAAGTCAAATTCAATACTATTATAGAACTGTCAAAAACGGTTACTCTCTATGCAATTTGTATGAAAACACCACATATGACGTCACAGATTTTTCACATCAATCCGTATACTTATTTCGATTATATTACAAATAAAAAAAATAAAAACAGTTTTCGATTCAAAACGATAAATTAAACTGACATTATTTTGAGATGCTTTACAAAATGAATATGATAAAGTATTTTATTTATGACCTAGTCCGCATCCCAATTAGATAAAGGCTAGGCATATAATATATTACCTAGCCGTAGCGTGTAGAGCAGTAAGCCAGTGGGCTTGAGCGAGTTTGTCCCGGGGCGTTTGTCCAGCGATGAGCTGCAGGGTTGCCCAGCGGTGGGACGATATGAGGGTGTCGGCGCCGCACTCTCGCCACTGGGACAGCTGCCGGGTGATCAGGGAACGGAATGATGGATCACCTGTGGGTAAAGACAAATATAATTAATATTATTATAAAGCTGAAGAGTCCGAAGGAGGGGCTCGTGGCTGAGGGCGCAGCTGGAGGGAATGTCAGACTCTTACTGACAAAAACTCACTATGCTAATTCTGGAGGTCCCTGTGTGCCAGGGCCACGGTATCTCTTACGAACAACCCCCAAGCCAACCCTGGCCCCAAGGGGTTCCTCCTGTGTTGCTGACATCTTTTCGAGGAGCGCGTGGAACAGAACGCGCCGCGGACACGGGCCTGTCGTCCCTAGACGTGCGGACGATGAGCTACCCACACTCACCGCCCACAGACCCGCGGCCGAAGGAGCCTAAGGTAAATACACACAAAAGCGCATAGCAAAGGAGTATACCTACACGGCAAAAACCGGACAGGACTGTGTGAAGTAATCTTTACGCATCCTTCCGAGATTCCAAATTTCTTTAAAAAAAAGCAAGTGAAAGTCGTGGTGGCCTAGTGGTTAAAGCACCAGCCTTTCGAGTATGAGGGTGCGGGTTCGATTCCAGGTCAGGCAAGTACCAATGTAACTTGTCTAAGTAATACGTACTTTCTAAGTATATCTTGGACACCAATGACTGATTAAAGGTGAAGGAAAACATCTCGAGGAAACCTGGACTATAAAGTCTGAAATCACCAACCCGCATTGAGCAAGCGTGGTGATTAACGCTCAATCCTTTTCCGTGGGAGAGGAGGCCAGTGCCCAGCAGTGGGACAATAAAAAGGCTGATGATAAGAGAACCCGTGGAAATGAACTAGTTGTTTATTCTTGTCACTTACCAGCAGCTTGAGCGATGAGTATGGCCATGTTGAGATCGCCATGTTCCTTGGCCACTTTGCACGCCTCCAGTATACGCCCGCCAAGTAACAGCGTCCAGACGCGAGCGCTGTGCCCGTCCGCCTCTATAAAAAAAAAAAAACTATAAACGACACAATACGGTAGATGACAACTAGTCAAATTCATTACTTTTATTGAACTGACAAAAATGGTTACTTTGTATGCAATATGTATGAAAATACTAAGATTTGACGTCACAGATTTTTCACATCAAGCCTTATATCGGTTATATTATCAATAAAAAAATGTAAACAATTTTCGATTCCAAACGATAAATGAAACTGTCATTATTTTAAGATATGTCATCAATTGCTTTTTCTTGTATGGTATTAATATGCCTCGTTAGTATAGTAATTGTATAGCACGACTGTTGAGCACGGGGTCTCGGGTTCGATTCCCGGGTCGGACGAAAACGCTTCGTGGATTTTGGGAAACTTTTATAAAGCAGTCTGGAGTCTGTAAGTAGGTGATTAATACACCCGTGCATCGTGTCGCACGTTGCAGTCGGTCCTGCTTGTGATCTCTCTCCGGTCGTGTCGGATTGCTGACCTGAGGGCTGTGAGAGTGAGGGAATAGAGAGTGCACTTGTGTCTGCGCGAATGTGCGTGCACTATACTATGTCCTGCGCAGCTGGCTGATCACCTTAGAGAGAACGACCGCCGTGGCCGTCAATCAGTCCGGTAGCCATTATTATTTTAAATAATGCGTACAGACACATTATAATACAACACATTAAATTATAAGAAAAATGAATAGGCTGGTCAGTTTTTCCAAAATATTTCGTTCAACCTATCGGGAGCACATCAAGCTACCTTCAATCTGTCAAAATTCCTTATTACGTTTTCAACTTTATTTCGCTACAGCATATATTATAGTTCAAAGTTGATTGGGAAAATTTTATTGTTTCGGGTAGCTTGATGTGCTGTCGCCTGTACAAAAGTATTGACATACCATCCTCCTTCTCTCCAGGCATAGGTTTAGACAGATCCTCATCCGTAGCTTCGGAGACGGCATTCTTGAGCCAGTCTAGTAGTTTCCGATGTCTGTTCACTGTAGATAGGAGATCTGTGCCCGGCACACCTGCAGGAAAGACGAATTCATCCATAAATATCTACAATATAGTAGTGAGTTCGGAACAGGGAATATGCATGTAATTTTTTTATTCACTAAATTAATACACTTTTAGCTGTAATAAATAAATATGAAAGAATTTTTAAAAATATATTTATCGACAAGAAGATATAAAGCTTCAAAACTGCCAATAAGAAAGAGAAGTCCGAGTGTAAAATTTACGTCACAACTACACACGCCCGTAAGGCTGTCATTGAATATAGCGTTGTAGTGCGAGGGACAGGTATACTTGTTTAAAATTGTTATATCTCGTTTGTTTTTCTACTGATTTCGATATTTTTTTCACGATTAGTATTCTATTTTTGTGTATTTATTGATAAACTAGTTAGATTGCAAATATTTTTTTCATGCATATTCCCTATTATATCGATTGAAACTGACTATTGATTTTGAACTTTAAAAGTTTGTCATGTAGATGTGACCGTCGCGTGCTAGGCACGCTTGGCTTGTCATCTATACGTGACAGTGGCGGTCAAAAGATGAAAATACCATTATTGGTAAAAAAAAAAACTAATAAAAACTCTTCCACTCTCTTCTATCTGCCGTCATCTCACAAGTAACATTCTGTCTAGCCATATCGTATCATCAAGGATTGCGTGTGTATGCATGTATACACATGTTTATGGCAAAAAAATGTTTCTATTCTATTCTAATGATATCCATCGCAGTAAGTGAAACAGCAGGATTAGCATGGCGATTCTATATCTATTCTGTCAAGAAAAGACAAAGCTCTTTCTGTCAATGTCAACATGTCTTCTACCCGAGCATGGCGCGACCTGTCAACTCGCATATAATCACTTGCAGCCTTATGTCAATAGAAGAAAAGAAAAATTACTTCAAAAAAAAATTACTGTCAAAGAAATCTTACGTCAATATGTCACTTTTCAGTCATTATGTCCATTCTCCGGTCACCAAGTCGTGGTGGCCTAGTGGTTAAAGAGCCAACCTCTCAAGTGGCGTGGGTTCGATTCCAGGTCGGGCAAGTACCAATGTAACTTTTCTAAGTTTGTATGTACTTTCTAAGTACACCAATGTCTGTGTTTCGGATGGCACGTTAAACTGTAGGTCCCGGCTGTCATTGAACATCCCTGGCAGTCGTTACGGGTAGTCTGACGCCAGTCTAACCAAGGGGTATTGGGTTGCCCAGGTAACTGGGTTGAGGAGTTCAGATAGGCAGACGCTCCTTGTAAAACACTGGTACTCAGCTGAATCGGTTAGACTGGAAGCCGACCCCAACATAGTTGGGAAAAGGCTCGGGAGATGATGATGTCCATTCTCCGGTAGACAAAACTTGTTTCTACGGTTGTCATGCTGAGCCTGCTGGTGTAAGCGTATACAACTCACCATCATTTTCAAGATCAGCTCCCCACAAGGCATCACACAGCTGCCACACCTCGTAGCAGTACGCGGCAGACACACCAAACTGTCAACATATTATTACTTTACATAAAAGATAAAGCCAAAGTCGTGGTCACAGATTACTGAATAGTTACTACGTAACAGATACTTCACTCAGTAGAAAATTTCCAATACCTACTACGATAATTGCCTACTCCTTCGCGTCAACAACCACTGTATGCTAAAATGCGCCTAAATGGTCAAGCGTACAGCAGTGATTGCTTCGCACCGCGCGATTCCACAGTAATCGCAGGGTTGCATCTTCGGTAAAATTAAATTAACATAAATTTTTATCTATGTTATTGAGAACTGTTAATATGTTCTGACTTTTATGTGGCAGTAAAAAAAAATATCATTTATAAAATATTTAACCAAATAAAAAAAAGGAGTTGATCGGACATAGGTACAGGCCAAACTGAGGAGTTTGACTTGTATGGTTTGTAGGTATGTATGTTTGTGCGCGATAATCTCGCGTTTGGCTAAACCGATATCGATGCGGTTTTCAGAAAAGGATTTGTTACATTTAGGAGAACGTTTTAAAATAAGTATAATACTTCTTAGTTTGATGATGATCTTCGGAGATGTTCACTAGAAATGAAAAAAAAAAGCCTTAAAAAAAGAAAGCCGACTTCAAATAAGGCACTAAGCCGTAAGAAATAATTTGTTTTTTTTTTTATGTTGGTGCTAACAGCTGGTAAATATGTTGGTGCTAACAGCTGGTAATTACGAATCGAAAAAGCACCGACATTTACACCCATCTACAGCACATAAGGCACCACACGGCATCGTAATACGCGTACGAACGAACAGCACTATTAGAAGTCGGTTAAAAATTGAACGGCGTGCGCGCGCTTCGCTTGCGAAACCCGCACTGAATTCGCTCCGCCGGCGGACCGAGACCGCTCGGCTGGGCGGTAGGCACTTATAGCGCGCAAGTACATGGAGTGACGGAGGCCTGTCGTGGTGGCCTAGTGGTTAAAGAGCCAACCTCTCAAGTATGAGTGCGTGGATTCTATTCCAGGTCAAGCAAGTACCAATGTAACTTTTCTCAGTTTGTATGTACTTTCTAAGTATACCTTGGACACCAATGACTGATTAAAGGTGAAGGAAAACATCTCGAGGAAACCTGGACTATAAAGTCTGAAATCACCAACCCGCATTGAGCAAGCGTGGTGATTAACGCTCAATCCTTCTTCGTGGGAGAAGAGGCCTGTGCCCAGCAGTGGGACGATAAAAAGCCTGATGATGATGATGACAACTAGTCAATGTATTGAAATGTCAAAAATGGTTCATCATTATCATCATCATCATCGTCCCACTGCTGGGCACAGGCTTCCTCTCACACAGAAGGACTCAGAATTAATCACCACGCTTGCTCAATGCGGGTTGGTGATTTCAGACTTTATAGTCCCGGTTTCCTCGAGATGTTTTCCTTCACCATAAATCAGTCATTGGTGTCCAAGGTATACTTAGAAAGTACGTATAACTTAGAAAAGTTACATTGGTACTTGCCTGACCTGGAATCGAACCCGCGCCCTTATACTCGAAAGGCTGGTGCTTTAGGGTTGAACTACATCTGGCAGCCGATCGCTTCAAGGATTCCGCCGCGTGCTATCGCATTATGCTTTCTGTCTCGTTCTAGCAAATGGCAGTTCTATGCGACGGAAAGAGAAAGCGCGACGGAAAAGGCGATTCCGTGCTGCCAGATGTAGTTCAACCCTTAACCACTAGGCCACCGCGATTTACTAGTTGTCAACTAGCGTATTATCGTTACCGACTGCCTCGTTGGTCTAGTGGTCGCAAGGCGCGACTGCTGTGCACGGGTTCTCGGGTTCGAATCCCGGGTCGGGCCGAAATCGCTTTGAGGGTTTTGAGAAACTTTCACAAAGCAGCCTGGAGTCTGGAAGTTGGTGAGTGATACACCCGTGCATCGGAGAGCACGTAAATGTCGGTCCTGCGCCTGATCTCTCTCCGGTCGTGTCGGATTGCCGTCCCATCGGATTATGAGAGTGAGGGAATAGAGAGTGCACCTGTGTCCGCGCGAATGCTTGTGCACTATAATATGTCCTGCGCAGCTGGCTGATCTCCATAAATGAGAACGGCCGCCGTAGCCGACAATCGGCTTGGATGCCATCATTATCGTTACCTTGTGTTTGTTGGGGACGTTAGTCAGACGCAGGTACTGTTGCAGCACGTCGAGCCGGTCGCGCGGACTCTGCGACAGTCGCAGCTGGGGGCAATGACCTTCTGGTACCTCGATGTGGGCGGAGTGGTTGAGAAGTGTCTCTAATTGTTTCTTCAGTACATCCTGGTGAATAGAAAATATCATATACTAGCTGTCCCCAGCGGTTTCACCCGCATCTTTGGTTACTGCTCCGCTCCCGTGTGTCTTAGCGTGATGGTATATAGCCTATAGCCTTCCTCGATGAATGGGCTATCAGTAGTTCCTGAGATTAGCGCGTTCAAACAAACAAACTCTTCAGCTTTATAATATTAGTATAGTTTTTTTGTGGTAAACATGATCCTTAGCATGTACTAAATGACCTGTAAAAATAATGTGCACTAGTTTTGTTACACCTTACATAATTGGGATGATGACTAGGTCAATAATAACATACTTTATCATATTCATTCACTGTACATTGAATATAATTTTAAAAGAATAATTGGGGCGTGATCTAAAATCGATATCGAAGCTGATATCGATATTTGTCTGTTTGTTTGTATGTATGTCCGGGCTAATCTCAAAAAGTACTGCATAGATTTGCTTCAATTTTGGCATGAATATAACTAAGAGGTCAGGTCAACATATAGGTTGCATATTATCACGCTATCACGTACGGGTAAGGGGGGGGGGAGCTACGTCGGACAGTAATTACTTAAACAATGTTCGTATTCCTTACCAGCATGACGTCATCTTTTTCAGGCTGCCCTATCGCCATCCGCACGAGGAGAGGCTCCGACCAGTCGTTGGCCGCCCGCCCGCCCACGTATCTGCCCAGCTCTGATAGTTCTGCAGCTGTGAAAGTATATTTAAATTAATATCTGTTGTTATTGAACACAAGGATAATAATAATAATAGTCTTCTCTAAGGAGATCAGCCAGCTGCGCAGAACATATTATAGTGCACGCACATTCGCATAGACACAGGTGCACTCTCTATTCCCTCACTCTCATAGTCTCCAGAGAGAGATAAGGCGCAGGACCGACATTTACGTAGTCTCCGATGCACGGGTGTAGCAATCACCAACTTCCAGACTCCGGGCTGCTTTATGAAAGTTTCTCAAAACCCACAAAACGATTTCGGCCCGACCCGGGATTCGAACCCGAGACCCCGTGAACAGCAGTCGCGCCTTGCGATCACTAGACAAACGAGGCAGTCACATCACAAAACATGATTTTTTATTATGTGTGTAACAAAAATAAATGGTTTAAATGGTAAATCAGTGAGCAGGTAGTACCAAGTAAATAACAATTTAATACTTACACCTAGGCAGGTCGTTGACCGAGTCGTATGAAGTGAGGAAGGCGAAGGCGCCGGCGGGGCCGAAGCCCACGCGCGAGTGTCGCGCGCGGCACACCGACATGTCCGATATGTGCGCCGCCTCCAGCCGACCTGCGCCACGTCACATTATTACCCTAATCCTTGTAAAGATTAACCTTTAGACCGCCACGTCAAAAAAAGAAAGACGTGCCCTCAGCGCCAAGCTAAGAATTCAAAGAAGGCTTCAACAAAATTAAATTTTAATATTAATTTTGAAGTTTAAAAGTCTGTCATGTAGTCGTGAAATTTTCAAATACTAGAACGCATATAAAAGAAATATGTATACATATATGACAATTTCAGACCTTGGCCATAAAAACCTAATAAAAAAAAACGACTTATAAAACCATTGATAGAATCCCGGCAAATTTTTGAGGCTGTCATTGTAAAATTTACCTTCAAAAAGTGCAGATTTTCAGTCTACTTTGAGTAAATGACTTTTTATCTTTATTGAAAAGCAAGAATAAATAAAAACAGATGTATCCTCTAGCCAAAATGTGAAATAGTTTTTTTTTATAGCAACATTTTTTCATCAGCAAAAAATTTTTTTTTAAATGTTTTTTTGGCTATGGAGCCCCAAAAACTGGTGAAGTCAATCGTAACCAGCTAGTACAAACAGAACACTCACCGGCAATAGTTTGTTTGAAGGGCGGCACTTTCCTGTGGTAGTTTAGTACGATCGTGTGCGGACGAACTATTAGAGGGATCATCGGTGTTTCTGAAAACAGAAATAATCTATTTAATAAGCCCCCCAAAGAATGACGACCCCGATGGGGCAATGGTTACCACGTGTGCCGAGCTAGGGGTCCCGGGTTCGATTCCCGGCATGGTCGACATTTGTTGGTTGTGGTCTGGGTGTTATATATGTATGTATTTATAAATATATATGTGTAAAGTATATGTAGTTTATAAGTTGTGTTAGCACCCATAACACAAGCTAATCAATAGCTTACCTTGGGGCTAACCGACCGTGTGTGAAAAAGGTGTCCCGATATATTATATAAATAAGCAATTACAAGGGCGAGGCGTACCCAGGGCAAGCTGTTTGCAAAAATAAAACTTGTAGAAAAGACAGCTAATTACTTTAAATACTGTTGAGCAAATTTTGATGAAAAATGTCTAAAAACTAAACCTAGAAATCTAGCTCATCATCATCTCCCGATCCTTTTCCCAACTATGTTGGGGTCAGCTTCCAGTTTAACCGGATTCAGCTGAGTACCAGTGTTTTACAAGGAGCGACTGCCTATCTGACCTCCTCAACCCAGTTACCCGGGCAACCCAATACCCCTTGGTTAGACTGGCGTCAGACTTACTGGCTTCTGACTACCCGTAACGACTGCCAAGGATGTTCAATGACAGCCGGGACCTACAATTTAACGTGCCATCGAAACATTAAGTGGAAATCCAGCTATCAACTAAAAAAAAAAACAGCTTCCACACCGTTTTAGAGTCACAGTGTCAAAGACAGACACACAGCTGCCAAAAACACCCCTCTTTTTAAATTGGGGGTTAATAACGTTTTCCTGAGCTGTCATATGCACATCGTTGGCAGTCGTTACGGGTAGTCAGAAGCCAGAAATCCGACCACCGATTGCCAAGACCCAAATCCGAATAACTGGGTTGAGGTCAGATAGGCAGTCGCTCCATGTGGCACACTGGTACTCAGCTGTATCTTAGCTTGGTTACACTCACCTTCAACATCTGGCGCCTCAGTCATGGATATATGCTGATCGTCCCTGACTACAGCCGGCGCGTGCGCAGGCATCGTTAGTAAAGGTACCGAGACCGGTACCAACTGGTCTCCCGTTGATACGGAAGCGTCGTCTTCCATTTCTGTGGAGAGTAATTTTCATTGTTATGATGGCGTCCAGAAAGATTGTCGGCTACGGCGGCCGTTCTCTCCAAGGAGATCAGCCAGCTGCGCATGAAATATTATAGTGCACGCACATTCGCGCAGACACAGGTGCACTCTCTATTCCCTCACTCTCACAGTCACGGTCAGCAATCCGACACGACCGGAGAGAGATCACAAGCAGGACCGACTGCAACGTGCGACACGATGCACGGGTGTAGCAATCACCAACGTCCTTATTCCGGGCTGCTTTATGAAAGTCTCTTAAAACCCACAAAGATAACAATAAATAAATAGTTCCCGGGGGCCCGGTAAGTGGTAGTGTCATTTTTACATGTTTTAAACATTGTTATCGGCAGGGTGATTCGTAGTTTCACCTTCCCTAGTCCACTAGCATCCCATCACAATAGCCCAAGTAGTTTTTCTTCCATAGTTAGTAATAGTTTATCACAAACCGGGGATCTTCCTTGGGTACATTTCCATAGTGTATACAGGGACAATCGTCGGTTTTGTGTCACCATTACATACATATATAAAAGTTGTCTCAAAAGGGCTTCAGCGTGTTGGCTTCGGCCCCACGTTCGCCTTCTAAAAATCCAGGACTCTATAGTCCCGTGGTCTAGAAGAGACATACGAAAGAACATTATTTATTACATACCTGTGTCAGCGTATAGGGATGCCTTCATCAGTTGCACATTATGGCTCTGGCGGTTTTCCAAACGTGCTAGTTCACTGGTGGGACTTTTCACACCATAAGCTAGAACAAACAATAATTATAGTTTATAATCAAATTGACTGAATAATTCTATACTGAATTAAAACTAAACAGTTTGTTTGCTTGAACGCGCTAATCTCAGGAACTAATGAACCGATTTGAAAAATTATTTAAATGCTAGATAACTCCAAGTCAAAAATATATATTTTTTAAATAGGCTTAAGATGCGTATAAGCCAGACGAATCGAGCAAGAACAAAGCCGTTCTCGGCTATGTCATTCGCGGCGCAAGAATGGACGTACAACGAACCTACAACATAATCATCATCATCTCAGCCATAGGACGTCCACTGCTGAACATAGGCCTCCCCTTTAGATCTCCACATACACCGGTTGGAAGCGACCTGCATCCAGCGTCTTCCGGCGACATTTACATGGTCGTCTGTCCATCTTGTTGGTGGACGTCCTACGCTGCGCTTGCTACTCCGTGATCTACATTCTAGCACTTTTTAATCCTGTTATGTTCGTCAAAAAACCGACAGCAGGTGGAAGGCAGCCGAGAGTCCACACTAGACGAATTGGGCTCGGCTCGTGCTCGGTTCGTCTAGCACAAACCCACCTTAATAAATCAGCACTTTTCGAACGTCAAAACAAAAGACAGCCCCCAAATCGCCCTTCACCACTTCCTTTGTGTTCTCGCTGGGCAGAAGTGGCGCAACAAACTCCCCAGCAATTTAGCCCATATGAAGTCGTGGTGGCCTAGTGGTTAAAGAGCCAGCCTCTCAAGTATGAGTGCGTGAGTTCGATTCCAGGTCAGGCAAGTACTAATGCAACTGTTCTAAGTTTGTATGTACTTTCTAAGAATATCTTGGAAACCAATGACTGTGTTTCGGATGGCACGTTAAACTGTAGGTCCCGGCTGTCATTGAACATCCTTGGCAGTCGTTACGGGTAGTCAGAAGCCAGTAAATCTGACGCCAGTCTAACCAAGGGGTATTGGGTTGCACGGGTAATTGGGTTGAGGAGGTCAGATAGGCAGTCGCTCCTTGTAAAACACTGGTACTCCGCTGAGTCCGGTTAGACTGGAAGCCGAGCCTAACATAGTTGGGAAAAGGCTCGGGAGATGATGATTGAGGAGGCTAGAGACTACTTTTTTCCGGGTGTGCAGTAGTTCCCACGGGACGCGGTTGAAAAGGCTGTCGGAGGCTAGTATTTTAATCAAAAACTTACCTCTGTTATCTAAATATAGACTCTGTGATTCCGCATTATCTTCGGTTGTGTCCATTTCAAAAGCTGTAACAAGAAATATAAGCTTGATAAATAGTCTTATGGCCCTAGCACATATAGCGGAGCGCAAAGCTTTTTTTACTAACAGACTATAAATATGGTCATTTGTAATACAAGACATAAAAAAGTTATAAAATAGGTAACAAAAATATGCTGTGTGCTCCGCCATAAATGCGCCTGCTCTTAAACACTACTGTAATAAGCAAACATGTACACAAGTGTTGTACATTTTTATAGGTCAAGGTCGTTTTGTTGTGAATGTCAAGGTCGTTTTGTTATGAATGTCAAGGTCACTTTATAATGAATGACAAGGTCGTTTTAATATGAATGTCAAGGTCATTTTAATATGAATGTCAAGGTCATATATTTCTGTGAGCCAAGGTCATATGTGGAAGTAGGTCAAGGTCGTTAATAAGATAAGTCGAATATAGTGGTTGCGGGATTGTTCGCAAGAGTTACCGCGGCCCTGGTACACAAAGAGCCCCCCAAAGGTACAAGGGTGGTCAAGCTGGAGGAAGGACTAGAACCCACTATGTTCCTTCAGGAGGTGTTTGAGTTTTTTCCTTGATGTTCTAGTAGGACTGACGTAAGAATGGTATTGGTGGTTGCTATAGCGGATACAGAAATACATCATAATATACCTACGTCAAAATTAATTGTCTATCTATCACTGTTAATGAAATACAGCCTCATTTTCAACCGCATGTCGTACAAGTTAAGGTTTATTTTAAATTGATTTATTGCCAGTATCTTCGCCGCGACTCTGTCAGTTGGCGTTGGACATTAGCCGTCTCGGAGCTGGTTACCGCTAGTTACCACTGCGATTTGGCCAACATGATTAAATCATCATCACAGCCTTTTTAATCGTCCCACTGTTGGGCACAGGCCTCCTCTCCCACGGAGGAGGATTGAGCGTTAATCACGTAGCTTGCTCAATGCGGGTTGGTGATTTCAGACTTTATAGCCCAGTTTTCCTCGAGATGTTTTCCTTCACCTTTAACCAGTCATTGGTGTCCAAGATAAACTTAGAAAGTACGTATAACTTAGAAAAGTTACATTGGTACTTGAACCACTAGGCCATCACGACTCACATAATTAAATGGCTAGGCTTTTTGTATACTAGCAATCCCAACCGACTGTCTTGAGAGCAACATTTTAACATTCTTTCCGGCTCATAGAGAAATCTCGTTTATAAGTTGTACAAGTTTCTCCAGCACACATAGGCCGAATACTACTGGGCCAATTCGGAAATTTATTTCGGTACTAGCGGTCACCCGTGGCCCCGCCCGCTGCGATTGCTATACTCCTGTAAGCTATGTGATCCTAGTACACGGTGAGCAGTTGTGTGGACACTCGTGTTTGTTGTTATACTTATAAGATTTATGCTATCCTGGTATTTTGATTTTGGTCGTTGGTTGGCTGTTTATTACTAATCGCGATTTCCACCGTATCCGGATAAAATATAATCAATATAAGTTATATTATATTTCTCACTTTTTAAACCTTCCCTAGACCTCCACGAACATTTCAAGACCAAGATAAGATAAATCCGTTCAGCCGTTCTCGAGTTTTAGCGAGTCTAACGAACAGCAATTCATTTTTATATATTGCCATTTTTCGAGGGAGGATATGACATTATTTTATAATATTAGTATGTTGTAAGAGTATACACCGTGACTTTTTAGTCGTCTTACAAAAGTGGTCCACCTAAAGTATCCGACATAAAATACCTATAGACGCGATTATTATTAATAATAGTTTTAAAAATTAATAAATTAGAATGAAACACCCTATTAAAAATGTTAACGTATCAAACGGTAGAGTATACCTACCCAGTGCACGAGTCGAGCAGATCATTCTTTCTCCATTTATCAGAAGACAAGGGAGTTTCTAACTACGTCTTGCGTCACAATAATGAATATATTTTTTTTAATGTTCAAATCTCATAAATTCATAGTTTTTAAAAGCTTTTATTTAACTTGCCGTGTATGTATGTTACGGTGGATTCTTTGAACTCAATTTTGAAGTAAATATCTTCAACCGATTGAGCTGAAATTTTGTATACACGTTCAGTTTGGATGACAATGCAAGTTATGTTATATGACGTTATTCTAAATCCAATATGGCGGCCCGACCAAAATGGCGGAGTAGTGATTTTTAATGAATTTCAACAATATGGGTATCGAATGAAAGGGCTTATTGAGAGTGACATAAAAAATAATTTGACGTTATTCTAAATCCAATATGGCGGACTATAAAAGCTTTTTAAAAAAAGATTTTTCTTTTAATTTATTTATTATGAACGTTTACTAGTCATTGGATACATGAACTGGGCTGCTTTTGTAAGACGACTAGAAAATCACGGTGTATATAGGAATAAAATAACACACTTTAGTCATATCAAGACTGTACAGTTGAGAAGATATAACTCGTTTCTTACTCAATTACTTTATTTCATTTTAAATTAATTAATGGTTACACAATTTCAATACAAATTAATTATTTAAGCTATATTCTAGATTATAAATGTACTCTAAATTATGCAAGTGTATTAATTAGAATGCTCTTATTTTTAACTAAAATAAACCGCATCCAAATCGGTTCTTCCGTTTATGAGCCGCAGAGAGATACACATAGGGGTCAAACACCCCTCTTGGCGATGGGGTCAATACTTTTATTTAATTAATTATTAATTTCTTTTCTAATCTCATAAACAGTGTAGATAAACTGATAAACAAATAAATAAAATAAACATTAATTAATTACTTCTTAAAAAACATAAAGAACACAAATACAAATACAAAAGATATGATAACTACCAATAAAACTATAGTAATCATATACATATTAGTACATAGCATAGCTGTCGCCACTCTCTTCTGATTTAAATACTCTTCATTATAAGGCGCGGAGGGCATCTTGGGGTCATTTAGGACCCCACACTCGGGGTCATTGGGGTCATAGGACAACCCACGCTGAGTTTGGGTGTCATCGAGAACACCATGCATGGGGTTGTACGTGACCCCGTGTTTGGGGTCAACGAGGACCCCATGGTGGGGGTCATACGTCGGATTGAAGCGGTACGTCATTATTTGGTTACCTGTTGGAGTGTTTGAATCAAACTGCGCTACTTAGTATTATATCAATCAGTAAAATCTATTCATCTAGTAACCTAGATAGATAAATTAACATTTTAAAATTAAAGTCACTTCATAGTCATTTTAACAGTCGAATGTATGTTGCATGCATTGTGAAAATTTTAATACTGTCTGTACATTATCAATTTCATCATGAAGATGTGGTATGGCGTCGTCATATTCGGCATAATCATCATCATCATCGTCATCACTACCATCATCATCGTCATCACTATCGTCATCATCATTGTTATTACTATCATCATCATCGTCATCACTATCGTCATCATCATCGTCATCACTATCGTCATCATCATTGTCATCATCATTGTCATTACTATCATCATCATCGTCATCACTATCGTCATCATCATTGTCATTACTATCATCATCATCATCGTCATCACTATCGTCATCATCATTGTCATTACTATCATCATCATCATCGTCATCATCATTGTTATTACTATCATCATCATCATCGTCATCACTATCGTCATCACTATCGTCATCATCATCGTCATCACTATCGTCATCATCATTGTCATTACTATCATCATCATCGTCATCACTATCGTCATCATCATTGTCATTACTATCATCATCATCATCACTATCATCATCATCATCGTCATCACTATCGTCATCATCATTGTCATTACTATCATCATCATCACTATCGTCATCATCATTGTCATTACTATCATCATCATCATCGTAATCACTGTCATCATCATTATTGTCATTACTATCATCATCGTCATCACTGTCATCATCATCAAATCATAGATTCCTTTATCATAGTATACCTTTTGCAGCGCCATTGAGCAGGTTGAGCGAAGTCTGCTGCATGGCGAACAGGTTATCTTCTGGCACCAAGCCGCCCAACCCGCCGAGCCCGGCCGACGGCGACGCAACCGGCTGCTTCGGTGCTGTGGACGAGCAAAACCATATTTATTGTCATAATATATTATTAGGCATTTATAATAAAGTCGTGGTGGCCTAGTGGTTAAAGAGCCAACCTCTCAAGTGTGAGGGCGTGGGTTCGATTCCAGATCGGGCAAGTACCAATGCAACTTTTCTAAGTTTGTATGTACTTTCTAAGTATATCTTGGACACCAATGACTGTGTTTCGGATGGCACGTTAAACTGTAGGTCCCGGCTGTCATCGAACATCCTTGGCAGTCGTTACGGGTAGTCAGAAGCCAGTAAGTCTGACGCCAGTCTAGCCAAGGGGTATTGGGTTGCCCAGGTAACTGGGTTGAGGAGGTCACATAGGCAGTCGCTCCTTGTAAAACACTAGTACTCAGCCGAAACCGGTTAGACTGGAAGCCGACCCCAACATAGTTGGGAAAAGGCTCGGGAGATGAGATGTATATCAGTAATAAACAGATGTTTACAATTGTAAAAAGACATCTTGGCTACAGGCCCTGGTTCGTTAACTAGAAGATCCCTCACCTGGAGCAGCAGCTTTCTGCAAGGTCTGCGTCACCAGCTGCCTCTTCATGAGCTCGGGCACGTCCTCCTCTTCGTCGGAGTCGGTCAAGCCGTACTTGCTAAAGTGCTCGACGCGGAACACCCAGCTGCCGGTCTGCGGGCGGTATTCTATGAACTTCGTGTTGTGCTTGTCGCAAACGCGACGTAGTTTGTTCTCGTAGTCCATTTTGAGTAGTCTGGGGGCAAAGAGATTAATGCTTATTTATACAGGGTCTATAAATGTTTACGGAAGTATTTGGTTGCCGGGGTGAAACACTGGTAAATGATAAATGATATTTATTTAGCAAATAGGTTGAACTCAACACTTTTACACGTCAACAGATATTTTATAAAAACGTTAAAAACGGCATTTCCTAACTGACTGCCTTGAGAAGAAACTCCGAAACAAACTCAAGGGTCACAGTCTCTTTTAGAGTCCAGACATAAAAAGAGATTACATACTTAAGTACGGATGAGCAATGTAGGCTTGTGTCTGAAATGACCTTTTGAGGAAAGTGTCATACAAGTTTGAATGGACCTGTCCAATCAGCTGGTAAGCGTTTGTCGGTCTTCGTTGAAGTCAACAGTAACATAGGAGCTCAACAATCCGACGAACATAACAGCAGAAAGGACATTTGGGTAGGCCACTTATAATACTCAAACTGTCAGACATAAATGCATTCTAAAACAAAAAATTAAACTAAATGAAAACCCACATTGTTCACACACTCACAAAATAAAATGCATCTACTTTAAACAGTAGGTTTACATGTCAACTCAGCTGCATCCGGTTAGACTGGAAGCCGACCCCAACATAGTTGGGAAAAAAAGCTAGAGAAATTATAGTGGGTAAAGCATCAGCTTCTCAAGTATGAGTGTGCGGGTTCGATTCAGTAGTTCCCTCAGAGAAGCTGAAAGCCATCTAGCATAAGACAAGTATACCTGTCAGGGTCTGTGATGGCCCTCTTCTCGCTCTTGTCCCGGGGCCACACGCGGTCGAGGGTGACGATGGCGCGACGGTTCAGACCTTCACCCAGGGGCGGCTTCTCCGACTCCTCAGGGTACACTATCACCTCCTTGTTTAGGAAGTGGACTGAAAGAGAAGATATATATAAATAGACAGGTATATTTGTGCATGTTAGAGTGTTTGTTGAATTGAAAAATGATGTTAAGTTCCAAAAAATCCAACGATCCATTTAGACGTAGTAAAGAACGTTGATAGTAAGCTGACCACGCGGTCTCGGGTTTAGTTCCCGGATCGGGCCGAAATCGCTTTGTGAGTTTTAAGAAACGTGCTCAAAAGCAGCCCGGAGTCTGGAAGTTGGTGATTGCTACACCCGTGCATCGTGTCGCACGTTGCAGTCGGTCCTGCTTGTGATCTCTCTCCGGTTGTGTCGGATTGCTGACCTGAGGACTGTGAGAGTGAGGGAATAGAGAGTGCACCTGTGTCTGCGCGAATGTGCGTGCACTATAATATGTCCTGCGCAGCTGGCTGATCTCATTAGAGAGAACAGCCCCCATAACCGACAATCCGCCTGGACTATATTATATATAACTTATATATAACGCAGAAGTCTTTGTTTATTTGCTAGAACGCGCTAACCTCAGGAACTAACAATCAGATTTGAAAATTTCTTCCTGGGTTACAGGCTATGTAACCCTGGAAGAAATTTTCAATTGATCAAAAAAGGCTATAGGCTACTTCTAAACTGACTGCACAGAAGTTGGTAAATAAATATGAACTCACCCAAGCTATCGAGGTCCATGCCGGTGACGTCGATCTCTGCGTCGTAGTACACGCTGCCGTAGTTGTTGCGGCCGATCGTGAGGTGCGGCACCACGCACGTGCCGTCCGGACGGATGTAACCTTGCGAGTAAAAATGTTTATTTATTGAGAAAGTTATTATAGCAACCGTAATTCAAGATATTAATAGATAAAACATCTATTCAACACTAAAATATTGACAGAGCGAGAAGAGTAAAGAAAACATGAAAGGTGGTACAAAGAAAAAAAATGTTAAAGGAATTGGTACAATGGCGATCGCATTTTAAATCACCGCTAGGGGCGCTAGTGTAGATGTGACTAAATTTGGTAGTTGACTAGGTCAAAACTAAAATCCTTTACGATATTAATTTGGTAAAGCATCTTAAAATAATGTCACTTTTATTTATCGTTTTGAAGGAAAAAGTAGTTGAATGTTTTTATTGATAATTTGCTGATGTGCTTGATGTGAAAAATCTGTGACGTCACAGTTCTTGTTTTCATATACAATGCATACAAAGTAACCGTTTTTTGACAGTTGACCACTGACATTTGACTGGTTGTCCACTACTGTAACGGCACAACGACTGGATGTTTCTATTATTATTAGAGGCGATACTCACTGATCATCTCATCGAGGCTGGGGATGGTGTAGTACCCGGGGCGGGTGAGCTTGACGCCCGTGGGGTGCGGCGGCGCCTCGCGCGGAGACACGTGCTCCTCTTCCGATACTGTTGGAAATCATAGCATTAACATTCAGATTATCTATACAACTAAACTAAGGCTCGCGGACTGACTTGACTGGTCATCACGCACTAGTGTTACCGACTACCAGAAAAAAAAACCGGCCAAGTGCGAGTCGGACTCGCGCACGAAGGGTTCCGTACCATTATTTGTATAAACTCAATATTCAGGGAAGATTTCAAGCGTCTGCCTCTTGCCGTTATCAATATCGAGTAAAAAACGAGCAAAAAATCATGTTTGTTGTATGGGAGCCCCCCTCAAATATTGATTTAATTTTAATAAAATTAAAAAAATTAAAAATGACTTATTTTTAAAGTAAGTAATACATTCCATATTCTGTGAATATTTCAAGCATCTACCTGTTGCCGTTATCGATATCGAGCAAAAATGAACAAAAAAATCACGTTTGTTGTATGGGAGCCCCCCAAAATATTTATTTTATTCTAGTTTTCAGTATTTGTTGTTATAGCGGCAACAGAAATACATCATCTGGGAAAATTTCAACTCTCTAACTATCACGGTTCATGAGATACAGCCTGGTGACAGACGGACGGACGGACGGACGGACGGACAGAGGAGCGAAAACAATAGGGTTCCGTTTTACTCTTTGGGTACGGAACCCTAAAAATACCTCTAAACTAAGAAAAATATCTCCTTTCTAATATCTAATTCTTTAGCTGGCTACAACTTCGCGATTTCAGTATGTCGGCTAACAAATGGAGCATATCTTGTCTAGCACAGTTCTATGGCTAAGCTATTGCTAAAAAATAATAACGATTTAATTACTATTCGTAATCAAAACTAATCGTTGTTTTTTCTAATCTTTTGACCGCCACAGTCACATATAGATGACGAGCAAAAAAGTGCCCCGCACGCCACTGTTACGACTACATGACAACAATTTTAAAGTTCAAAATCAATAGTCAGTTTCAATCGACATAATTCCGAATTCACTACTATATTGTAGGTATTTATGAATGAATTCTTAGCTTGGCGCAGAAGGCACGATCTTCTGTTTTTGACGTGGCGGTTAAAAAAAAAAACGGGTTCTCGTGCTAGCTATATACAAAACATCTACACACGACATAACATAACAACCATATAAGCCACCGATCTGATGAGCGATCTTCTCGCACCGGGAACAGCCTGTCTGCTCTCCCCAGCGGTGTCGGCAAAACTGGAGACGTTCAGCACTGGTCGTGGACGATGACGTCACTGGGAGGGAGGGAGGGGATAGGTGGGTATAGTGCTCGCGAAACTTCGCGCGGAACGTCGCGCGGGTGTTTGCGCAGTAAGTTTTAGGCAACAGTGAGCGGATAACGTGCGAGTGCGCATGTTGGGTGAGAAATGTATGCCTGTTTTAAGGGATTAAGGAATCTGGAGGAGGAATGGTGCCTATTTCTTCCATAATGCCTCATAATCGAAATTTTCTCTGCCTTTTCTTTATGACGATCAAATACTATTATTAACGTGAAAATTTATCAATGTCTGCGAATTGTATGCGTGAGTTACCTACGCCCTGGCAGACAAACACCTCCAGAAGGAACATAGTGGGATTTAGTCAGTAAGAGCCTGACACTCCCTCCAGCTGCACACACAGCGGCATTCATTTATATCCTCCAACGATTTAACAGATTTTGATGAAATTTGAAAACCTAACTTACCCATTTCTAAAGTTATAAAGAGAAGGGTGGACAGTTTTGGGACTAACTACCTTTTGGTTTTTGCCGATCGAAAAGTGCTGATTTTTATCAGCCAAATTTGAATAAAATGATTTTTTATTTTTATTTTGACTGGTCGCCTAAAACTTGCGCCGGCGCAGGTACGAACTCTTCGTTTGCACTTACCGGACAGTGTATCGACATTCTCCTTGTCGTGTGAGCGGTCCCTCACCCTCAGTTCCCTGACGGAATTCTCAGCGGAGTCAGGGTTGGAGACGAGGGGTTTGCGGAGCGGCTTCGTGGTCAACCAGCTGGCCCTGCGCTCTGATACTTGGGCTTGAATGTCTTTGTCTAGAAGGGAGATAAAAAAATTGTCAACCACCTGTTTTTTTTTACTTTGTAGCTCTGAAATAATTCCGAATTCACTACTATATTATAGGTATTTATGGATGAATTCTTAACTTGGCGCTGAGGGCACGTCTTTCTTTTTAACACGCTTATATTAGCTTCACTTGAAACTTAACTATGTATGTAAGAAAATCTTGGAATCGTAATTTCACCCACTTCCCGGTCTTCGATTAGGATAAAATTTTGCATACGCTCTGAGTTTTGATGACAATACATGACTAGCTAAGAAACGACATTACAAATCCAATATGGCGGCCTCCCCAAGATGGCGGACTGGCTGTTTGAAATTTTTAGTTTAAAAACTATACTTTTTTTTACGAGGCAATTAAAAGATTAATATATAGGGTGACTGGTAATTAGTGACCGATATTTAAACACGTGATTGTTCCCATGATTACAAACAACTTTCCCAAAGAAACTTTTTTGTTTTTATCTTTATAACAAAATTACAACGCGGGCGCGGGGCCTCGCCGGCTGATAGGGCCAAGGCACTTGTGAAATTTAAATTTTGCTGTAATGATAAAAAATATCAAAAAAAGGTTTCTTCGGGAAAGTTGTTTGTAATCATGAGTACAATCACGTGTTTAAATATCGGTCACTAAATACCAGTCACCCTATATAAATGACTTACCGATATTAGGGTAGAGCCGTGGAGTGGGGTCGTCGTCAATGGATTTCTCCTTGTCGCTCCACGGCATCTTAGAAGAGCTGAGCCTGCGAAAATAACAGTTATAAATTTGTCTATATTACATCTCTAGCATATATTACATCCGGAAGACGCTGGATGCAGGTCGTTTCCAACTGGTATATGTGGAGATCTAAAGGGGAGGCCTATGTTCTGCAGTGGACGTCCTATGGCTGAGATGATGATGATGACATCTCTAGCTAGTCTATCTGCGTACTGAATTTTATTTTAATCAAGTTCAATAGTTTTGCCTTCAAAGCGTGACAGACAGAGTTACTTTTGCATTTATTATTAGTAGGTATTAGATGAATTACTCACCAACTTCCATGTCGGTCAGGACCGGACGAAACATCGGCTTCTGCAATATATAGGAAACAAACAGTTAACACTAAGTCAGGGGATCTCCAGAAGGAACATAGTGGGTTTTAGTCAGTAAGAGTCTGGGCGCGAGCGGTGGTCGAGTCAACACCTCCTGAAGATGCCCCGGGGAGGGGCGAAACACGTGTCGAGTCGGCTTGGTTGCAGGGCTTGCTGCCATTTCTCCGTGTCCAGGTGCATGAGGGAGGGAGGGTGGTATCTTTCCTTCCTTGCTTGTGCTTGTGTAAGTGGGCGGGAGGGCGGTATTGCATGTGCAACCTGCAGCCAATGCTGGATTTTTGTCTCGCGGAATTAAAACAAGATATTCTTTTCTAACATTTAAGGTATGAAGGCCTTTCCTCTCTGGTCTTAACTATTCTAAAAAGATATACTCACGTCTCCCAGCGGAGTTCTTCAAAGAGATATAGTCATCCTGTCTGCGGTCCACCTCATCCACGTTCGGCTGTTCAGCGCCCACGTTGCTGGTCGGTATACTGCCGTTAGATTGGGGCTGCTCTTCTAAAGACCTACGAATGTCAAAAATAAATTATTACATTGGCAAATTTTATGCCCTTGAATTGGGAGAAAAATATAATGTTCTGTATGTGAACTAGCTTCCGCTGGCTGCTTCACCCGCGTCCTGTAAACTATTCCGCGCACTCTGATAAAAAGAAGCCTCTATAATGTCGGCCAGACCGATTACCGGCCCTGGCGGCCCTTCTCTGTATGGAGATCAGCCAGCTGCGCAGGACATATTATAGTTCACGCACATTTGCGCGGACACAGGTGCACTCTCTATTAGTCCACAGGGTCAGCAATCTGACACGACCGCAGAGATCAGGCTCAGGACCGACATTTACGTGCTTTCTTGACGTCAGTCAAAGTTGTACAAATGACAGCCAGGAGCCATCAATTTAACGTGCCCTCCGAAACACGGAGGAACGTCAAGATGGTCACCCATCCGGGGTACGATCGCGCTGCTACTTAGACACGAGCTACTTCTACTTCAATCTATGAGCGAGAAATTCTCTCGGAAGGTGACAAAACCGCGGGGCCTCAGCTAGTAGAGAATACAACACAAACCTGCCGGTATCGTTAGCGTGGTCCACGGAGTCATGGTGTGTTTCATTCGCCCTCTGATTGGGCCGAAGCACGAGGCGCTTGCGACTCGGCTTCAAGCACAACTTGTCTTCTAGACTAGCGTCCGATTCTTCTAAGCCGTCGAACAGGGACTTCTGTTGGAGAAAATAAAAATCGTTACTAACATTATAAATGCGAAAGCAATTATGTCTGTCTTTCACGCTTTCAGTCGTATGGTAGTAGGTGATGCCGCACGCTACGCGGCGCTGTTGGAATTGTCTTGGTCAGACTTTGTATAATAGCCTACCTTATCAATGCTTGCTCGTGGGGTTACAATGAGTCTTATGACAGTGGGTGACGGCACAGAGTACGTGGCGTTGTTGGAACTGTCCAGCACTGGTTTTGAATAGTATCCCTACTTTTTCAGTTTTAGCTCGGGGGGTGACAGTGAGTCGTAAAGCAGTGGGAGACGTCACGCGGTACGGTGCGCTCTTTGAACGGTCTAGGACGAACTGTGTTTTGTGACCTTACCTTATCAGTGCTTGCTCGTGGGGTGACAGTGAGTCGTAAGGCAGTGGGTGACGTCACGCGGTACGCCGCGCTGTTGGAACTGTCTAGCACTGCCTTCACAGCTGCTGGGTTTGTGGGCTTAAGCACGTCTTCTGCCGTTGTCGCTGGAGAAGAAAATTATTAGTATTCAATTTTGGTTACTATGACATAGTATTGCAATAGTAAAAGTTAAATGAGTGGGATGATGACTAGGTCAAAAATAAAATACTTTATTATCTATTTGATAAAGCATATTAACCATTTGCTTGCCCCAGTCACGTATAGACGACAAGCCAAATAGTTCCTAACACGCCACGGTCGCGAATACATGACAGACTTAAAGTTTAAAATTACATAATAGTCAGTTTCAATCGATATCATTCCGAACTCACTACTACTATATTGTAGGTATTTATGTATGAATTCTTAGCTTGGCACGTCTCTCTTTTTTGACGTGGCGTGTAGGAAACCCTGTTTTTTTTTTTAAATTGTTATTACAAGAAAAATAAGTACATAGCTACCAGCTGCCACAGCAAAGTATTCGTTTTTTAATTTGACTGGTTGTCAACTAGCTTCTCGTACTCACAGGAATCAGGCAACAAATCTTTGAAGAGCGGCGAGTCTCCGTACGGCCGCGCCGCCAGCGTCAATATCTGTTCGTGCACGTTGCCCGCCGCTGAAGAACCGGATAGGCTGTTGCTGAAACAAAAATGTCGCGTTAGACTTACTTCACGACACTGGCAACAACCGCGAGCGACATACACGACAACAGTCACAGTAACGAAATGGACGACAAATGCGCGACAAGGCACGCGACAAATGCCACCATACTCAGTGATGTACAGACGCCAGCACATCAGGCTACTACAATCTGTCAAATTTCCTTAATTTATTTTCAACTTTATCGCTGAAGCATAAAGGTCAAAGTTAATTGGGAAAACTTGACAGTTTCGGGTAGCCTGATGTGCTGGCGTCTGTACATATGTATTATTTTCTTAACCGCGAAGTTACAGTTTCAAACTCAAACTTAATATCGTTCATTTAAATAAGGCTGATGAATCAGCACTTTTCGAACATCAAAAACAAGAGACAGCCCCCTAAAACGCACTTCACCACTTCCTATGATGTGTTTACGTTGGGAAGAATTGGCGCAACAAACTCCCCAGCAACATACCACAAATAGGATACCCTTTATAAACAGCGAGCGACAACTGTCTCTTAGACAAGCGACAACCGGAAGCTATCATGCCGTATAAAAAACATGTGCATTTTTTGCAACTTACTGTAAAAATCTTGAAATTTCTTCTTCAAAACGTCATAGTTTCTTCTCGTCTTCCGGATAGGTCGACCGAATGAAATTTTGACCGATTGAACGTATAAGTGAATGAATGGGCTGTGATTGGATGGATTTTGGTGTGTCGAGTTGACACTAGATGGCAGCACATGGGACAAAAGTTCGTCCGATGTGCCGGTAGATGGCGTGATGCGTCAACACTAACTATATAAAGAGACAAGATGTTTTTTTTGTAAACATACTTCATAACGTTACTGGTATTGTTCTGCATGCCGCCGAGCGTCATGCCGAGCCCGAGCGAGCTGTTGTTGCCGAACATGCCGCCGCCCAGCCCGCTGTCCAGACCTGCCGACAGATGAGAGACATTACATTACTACCTTTTGACCGCCACTGTCACGTATAGATGACAAGATAAGCGTGCCTAACACGCCACGGTCACGACTACATGAAACGACTTTTTAAGTTCAAAATTAGTAAGTTTTTTATCGATATAATTCCGAATTCACTATTATGTTGTAGGTATTTATGGATGGTGGTCAAAAGCTTAAATATGTTAGCTGACCGTCTCGTCATGACGAGTTCCTCCGTGTTTCGGAAGGCACACTAAATTGCTGAGTGAAATTCTTAGAAATTCCTATTAAAACCAATCCAAGGTTGAAAAAAAATAGCCTCAAAAATATCTTTTTGTACAGACGCCAGCAGGTCAACCTACCCGGATCTGTGAAATTTCACCAATCTAATATAAACCTTTCGGTATTGTGATAAGGTTGAAAATCTGTTAAAGAATTTCGCAGTCGTTACGGGTAGTCAGAAGCCAGAAAGTCTGACAACCAGTCCTAACAAGGGGTAATGGATTGCTCAGTTAACTGGGTTGAGAAAGTCAGACAATCAGTCACTTCATGTAGCACACTAGTACTCAGCTGCATCCGGTTAGACTGGAAGCTGACTCCAACATAACTTGGGAAAAGGCTAGACAGATGATGGTAACTGGTTTGAGGAGATCAAATAAACAGTCACTCCATCTAGCACATATGGTACTCAACTTCAGCTAGCTAGACTGGAAGCCGACCCCAACATAGCTTGGGAAAAGGCTAGGCAGACAATGCAAACAGATGTCAGCTTGCCCGGGAGTAGAAAAAACTCACCAGTCTTGAAGGTGTTGTTCTGCGCAGGCTGGTTGAACATGGTAGAGCCGAGCTGTCCGAAGGCTGGTACAGCCGGCTTCGCCTGGAACGTGTTCGTGCCTAAACCGCCGCCCAGACCTCCTCCTGTGGGGTTTGAGAGAAATGTATGGTCAATTTTAGTGGTAAACAGAAATTTTTATTTTCTACAGGAAATATGAACATTTTTGCCAGTCTAACCAAGGGGTATTGGCTTGCCCAGGTAACTGGGTTGAGGAGGTCATAGGCAGTTGCTCCTTGTAAAACACTGGTACTCAGCTAAATCCGGTTAGACTGGAAGCCGACCCCAACATAGTTGGGAAAAAGGCTCAGGAGATGATGAAGCGTATGTTAACGTTTTCATTACTTTTTTGTGGTGAACATGATCCTTAGCATGTACTAGATGACCTGTAGAAATATGGTGCACTAGTGTTGTTAGACCCTATATATTAGAGGAACTCTGAAAACTGACTGCCTCGTTGGTCTAGTGGTCCATACACCACCTGATCTCTCTCCGGTCGTGTCGGATTGCCGTCCCATCGGACTATGAGAGTGAGGGAATAGAGAGTGCACCTGTGTCCGCGCGAATGTGCGTGCACTATAATATGTCCTGCGCAGCTGGCTGATCTCCATAAATGAGAACGGCCGCCGTAGCCGACAATCGGCTTGGATGCCATCAAAAAATTAGAGGAACTAGAAACTCACCTAGCCCCGTCTGTGGCGTGTTAAAACCGAACGTAGGCGCAGTGGTCGGCTTGCCGAACGTTTGCCCGCCGCCGAACAAACCACCGCTGGCGCTCGACGTGTTCGTGCCGAACGCGCCGGTCGTCATAGACCCGAATGCTAGCGAAAAAAAAAATGTTATTTGAATGTATGCAGCGATTTCGATGACGACGAGATGGCGTGGTGGTCAGTGAACCTGCCTGCCACGCTATAGGCCGCGGGTTCGATTCCCGCATAAGTCAAATATTTGTGTGCATGAACATGGGTATTTGACTTGGTCTGGGTGTTTCTATGTATAATATGTATGTATTTACAAAAGAAAAGTATATAAGTACGTTTATTAGTTGTCTAGTACCCACAGTACAAGCTTTGCTTAGTTTGGGACTAGATGACGTTGTGTGAATGTGTGAGGGATATATACATTATCTAGACACGCGGCAACGCACACGCGGCACGCGGCAACGTCTCAAGACAAATTCAAGCAAAGGAACTGGCTAGCCAAATGTGAATTCTTAACCTTTTGACAGAAAGAATGGTTGGGCAAGGCAGATGATAATGAGTACAGAATAAATTAAAAGAAAAATCTTTTTTTAAAAAGCTTTTATAGTCCGCCATATTGGATTTAGAATAACGTCGAATTATTTTTAAGTAACTACTCCGCCATCTTGGACGGTCTGCCATATTGGATTTAGAATAACGTCATATAACATATCTTGCATTGTCATCCAAACTGAACGTGTATACAAAATTTCAGCTCAATCGGTTGAAGATATCTACTTCAAAATCGAGTTCAAAGAATCCACCGTAACATACATACACGGCAAGTTAAATAAAAGCTTTTAAAAACTGACCAGGAGCCTGTGTCCCGAAGCTGGGCGCCTGTGTCTTGGCACCGAACACGCCGGTGGAGCCGAATGCTCCGAAGCCGCTGCTGGCGGGGGCCGTGCCAAAGCCTGAAGTCGCCGGCTTCGCGCCACCAAATAGAATACCTCCAGTTTGTTGCTGTATAATAATATTTTTTTATAACGCAAATAAAAAATAATAATATTAGTCATGGTGGCCTAGTGGTTAAAAACCAACCTCTCAAGTATGAGTGTGTGGGTTCGATTCTAGGTCAGGCAAGTACCAATGCAACTTTTCTAAGTTTGTATGTACTTTCTAAGTATATCTTGGACACCAATGACTGTGTTTCGGATGGCACGTTAAACTGTAGGTCCCGGCTGTCAGAAGCCAATAATTATTACAGTACAGGTACTGGGTTGCCCGGGTAACTCGGTTCAGGAGGTCAGATAGGCAATAACTTCTTGATAACTTATTGAATCAGGCATTACTTTGCGGAAATCCATTACAATAAATGTGAGAAAAGAATATCTAGTTTTAATTCCGCGAGACAAAAAACCAGCATTGGGTGCAAGATGCACGTGCAATACCGCCCTCCCGCCCACTTAGGGAGCGTTCAAGTAATACGTAACGCAATTTGGGGAGAGGGGGGGTCTCGTAAAACGTTACGATGCGTTACAGGGGCGGAGGGGGTCTTACTTACAACACGTTACGTAACATTGTTTTTTTTTTTTAATAACAAATTAGGGAATTAAAACTCCAAAATTGGCAAGCCTTTTCATTTACGTTTTACGGGGAATACCTTGATTGTATTAGTCTGGTCGTCATTTTTGATTTGTTCTCACAAGTTGGCAAACCTTTTTGAGTGTTAGAAACTTTAGGGTAAAATCGTCGCTTGAGTGTTACGTAACCTTAAGAGAGTGGGGGGGGGAGTACAGAAAAACGTTACGGTGCGTTACAAGGGGAGGAGGGGGGGGACAAAAATCTTCAAAAATTGCGTTACGTAATACTTGAACGCTTACACAAGCACAGGAAGGAAAGATACCACCCTCCCTCCCTCATGCACCGACGGTGAGTCGGCTTGGTTGTAGGGCTTGCTGCCATTTCTCCGTGTCCAGGTGCATGATGCTGCATGCTGGTTTTTTGTCTCGCGGAATTAAAACTAGATATTCTTTTCTGACATTTAATCACTTCTTGTAAAACACTAGTACTCAGCTAAATCCGGTTAGACTGGAAGTCTACCCCAACATAGTTGGGAAAACGCTCGGGAGATGATGTGTAGGTTTAGAATACACAAACTCACCTGTGGTTGCGTGTTCGTCCCGAAACCAAATGTAGACGTGTTCGTGCCGAAAGATGGCGCCTGTGTCGTGGTTGTACCAAACAGTCCCGTACCACCTGTTAAGATATAACCAAATATGATCACAGAACAAATATTATTCTCAACCGACTTCCAAAAAAGAGGTTCTCAATCCTTGTCTTTGTTACTCTATTTCTCGAAGACCGATTTGAAATATAAAATACATTTCAAAGTAATATTATAAAGACTAAAATTTTGTGAATGCGTATGTCTTCTTCACGCTCAAACGGCTGAACAGATTTTGATGAAACTTAGGAATTTTATAGAGCGTTTACATCAGAATGACGCTACTTTTTGTCAAGTGTGTTAACTTTTTGGAAGCGGGTAAAACCAGTGGCGGAAGCTAGTAGTTGTATAATTTTCAAAACAATTTAACTGTTTGACATTGGTGGATTACAAAGTAGCGAGAATTAATACGTAATATTGTAAACAGCTGTTATAGATCCCGCCAATCTTTTTGGCGGCTCGGCTAAGAAACTGCCTAGCCTTTTTCTCAGTATGTTGGGGTCGGATTCCAGTCTAGCCCGATGGAGCCGAGTACCTCCTCAACCCAGTTACCTGGCCAACCCTCCTGTACATCTTGGCAAGCCTGGTCAACTATGTTGGGGTCGGCTTCCAGTCTAACCGGTTTCGGCTGAGTACCAGTGTTTTACAAGGAGCGACTGCCTATCTGACCTCCTCAACCCAGTTACCTGGGCAACCCAATACCCCTTAGTTAGACTGGCGTCAGACTTACTGGCTTCAGACTACCGGTAACGACTGCCAAGGATGTTCAATGACTTTCTGGCTTCTGGTTACTCCTAACAATTGTCATGAAGGAGCAACTGGTCATGACAAGCCGGTCACCCATCCAGGGAGTGACCGCGCCAAGCGGGCTAGTGGGGCTGTTACTTAGCCACGAGCTCCTCTATTCCGTACCCAGTAGAATGGAGTTCTTTATATTAGTTACCTGTAGCAGGGGTGGCTCCAAAAGCAGGTTTAGCCTGGCCGAACAGTCCCTGTGTGGCGGGTTGCGCAGGCGCAGCGGCGAACGAGAAGGAGGAAGTGGGAGCTGCAAAGCCCGTACTGCCGCCTAGAGCTCCGCCCCCGAACACTGAGTTCGAACTTGTTGTAGCTGGCTGGCCGAATGCTAAGGCAATAATAGCAAATTAGTAAAAAAAAAACGAATTTATTGATCAGCACTTTCAGCAAACACGAATGAAAAAAGAAAAGAGTTTATTTGTTTGGTGTTTATCTCAGGAACTACTGGTCCGATTTGAAAAAATCTTTCATTATTAGATAGCCCTTTTATCGCGGAAGGCTATAGGCTACTTTTTATCTGGGTGCACCGCTAGCGGTAGCTAGTCTCTTAATATAGACTCCTTCGTTGCCCCTAACTATCTCTAGTAGTCGCATATTGCGACTGCTGTGCACGGGGTCTCACGTTCGAAACCCAGATCGGGCCGAAATAGCATTGTGAGTTGGTGATTGATTCGCCCGTGCATCGTGTCGCACGTTGCAGTCGGTCCTGCTTGTGATCTCTCTCCGGTCGTGTCGGATTGCTGACCTGAGGACTGTGAGAGTGAGGGAATAGAGAGTGCACCTGTGTCTGCGCGAATGTGCGTGCACTGTAATATGTCCTGCGCAGCTGGCTGATCTCCTTACGGACGCCATCATCATCATTATATACTCACATGTGTTTCCAAACAGCGGTTTGTTCTCTGTCTGCTGCTGAAAGCCGCCGAACACACCGCCGCTGTTGCCCTTCCTGCCAGCCACGTAATCTTCTAGACGGAGCTCTTCCAGTGATTTATTCTCATATTCCTGTTGAGAACACCAATAAAACATCAACATATAGAACACGCAGCGTAGAACGTCCACCAACAAGATAGACAGATGCCCTTATAAAGGTCACCGAAGACGCTGGATGCAGGTCGCTTCCAACCGGTATATGTGGAGATCTAAAGGGGAGGCATATGTTCAGCAGTGGACGTCCTATGGCTGAGATGATGATGATGATGACATAGAAATAAAATTGGGATTGTCCGATTGTAAGGTAGGAAAAACTAACATGCAACATTCCTTCATCACACAAGCAGAGTGGTGGCGTTGTAAAGCCATTCAACATAAATAGCCAGACGGTGAGAGAGGTCAGAGGATCCTCCCTTTTCATTAGAGTTAGAAGTCTTATACTGACTGTTCACTACCCTAAAGTTACATTAAAGTAACCTGTTCACAACATATTAGCAATTCCTCACAGTTCCTCCCACGTACCCGGGGAACTTCTTCCCGTATCTGGATAAAACATAGCCTATGCTCGCCGGGGATAGTGTCGCTTCCCAACCGTGAAAGAATTTCTTTAATTGATCAAGTCGAGTAGGAGCCTATTCTATACAAATAAACAATCAACTCTCTTCACTACATAGTATAAAACAAAGTCCCTTTCTCTGTCCCTATGTCCCTTTGTATGCTTAAATCTTTGAAACTTCGCAACGGATTTTGATGCGGTTTTTTTTAATAGATAGAGTGATTCAAGAGGAAGGTTTATATATATAATTTTAGTATCAGCATTGCACCCGTGCGAAGCCGGGGCGGGTCGCTAGTCTCTTTATAAGCCTTCTTCTTCTTCAACCTTTAGTCACCCAATGCTGAGTGTAGGTCTCTTCCAAATCTTTCCGCTTCTGTATAAGCCTTACTAATATTATAAATGCAAAAATAACCGTTTGTCTGTTTCTCACGCCTTCACGCCAAAACTACTAGTGATTTAAATAAGATTTGGTAGACATATGGTCTAGAGTCTGAGAAAGGACATGGGCTACTTTTTATCCGGGCACAGGAAGTAGTTTTTTCGGGAAGGTGGATCTGCGGAGAACAGACGCCAGCACATCAATCTACCTCTATCCGTCAAATTTCTTGAAAAGATTTTCAACCTGATCACTGTACCGGAGGGTAACAAGGAATATTCGTTTGGTGACATTTTACAGATCCGGGTAGGTTGATGTGCTGGCATCCATGATACGAACTGACCTTCATGCAGGTAATACAATGATGCTTGATGTTGACATTCTGCGAGGTCCCGGACTTGACGACGACGTCGGTGCCGACCACCGGGTTGTACTTGACGTGCGCAGTGCCAGTCGCCTGCTGCTGCTGCTGCCCGAAGGCTCCCGCTGCGGAAGGTATAGCAGATAAGTCAAACTTAAATGAAATCGACACAAAACACACACACACACACATAGACAAACACGCGCGCAAACATACACACATGCACAAATCCTTACTTACTAATAATAATATAAATGTGAAAGTAACTCTGTCTGTCTGTCTGTAACGCTTTCAAGCCAAAACTACTGAACCGATTTGAATAAAAATTGGTAGCCATATAGTCTAGAGTCTGAGAAAGGACGTAGGCTACTTTTTGTCCGGGTACGGGAAGTCGTTCCATAAATACATACACACACACACACGCACTTTGTAGGTAATATGATAGTGTTGGCTTTGTAATATATGCCATGAAATATGGGCACATTGCATTGCTAATATCATAGACGGGGTTGCGGGTTGTTCGCAAGAGTTACTCACTGGTCTTGGCACAAAAAGACCTCCAGAAGGAACGTAGTGAGTTTTAGTCAGTAAGAGTCTGACACTCCCTCCAGATGTACCCTCAGCAGGAGAGGTCATTTGATGATTTCCCACGAAAAATTGTAAATGTAATAAAACTAGTGCACCATATTTTTACAGGTCATCTAGTACAAGCTTATGATAATGTTTACCACAAAAAAAGTTGAATAACCTAGGGGTCAACGATCCAGCACGTTCATAGAGACCGGCGTTATGCGTAATAACACAATCATTTAATAAAATTAGTTATTGTTTTCATGATTTTTTCTGATAAACATGATCCTTAGCATGTACTAGATGACCTTTAAAAATATGGTGCACTAGTATTGTTAGACCTTATATAGACATACAGTCAGATTCTCACCAGTATTGTTAGAGAATAGGCCAGTGCCGAGCGTGTTGTTCTGTTGTCCGAAGAGCCCGGTGCCAGTGGCAGGAGTGGATCCGAACAAGCTGCTGGTAGCCGCGCCCGTAGTTCCTGTACTTCCGAAGCCGAAGCCTGGAGAGAGAGAGAGAGGGAGAGAGTACATTAGTATAATATCTGCCTTATCATCTGTCTAGCTTTTTCCCAAGCTAAATTGGGGTCGGCTTCCAGTCTTAACCAGATCCAGCTGAGTACCAGTGAGCCACATGGAGCGACTGCTTATCTGACCTCTTCAAACCAGTTACCTGGGCAACCTGACGACTGGTTATCAGACTTTCTGGCTTCTGACTACCCGTAACGACTTACAGACCAAGATGTACGAAAGACCGGGACCCAATTATTTAGCGTGTCTTCTGAAACACGGAGGAACTCGTCATGACAAGATGGTCCACGGACCGAGCGCGCAAAGCATTGTTTTAATTTTATGATCCTTGCTTGAATGCGCTTATCTCAGGAGAACTACTGGACTGAATTGCACATGTTTTCCAGTGTTAGATAGCCCAATTATCGAGGAAGTCTGCTGGCGGAAGCTAGTCTAATATATAAAATTCTCGTGTCGAGATATTTGTAATTTAACTCCTCGGAAATGGCTCGACCGATTTTCGTGAAATTTTGTTTGCATATGAATTAGGTCTGCGAATCGGACAAGATATATTTTTCTTCTCCAAAAATGTTAAAGGTGTTTCTTGCGCACTATAATATGTGCTGCGCAGCTGGCTGATCTCCTTAAGAGACTAGTCGCCATGGACGACAATCGGTACGTTTAAAAGACAACCTTTTTTGATAGTCGGTTAAAAAACTCACCAGTAGGCTTAGCCCCAAAAGCGGTCTGATTGTGCTGGTTGCCAAACAGTCCCCCGCCAACGGTGGACGTGTTCCCGAAGAGGCCACCGCTGGCCGGCTGCGGAGCGCCGAAACCGAAGCCCGAGGTGCTCGCCCCGAAGCCCGCCGTCGAAGTGGACGCCGTGGAGCCTCCAAACAAGCCCCCTGTAGTGTTGGTAGAACCAAATAGTCCTGTGGGAAATAGAAACAGTTACAGAATATATACTAATACTAGCTGTTGCCCGCGACGTCGTCCGCGTGGGCATTAGGATTAAACATTAACCCCCCTCCTCCCCCCAGTACGTGATAGCATGATAATGTGTAGCCTATATGTTGACCCAACCTCTTAGTTATATTCATGCCGAATTCGAAGCAAATCCATGCAGTACTTTTTGAGATTAGCACGGACATACATACAGACAAACATTCTAAAAACTATATTTTTGGCTTCGATATCAATTGTAGATCACGCCCCAATGTTTTTTTTTTAAATATTAAATGTACAGTTTTGACTTTTCTACGATTTCATCATATGTATATAGATATTTAGATTGACAAAAAAATTGACACTCGGAAGAAAATCTTTTGGTGTCTAAATTTATTACGGAGAACAATAGAACTATCTAATTAAATAAATTAAAAGGTTTTTTTTTTAAAAAAAGCTTTTATGGTCCGCCAATATGGATTTAGAATAACGTCAAATTATTTTTTAAGTCACTCTCAGTAAGTGCTTTCCTTTGATACCCATATTGTTGAAATGAACTACTCCGCCATCTTGGACGGTCCGCCATATTAGATTTAGAATGACGTCATATAACATATCTTGCATTGTCATCCAGACTGAACGTGTATACAAAATTTCAGCTCAATCGGTTGAAGATATCTACTTCAAAATTGAGTTCAAAGAATCCACCGTAACATAAATACACGGCAAGTTAAATAAAAGCTTTTGAAAAAGGTATTTTTATAATATTTCCACTGCTTCTCATCAGTACGCATAGCACTTCATAACATACCTCCTCCAGTAGTCTGCTGGGTGGATGTCGCAGCTCCAAAGGCGGGCGGAGCGCCGAAAGCGCTGGTCCCCGTCGCAGGCTTGAACCCACCGAACGGGGACGCCGTTGACGTGCCCGAGTTAAATGACCCTGGGAATTGAGACAAAATTACTCTGTGACCTTGACTACTTTCTAAGTTTATTTTTGAAACCAATAACCTAATAAAGATGAAAAATGACTGATTAAAGGTGAAGGAAAACATCTCGAGGAAACCCGCATTGAGCAAGCGTGGTGATTAACGCTCAATCCTACTCAGTGTGAGAGGAGGTCTGTGCCCAGCAGTGAGACGATAAACAGGCTGATGATTAACTCAGTAATCGAACTCGTCTACCTACTGCGAAATAGATAGTACTGTGCTAAAAATACGCATGACTCATGCCTACGTCACACATATTTGCGTGCATGCATCATCTTTGGTCAGTGACGTCATACTCATCGACAATGGGGGATATATTGCGCCGCCATATTGCATTAGAGAAATGGAACTTTTTTTCAACAAGCAAAAATTATGATTTAAATTTTACCCAGCAAGAAAGAAAACCGAAAAAAATACTGTTCTATTTTTTCTTCTTTTCTCATAGAGTGTGCACACACACCAGCACCCCAAGCTACACGAAACTGTCGGCGTCTACTGCTCGAGCTGTCGCTACCAACCCTCGAAGTTCGCAGTTGATTTTCTACCACAGTCGAGTTCAAATGTTTTTCAAGACTAAGGAGGTCGGAGAGCTGTCGACTGCACTAGAGCAGTCAACGGCTCGAGCAGTTGACGGCTTGAAGCGGTCGCGACTGCTCGACCAGTCGTTTGTACAGCAGCGAATAAAAACTATAGTTCACCGCGCGGTCGCGGCGTTAAGCAGTCGGTCTTAACTGCTTGAAGCAGTTCTCGCTTGTGTTTTGCCCAACAGTGAAGTATAAAAAAAAAAAAACAAAAACATTATATTTAAGTACTCACCAAAATTGGTCGTATTTGAACCAAAAGCCGGTTTCTGAAACATCTTGAAGAGTTTTTCGTTTTTTCCTTATAATCCAATTTTTCACTTTACTTATAAACTATTTTTTGTTTAGAGTTTGAACATGATGACTTCTGAAACAAGAGATATATATATATTAATTACTTTGTTGTCCCCAATAATGTATAAAGGTTCTTCAAACCTACAGACAGACATGTGTTGCTGGGGAGTTTGTTGCGCCACTTCTTCTTCCCAGCAAAAACACATAGGAAGTGGTGAAGGGTGGGCGTTTTGGGGGCTGTCTTTTGTAATTTTTAACGTTCAAAAAGTGCTGTTTTACAGCCTAGTTTGAATAAATTAGTTTGAGTTTGATTAATAGTAGCGGCCAGACTGATTGCCCGCGACGGCGGTCGTTCTCTCTAAGGAGATCAGCCAGCTGCGCAGGACATATTATAGAGCACAAGCATTTGCGCAGACACAGGTGTACTCTCTATTCCCTCACTCTCATAGTCCGATAGGACGGCAATCCGACACGACCGGAGAGAGATCACAAGCAGGACCGACATTTACGTGCTCTATATACACGGGTGTATCAATTACCAACTTCCAGACCCCGAGCTGCTTAATGATTCTCTCAAAACCCACAAAGCGATTTCGGCTCGACCCGGGAATCGAACCCGAGACCCCGTGCACAGCAGTCGCGCTTGTGACTACTAGACTACTGGCCTGGACGCCATCATTCTTTAAACACGTGTCAAACGTCTGTCTAAGTCTCCCTTAGAGTGCAAAATTTCATTCAAATCCGTCCAGTAGTTTGGGCTTAAAAGCGCGACAAGACAGACAGATTTACATACTTTCTCTTTTTTACATTATTATTAGCTTCCGCTATTGGTTTCACCCGCGTCCCGTATGAACAACTCCGCGCACCCGGATAAAAAGAGCCTATAAATAGACTATAGCCTTCCTCGATAAATGGGCTATCTAATACTGAAATAATTTTTCAAATCGGACCAGTAGTTCCTGAGATAAGCGCGTCCAACCAAACAAACTCTTCTGCTTTATAACATCAGTATAGATAATCAGATAATATAGGTTTTGAATTCGCGACATAAGCGTCTGTCTAGTGATAAAAAAACCAGTGTGTTTTTGCTGCATACAAGATATACAAATGAATTTGCAAATTACATTAATATGGACGAAACAAAACGTCCTCTTTACGGCCAAACGGCTGATCGGATTTTGATGAAACTTGACAGTCATATAGCTTACATATCAGAATAACATATAGGATATTTTTTTCCTGGTAGTTATAAGCTAGTACTATAATAATATCAGTCTTCATAGAAAACCCATTGACTAACTGGTCATTGCAAAATTTCCTAAGCATGGGAATCGAACCCGTGAGACGTAATCGTAACTGACAGCGCTATGAATACTAATTTTATAAAGCTGAAGAGTTTGTTTGTTTGAACGCGCTAATCTCAGGAATTACTATTGATTTTGAACTTAAAACAGTGTCATGTAGTCGTGACCGTGGCGTGCTGGGCACTTTTTGGCTTGTCATTTATACGTGACTGTGGCGGTAAAAAGTTAAACTTGGTAATTTGTTGATAAGCGGTAACGTTCTGTTCGCTAATAAAACCTATTTTCTTGGGATGGGAAATCATCAAATGACCCCTCCCGCTGAGGGTGCAGCTGGAGGGAGTGTCAGACTCTTACTGACTAAAACCCATCTTTGATCCTTCTGGAGGTGTTTGTATACCAGGGTAGCAGAAACCATTGGCGAAGCTAGGTAACCAAGTACTCAGTCGCCGGCGGGGGAATAGATGCTATAGACTCCCACGCCCCCTCCACTAAGGCGAGGTCGGAATGCCGATGGGTATTTTAGTGGGTACACCGGGAAAGTCTTTACCGGGGAGTCCCACACACCCCTCTCCCGACCCCGATGAGAAGGGGATGCGCAATAGCATTTTTTATTTTTGCCAACGACAAAAAGAAATGTAACTAAGTACGTGAAAATGGGACCCGACTGCTATCCACTGGTTGAGTTAGTAGTTTAAAAAAAATTAACGAGATTATCTGGTAAGAATTCGGGGCTTCCCTAAGCTTAAAGGCTCCGGGGCACCGCCCACTTAGCCGCAAGGTAGCTACGCCTCTGGTAGTAACTCTTTCAATAGTATAAAATTACCAATACCAATATATAACTACTTATCATCTCCCGAGCCTTTTTCCCAACTATGTTGGGGTCGGCTTCCAGTCTAACCGGTTTCGGCTGAGTACCAGTGTTTTACAACGAGCGACTGCCTATCTGACCTCCTCAACCCAGTTACCTGGGCAACCCAATACCCCTTGGTTAGACTGGCGTCAGACTTACTGGCTTCTGACTACCCTTAACGACTGCCAAGGATGTTCAATGACAGCCGGGACCTACAGTTTAACGTGCCATCCGAAACACAGTAATATATAACTACTTATACATATAATAATATAAATATACTAATATAATATTAATTAATACTACGAAGAGTGAACAAATGGACTTACTTGCAATCAAAAAATATAAAAACAAATTATTGAACTCAACAATAAAATTATAAAACTTTTTTCAACAAAATGAATAAATAAAAACGACATATATAAAAACTTTTTTCGGGAAAACTTTTTTGAGATTATTTCGTGTATGTGGATATATAATATATGGGTGTTATATATTATTTGGACCTCATACAACTCCTTGATTTGTTAAAATAACCAGCATGACGGTAATCAAGACTGGACTGAATAATATTGGCGCGGAAGAGAGCTTATATACCCCTGCGCGTTTTCCTCGTATACTCGTATCAAAATGTGATGCAATGTTTTGGTGAGGTGTGCAAAAAGATTGCGATTACTGAAATAAAGACTTCTTTTTTAATTGCGTACTTATTTCTTTGAATCAAAACTCTTTTTAACCGGCTTCCAAAAAAAGGAGGAGGTTCTCAATTCCGCCGGTATGTTTTTTTTTTCAATGTACACCGATTACTCCGAGGTTTCTAGTCCGATTAGTGTAATTCTTTTTTTGTTCGATGCATCTAATTTGGTTAAGTACTTTTTATTTTATGTATGAGCATACATATGTTTGATTTATGTGGATGATCTTATAATCTTCTGGCTGGTTGATGAGAATTTCCCAGAAACTTCGAGTTATGATAACTATTATAGAAGGTATTGAGTATTTAAATGGATTTCGAATCAATTTTGGACCTGATACTAAAAAGTTTTTACAAAAAAAAAATCGGCTTCTAAAACACTGAATATCATTGCATAGTCGTAGATTAAAAATAAAAGAGATTTAAATAAGGAATGCAGATATTCCTTTTATGAAATGCACGTGTAGGTATTGCGCAATGTTTTGTAAATATTGTGAAATCGTTTTAGAGAATTTTACATACCTACATAAATATAATACTCGCGTATGCTTTGTTTATAAACATATGTAGAATGTAGGTCACCGTTTTTGTTTTTATATGACGTGGCAAGTAACAGGCGCTGGCGCACGGGTCGAACGATTGTAAGGTTAAGCAACGCTTATCGCGGTCGGTCCGTCGATAGGTGACCATATTATGCACGGACGTATATGAGGGGGGGGGGGGGATCTTGGGGGTCCGGAATTTAATCATCATCATCTCAGCCATAGGACGTATACTGCTGAACATAGGCCTCCCCTTTAGATCTCCACATATACCAGTCCATGTCTTCCAGGGACCTTTGCTAGGTCGTCTGTCCATCTTGTTAGTGGACGTCTTACGCTGCGCTTGCTAGTGGTGTCCACTCTAGCACTTTCCGACCCCATCGGCCATCTGCTCTGCGAGCAATATGGCCTCCCCATTGCCACTTCAGCTTGCTAATCCAGTGGGCTATCTCGGTGACTTTAGGTCGTCTACGGATCTCCTGATTTCGGATACGGTCACGTAGAGAAACACCGCGCATAGTCCTCTCCATAGCAATTTAATAGATTTTAAAAATCTAATAACCCACATTTTTTTTATTTCCTAAAATTAAGAAAATAACACGGGCCTGAGAGAGGGGCCACTGAAAAGTGGGGGTGTATATGTAGTACGCGTAGGCTTGTGTACTTTAATAGGTCATGCGCAGCTGACTGATCTCCATACAAGAGAACGGCCGCCTAGCCAGCAATCGGCCTGGATGCCATCATATTGAGGAAGACCTAGGCTACTTTTTATAGGAAAATAATGTACATATATTTTTTTCCATGAGTAATCATCAAATGACAGCTCCTACTGTGGGTGCGGCTGGAGGGAGTGTCAGACTCTTACTGACTAAAACCCACTATGTTTCTTCTGGAGGTCTTTATATGCCAGGACCGCGGTAAGTCTTGCGAACAACCCGAAACCCCGCCAGGCCTCATAGTACAGTCTAAAGTCAAATTCGGAGGGTAGCTACTCTTTAAAAAGACCTAGGACTTACTTAAGACATAATATTGAAGTGTTTGTTTGAGTGTGAGACAGGGATGGAGTTATGCAGCACAGATAGCACTATCCCTTTCACACTGCATTTTTTTATCACTGTAATATCATCATAATATTATGGCTTGGATAGTTTTTGTCTTCTTAATTAACTTTGGAAATTGAAAAGTATGCATGGAGAGCTTGTTTTTATTGTAATATGTATGAATTATTTACTCCAGAAAAAATTAACCACCGAAATTATTAGTTGCTTTGCAGATCAAGGTCGCAGAAAGCAAATTTTACTAAAACCTAAAAGTTTTCAGTAATTTCTTTTAAAAAAGTTTAACCTAATTTGTCAAATATTACGTTTTGAAGATAATACTTGAATTTGTAAGCCGAAATTATATGTTATTGTTAATTTTGATACAAAATCACGATATGAGACTAGAATTTTTGACAAAAATGACATATAATGCGGCAAAATATAACACCGCGGGAGGTCACCGAATATTTTACGAAAAATTGTTAAAGACGCATTTTATTTTACGCGTCATATTGGTTATAGAAATCATATGCATTTAGAAAACTAAGCAATAACGCCAGTATGTGCTAAAATACAATCGAAAACATGATAACAGTAGCAAAACATGCAATCACGCTTAAAAAAATGTGTGCAAATCCGAAAGGCGGTTACATCGTTTAAATTGGTTGGTTTATACAAACAGACATTGTTTTGAGTCAATAAACCGATACTTACAAGGGGAAAAGTTCTGAAAACGTGGAATCGGCACACGCCGACACTGTATCGATGGAATATACAGAAACACAGTTATTTTATCACTTTTTAGCAAAATTCAGCGAGTAAACACCATGCAAAACCAATCGCACATTGACAAACCACAGATAAGGTAGAGGAGTTGAAGTGAAGTGGTTTTAGAGATGGCCTAAATAGCACAAATGCAACCATAGACAAATAGTCGATTTTATTGAATATTTTGTAAGTGAGGAATCAGTAACTAATTACTTTTTATGTAAAAATCTATGTTAAGTATATCTGCAACTGGCACCTTATTTATACAATCATCGAGCTTGTTGTTATTCAAATAAAAATTGACCGCATGTGTTAACGTAACGTTCTCACAAAAGTCACACAATTTTTAAATCCATAGAAAACGCATCAGGCAAGGAAAACATTTAGTCGATTTTGAATTGTTTTTTTTTTTATAAAACTGTTGAGAATTGTTTATGGTGATTTTTCAGCATGGTATCATTTCTAATGGCGGAAAAGCGGCAATCGTCATAGCTGTCGTTTTAATTCTATAGAAATGCAACAATGTCCAAAATGGATCGCATATTAAATTCTAAAAAGGACAAGCAGACGATATACGAGATATACAGAGCATGTCGTCTCTGTGGAGCGGGTGCTGGCTACAAAATGCCGATTATACAAAATGTAGTCGACTGTGATGACACCGATGTGGAGCTAAAGCAAAAAATTCGAGAATGCGTTCAAATTGAGGTATTTAGAACTGTTTTACTTGCATAACAACGTACTTTACTAGACTATCGACCAGTCGTAACCATAACAAAGCTTTTCCATTCAAAACTTCATCATAAAAAACGTGTTGGAAAATATATTGTTTGTTGTCAAACAAATCCGAGATAGCGAACTCTCATATCATAAAACAGTTTGAAATAAAACACTAAAGTTATCTCCCTAGCTTAGAAGAACTATAAAACTAATCAAAAATTCTTAAAAAACCTTTAAATTTGCTAAAAGTTTGTATTAACACTCGCCAATATCTAATTTGAAATTAGGTTACCATTTTATTTAAAAAAAAATACTTGTTTCTTAAATAGCATAACTAAAGTCATTTACTATGCGTTCTCAAAGCCTTCTGTATGGTTAATGAGAACTGTCCACTGTCCATCCTAGAGTTTGTTTCGGCTATTCTTCTCAAGGTAGTCAGTTAGGAAATGTCGACCTCATCTCGTTTTTTATTTAAAAAAATGTCTCGTAGACGTGTAAAAGCATTGATTTCAACTTATTTAGAAAATAAATATCATTTATCATGTGTTTTACATCTGTATTTTCTATTTAATCTCGAAGAATACACACTTCAAATATTTTGAAGTGTAGTTATTGTACCAAAGGCAGTAAAATACATTTATTCCTGTTTGTATTTATTTTCTGCTTATAGAATATATCATTCTAATAATCAGAAACATTGTGGCACATAAGACAATCAGAACCGTAGTGTTTATTTGTGCAACATAGGTATTTACATAAAGATCTTATGTTATTTCTCTTATACTTGCTTCTAACAGCAATTTCATCAGTATCTGCAGATGAAAAGTATGTAGGATCTTCCTTAGTAAATGGGCTATCTAACATTGAAAGAAATTTTCAAATTGGATCAATAGTCCTTTAGATTAATATGTTCGAGCAAAGACACATACTATTCTGCTTTATAATCTTAATATATACAAAGTATGTGTCAAGTATACTGTGTGACTTGACCAATTTTAATCAAATTTGCACACCATGTGCAGTTTGATCGAAATTGGATAGCTTACATCTCAATTTATAGTTGCAATATTATTTTATTGCAAATGATGTGTCTATTATTATATCAAGAACCAGCAATGTGTGGCCAGGTCTCCTAGTATTAGTATAGATAATAACCATAACTATTATTTTCAATTGCATTCCAGGTGCACCAAGATGATAAGATGCCCCCCCTCATCTGTGAGCTGTGCGTGGACAAGGTCAACGACTTCTATGAATTCTTGGAGATGTGCCGACAAACCAACAAGAGGACACGGCTGAGGCTAGGCCTGCCTCCGCAATCCTTGCCTAGAGGGGTTGTAAGTTATCTATTATATAATAAAGCCATTTATTCTGAACTATAAGGTACATAATATTTTAAAGAACGATTATGATTCGTAATTCATTCATAAGATGTCCCGCAGTTGAGTTTGCTTCTTGTCATAAGCCTACTCCAACAACTTCCAAGCTATCTATTAGTGTTTAAAAATCAGAATATTTATTTATGAAACATAGGTGAAATTTTACATCTACACAGTTTAGAAATGTAAAAAGAACTTAAAACAAACACAAAATCTTTCCATATTGTGACAAATATATTTTGTTTTGTTTTTATTTATAACACCTGATGGAAAAGTGTCTAATGCTAAGGATCATATTAACTGCAAAAAAGTCCCTAAAAACAATAACTTATTTTCTTAAATTTATCATCACATTCACAAAATTAAAACAAAAAGACGCTGGTCTCTATAAACGCGCTCGATCGTTGACCCCTAGGTCATTCTCAATTTTTATGTGGTAAACATGATCCTTAGCATGTACTAGATGACCTGTAAAATATGGTGTTCTATTTTTGCTAGACCTTACAAGTTTTACTGCTATGTGTGTCTATGTATCTGTGGCACTGTAACTCTTAAACGGGTGGCCCAAATGTGCTGTAGGAGCTATTATCTCATGCTATATTTTAATATTTTCAGCCGGATGCCGGGGAATGTATCCTGGGTTTGACAGAGCCGGTGTATGTGAACGATGATTCTGACGGAGAGCCGATAGCCAAACACAAGAAGGGCAAGGTGCTGCAGCCCAAAGTACTTATCAAGAAGGAACCGGGGTTGAAGTCTAAGGTATGTTGATAACGCTGACCCGACAAACATTCTCCTGTTGCTTTTTCTTCCATAAGAATCTTCTTCTAACAATAACAGCATCTGCCTAGCCTTTGGTAGGTTGGGGTCGGCTTCCAGTGGTAACCGGATGCAGCTGAGTACCAGTGTTTTACATGGAGCGACTGCCTATCTGACCTTCACTACGCAGTTACCTGGGCAACCTTATGCCCCTTGGTAAGAGTGGTTGTCAGACTTTCTGGCAGACATGATGACAGCCGGTACCCACCAATTTAATGTGCCTTCCGAAAGACGAGGAACTCGTCATGACAAGATGGTCACTTATATAGTCACAAGATGGTCCATGATGTCCACAGGAGAAGCGAAGCTCGTCGGATTCCCGATCGAGTCGCAGAGGACGGCGCTCCCCCACTCCGCCTCGGATCACCAGGCATCGGAACAACTCTAAAGATGAAAATGTATCGCTGAGTCGATTGCAGGTATTTTAATCGTTTTAATAATGACGTCCAGGCCGATTGTCGGCCGTGGCGGCCGTTGATCAGCCAGCTGCGCAAGACATAGTGCACGCACATTCGCGCAGACACAGGTGCACTCTCTATTCCCTCACTCTCATAGCCCTCAGGTCAGCAATCCGACACGACCGGAGAGAGATCACAAGCAGGACCGACTGCAACGTGCGACACGATGCACGGGTGTAGCAATCACCAACTTCCAGACTCCGGGCTGCTTTTCTGAAAGTTTTTTTAAAAGTTAGGGAGCCGAACCCGAGACCCCATGCTCAGCAGTAGCGCAATATACTAGACCAACGAGGCAGTTATTTCATGCCTAGCCATTTGCCAACTGTTTTCGGCTGCCCACTCATCAAATTATTATTTTTTCTTATTGCAGGATAAATCTAAATCTCCAAAGAGCACTCCCAAGTCTATACTGAAAAAGGAAACAAAGGTATTTATTATTTGATTAGCTTCCGCCGGTGGCGTCACCAGCTATTTCACAGGGAACTTATAAAAAAACATTTTATAATTTTATTTTTTTAATATTTTATACTTCAGCCAGAAGACAATTCGTTGCTGACTCCGCGTTTGAAACGGTCACGCGATAAAGAGCCAGTCAAATTGGAGACCCCAGTGAAGAAAGTCAAGTAAGTGCTACTATTTATTAAACATGATCCTTAGCATGTACTAGATGACCTGTAAAAATATGGTGGACTATTCATGTTAGACTTTATATTATAATGGCGAAAGTCTGTGATTGTGTGTGTGTTTGTTACCTCTTCACGCCAAAACGGCTGAACGGATTTTGATGAAACTTGTCAGTAATATATCTTAGACATCAGAATAACATATAGGCTACTTTTTATCCGAAAAATATCTCTCTCTATTAGAAAATTAGCTCTTAACAGCCGAAATTATCAACCTATCTATCCGTTGTATCGCTTACTAGACACTGAATTTTGACATTAGCCCCATATAATTTGTGTCAAATTCCTATCTCTAGTAAGCAAAACAACGGATGGATGAATCTAATACTATTGTTGTCTCTCTCACCCACAGAATAGCAGTAAAATCACCACCATCTAAGCCGTCCCCAAAAACCTCTCCACGTTCGAAGATCAAACCGAAGACACCTTCGAAGAGGCCACCGTCCCCCGTGCCTGCATACAAGTGCAATGTCTGCGGTCAGGGTCTCAAGACTGTTCAGGCTTTTAGTGGGCATATGAAGACACATAGTGTTACGTTCACTAATCCACTGTGAGTATTGTCGGCCATGGAGGCTGGTTTTTAAAGAAATCAGTCAGCCGCGGAAGGCATATTTTAGTTTTGATGCGTCTGCGCAGATACAGCTGTCTCTTTCCTTCACTCGCTTATTCCTGACATGCATTGAATGCTATTAAGATGAGAATAGCAACTAGTCTATCTCTCCAGCTATAATTTGGCTTTTCAAATGTCCTAAAAATAATGTATCGTGAGTGTAACTTTCAGAGAGACCCCCCCACTTTTTGAGTGGCCCCTCTCTCAGCCCCCGTATGGCTATTTTCTTATTTTTAAGACATTAAGCTCAGGATAAGTAAGTATACTAAGTTCCAGATAGTTTATCTGGCAGATAATTTCATACAATTTTTTTTCCATTTTTTAATTTATCTGGTAGATAGTGGCTATCCGTAACTTGTGAAACTGGCCCTTAAAATCGTGGTTAATTTTTATTGAGATTATCCCGGACATACATACAGACAAACAGACAAAAATTCTAAAAACTATATTTTTGGCTTCAATATCGATTGTAGATGTCCCCAATTATTCTTTTAAAAAAATATTCAATGTACAGTTTTGACTTTTCTACGATTTTATTATATGTATGTATCTAGATATTATTTATCTTTATCGTGGGGATGACAGTTTTATGATGTGACTCCAGGCTGGCGTGCAACCCGTGTGAAGCATGGTTCGTGTCAGCAGAGGAGGCGTCGCGGCACCAGCGCCAGCACCGCGCCCCCGGCCGGCCCTACGCCTGCCGCCGGTGCTCTGCCAGCTTCACACATCTGTCTGGATACGACGAGTCAGTATCACTGCAGCCTGCACCCTGGCTTGGCTGTCCTGTGGCACCTTGTTGTACCTTATACAGGGTTTCATCATCTCCCGAGCCTTTTCCCAACTATGCTGGGGTAGGCTTCCAGTCTAACCGGATTCAGCTGAGTACCAGTGTTTTTCAAGGAGCGACTGCCTATCTGACCTGCTCAACCCAGTTACCCGGGCAACCCAATTCGTCTTGGTTAGACTGGCGTCAGACTTACTGGCTTCTGACTACCCGTAACGACTGCCAAGGATGTTCAATGACAGCTGAGACCTACAGTTTAACGTGCCATCCGAGACACAGTCATTGGTGTCCAAGATATACTTAGAAGCTATTTACAAATTTAGAAAAGTTACATTGGTACTTGCCTGACCTGGAATCGAACCCGCACCTTCATACTCGAAATGCTGGTGCTTTAACCACTAGACCACCACGACATATATCTAATACTAGCTGTCCCCAGCGGTTTCACCCGCATCTTTGGTTACTGCTCCACTCCCGTGTGTCTTAGCGTGATGGTATATAGCCTATAGCCTTCCCTCGATAAATGGGCTATCTAACACTGAAAGAATTTTTCAAATCGAACCAGTAGTTCCTGAGATTAGCGCGTTCAAACAAACAAACAAACAAACTCTTCAGCTTTATAATATTAGTATAGATTTGTATAGTATATATATATAATTATACTATATTGCCTGTCGGGGAGATGGCGCTGCCGTCCACGTACAGATCGGATCCGTGTTAGTTATTAAATTAAAAATAGTTAAGTGTCTTAATACTGCTTATAAAAACTAAAACTACAACGTTTAATGAGTGAATTACGCCGATTATTGTTTGCAAACAGCTTGTGTACGAACTAAGTGACTAAAACAATCATTAAATTACGAATGTGTGACTTCAGTGTATTTAGTGATATTAAGGTGCCTGTACTTAATTAATTGGATTGAACAAGTGAGCTAAACCAAAACATACCCTATTAAAGCTACATGATTGATTTATTTCATTAATTCTGAATGAAAAACATTGTTAATAACATAATAACACCGTTATTTTGATAGTTTTTTGAAAGGCATTATCTTTCCGCCAATCACAAAAACTCATTACCATAAACAACAACTACATAACATAGAAGAATTAATATTCTAAAAATAAAAATTGCGCCATCTAGTAAAGTAAATCTAAACTATAGTTAACCAATTCGACGGAAGAGGGCACTAGGGATAAAAAAAAAACTTTTCTTACAACTACGACACTAACGCCACCTAGTAGTCAAGTTCTTAGACGAATATTAGTAGACGAACAAGAACTCATACAAGAGGGCGCTAGTATATCGATCAAAACCATGGAAGGAGAAAACATCACATTTAGAAGGAAAACTGATTTGAACATCTCGAGTACAAGTCTTGAGGACAATTATTCTTTTCTATCAACGGACTCAAATGCCTTAGGAAGAAGCTTACCTGACTTGTCGACGGTTAACTGCCAAGAAATGACAGAACTACAAAATACTATAAGGGATTTAAAAGAAAAACTAGAAAGTGCACATATGGAAATAGAAAATTTAATACTAGAAAAAATTACCTTACAAAAGAGACTACAAAACCAAGAAAAGAAGCTTCAAAATTTAACTAAAATATGTTCACCGCTAATTTCTACTCCAAAAAAGAAACCTAGAAACATGAATGAACCGAAGACTTTACATATGCAACTAGAACAGGAGCCAGAAATACCATCTGAAACTAACAACACTTATATTAGTTCTCAAAAATGTTCGTTAAAAAATACTCCAGAATTAAATACCATTAAGCAAACGCCAGTCGAGAAGGTAAATAAAAAACGTTCTTCAACAACAACAAATACTGCTCAAGACAACGACAAGAGGACTACCACAACCAATACTAACGATTATCCAAAAGGGAAAATACATATAATTGGTACTCAACAAATTACAGGACTAACAAAGCGTTTATATGAATTAAGACTGAATAGCTCATATAATAAATATTCTGTAGAAGGGACAATTAAATATTACGCAACAAGTCAACAATTGCTAAACACTGAATTCATTTCCAAACCATGTGACAAAATTATTATTTGTGTAGGAGAAAATGATTATAACCCTACTACCATGTTAAATGATCTTTACATGTTTATTAATAAATACAATAACTGCCCAATTATCGTTCTAAGTGTGATCAAGAATCAGTACCTGAATGAAAACCTTCTCAACAATAATATAGAATTAATATGTAAAAATAATAAAAATTGTTATTTCTTAAGAACCTATAGCAATACTTGTCATAAACTAAATGTTCTCATTGATTCTATTGATTATAAAGATAAGTACTTGAACTTTAATAAGTCAACGCTCTCGAGATACGCCGATTTGCCATCATATTACAATACAAACTTGTGCACTAAGCAGACTTACGGATCGCTACACCCAAACCACTACAATACAATAAAAAAAAATTGCTTTCGTTACTAACAGTCGTAAATCGCCCGAAGTAGAAATACCTTCCGACAAACCTTTAATTAAAATTAATAACATTAATAATTTGAACCAAAGTATTATTGCAGATTGTATTAGCGAAAATAATAGTACCTTAAATATTCTTCATCAAAATATCGCGGGTTTAAGAAGTAAAAAAGAAATTTTAGAAACTACGATCGACACTTTTCTGAATAAGAGGAAATCTGTAGACGTATTATGTTTAACAGAAACTTTCATTAAATCTGGTGAAGAAAGTAGTGTACTATTAAATAACTATAAACTAGCAAACTGGTATTCTAGGAAAAATAAAAAAAGAGGCGGAGTATGTATATTTTGCCTCAACCACATTGAATATAAAATACTAACTCAATTAAAGGAATTTGCGTCTGAAAACGATTTTGAATGTTGTGGCATTGAGCTCACACAGTATAATGTAATAATAATAACTATTTATCGTACACCAAACTCAAATCCCTTTGTATTCATAAAAAAATTTGAAATAATGTTATGTAATCTTCGTAACAAATCGAAAAAAAACATTGTTATACTCGGAGATCTAAACATAAATATTTTAAGCAATAAATCCGATAGATATAATAAATGCAAAGAAGAATTAATAAGAACGGCGACCCAATTTGGCCTAGAACTACATATAAAACAACCAACAAGACGAAATTCATGCTTAGACCAAATAATAAGTAACTGTAAAAACTCAATATGTGAAGTCATACCATTAGGACTATCGGACCATGAAACAGCACAGATGATATCCATACCAATACAGAATAAAATTTTACCCGTACGCTACCGCACCATCTACAAAAACGATTTTAGCACAGAGAACAAAGAAAAATTTTATGACCATTTATCAAGTCTGACGTGGTCTGAAGTATATAATGATCAGGACGCCAACAGTGCTTTTGCAAAGTTTCACGAAACACTTGTATTGTTCTTTAACTTATGTTTTCCTAAAATTAAAATTAAAATTAACCTTATTAAAAAGTACACAAAATGGATTTCTAAGGGACTTAAAAACTCAACAAAAACAAAAAGAGATCTACGATTTAAATACTACTCTAAACCTAATACAGAAAACAAGATAAAATATATAAATTATAATAAGCTACTTAGAAAATGCCTACAAAAAGCACAAAAACTACACTACACAAACTACATAAACAAGGCCAAAAATAAATGTAAAGCGTCATGGGACCTAATAAAATATAATACTAATAATAGTCAAATAAATGCATCAAATATTAAAGAAATAGAAACAGAAAATGGAGTTCTAGAAAACCCAACTGAAATTGCAAACTATATCAATAACTATTTTATAAAAATTACAAATAATGACTTCGACGTGAATAAAAATAACTATGACATAAACACAGTTAATTCCAGTATGTTTTTAATGCCTACTAACTATATTGAGATTCAAAAAATAATAAAAACCCTAAAAGACACTAATTCCACAGGCTATGATCAAATACCCACTAAAATCATAAAATTCATAGGCCCTGTTATTACCCCAATACTCGTACATCTGATCAATCTGTCACTGCTTACGGGAGTGTTCCCTGATAAATTAAAGATATCAGTAATTAAGCCAATTTATAAAAAAGGAAACAAAAAACTCGTTGACAATTATAGACCAATTGCTTTACTACCTATACTCGCAAAAATTTACGAAAAAACTATGCATTCTCGACTTACTAGTTTTATGGATAAATTTCAAATCCTAAAAAAAGAACAATATGGATTTCAAAAAAATAAATCGACAACCATAGCGGCATTTAATTTGATAAACCTAGTTACTAAAAATATTGACTACAAAATTCCAACAACTGTTATTTTCTTTGATATGTCAAAGGCCTTTGATTTTGTTTCACATGACTTACTCCTGAAGAAATGTGAAAAATATGGAATACGCGGTAAAGCAAATGCATGGATAAAAAGTTATCTTACAAAACGATCACAATTTGTAGAAATCACCGTAGATAAAAATAAACAAAGCGAAATTGTATATAAATCTAACTTAGGTCACAATTGCACAGGCGTTCCTCAGGGTAGTATTTTAGGACCTCTACTATTCCTATTATACATTAATGACCTAATTGAAGTCACAAATTATCCTTGCATACTTTTCGCAGATGATGTGTCAGTCATAATACCAAAAAATAACGAATATTACAACCAAGAAATAAATAACACTACCAGCAAAGTCATAAGTTGGATGGAGAATAATAATTTAAAACCTAATATAATAAAAACTAAATACATTCAATTTTGCAACAAAAACTGGAATAATGTAGATATAAAAATAATGCACAAAGACAAACAACTTGAACAAACTAATAAAATAACTTTTCTTGGTATAGTGATAGACGAAAGGTGTTCCTGGATTGATCATATAAACAAGGTATGCGAGAAACTTGCTAAGTTTGCTTATGCTCTCTGGCGATTATCTAGCCTAACAACTAAACAAGCCACATTACAGGCTTACCATGCATATGTTGGCTCGGTGTTACGATATGGTATATTAGTATGGGGCAACTCGGTGCATATCGAAAACGCACTTATTGCTCAGAAACGATGTATACGTGCTATATGTAATGTAGACCCACTAACATCATGCAAACCATTATTTAAAAAACTTAAGATCCTAACAGTAATCTGTATTTATATTGAAGAAATCTGTAAATTTACAAAGTCTCATTCAGAGCTATTTGAAAAAGTGGGAGATAACTGTAATTTCAGAACTAGATATCCAACCAAATTAAGTCTTCCCAGAATGAGAACTGAGCTATACAAACGAAGTTGTTTTCCTATGTGTATCCAAATTTATAATAAACTTCCTGTCCGACTTCGGGAGTTACCAATTACTCGGTTCAAGAGGGCATTACGTAGATGGCTAATTGATAATCCTTTCTACTCTATAAAAGAATTTTTACAATATAAGTTCCCGAAATAATCGTATTATTAATGTATAGTATATAAACAACTTGTAAATTAACATTTGCATGTCATTATCTTATGACTGAATACTGAACCTATTGTAATTTTGTAACATCTTTTATGTAACTGTATTCAATAGCAAATAAATCCTTTGACTTTGACTTTGACTTTGACTGTTTGTCTATATTGCAGGCATTTCGGAAAAAATCAGTGCATACCAACGGAAGAGGTGCCGGATGTGAAGTGTGACGTATGCTGGCATCTGTTCCCGACCAAGAATCTGTTGGATGCCCACAAGTGTATGGGCGAGGACTATAGACCAGGCGGTGAGTCAATATTAGTCATCTGCCTCGTTGGTCTAGTGGTCGCAAGGCGCGACTGCTGCGCACGGGGTCTCGGGTTCGAATCCCGGGTCGGGCCGAAATCGCTTTGTGGGTTTTGAGAAACTTTCATAAAGCAGCCTGGGGTCTGGAAGTTGGTGATTGATTCGCTCGTGTATCGTGTCGCACGTTGCAGTCGGCCCTGCTTGTGATCTCTCTCCGGTCGTGTCGGATTGCTGACCTGAGGACTGTGAGAGTGAGGGAATAGAGAGTGCACCTGTGTCTGCGCGAATGTGTGTGCACTATAATATGTTCTGTGCAGCTGGCTGATCTTCATAAAAGAGAACGGCCGTCATAGCCGGCAATCGGCCTGGATGCCATCTATATTAGTCATCATCATCTGCTTAGCCTTTTCCCAAGCTATGTTGGGTTCAGCTTCCAGTCTTAACCGGATGCAGCTGAGTATCAGTGTTTTACGTGGAGCGACTGCTTATCTGACCTCCACAATCCAGTTACCTGGGATACCTTATGCATATATAAACCTTGATAAGACTGTTTGTCAGACTTTCTGGCATCTAATTACCCGTAAAGACTGCTAAAAATTTACAAATGACAGCCAGGACCCACCAGTTTTAGGTGCCTTCCTAAACACGGAGGAACTCGTCATGACAAGATAGTCACCCATCCACGGACCGAGTGCGAAAAGTATTGCTTAAGCTTATGATCGATCGACCCATGCGGCTTATACTTAGCTACGAGTTTTTCCGCTCCTTCTTTTTGAGAAGTTGGTTAACCTTTTGACCGCCACGTCAAACAAAAGAAAGACGTGCCCTCAGCGCCAAGCTAAGAATTCATCCATAAATACCTACAATATAGTATTGAGTTCGGAATTATATCGATTGAAACTGACTATTGATTTTGAACTTTAAAAGTCTGTCATGTAGTCGTATCCGTGGCGTGCTGGGCACTTTGTGGCTTGTCATCTATACGTGACGGTGGCGGTCAAAAGGTGAAAAATTAACAGGTAAACAGAGGCTATTCTCTATCCGGGTGCGCGAAGGGGTCCCACGGGACGCGGGCGGAACCTTGTATAACAGATAGTTAGTAAATTTAATATTTTTTTTTTTGCCCAGGTAAATGTCCCAAATGCAAGAGGAACTACACGATATTGAAGAATCTTAAGAAACATCAATTGGTCTGCACTGCTAGAAAGAAAGGTGAGGGTTTTAATCATCATCATCAGCCTTTGTATCGTCCCACTGCTGGGCACAGGCCTCCTCTCACACGGAGAAGGATTGAGCGTTACTCACCGAGCTTGCTCAATGCGGGTTGGTGATTTCAGACATTCCCTCGAGATGTTTTCCTTCACCTTTATATACTAGATATACTTGGAAAGTACACACAACTTAGAAAAGTTACATTGGCACGTGCCTGACCTGGAATCGAACCCGCACACTCATACTTGAGAGGCGAGATCGACAAAGATTTTTTTTTTCTTAAAATTTATGTAAATATTTTACAACATAATAATTTAAACTACTAATATTATAAAGAAGAATTTTTTTTTTATATCGTGTTGGATGATGACCCTAGACCTAGGCCTAGACCCTAGGCCCTGGGGGAAGGGCAAAGGGTACTGTCAGACTCTTACTGACTAAAAACCAAACCGTGTTCCTCATCTACCCATGTGTCGGAGGGGCGGGTATCGCCGAAGCATTTGTCGCTACCCCCCGACGGAACTATTGGGAAGCTACTCTATCCCCGGTAAACATAGGCTATGTTTTATCTGGGTACGGGGACAAATTCCCCGGTGACTCGGTAGAAGAATCAATAAATAATTTGTTGTATTATTATTTCCCAGGGCAAGTGATAGTGGACCCTGAACTCCTGGGCAAGCTGAGACCCATGCAGGTGCGGATATCTCGCTGCGACCCGCTGCTCACAAACATCAAGCAGGAACATTATGACGTGTCAGAAGTCACTGCTGTAAGTATCATCTGCCTAGCCTTTTCCCAAGCCGTGTTGGGTACGGCTTCCAGTCTCGGTGAAGCGAAATCTGGCTGTGATCTGTTTATCCTTTTATATGATATTTATTTTGCAAATAGGTTGAACTCAACACTTTTACACGTCAACACATTTTTTATAAAAAACGAGATGAGGTCGACATTTCCTAACTGACTGCCTTGAGAAGAAACGCCGAAACAAACTCAAGGGTCACAGTCTCTTTTAAAGTCCAGACATAAAAAGAAATTACATACTAAAGTATGGATGAGCAATGTAGGCTTGTGTCTGAAAGGTGGATTGGTCAGACTGTCTGGCTTCTGACTGTACAATGTTGGATTGCCTTTCCATCGGACTGTGAGAGTGAGGGAATAGAGAGTGCACCTGTGTCCGCGCTAATGTGCGTGCACTATAATATGTCCTGCGCAGCTGGCTCATCTCCATTTGTGATTTAATATGTGTTTAACGGTTTTCAAGGGACACTAAACGGAGTCAATAAATATTTCGCATTCCCAAAAAAAAATCATTCTAAAAACACTGAAAAGCCAAAAAAAGTATTTATCATCATCAGCCTTTTTATCGTCCCACTGCTGGGCACGGGACTCCTACGGAGAAGGATTGAGCGTTAATCACCACGCTTGCTCAATGCGGGTTGGTGATTTCAGACTTTATAGTCCAAGTTTCCTCGAGATGTTTTCCTTCACCTTTAATTAGTCATTGGTGTCCAAGATAAACTTAGAAAGTACGTATAACTTACGAAAAGTTACATTGTTAGTTGCCTGACCTGGAATCGAACCCGCACCGTCATACTTGAAAGGCTGGTGATTTAACCACTAGGCCAGCACTCACTCACAAAAAGTATTACTTATTTACATTGCTTTTGGTCAATGTCAAGAGAGATTTTTTTAGACTATTCTAAATTTTATCTTCATTTGTTTCCAGGATTTTGGCCTTGACAAAAACTGCGTCTACCCCTACATATCCTCGGTATCCGGCCTCCGAATAAAATCAGAGCCCGGCCTAGACAAAATGGTAGCCATCAAGGACGAAATCAAAGACGAATTCTGTACGGAAGAAGATTACGTCCACTGGGACTCGGAAGAATCTTCTGACGACGACATAACATGTACTTCTGTACTTGAGCCTTCTGTTAAAAAGAAGAGTGTACAAACACTCGCAAATCTAACATTAAAAACTCTATTCTCTCAAAAATGTCTCGGCAAAGTGCCAAGAAAGCGCAGAAGAGTTAAACAAGAGAAGGGTGTGTTTGACTCTCTTCTGAACGAGACAGAAGATGATGTGACAAGAGATATTAATAATATTATCGATAATCTTGGTGATAATGATGACTTTGGTGAGGATAAGAATGATAGTCTTAATGTTAGTTCGATAGTAAATGATAATGTCGACGGCACAGACAAGAGTATAGATTTAAGTGACGATAAAATTGATAGAAGTGATGATAAGATCAACACTGTTAATGATAAGAACGATTCTGGTGAAGAAATAAGTCCTAATGATGATAAAACTGATGTTAGTGATGAAAAAATTGAGGCCAGTGATGATAAAAATAGTCCTAGTGATAATAGAGTTGTCGATGATGACAAAATCTGTTCTAATGATGATGAAATGGCTGCTAGTGATGACGTGTCTAAAGTTGTTGATGAAAAAGATGAAAGTGCTGTTGTTGATAGTGTTGATGATGTTGAGAAAGAATCCGTTGTTGATAAAGACACTGAAAGCACCAGTGTTGATAAGGTAGCTGATATTGACAATAGTGATGTCAGGTTAAATGAAGTTATCGATAAAAATGATCAAATCAATGCACAAAGTAATTTAAGTGAACCTATCGCTAGTGATGTAACTGATAAAATATCGACACAAGAAGAAAAAGACATTATTAACAGTGCTACAAATAATGATAATAGTGTGTGCAATGGAAACGGTTCAAATAATAATTTAAGTAGTCCTAATGAGATATCGCGGTTAGAAGATAAGGAAATTAATAATGGTACTATTAATAATATCGATAATGATAGTGACGTAAGTAAAAACGATGTCGATACTAAAATTATTGACGAATCGATACCTGAAGTCAGTAAAGACGAAAATCAAAATGAAGGTAATGACGTTAGTGATGACGTTTCACTCAAAAATGACGTTGACGATTCAAAAAATGATTTCGATACTCAAGATTCTAACTCCATTGGCACTTTCAACGAAAGCTTGTTAAACGACAACACTCAAAGTGATATTGTCAGTGAAAACGAGAAAGAAAGTGTCGATAAAATTAATATCGATACCAGCGACAACGCTACATCACTACCGGAGAACAACTCCGAAGTCGATGACATAAAATCTCAAGGCGACGAATTCTCAAACGATAATCTTAGTCAGGAGTCAAAACTATCAGATTTAGGTGATGTGAATACTAATTTAAGTGACGTACATACTGACATACAGGGTGCAAATTATAAAAATGATGTTGGTGTTATATTGAATAATGATAAAAATAAAATGATTGACGATGAGATGGATGATACGAAGCTAATGGCTGCTCTAGACGCTGAGATAGGTGAAAATAATGATAACTCCCGAGATGTAAGCGAGAATTATAACGATAAAATCGCTCTAGAAGATCTAATAACAGCTAAAACTGTTGAAATCGATATTATACCCGATGAGTTTAATTTCGATTCTTGAACAGGTATCGATTTAAAAAAATTGTTGGTCCATCGTTTCGATTAGCTTAAAATATTGGAGACTAGCTGTTCTCTTCGATTCCATCCGCGGCCCGAGGAGACAACTTCCGGCATCCGGATAAAAATTAGTAGCATATGTCTTCTCAGTCGAGACTATGAGTCTATCAAATTTTATTTCAACTAGTTCAGTAGTGATGGCGTGAAAGCGCGACAGACAGACAGAGTTACTTTCACTTTTATAATATTAGTAAGGATATATTTATTTTTTCCTTAAAAACAATAAAAAAGTAGAAGACGCATTTCTTGTGTGACGTCAGAATCTGACACTCCCTCCAGCTGCACCCTCGGCGGAATTAATAACCCAATTTGATGATTTTTCACGAAATACCAGTATACATAATAGCCAACATTAACACTTTAGATAAAAATATACATCCAAACATCCGATCAGGAATGATATTTGATTATTTTCTTGAAACAAAAAATAAACTCGATATTTTTTGCTAACTTTAATGATTGACTAGTTTTTTTCTTGTTATTTTCAAAATTTTAAAGTACTATTTTTTTAACAAGCAATTTCATAATGAAAAAAAAAAATATTTTCCTTTGGATATATAGGGTGTTACAAAACTAATGCACACTATTTTTACAGGTCTTTTAGTACATGCTAAGGATCATGTTTACCACAAAAAAAGTTGAATGGCCAAAGGGTTAACGACCGAGCGCCTTCATAAAGACCGGCGTTGTACGTACAATTTGGCGACTGAGGTGATAAATTTAGTAAAAAAAAATATTATTTTCATAACTTTTTTTGTGATATACATGATCATTAGCATGTACTAAATGACCTGTAAAAATAGTGTGCACTAGTTTTGTTACACCTTATATATCAAAGGTTGTATTGGTATTACATTTTTTATTACATTGTTTCCTCGCGCGGATTCCTTGCGGGATGTTCTTCCCGCACGTGGTTAAAAGTAATCGAAAGACGATCGATAATGGGTTATCTAGTACTGAAATATATTTTTTTTCAAATTGGGACTGGCAATTCTGAGATTACAGTGTTTTCAAACAAAGTTACTCAGCTTTATTTTATAAGCTTAGATCAACAAAAATATTTGTCATTTTTTGCTATGCTTGTAACAATATGTTATTGAATTTCTTAATTAATTATTAAAAAAAAAATTGGTTTGCCTAAAACTGATTTCGTGAAACTTAAAGAAAATTGAGATAGATATATATTTTTGTTACGTTATTTTTTAATATAAGTTTATATTCTGTTCGCGAATGGTCGCTTTAAAGGCATTTTTTTTTTGTTTTGTCAACAAGTTTGTAGGAGCCCTTTCACACTGGCGGGTTTTGACGCGCGTACACGCTCGGCTTTAGGCGTTATATCTCGAACCGGTATTTGTCAACTAGTCAAATTCATTACTTTTATTGAACTGTCAAAAACGGTTACTTTATATGCAATTTGTATGAAAGTAAGTACTATGACGTCACAGATTTTTCACATCAAGCTGTATAATTATTTTGATTAAATAATCAATAGAAAAAAATTGCTAACATTTTTTCCTTTAAAATGATATATGAAAGTGACATTATTTTAAGATGCTTTACCAAATGATTCATCATCATCATCATCATCAGCCTATCGCAGTCCACTGCTGGACATAGGCCTCTCCAAGTGCACGCCACTGAGATCGATTTGATTATGATAAAGGATTTTATTTTTGACCCAACTACCTTATTGTTTAGGTTCAGGGTCGCACGTGTACGCTCGAAAAATCCGCTACTCTGAAAGCGCTCTTAATATCTGTGAAAGAATTTGTATAAAATTATTTAGCAAAGAAATTGCAAAAACTATATAAGATCTAACAAAACTAGTGCACCATATTTTTACAGGTCATCTAGTACATGCTAAGGATCATGTTTACCACAAAAAAGTCATGAAAACAATAACATATTTTATTAAATTTATGTTCAAATTCGCCAAATTGTAATTGTGTTCTTACGCATAACGCCGGTCTCTATGAACGTGCTCGACAGTTGACCCCTAGTTCATTCAACTTTTTTTGTGGTAAGCATGATCGTTAGCATGTACTAGATGACCTGTACAAATATGGTGCACTAGTTTTTTTAGACCTTATCTGTATATTTTCTAATTATACCTTTATAAGGAGGGTGAAATTTAATTAAATAAAAAAAATAAATTTCATTTAGAGAATTGGTACAGTTATTTTCAACCATGTCCTAAGTATTTGTCGTAACTTCGAAAAGTGAGTGACAAAAAACAACTGTAAGAATATAATAAATATACAGGGTGTAGCGGAAAGGAGGTATACATCCGAAGGGAGGTCAATGTACTCGTAAAACTGACAATCTTTCAACAGAAAAATAATATAGCTTAAAAAAACTAAATAGCACGCTTATAGCACATAATAAAAATTTCAAACAGCCAGTCCGCCATCTTGGGGAGGCCGCCATATTGGATTTGTAATGACGTTTTGTAGCTAGTCATGTATTGTCATCAGAACTCAGAGCGTGTGCAGTTTCATCCTAATCGAAGACCGGGAAGTAGGTCAAATTAAGATTCCAAGATTTTCTTACATACATAGTTACAAGTGTAGCTAATATAAGCGTGTTAAAAATACGAAATTCGTTAATAAAATATTGAATGTTTCATAGAACATTTGAGTTTGCGTCCTTTATTTTGTATAGAGAGTCGCAATTTTTTTTCTGTTGAAAATTATTCAGTTTTACGAGTACATTGACCTCCCTTCGAATGTATACCCATTTCCGTTACACCCTGTATATTATAATATCTGACTGTTGAAGACAGTCTATAGTCATTGTAGTTTGAACCATTTTACTAAAAAAAAAATCCAAATTCAACATCGTCATCAGCCTTCTTATTGTGTATTCCTCTTCTCAAACAGAGAAGGATTGAGCGTTAATCACCACGCTTGCTCAATGCGGGTTGGTGATTTCAGACTTTATAGTCCAGGTTTCCTTGAGATGCTTTCCTTCACCTTTACTCAGTCATTGGTGTCCAAGATAGAAGATATAACTTTCAAAAAGGTGCAGACGCCAGCACATTAAGCTACCTGAAAATATGCTTCAGCGGGAAATTTGACAGATTATAGTCGCTTGATGTGCTGGCGTCTCTACTTGCGTGCTTTAACGTCGGCCGACCGGAAGTGGGCGGAGTCAAACGACATTGGATGACCTTGGTTGGGAGCGCATCGCGACAGGCTGCGTCCGTGGTCGGTCCCAACCGTGTGGAACGCTGTCGGCCGACGGGAGACGCGACCAAGGTCACCTATGTCGGCTATCGGTTTGGCTCGTGTAGCATTTTAATTAGGATTTCAGAAGGCATGCATGTATCGTTTTAACCGACTGCAAAAAAAGAGGTAATGTGAAAAATGGTGAAATGGTTTAAACTCTTGTAAGTAAGATTGCTTTCGGCTTAGGATGTACAGACGCCAGCACATCAACCTACTTCAATCTGTCTAATTTCCTAAATAGATTTTCAACTTTTTCGGTGGTTCAAAGTTGATTGGGAAAATTTGTCTGTTTCGGGTAGCTTGATGTGCTGGCGTCTTGACCTAGGCTAATATATTGAATTAGTTTACCATAAGATAATATGTGTATAAATATTTTTTGTAAATATGAAAATAATTATAGTCTCTTATAAAAAAATGTTATGTTTTATTTCTCACATTTTTTAAAATATTTTTACCGCCTCAGTCACGTATAGACGACAAGCGAATAAGTGCCCAGCACGCCACGGTCACGACTACATGACAGACTTTTAAAGTTTAAAATTAATACTCAGTTTTAATCGATATAATTCCGGACTCACTACTATATTGTAGATATTTATGGATAAATTCTTAGCTTGGCGCTGAGGGCACGCCTCTCTTTAACGTGGCGGTCAAAAGGTAAAATACTTAGCCTATTTGTTCCGGTTATACTGGTCTGCCTCGCTGCAGTCGATTCCTGGGTCGGGCCGAAATTGCTTTGTGGGTTTTAAGTAACTTTCATAAAGCAGCCCGGAGTCTGGAAGTTGGTGATTGCTACACCCGTGCATCGTGTCGCACGTTGCAGTCGGTCCTGCTTGTGATCTCTCTCCGGTCGTGTCGGATTGCTGACCTGAGGACTGTGAGAGTGAGGGAATAGAGAGTGCACCTGTGTCCGCGCGAATGTGCGTGCACTCTTATATGTTCCTGCGCAGCTGACTGATCTCCTTAGAGAGACAAATAGACAATCGCTATGTGTCTGTCTGTGGCACCATACCTCATAAACGAATATACAGATTTCGATGTTTGTGAAACGTGTTTCTAAGATAAGTTTTTTAAAGTTTAATAAATCATATTATCGAAACTGTATCGTTCACTAGTCCGAATTTCGTCATAAAAACATAGTAAAATATAGTCAGTAATAAAGTTTGAAATGTATTTGTTTAGACCGGCCCGATAAGGAAATGGAATGTACCTTATACAGAAGATTTTCTTTATTTTTTGTGAGTATTTTTTTATAATAATCGCGTCGAGGCTAAGCTTGGGGAGGTCGGTCCGGAAATGGGTGACCATCTTATCATGACAAGTTGCTCCGTGTTTTGGATACCAAAAAATCCGGGCTGCCAAAGATTGAAATGACAACCGGGACACACCAATTTAACGTGCTTCCCGAAACACTGAGGAACTTGTCAGGACAAAATTCTCCACCACCCACTGAGGGACCTCCACCGACAAGGGGTCCGGAGCCCCATTCGTATGTATCTAAATTGTGAAGCTGAAAAATAATACCGACAAATATAAGGGGGGTTCCGGAGCCCCTTATTCGTATCTATCTAAATTGTAAAAAAATAAAATACACGCGTCGCGCATCTTGTAGAAAAAGATAGTTGGTGTGGAGCGTGTCCGTCTGTACTTGCGTGTTATACTCGTAGTCGCAGGCATTGTTTTATTTGGCAATGATATACTCATCTGGGCTCTGTTTTTTGGGGATCCCCCTTTGTCCGACCTCGACAAGCTAGACCCGTCAATCAACCTGTGCGGCTGTTACATAGCCAAGCTGCTCTACCAACCAACTTAGCTAAATCATGGTCTAATTTGCCAATTAAATTGATATTACGTAATACAATTTCCAGGTGCCATACAATTCATAAAGGCAGTGAGTCTCAAAATAGACGGCCTTATAGACTTAGGACCCAACTGGAGCTACGAGTACCGAATCCTGGGTCCCGGAGGAACTGCCAACCGCGATGTCGAGAGGAACAGAAATGTGGATTCCAACCAGGAACAAGACGACAAACCACAGCAACGAATCGATCCCGATGAACAGGAGAGAATGAGGAAAGATGAGGAAAGACTGAATAAAGCAGAAGAGAGATTCCGCGAGGAAGCAGCTGAGCTTCGCAAGACTGCCCACCATGAGTCCCACAAAACTCCAAAAGACACATCCGATAGCAAACACAATGACAAAAAAACGTCTGTTGAAGAAGAAGAGAGAAAATCAGAAAAAAAGAGCAAGAAAAAGAGATATGACGATAAAAAAACCTTGAAACACGGTGACGGTGAATATAAAAAAAAGAAGACGCATGACGATAAGAAAAAGGATAAAAGTCACGATAAAAAAGATAAAGAATACGATAAAAAGGATAAAGATAATGACAAGAAGGACAAAAGCTACGAAAATAAAGAGAAGAGCGAAGAACATTCCGAAGAAAAGAACTATACTCCCAAAAAAGTTACTTTCAGCTCCAAAAGCGAAGATAGTTCGTCTCTAATCGACAGCGAAGAAGCTACGGAAAAGCGAGGTACGAAGTTCGATATGTACGACTTCACAACGCCAAAAAAACCTAGAAAACGTCCCATAGACCCGTACGAACCTGCGCCGGAGAAATATAGAGAAAGCAGTATTGAAGAGAAACATGGCCTTGTTAATGAAGACGCAGCGTCCTTTATTGACGAACGTGCCGAGAAACCTATAAAGCGTCAGCATTTAAACCAAACTGATAGTGAACACGGTAAGAACGGAAACAGTACAGAAAAGACGACTACAGTTACTGTACGTGTAACAAATGCTACAAAACCCACAACAACCGTCGTAACCACGGTTAGAACGGGCGAAATTTACGATAACGAAACACACAAAATCAAGAACGATGCTAAAGTAACTGATTTCACAAATCATTTGTTCAAACAGACGCTCAAAGTGTTCGATGTCGTCAAAGAAAAAACTGGACAGTATCACGTCAAAAAACAAATTGACGAACTAGCTAAAAGTTACGAGGATAAATTTAAAGAATTCTTAGCTGAAACAAAGTCGCAGAAGATTAAGACAAGATTAGGAACACAGAAGGTAATTTTGAACACCATCGATATGTCCAATCGTATTTTGAGACGCTTAATTAATTTTATGATCGGAGACATGGATAAGAGAGGAGTTTTGAGACACAATGTTGCCACAGCGAATATATTCCAGAAAGAAATAGAAAAAGAACAAAACCTCGAACTAGGTCATGCGTGCAAAAAGTTCGGTATATGTCGAAGTGGAAAAGGTTTTCCTGAATTTTTAACAAACATTCTAAATATATTACTCAGATGTGACGACAGGAAATTTAAACAAGCCGTCGATGCCCTAACAGAGGTTATAAAAAACACAAATTATCATAACGCGCTCGAAGGTCGCACCGAACGTAAATTGAAAGATGGTGTCGATAGAATCGAAAGATTACCAGTCAGAACTTTACGTCCAATGTTCACGATAATAAAAAACATTATCACGAATAAAAATAAACCTTTGATAATTGAAAATCTTACTGTTAGCCACCGGGTGAATGCTACGCTGGCATTATTAGAAATTATCGATTTATTAGATCAGAAAATGCCTCGAAACGAATCGAATGCTCTAGAGTGGATCGATATAGAGAACAGTTTGAAAGACTACGCAGATAATAAGCGATACGACGTACAGGAAATTATGGAGGTTATTGTAAAAACTATTAGGAAGACATTGAAGGGTTTGGACAGGGATAGCCAGAGGATAGTGTCGAAAAATCTGAATATTATTTTCGGTTAAGCTATTAAATGAGTAATGTGTTGTTGTATTTTGATTTTAGAAGCCTTCTTCTTCAACCTCGCCATCTTTAAAAAATATTTTGTGTATAATCACCGCCTCTTCCAGTAATTTTTATTATCTTTAGGCGGATAGCAGACCTACAATATTATTGTGCAGTATGTGATGGCATCCAGGCCGATTGTCGGCTACTGCGGCCGTTCTCTTTTATGGAGATCAGCCAACTGCGCAGGACTTATTATAGTGCACAAGTATTCGCGCAGATACACGTGCACTCTATTCCCTCACTCGCATAGTCCGATGGGACGGCAATCCGACACGACCGGAGATAGATCAGGCGCAGGACCGACATTTACGTGCTCTCTGATGCACGGGTGAATCAATCACCAACTTCCAGACTCCAGGCTGCTTTATGAAAGTTTCTCAAAGCCCACAAAGCGATTTCGGCCCGACCCGGGATTCGAACCTGAGACCCCGTGCACAGCAGTCGCGCCTTGCGATCACTAGACCAACGAGGGAGTCAAAATGTATGCAGTATGTATTATGTTAGGTGAACATAAAGATCAAATTAAAAATTGTATATTCAAACTATGCTGACAAATCAGCACTTTTCGAACGTCAAAACAAAAGACAGCCCCCAGAACGCCCTTCACCACTTCCTATGTGTTCTCGCTGGGAAGACGGAAGTGGCGCAACAAAATCCCCAGCAACACAATTCTATCTTGAAGAACCAGATTTATATTATTTGTCTGGTTTGAAGAACCAGATTTATACAAAAAAGACAAGTCCAATCTCAAATTATTTGAGATTGAAAAGTACCTCGAATACGAACAAATATGCTTTTATAGATCTTCCTCTTAAATTTAAAGGCGATATTTTAGATCGATTTTTGGCTACGGGGCGGCCGTCCTCTCTAAGGAGATCAGCCAGCTGCGCAGAACATATTATAGTGCACAAGCATACGCAGACACAGTGCACTGTCAATTCCCTATCTCTTATAGTCACGACCGAAGAGAGTTCAGTGCTCTCCGATGCACGGGTCTATACTTCCAGACCAGCCTTAATGTGACCAGCCTTTGTGGGTTACAAAGCGTTAGCCCAACCAAATCGTTGCATATGTATGTATGTACTATGTACACAACTGTGAGGCAGCGAAATGGTTGGGAATTGGGTTAAGCAACTGTGCGGCAGCGAAATGGATGGGTGGGGTTAAGCAGCTGCGAGGCCGCGAAATGGATGGGTGGGGTTAAGCAACTGTGCGGCCGCGAAATGGATGGCTGGGGTTAAGCAGCAACTGTGAGGCCGCGAAATGGATGGGTGGGGTTAAGCAACTGCGAGGCCGCGAAATGGATGGGTGGGGTTAAGCAACTGCGAGGTCGCGAAATGGATGGGTGGGGTTAAGCAACTGCGAGGCCGCGAAATGGATGGGTGGGGTTAAGCAACTGCGAGGCCGCGAAATGGATGGGTGGGGTTAAGCAGCAACTGCGAGGCCGCGAAATGGATGGGTGGGGTTAAGCGTCTGCGAGGCCGCGAAATGGATTTGTGGGGTTAAGCAACTACGAGGCCGTGAATTGGATGGGTGGGGTTAAGCAGCAACTGCGAGGCCGCGAAATGGATTTGTGGGGTTAAGCAACTACGAGGCCGTGAATTGGATGGGTGGGGTTAAGCAGCAACTGCGAGGCCGCGAAATGGATGGGTGGGGTTAAGCAACTGCGAGGCCGCGAAATGGATTTGTGGGGTTAAGCAACTACGAGGCCGTGAATTGGATGGGTGGGGTTAAGCAGCAACTGCGAGGCCGCGAAATGGATGGGTGGGGTTAAGCAACTGCGAGGCCGCGAAATGGATTTGTGGGGTTAAGCAACTACGAGGCCGTGAATTGGATGGGTGGGGTTAAGCAACTACGAGGCCGCGAAATGGATGGGTGGGGTTAAGCAACTGCGAGGCCGTGAATTGGATGGGTGGGGTTAAGCAACTGCGAGGCCGCGAAATGGATGGGTGGGGTTAAGCAACTGCGAGGCCGCGAAATGGATGGGTGGGGTTAAGCAACTGCGAGGCCGCGAAATGGATGGGTGGGGTTAAGAAACTGTGCGGCCGCGAAATGGATGGGTGGGGTTAAGCAACTACGAGGCCGCGAAATGGATGGGTGGGGTTAAGAAACTGTGCGGCCGCGAAATGGATGGGTGGGGTTAAGCAACTACGAGGCCGCGAAATTGATGGGTGGGGTTAAGCAACTACGAGGCAGCGAAATGGATGGGTGGGGTTAAGCAACTACGAGGCCGTGAATTGGATGGGTGGGGTTAAGCAACTGCGAGGCCGCGAAATGGATGGGTGGGGTTAAGCAACTGCGAGGCCGCGAAATGGATGGGTGGGGTTAAGAAACTGTGCGGCCGCGAAATGGATGGGTGGGGTTAAGCAACTACGAGGCCGCGAAATGGATGGGTGGGGTTAAGAAACTGTGCGGCCGCGAAATGGATGGGTGGGGTTAAGCAACTACGAGGCCGCGAAATTGATGGGTGGGGTTAAGCAACTGCGAGGCCGCGAAATTGATGGGTGGGGTAAAGCAACTGTGAGGCCGCGAAATGGATGGGTGGGGTTAAGCAGCCACTGCGAGGCCGCGAAATGGATGGGTGGGGTTAAGTAGAAACTGCGAGGCCGCGAAATGGATGGGTGGGGTTAAGCAAAGAAGTTACAAAATTCTAACATGTTAATGTATTTCATCGGCTTCCAACAAAGTCCCATCTAATTAAGGCTTTATGCGATGAAGTTTGATAAAATAAAACAAATCACATTTTCACTTATGTTTATATTTTAATTTTCAGTCTATTTAACAAGCTATGCCTCTTTAATATAAATTTATATTAATTATTCAATATAATTATAACTTAGGATTTAAGTATTTGATTTTGTACTTAAAATTAAGTAATTCTGTACTTTATATATAAGCCACTACTTTGACAGTAAATAGGATAGCCAATATGGTAGATGACAACTAGTCAAATTGATTACTTTTATTGAACTGTCAAAAATGGTTACTTTGTATGCAATTTGTATGAAAATACTAAGATTTGACGTCACAGATTTTTCACATCAAGCCGTATACATATTTATATTATATTATCATTAAAAAAATGTTAACAATTTTCGGTTAAAAACGATAAATGAAACTTTCATTATTTTAAGATGTTTTACAAAATGAATATGATAAAGTATTTTAGTTTTGACCTAGTCATCATCCCAATTATGACCAGCGCAGAAATATTCTCTTGTTTACAACTTACGTTTTTTTTTTCATAACGTATTTAGTAAATCTTAAAATTACAAAAAAGAAATCTTCAAACTCAATTTGAGAGTCGAAAGTTTTAAATTACAAACTTTAACCTCAAACGGAGTTTAAAATAAAATTTAAATTAACCTACCATAAAATAATAAACTCTGAAAACTTAACAATTACATAAAATGTTGCCAATTTACTTAACATTTTGTTACTAATTTGGTAGAATTTTTTTAACAACAATTTTCCTAACACTTGCATAGTTTCTACGTTTGATTATTTGCTAAGAGCTGTAGAAACTAGTACCTACGTATAATTATTATTTCACAAACAATCCTACTTTTCAAATGCGACAGCAATTTTGTTTGATACGCTTTCACGGTATAACAGCTTAAGTGAATGTAATTTTTAGAATGGATCCTGAAAATAGTTCTTGGCAGTATGTCGTCTATCATAGTTTTTCGGCTTTTTTACCGTGAAACCCTAACAAACAGAATATACATAACATTAAATAGTATTAGAAGGAACGGAAGATTTAACCTACCTCAAAAAAGCTATAACTGGGATATTTAATTAATTTAAATAATAATTTAAGTATGTATTTCAGGATATGTAGGTATCATCCTCTGTTCGCTGCCTGCGACTTTCTGTGAGATTGAAGAATTGTGTCTATGACTACTGCCGCCGCGTTTACTTTGCTGCACCTAGAAAAATACCAATGAGTGTGTTACAGGAGTAGAGGATAATAATATACCGCGACATCTTTTTCACACGCGGTCGGTTGGCCCCATGGTAAGCTATTGATTAGCTTGTGTTATGGGTGCCAACACAACTGATAAATTACATATATTTTACACATATATTATATATTTATAAACACATATTATAACACCCAGCGAACCAGCATGCTCAATACACAAATGTCGACCGTGCCGGGAATCGAACCCTGGACTCTTAGCACGGCAGTCCGGCGTGGTAAACATTGCACCATCGGGGTCGTCGTCGAAGTAACAGCCGCATAGGTCAATTGATTATAAGATTATTTCCAAGTGTCGCATCTACACTCGACACTATACACTTTACATTCGACACTTGGTCGAGTTTTGAGTTTCGAAACCTCTTGTGCTTTAGGTAATAGCTAGGCCAACACTATTACATTATGATGCATCATCATCGCCCGAGCCTTTTCCCAACTATGTTGGGGTCGGCTTCCAGTCTAACCGGATTCAGCTGAGTACCAGTGTTTGACAAGGAGCGACTGCCTATCTGACCTCCTCAACCCAGTTACCCGGGCAACTCAATACCCCTTGGTTAGACTGGTGTCAGACTTACTGGCTTCTGTCTATTACATTATATTGCAAGCTTATAAATAATCTTGTTTGGTAAAATCAATCAATATGAAATTAAATATAGCGGTTTTTTTTATATAAAATATTAAAAATACACAAAAATCACACATTCACACAACGTCATCTAGTCCCAAGCTAAGCAGAGCTTGCACTATGGGTACTAGACAACTGATAAACACACTTACATACTATTCTTTAGTAAATACATACATATTATACATAGAAACACCCAGACTAAGTCAAACACTCATGTTCTTGCACACAAATGTTTGACTTATGCGGGAATCGAACCCGAGACCTGTAGCGTGGCAGGCTAACTAACCACCACGCTATCTGGTCGTATATTTGAAAATATGACGAAACATTACAAAATACATTAGTAAATCTCACCTGGGGAACATATCGTTGCACTTGAGGTCTGTCCACCCAGTGAGCAGCTCATACACCATCGTGTCTAGCGCTTTGTTAGCCGCTAGCTCGCCAGTTAGCATCCTGAGAGCGACACTGAAAGATAAAAACATTTTATTATTATAGTCATGTTGTTTGACCTTTGCTGAAACGTCTCGATAGTACAGACGCCAGCATATCAAGATATCCGAAACTGACAAATTTTCCCAATCAACTTTAAAACCATATGCTTGAGCGATAGAGTTGAAAATCTAATGAGGAAATTTGTCAGATTAGTAGTAGTATTAGTAGCTTGATGTGCTGGCAACAGTACCTAATCGGGGAACATTTTCATCATCAGCCTATCGCAGTCCACTGCTGGACATAAGCCTCTCCAAGTGCACGCCACTGAGATCGATTTTCGGCTTCTCGCATCCAGCTCCTGCCAGCCGTCTTGCGCAAGTCATCACTCCACCGTGCCTGAGGACGTCCTACACTACGTTTGCCAAGGGGAACATTTTAAAGGTTCGTATTTTGATGTTATGGAAAAGTCCGTTTAAACAAAATGTCTGTCAGTCTGTCTGTTTAGCTATCGTGCCAAAACTATATTTACTTCACGATGTCAATTAAATTCGGTACACATATGTACAGTCTAGAGCCTGAGAAAGGACATACTTTTTACCCGGTTGCGGGAAGAGGTTCTTCCGGGACTTGGATGAAACCGAGGGAACAGCACGTAATATTGGTTTAACCTTTTGACCGCCACGTCAAAACAAAACAAAAAAGACGTGCCCTCAGCGCCAATATAGCCTACAATTCACTAGTGAGTTCGGAATTATATCGATTTAAACTGACTATTAATTTTGAATTTTAAAAGTCTGTCAAGTAGTCGTGACCGAGGCGTGCTGGGCACTTTTTGGCTTGTCATCTATACGGGACTACATTATGGCCAAAAGGTTATAAGCAGGGTAGCTTAATACTTTAATTTCAGATTTTTTTAAAAGAACAACTCAACTTACCCATTAATCCTAGCCATAGTATTATAAGGCTGATTCAGCTTAGTAGTAGCGACCAAATTCCTGCAGTACAGGAGCCAAATACAGTCCAGCTCGGTATAAAAACTACCATTAGTGCTGGCAACACCGTGCGTGCTATCAAAGGAGGTTTGTAAGTGGTTCAGTGCGTGTGTGTTGGCATCAACGTTGCGTGACAATTGGTTCTGAATGTTGGTAGCCTGCAGTTCCTTGTTTGAAATTTGATTGAGAATGTTTCTGAAAAATATTAATAGATTTTTTATTGGTGACTGAATAAAACGATAGTTGACAACTAACTAGTCAAATTCAATACTTTTATTGAACTTCTATTGGCAAAAACGGTTACTCTCTATGCAATTTGTGTGAAAACACGATCCATAACACTGAAGCTGTACACTTATTTTACTTAAATTATCATTAAAAAGTTCAAATACTTTTTTTTTCTTCAAAACTATAAATGAAAGTGACATTATATTAAGATGCTTTACCAAATGAATATCTTAAAGTATTTTAATTTGACCTAGTCAACTACCCAATTATTGACTTCAAAGGACCATAAGCTCGTCACAATGCTGCCTATGACACTCTACGTACACGATGCAAGGAATCGTCAAATGACGATACGTGATGATGACACATGACATATTTTCATTTTTTGTCATTTTAATTTGGCATAAATGGCATCAAAAATTCCTCCTCATCGCTGCCCACCGGGAGTGTACCCAATATGCTGGCAGCATTGCCACGTTATATTGTAATGCTTATTCTCTGACCAAAGTAATAGCCAGCTCTTGGGTCATGGGAAGTGTCAGCGAGTCGCTTTGAAATATCCTTGAAAATGTGGTGTGTACTCGGACCTCACGGCTCGAGAGTTTCAACCCCAAACGGCTCAAAAGTATAGTTGCCTAAACTACTATATCAGCACCAAACTCAAACTCAAACTCATTTATTCAAACTTGGCTATAAAACAGCACTTTTTGACGTCAAATATTACAAAAGACAGCCCCCAAAACGCCCACCCTTCACCGTTTATTATGGTACTTGATTAAATCCATCATCATCCATCATCAGCCTATTTCAGTCCACTGGACATAGGCCTCTCCAAGTGCACGCCACTGAGATCGATGTTCGGCTTCTCGCATCCAGCTCCTGCCAGCCGTCTTGCGCAAGTCATCACTCCACCGTACCTGAGGACTTGAATAAATAAATTGATTCATTTACGATAACTTACCTAGTATTCTTATAAGCTCTGCCGAGATGTATGGCTGCGCGCGCAGTGCTCATGCCAACTTCCATTATATTCTCTAGTAGGTTCTTCCCGATGTCCAGGTCGTCTATGGGGTTCTGACGGGGGCTGAGACGCTTCCTTGGAACAACAACATCATCCAGATAAAAACACGGTAAAAAATATTTATTTATATTTTTTTAACATGGCAACCCTTTACTTGAGAGACAGGTACTTTAACTACTTATATAAACAAAACCAAAATAAAAATCACTAAATTAAAATGAGGCTCATAAATCAGCAGTTTTCGAACGTCAAAACAAAAAAGCGATGATGGCGTCCAGACCGATTGTCGGCCATGGCAGCCGCTCTCTCTAAGGGTGCTTACATAAAGAAACAGGTTTCCAGTACAGACAAATCTGTACGGGTCGGTACCGATCAGCGCAGGTATAATATTTCAATATAATCCTATTCACTCACTTATAAAGAAACAGGTTGTAACTTGTCATAATTTTACCTTTTCCAGTTTCTTTATGTAAGCACCCTAAGATCAGCCAACTGCGCAGGACTTATAATTATAGGTAGTGCTCGCACATTCGCGCGGACACAGGTGCACTCTCTATTCCCTCACTCTCACAGTCCTCAGGTCAGCAATCCGACACGACCGGAGAGAGATCACAAGCAGGACCGACTGCAACGTGCGACACGATGCACGGGTGTATCAATCACCAACTTACAGACCCCGGGCTGCTTTATGGTCTCTTAAAACCTACAAAGCGATTTCGGCCCGTGCACAGCAGTCGCGCTACGCGTCTACTAGACTAACGAGGCGGATGTTAGGTTTCTTTGTTAGTATACTTACAAAAATATGGAGCCATCGTGAGCCACCTCGTTTTGTTTTGACTCCACCTTGCTGGGGTCCAGGAAGAGAGCGTTGAAGGCAAACACATCTGGATCCTTAAGCATCTTATTTCTGGCTATCTCCTGCAAACATTTATGATCAAATAGGGATGCGGACAACTAGTGATTCTTTCAAATTCAATACTTTTATAGAACTGTCAAAAACGGTTACTCTCTATGAAATTTGTATGAAAACACCACATATGACGTCACAGATTTTTCACATCAATCCGTATACTTATTTCGATTATTTTACCAATAAAAAAATAAAAACAGTTTTCGGTTCAAAACGATAAATTAAACTGACATTATTTTAAGATGCTTTACAAAATGAATATGATAAAGTATTTTATTTATGACCTAGTCCGCATCCCTATTGTTTATTATTTGTTTTTGTATAGAACCGGTTCTTCAAACCATACAGACAGAATTGTGTTTCTGGGGAGTTTGTTCCACCATTTTTTCTTCCCAGCGATAACACATAGGAAGTGGTGAATGGCGGGCGTCTTTTGGCATTTGCATATTATGTATATGCAAATGCATATAATCCGATGTCTATTTATAACATTAGTATATTTACATATACATTGTACATAGTTATAAGTTTATATATGTACTAACATAATTTGTATTATAATTATATGTATGTTAGTCTTTAAGGTATGTATCTATGGGCCAAAGTAGCCTGATAATAAAGAGTTATTATTATTTCTGGTTTAGCAAAACTAGTGCACCATATTTTTACAGGTCATCTAGTACATGCTAAGGATCATGTTTACCACAAAAAGTCATAAAAACAATAACATATTTTATTAAATTTATCATCACATCCGCCAAATTAAAATTGTTAAAAAAAAAAACTCAAAATCATTTATTCAAACTTGGCTGTAAAACAGCACTTTTTGAACGTCAAATATTACAAAAGACAGCCCCCAAAACGCCCTCCCTTCACCACTTCCTATGTGTTTTTGCTGGGAAGAAGAAGTGGCGCAACAAACTCCCCAGCAACACATGTCTGTCTGTTGGTTTGAAGAACCTTTAAACAATATTTTTCATACACAATTTGTATGTAATTAAATAAAGAAATTTAAATACTTATGTAACACACGCCGGCTAACACTCAACATTGTGTTACGCATAACGTATTTCTCAATGAACGCGCTCGATCGCTCTACCCATAGGTCATTCAACTTTTTTTCCTGATAAACATGATCCTTAGCATGTACTAGATGACCCATAAAAATATAGTGCACTAGTTTTGTTAGACCTATTATATAGAGCATCTATAGTTTTAATCATCTCTCGTTCATCATAGCGGTTGGACCATTGTTAAAACAAAAAAATGACAACCTTACCTGATTCTCCCAAGCCATGAGTTGTATATTATGAAGTAGCATGACGTCTAAAGTCAAAATTCCAAAAGAAACTACATCAGTACTATTAGTCACTATAACCTTTCTGCTGCTATTAAAATTCGTATAATTCTCGCCAAAATACATGTCTTTAAGCTTATGCATGACGATAGTGACGTTCCCTTCCACCAAACTTTCATTTAAGGCTTTCAAAAGAGAGCCGAAGTCGTTGTCCTTTTTCGTTTGGTTCTGGTTAAGGTCAGGGTCGGTGACCACCCAATCGTGGAGCTCTTGGACCTTCTCTATAAGGTATGACGTCATAGAGTTACTCTGCATGTAATCGTCGTATAGATTTTCATCGTCATATAGATAGTCGTCTTTAGCTGCGGAGAGAGAATTTGAGTGTTAGGTAGGTAATTTACTTTCATCAGTTGTAATTCGGTGTAAAAAAATAAAAACAGTTTCAGATCATCCATGTACAGCAAGTGGGATATAACCTGACCCCCTCTCCGCAAAGGATAGGCCAGCCTTGAATCCTCCAGCAATGTGCTCAAAGGGTTTTTTTTTTTTTTTCGTGGGAAATCATCAAATGACCCCTCCCGCTGAGGGTGCAGCTGGAGGGAGTGTCAGACTCTTACTGACTAAAACCCACTATGTTCCTTCTGGAGGTCCCTGTGTGCCAGGGCCGCGGTATCTCTTACGAACAACCCGCAGCCCAAGCAGACCCTGGCCCTTTATGGGCCCCTCCTGTGTCGCTGACATCTCTTCGAGGAGCGCGTGGAACAGAACGCGCCTCCGACACGGGCCTGTCGTCCCTAGACGTTGCTCAAAGGGTTCAAGGCTAAAAAAAACAAAAGAGGACTCAAACGGTCACCCTGAAATATTCCCCGCTTGATCTTAATGGGTTCGGCGGTCCCTTCAATTTGCCGACATCCTGGATAGCGAAGAACCGATCTCCATTGTCCCATACATGACGTAAGAAAGGTGCGTAAAGTTGTATTTACTTTATACAGCTCCATCACCCTCTTGAGCCATGTATGAGGAACAGAGTCATAGACCTTATAACATACAGATACCCTAGATAACGCTAGCAGTAAGAAAAGTCTTGGTGGCCTAGTGGTTAAAGCCTCTCAAGTATGAGTGCGCGGAGCCGATCCCAGGTCAGGCAAGTACCAATGCAAATTTTCCAAGTTATATGTACTTTCTAAGTGTATCTTGGACACCAATGACTGTGTTTCGGATGGCACGTTAAACTGTAGGTCCCGGCTATCATTGAACATCCTTGGCAGTCGTTACGGGTAGTCAGAAGCCAGTAAGTCTGAGGCCAGTCTACAGTAACAATGCAACTTTTCTAAGTTATATGTACTTTCTAAGTATGTCTTGGACACCAATGACTGTTTAAAGGTGAAGGAAAACATCTTGAGGAACCTTGGACTATAAAGTCTGAAATCACCAACCCGCATTGAGCAAGCGTGGCGAGACGCTCAGTCCTTTTCAGTGTGAGAGGAGGCCTGCGCCCAGCATTGGGACGATATAAAAAAAGGCTGATGATGATGATGACCGTGGGAACTACTTCGCACATCCGGATAAAAAGTAGCCTACAGCCTTCCTCAATAAATGGGCTATCTAACACTGAAAGAATTTTTCAAATCGGACCAGTAGTTCCAGAAATTTTAAGGGCCTATTTCACCACCTACGAATAAGTTCCAATTAGATTATTTGGTAGATACTTTCATACAAATTCTGTTCCATTTTTGAATTTATTCGGTAGATATTAGCTAACATTGTGAAACTGGCCCTAAATGTGCGTCTTAGGTACTTAATAGAATACGGTAGATGACAACAAGTCAAATTCATTACTTTTATTGAACTGTCAAAAACAGTTACTTTGTATGCAATTTGTATGAAAATACTAAGTTATGACGTCACAGACTTTTCACATCAAGCCGTATACTTATTTCGGTTATATTAGGTATCAATAAAAAAATGTAAACAATTTTCGGTCCAAAACGATAAATGAAACTGTCATTATTTTAAGATGTTTTACAAATTGAATACAATAAAGTTTTTTATTTCTGACCCAGTAATCATCCCAATTCTACCATTTAAAAGAAGAACAAACTTACGACTCATATAAACCAATTCCATATCCATATTACTAAAATCTGGCAATATCGGTTTGAAATTTGGAACTTCCTCAACCGTTCTAATATTTGTATCATTCGCTTCAATTTTTCGCGCCATTGTCTGTTCTGTTAAAGGTTCTAAATTCAAATTTTCTTTTGTTTTTAAATGTTCTTCTTCGGGAATCGCTTCTATGACAGCCTTGTCTTTTTTCTTAATATTTCGTTCTTCGTGCAAAACGTCGTCATATAGCGGATGTATTTGCGTTTTCGAAATGAGGTTTTTATGTTCTCTGTTGGCAACTATGTTTTTGAATATGGAAAGCTTTTGCAAGATGGCATTATCTTCTATTTCATCCGATTCTGTGGTATATTGTGCTGGGATGGGATACAGTGAAGCTCGAATTGGTTCCTGTGAAAGATAAATAATTATATTAGTGTTAGAAATATAACCCTCCGTAATCGGGGTAAAATGAAAGGCCCTTTTAGGTCACTAATAATGATTTTCATATGTATCCAAAGGCTCTTGCCACAATCTCCATTCACCTGCGCAACCGACCTGATTCCTCCCGTCCTCTATTAAGGGCGCGTGTACGAAAATCTGGCAACGTCGCAAATAGCTGTCAAATATTTACACGTTTTAATTAATTTGGCCATTTTACTATATGAGAGTAAGACATATGGCTCTGTAGCTCCCTAAAACATTGAATAGGAATTGCAATTATTAATATCGTAACACAGAATATATAGTTTTATATGTAAAAAACGTAGTTCGAAACTTCCCAAGTGCCTTTTTTACAAGTAAAACGTTAAAAACATCAAATTTAGTGTTTTAATTGCAATTCCTATTCAATGTTTTAGGGAGCTACAGAGCCATATGTCTTACTTTCATATAGTAAAATGGCCAAATTAATTAAAACGTTTAAATATTTGACAGCTATTTGCGACGTTGCCTACTTTCGGTGCAAGCGCTCTTAACCCGTCTTACCGCCAAAAGTCCCCGTCAAAAACCACCGTTTCCCGCCCATTTTTCTGTCAAAAAGTCCTTACGTCAACGCGAGTTGCCAGCACATCAAATTATAATAATTGTTGTAATAAAAATATAAACCCTTACATTAGTATTAAAAGTTCGTAGGAAACATGACGTCGTTGTTGAATGGAATAAAATTTTAAGCATTTAATGTAAAATACACCAAATCCCTTCTAAAGTCGGCCGTAGCGGCTGTTCTCTCTAAGGAGATCAGCCATCTGCGCAAAACATATTATGGTACACAAGCATTTGAACAGACATAGATGCACTCTCTATTCTCTCACTCTCATAGTCCGATGGGACGGCAATCCGACACGACCGGAGAGAGATCTCCGATGCACGGGTGTATCAATCACCAATTTCCAGACTCCGGGCTGCTTTTGTGAAAGTTTCTTAAAACACATAAAGCAATTTCAGCCCGACCCGGGAATCAAACTCGAACGTCCCGTCCTCAGCAGTCACGCTGTGCTACTATTAGACGAACGAGGCAGTTATACTTACAGACGTAAGTATGTACTTTTCAATATTAATATTGAAATTTGAACCATAAGCTTCAGTGATAAAGTTGAAAATCTATTAAAGAAAGACAGATAGTAGCTTGATGTACATAAACTATTAAATAATGGGAAGATAATTACCGGAGATTGAAACACCTCCCTGGTGGTGAATGTTTCGGATGTCCCCCATTTGGTGATGACCACGGTCGCCAGTACCAGCGCTGCGCACACCGCGAAGCACGACGCGCTGGCTATGATCCACACTTTTAGAGGTACCTGAAAGATGATAGAACTAATTTAAAACGCGCTCTACTCTAATAGGGTATTTGACTCTTTTTAGGGTTCCGTACCCAAAGGGTAAAACGGAACCCTATTGTTTTCGCTCCTCTGTCCGTCCGTCCGTCCGTCCGTCCGTCACCAGGCTGTATCTCATGAACCGTGATAGTTAGAGAGTTGAAATTTTCACAGACGATGTATTTCTGTTGCCGCTACAACAACAAATACTGAAAACTAGAATAAAATTAATATTTTGGGGGCTCCCATACAACAAACGTGATTTTTTTGTTAATTTTTGCTCGATATCGGTAACGGCAACAGGTAGATGCTTGAAATATTCACAGAATATGGAATGTATTACTTAATTCAAAAATAAGTAATTGCATTAAAATTAAATTAACAGACATGATTTTTTGTCCGTTTTATAAATAATGGTACGGAACCCTTCGTGCGCGAGTCCGACTCGCACTTGGCCGGTTTTTTTTTAATTCAAATCATATCAAAAGTAACATTTTACAAAACCAAAAACAGAAATATTTTTTGGAATCCGTTAAGAAATAAGTAATTTATAAACCTTTCAAAAGTCAAATAGTTAAATAACAGAAAAAGGATGCACATACAAGCTTGTGACGACAACGCTATTTGATCTCGCATGTTCAAAAAAGACAGCAAGATGTCCCCACTATGATCCCACTCTTCATCTTACGCATATAAAAAATGTTGATTGCTGCTCCATTTATCAACCCATTTTGACGGTTTTCAGAAAAATGTACCTTGTGCGTGTGTTTATTTGGTTTGTTAAAAATTTTGTACAAAATCAAACACAGGCACATACCCAATTTTGCCCACGCTCTGAGTTCTGACAATACATGACTAGCTAAGAAACGTCATTACAAATCCAATATGGCGGCCTCCCCAAGATGGTGGATTGATTATTTGAAATTTTTAGTGCGTACTATAAGCGTGTTTTTTAGTTTTTTAAACTATATTTTTTTATTTAAATAAAATAAACTTACAGTAGTTTTATCAGGCACACGATGTATGACGGTAGGTCTGGGCGGGAGAGGGCGGCGCGCGTTCGGCACCCTTTCGGGCAAGTTCGGGTAACCTCGGCTCCAGTCGGTAGTGGCCGTCGCGCGGCTGTCGCACGACGTCGCCGACGGCGGTCGCTTCTCGTACTCGTATTGGAACATTATTTCTGAAACAAATTCATACAAAATTAAAAACAAAAGAACGTAGATGTTATTTATCAGATTCTTTAATGTTAAGGTTTATATTATGTGTCGTCTTGCACTTTGTCTCTTCGCCTGTCATGGCTGAATACACTGAATATCAAGCAGTTGGTAGCAGCAGCTCGAGCAGTCAACAACCAACCATCCGTATACGACGCTTAGCCGCTAACTGCTCGAGCCGTCCGCGTTGTTATAAAGGTTCTTCTAATCAACAGACAGACATGTGTTGCTGGGGAGTTTGTTGCGCCACTTCTTCTTCCCAGCAAAAACACATAGGAAGTAGTGAAGGGTGGGCGTTTTGGGGGCTGTCTTTGTAATATTTGACGTTCAAAAAGTGCTATTTTACAGCCAAGTTTGAATAAATGATTTTGAGTTTGAGTTTGTACGGCCGGGCTTGGCGTGTATAAGAAACCATTAATTATTATAGCGCACAAAAGTAGGAAGTTACATAGTGGCTATGTGCAATACAGCTAGCCTGAGTGACGTAATCGCTACATAGGATATTGGCAATTTTTTGAGCTAAATTATAGCTAGTGTTTAGTAAGCGGCAGTTTTAAAATAATGGTCGTTTTGTTATAAGTTTATTGTGTACTGCGTTCGGAGTCTTTCACTTGTAGGAGGCCCTGGCCATATTAGAATAAATGGGACCCCTATGTGCAATGATTTTTACTGGCACTGTGTGATAAGCAGTTCCAGCGGGCTTACCATGGCAACCGTATAAACAAGTTTTGTCTACCGGAGAATCTTGGTGATTATATGCGAGTTGACAGGTTGCGCCATGCTCGGGCAGAAGACATGTTGACATTGACAGAAAGAGCTTTATCTTTTCTGCATAGAATAGATATAGAATCGCCATGCTAAGCCTGCAGTTCGATGTTAGACCATCATCTGCTTAGCCTTTGCTCAAATGTTTTACGTGGAGCGACTGCCTATCTGACCTCCTCAACCCAGTTACCTGGTCAACCCGATACCCTTTGGTAAGACTGGTTGTCAGACTTTCTGACTACCCGTAACGACTGCCAAGGATGTACAAATGACACAACAATTTATCGTGCCTTCCGAAACATGGAGAAAGTCGTTATGATGAGAAGATCACCCATCGACGGACCGACCGCGCTTAGCGTTGCTATACCTTATGATCGATCGACCCGTGCGGCGTTTTCCACGAGCTCCTAATACTTATATGTATAATATATTTTTATGTCTGGACTCTAAAAGAGACTATGACCCTTGAGTTTTTTTCGGCGTTTCTTCTCAAGGTAGTCAGTTAGGAAATGCCGGCCTCATCTCGTTTTGCTAAAAATGTATTAACGTGTAAAACTGTTGATTTCAACCTATGTACTTGAATAGTCAGACGTTTCAGACCACAAGCGGTTCTGTAAAATGCTCCAAGAACGTTCGTTGTATATTATAATAACTTATTTTTGTGAATTTAGTTCCTATTTTTTCAAACTAGATGGCGCTGTACTTTTTTTGTGTGAAATTACATCGCGGTGTTAAGATTCTTAGCAATTTCACGACCCTCGATACAAATTAATTAGTACATAATAATTATGTTAGACAATATAAGATTTCAAGTATCTAATCGGTGGTATAATTTACTTGTTGATAGAAATTAATTAGTACAGGCTAATTATGTAAGTCAATATAAGATTTCAAGTACCTAAACGGTGGTATAATTTACTTGTTCGTTGATATTTGGAATTTGCAAAATGAATATCATTTATAATTTGCCGCAGTCGGGTAAACAGGGTCATTGAACTCATGCGGATGCGACAGATAATATCGCGGAGTTATCAGAGCGAGATAAAGATCACTCTTACGTCGTTTGGTTGCCGTAAGTAGCACGTGAGACTCTTCAGTTCCTGTACTAGCCCTGACGCGTGGCGCTGTCTAATATTGGGTGACTGGTAATTAGTGACCGATATTTAAACACGTGATTGTACTCATGATTACAAACAACTTTCCTAAAGAAACTTTTTTTGTTTTTTTTTTTTTATGAGTATAGCAAAATTACTGATAAAGCGGGCGCGGGGCCTCGCCGCTAACAGCTGATCGGGCGTAATGAAAAAAAAAACCGGCCAAGTGCGAGTCGGACTCGCGCACGAAGGGTTCCGTACCATTATTTATATAAACTCAATATTCAGGGAAGATTGCAAGCGTCTGCCTCTTGCCGTTATCAATATCGAGTAAAAAACGAGCAAAAAGTCATGTTTGTTGTATGGGAGCCCCCCTTAAATATTAATTTAATTTTAATAAAATTACTTATTTTTAATGTAAGTAATACATTCCATATTCTGTAAATATTTCAAGCATCTACCTGTTGCCGTTATCGATATCGAGCAAAAATGAACAAAAAAATCACGTTTGTTGTATGGGAGTACCCCAAAATATTTTATTCTAGTTTTCAGTATTTGTTGTTATAGCGGCAACAAAAATACATCATCTATGAAAATTTCAACTCTCTAACTATCACGGTTCATGAGATACAGCCTGGTGACAGACGGATGGACGGACGGACAGAGGAGCGAAAACAATAGGGTTCGGTTTTACCCTTTGGGTACGGAACCCTAAAAAAATATCAAAAAAAGTTTCTTCGGGAAAGTTGTTTATAATCATGAGTACAATCATGTGTTTAAATATCGGTCACCAATTACCAGTCACCCTATATAAAAAAATAGTCTCATCATCATCAGCCTTTTTATCGTCCCACTGCTGGGCACAGGCCTCCTCTCAGGATTGATCGTTAATCACCACGCTTGCTTACGTATGTCAATACCAATATTATTTAAAAGGCGATCTTCAATGTGTGTGTATTTTTGTTACATCTTCACTCGCAAACGGCTTGACGGATTAAAAAAAAAAATGGCAGTAATATAGCTTATATGTCAGAGTAACATTTTGACTACTTTTTATTTGGGTGCAGGAAGTTATTCCCGGCGGAAACTAGTAATAGAATAACATGATATTTATTGGTCACGTTATTTTTAACAAAATTCTTATTACGACAATAAAAATGAAATTGAAAGTCATCAATCTAACACGCGTTTCTTACGTGTGAATTTACGCAATTTATTTTTACGAAAATTTATGTCGAATTTTATTGTATACTAGCTTCCGCCAGCGGTTTCACCCGCTTTCTGAGGGAAGTACTTTCCATACCCGGATAAAAAGTAGCCTATATGTTATTTTGATGTATAAGCTATATTGTGGTAAAGTTTCATTCAAATCCATTCAGTAGTTTTTACGTGAAAGAGTAACAAACATCCATACATCCATACTTACAAACTTTCGCCTTTATAATAGTATTAGGATTAGGATATTAGGATTAGGATGCTCTAAAATAGAGCGGAAGTTATGAACTTTTACACGCGATTCGGTACCACATTTTCTGAGGAGCTCGTAGCTAAGTAACAGCCGCACGGGACGATCAATCATAAGGTTGAGCAACGCTTGGCGCGGTCGGTCCGTGGATGGGTGACCATCTTGTCATGACTAGATCCTCCGTGTTTTGGAAGGCACGCTAAATTGTTGGGTCCCGGCTGTCATTTATACATCTTTGGCAGTCGTTATGGGAAGTCAGAAGCTATAAAGTCTGACAAACAGTCTTATCAAGAGGTATCGGGTTGCCCAGGTTGGCAGTCGCTCCACGTAAAACACTGGTACTCAGCTGCATCTGGTTAAGACTGGAAGTCGACCCCAAGATAGTTAGGGAAAAGGCTAGGCAGATGACGATTGTCTCATAGACTTCTTCTATGTTGGCGGGCACTCTATAGTCTATGCTTATTAACACCAAATGGAGGCAATAGAATATTTTTTAATATTTTATTATTATTTTTTTCTGTCGATGTACATATTTTGTTGTAATAGGTATGTCGTGGGCTAGCCAACATGGTTAATTGTTTTTATTCCATATCTGTAAATAAGTAATTTTTGCCAAAAAAGTCAATATAAAACTCATAAAGAAAATGGCGCCAAAAACAATATTATTTAATCCTATTTTTTTATTATTAAGTAAATAAAGCATTTTTTATTAAGCCTTTTAGTTTTTATTTATTTTTATATGTAGATATATATGTGTATCATACGTGTAAATATGTATATGTAAATATTTAAATTAAAGTTATTGCTAAATATACGCAACTTAACGCAACCCGCGTAAAACCTACAAAAAAATGATATTTGACGTTTCGGAGACCTCACGCTGCACAAGCGCCCCTAGCGGCTATTTCATACGCGACAGCCTTCTTTGGTCGCTAATTCAAAACATGACGTAGTAAATTAATTACATGTTAATTAACAAATTCATAGCAATGACTGTAAACAAATGACTTCTTTAAACACATGAGTCATATTAGGTATCAAAGTACTTGATTATAATTTTATTACTAGACGCAAAAAGTGATTTTTTATAACTTTGAATGCTGTGTAAGCTATGCTAAGCTAGGTTTTCTTTTTCGTGGGAGATCATCAATTGACCCCGCTGTGTGTGCAGCTGGAGGGAGTGTCAGACTCTTACTGATTAAAACCCACTGTATTCCTTCTGGAGGTCCCTGTGTGTCAGGGCCGCGCAACTCTTGCGAACAACCCGCAGCCCCGTCCCTCGATAAAATGAATCAATTTGTATGCGGTTTGTATTAAGTTGAAAGTTTCCGTGTCTAAACGCGACGCGACTGCTGAAAATACAGCTTTTAACTAACAAAAACAACATCCAAATCAGTTCATCTATCATTAATTAAAACAGTTGATTGGTAATTCTTATGAAAAAAACTATGTGGGAACCGGCTAGCATGGTATGGGCATGTAATGCGGAGGAATGAGGATCATGTTGTGAGGAAGGTCTTGAACATGAATGTGGATGGATATAGGGGAAGGGGACGACCAAAGAAAAGATGGATGGATTGCGTGGAAGTCGATATGGCTAGAGAGAATGTAACTTGTGAGATGACGGCAGATAGAAGAGCGTGGAAGACAAAAACATGCTGCGCCGACACCAAATACAACTTGGGATAAGGGCAGGAAGATGATGTTTGGTAGATAATTCTTATGATCTATCAATTTTAAAGTATGTTAATGAGGTCAGATAGGCAGTCGCTCCTTGTAAAACACTAGTACTCAGCTGAATCCGGTTAGACTGTAAGCCGACCCTAACATAGCCGGGAAAAGGCTCGGTAGATGGAGAAATAGCCGCGAATCGCTTCGAGAAAAGATCGTACGGCCGTGCCCGCTCTACTCGAGACTTGGCTAAGGCACTGCCATGCCCTCAAATCAGAAATTCTCATTAACTAATGTAAGTAATATTTCAGTAATTCCAATCCGTATCGCCTGGGTTAACACGTTTCGTTAATGTATGCATATGGGTGGGCTAGCGTCAATTGTTCGCTGTTACGAATATAAACTCACTCATTTGTTATTCTAATTTTAAAATACTGTATGTTCGGTAAATATTGAGCTGTTTGGATACATCGATTTAATTGTGTTTTGAAAAACTTTTTGGCTATTGCGATGAAGATTAAAAAATATTGTTGGGACCTAACCTAACATAGTTGGGAACTAAACGTAAATTCATCGTAGTATACCTACGCAGAATGCCTGCATTACTCTACTTCTCCGTTGCTATAGAATGTTTTTGTCTTCATAGAAACGCAAGTTAACAGGTCGCGCCATGCTCGGGCAGAAGACATGTTGACATTGACAGAAAGAGCTTTGTCTTTTCTTCAAGGAATGGACATGCTGATCCCGCATCTTGAAGAATTGGAAAAACTTTTTGGCTACTGCGATGAAGATTAAAAAATATTGCGAGTGTTTTTTATTAGTTACTTTGAGGAGAGGGTTAGACTTAGGTATGCCTGCACCCCTCTCCTGGTTGTGGGTTGGGAAGGTAATAAGCATTATGGGGTGAATGATACGATAGGTAGTTTGGGGGGGGGGGGGTGAATGTTTAATCCTAACGCCCACGCGGAAGACGTCGCGGGCAACAGCTAGTTATTACAATATTTCTGAGCAAGCGGCCTCTTAAGCCGGGTTCTCTTGGGTCAGGGGCCCGTAGCATTTATTTTGCCACCCTATAGCCCATACGCCACTGTTAGAAACAATTCATCATTCTAGGAAAATAGAATCGATACAGCAGTAACCTTATGATACCGACGATAATTGAACTGTACTGCCTCGTTGGTCTAGTAGTTGCAAGGCGCGACTGTTGTGCACGGGGTCTCGGGTTCGAATCCCGGGTCGGGCCGAAATCGCTTTGTGGGTATTGAGAAACTTTCATAAAGCAGCCTGGAGTCTGGAAGTTGGTGATTGATTCACCCGAGCAAATGTCGGTTCTGCTTGTGATCTCTCTCTGGTCGTGTCGGATTGCCGTCAAATCGGACTATGAGAGTGAGGGAATAGAGAGTGCACCTGTGTCTGCGCGAATGTGCGTGCACTATAATACGTCCTGAGCAGCTGGCTGATCTCCATAAAAGAGAACGGCCGCCGTGGCCGAAAATCGGCCTGGATGCCATCAATTGAAGGGATATAAAACATTTCCTTCGTATAAACATTCACTCTTCTCGCCCGTTGACATAGGCGACAAGCGGCGGCGGCGTGTCATTTCGCTAAATTCGTATATGTTACGAATCTCGCTGGCGACGTTTTAGTTCTTGTCTGAATGTAAATATTTTGTTAATGGCGATTATTGCTTGCGAATTGCGATAGTCGCGAAGACATTCTCGAACCGAAACGTGCGATAAACTCTCCCCGTCTAAATGGGCCTTTATTCAGCATGACCTAACAGAATAACCACAAATATCTGTTTAGCAAGTTATTAGATACAGTTAGAGACGAGATACCTAAGGAGGCTGCTGTGTACCGTTATGGCGCAGCGATGCAAAGCGAGGCAGCACTATAGGTTGTAACCCTGTTTTGTTTCAAACCTGGTTTTCATAATATTGCATGCATTTTCTGATGCATTGATAAATGATCATCATCTCCCGAGCCTTTTCCCAAAAATGATAATAATAAATGAATAAATGATAATCATAAATGATAATGATATTTATTTTGCAAATAGGTTGAACTCAACACTTTTACACGTCAACACATTTTTTTATAAAAAACGAGATGAGGTCGGCATTTCCTGACTGCCTTGAGAAGAAACGCCGAAACAAACTGAAGGGTCACATTATCAATATACATAGTATTTATGTGTTCAATCAAGTCTGTTTGTAATATTGAAATAACCGTTTTTTAATACCGAATGCACTTTTAACCGACTTTCAAAAAAGGAGTAGGTTCTCAATTCGGCCGGTACGTTTTTTTTTATGTATGTACACCAATTACTCCGAGGTTTCTAGGGTGATTTAGTGTAATTCTAAAATTTTGTGTTCGACGCAGTATACTTGCCATTTGATGCTATAAAAATTTTATCCAATTTGGTTAAGTGCTTTTTATTTTATGAGCATTTGTTTGATTTATGTGGATGATGTGTATGGGGATGATGATATAATATTAATCATAGTAGTATACGCAGAATGCCTGCATTACTCTACTTCTCCGTTGCTATATAATGTTTTTGTCTTCATAGAAACGCGAGTTGACAGGTCGCGTAAGCTCGGGTAGAAGACATGTTGACATTGACAGAAAGAGCTTTGTCTTTTCTTGATAGAATAGATATAGAAGCCGTGCTGACCCCGCATCAAGAAGTGCTAATTAGCAAAAGTTCACACACTTTTAGCGATATATGTATTACTAACATTGTATGTATATTGAAAAATATACTAAACGGTGAAAGGTAATATCGGAAGACTGGGTCACTAGACTCTTGTATTAACGCATAGGGTCTAATGGATCTGACCAGCAAACTAGAGTAGAAAGCACGGTACTGTTTACCAAAAATATTTACATGTTTTGGCAAAATCTATAAGTTTCACAGGCTGCTGATAAGTTCCAGATAGTTTATCTGGCAGATAATTTATGAATTTATCTAGTAGATAGTAGCTATCCGTAACGGGTGAAACTGGCCCTAAGACTTCTTTTTTTGATGAATCATTAAATGACCCCTCGTGTTGTGGGTGTAGTGTGAGGGGGCTTGGGGTTGACACCCGAGGTTTACTGAAACCGCTGTTCCATAAGAGCGTCCCCAGAACCGACCCTGTGGAACACCACACGAAATGCCTTGCTGGTTCCACTCCAGGTGTCACCCCCAAGCGCGGCCAAAACTCCCTCCAGCTGCAGGAGAGGGGGTCATTTTCTTTCGTGGGAAATCATAAAATGACCCCTCCCGCTGAGTCTCTTACTGGAGATTATATCTCTTACTGACTAAAACCCACCATGTTCCTTCTGGCATCAGGTGTGCCATGGTCACGGTAACTCTTACGAAAAACCCGCAGTCTAGGTAGACCCCGGACTTAGGGAGGGGGCCTCCCTCCTTAGTGGGGGTCACTTAAATTAAATGTGGGATGACATCTACAATACACGCACTGGGTGCTACTCCTCTGCTAGGTACGCCACTGGTCTTGCTGACTAAAACTTTGTTCCTCTAACTCTTGCGAACAACTCGCAACCCCGACAGTATACGCAGATTAAGCATTATTATACAGCTCAATGTGAACAATGTGTGACTTCATAAATAGTTCTTGTTTTCATACAAATTGCATAGAAAGTAACCGTTTTTGACAGTTCTATAAAAGTAATGAATTAGACTAGTTGTTATCTACCGTATTGAAGTTGGGATGGTGACTAGGTCAAAAATAAAATACTTTATCATATTCAATTTATATAGCCCACCGATATAGCCCACCGGATTAGCAAGCTGAAGTGGCAATGGACAGGCCATATTGCTCGCAGAGCAGATGGCCGATGGGGTCGAAAAGTGCTAGAGGGGAGATCACTTATAAAGGTCGCCGGAAGACGCTGGATGCAGGTCGCTTCCAACCGATATAAGTGGAGATCTAAAGGGGAGGCCTATGTTCAGCAGTGGACGTCGTATGGCTGAGATCATGATGATGATGATGATATTCAATTTTTAAAACATCTTAAAATAATGAAATAGTTTAATTTATCGTTCTGAACCGGAAATTGTTTACCTTTTTTATTGATAATATAACCGAAATAAGTATACGGCTTGATGTGAAAAATCGGTGACGTCAAAGCTAAGTATTCTCTTTGTATTCTCATACAAATTGCTTACAAAGTAATCATTTTTTGACAGTTCAATATTTGACTAGTTGTCCGCTACGGTAATAATACCTACTGTAGAGACATGACAACTAGTAAGTAGTGTGACATATTGGGAACTAGGTTAGAACAAAATTGGTTTCTCACGATTTCACTAAAATTTTGAAGAAATCACAGCTCATTATTTATTTGTTAACCATGGTTACAGACGCCAGCACATCAAGCTACCACAATAGTTAAATTTCCGTAATCGATTTTAAATTTTGTCACTGAAGCACATGGTTCAAAGTTGATTGGGAAAATTTGACAGTTTCGGGTAGCTTGATGTGCTGGCGTCTGTAGTACGTATTCTTGTTGATCTTAATGGCTTCCAAACCAATTGTCGGCCACGGCGGCCGTTCTCTCTAAGCTGATCAGCCAGCTGCGCAGGATATATTTTAGTGTACACGCATTTGCTTAGTCACGGGTGCACTCTCTATTCCCTCACTCTCATAGTCCTTAGGGACGGCAATCCGACACGACCGGAGAGAGATCACAAGCAGGACCGATAGGTGCTTTCTTATTTTTTTTGTATTGAACTTGGCTTTCCTTTTTTACATTGAGATTTTTTTTCACTATTTGGAAGCTACACTATTCCCGGTGAACGCAAGCTATGTTTTATCCGTGTACAAGAATCATCATCTCCGGAGCCTTTTCCCAACTATGTTGGGGTCGGCTTCCAGTCTATCTGGATTTAGCTGAGTACCTGTGTTTTACAAGGAGCGATTGGTTAGACTGGCGTCAGACTTACTGGCTTCAGACTACCCGTAACGACTGCCAAGGATATTCAATGGCAGCCGGGACCTACAGTTTAACGTGCCATCCGAAACACAGTCATTGGTGTCCAAGATATACTTGGAAAGTACTTAGAAAAGTGCTGATATATCTGCCTTATTTCAACGATTTTGAGTTTGTTCCTTGTGTCTTTTTTATTTTGTACAAAACAAAGATTTTTTGATGATTTTAACTTTTTCGGACAAAAGCTAAGTATTCTAGTGAGTACTGAGAGCCAATTTCATAGGTTGCTGATAAGTTCCAGATAACATATGCACATCGCTAGAATAACAAAAAAATAATTTCAATTCATAGACTACACAGTGTCGGTAAATAAAAATGTGCTTGAATCTATTAACTTTCCTAAAGTCAATAATACTTCAGCCGGGTATTGAACCTAGAATCCACGCAAGGTATTCCGTTAACTAACGTGTTAGGAAATTAAGATAATCTTTCCTTAACGCGAGTACAGTATATGACATTATTTTATGTAAGTAATTACTTACCGCAACAAAATGTCTTTGTAAATACACTCCTAAATATCACTGATATGCTTATAGTTCTGTTCCGAACACACTTTTAAACTTGCACTAAAATCAAACAAATTCAATAATAAAACGAGATTTTTTAATACGATAATATTATTACGATTGCCGTTCGGACATCACACTGGCGTGCGGTCAGTCCCGCTGTCGAATTGGTACTAAAATATAAATAAATATACAGTTATAATGTTGGCATTTCTGTACGGTTGCCGGCGAAAGTTGTGTCGACGGAGTGTGTATGAAAAAAGTTTGCAATGTTCGCTTTAAAAAAACTGGCCAAGTGCGAGTCGGGCAATCGTTCCAAATATTTTTTAACCGACTTCCAAAAAAAGGAGGAGGTTCTCGATTCGGCCGGTATGTTTTTTTTTTATTTGTTTTTTTTTTATGTATGTACACCGATTACTCCGAGGTATCTAGTCCGATTAGTGTAATTCTTTTTTAGTTCGATGCAGTATACTCATAGACATTTCATCTAATTTGGTTGAGTATTTTTTATTTTATGAGCATTTGTTTGATTTATGTGGATGATGTGTATGTGGATGATGTTATAAACGGCCGGTTAATGAGAATTTCCCACAAACTTGAGTTATGATAGCTATTATAGAAAGTGTGGAGTGTATAAATGGATGACGAAACACGATTTTGGACCCGATACTAAAAAGATAAAAATATTTTGTTAAAAAAATAAAAGTGAAAAAAAAAGCTTTTAAGTACATCGCTCTAGAAGTCGGTGTCCAAATAAATACAGTATTACAGTTGCAACTTCTTGACACCGACTTCTAGAGCGATGTACTTAAAAGCTTTTTTTTTTCACTATTCAGTGTTTTTGAAGTCGGTTTTTTATAATACTATTTACATCTTTCAAGACCTGAGAAGATGTGAGACATATGCTACAAAGCGTGTGTTAAGTATGAATGTCAATGGATGGAGAGGTAGAGGTAGACTAAGGAAGAGATGGATTGATTGCCTGAAAGACGATATGATTAAGAAGGGAGTGGATAGTAGTATGACGGCTAACAGAGACGGATGGGTTGAGGTCTAGGCCTAGGTATATGGTTTGAGGTCAGATAGTACCTACACACTTACACTTTGAGCATGAACGTTAATGGTTATAGAAGAAGGGGACGACCAAAGAAACGATGGAGAGATTGTGTGAAAGTTGATATGGCTAGAGAGAATGTTACTTGTGAGATGACGGCAGATAGAAGAGTGTGGAAGAAGAAAACATGCTGCGCCGACCGCAAACCAAATTTAGGATAAGGGCAGGAGGATGATGACGTATGAATGAGGAGAAATAGCATTCATCAGCAGGCTTAGCATGGCAACCGTAGAAACAAGTTTATTTACCGGAGAATGGACATAATGACAGAAAAGTGACAGATTGACGTAAGGTTTCCGTTGACATTTTTTGAAGAAATTTTTCTTTTCTTCGATCGACATCTAAGTTTACAAGTGTTTATATGCGAGTTGACAGGATAGTTAGATAGTTGAAGGTAGAATTTATTTATTTTATTAGATTTTTTATATAACACAAATGTCAGCCAGTTAAGGTTATAATTGTTAAAACTGGGAATAATGCCATCTGTGGTCGAGTAGCGAAATTAACTCGTCAAGTGGTCGAACATTGACGTCCTATGGCCAATAGTTTGTGCGTTAAAACAAAATCAATCTAACTGTGTTGGATTTAAAGCTTATTTTTGACAGCCAATCAGAGATTAATGTTTTGTATGGTAGAATACGATTATCCGTTTATCTGTGTGAGTGGCGTGGCGACACCGGTTCCCATAGTAATTATGTTCTATGCCATTTCCACTTTAATTTCTGTTCCGATCGTCTGAAAAAAGTCGTGGTGGCCTAGTGGTTAAAGAGCCAACCTCTCAAGTGTGAGGGCGTGGGTTCGATTCCAGGTCAGGCAAGTACCAATGCAACTTTTCTAAGTTTGTATGTATTTTCTTAGTATATCTTGGACACCAATGACTGTGTTTCGGATGGCACATTAAACTGTAGGTCCCGGCTGTCATTGAACATCCTTGGCAGTCGTTACGGGTAGTCAGAAGCCAGTAAGTCTGACGCCAGTCTAACCAAGGGGTATTGGGTTGCCCGGGTAACTGGGTTGAGGAGGTCAGATAGGCAGTCGCTCCTTGTGAAACACTGGTACTCAGCCCAATCCGGTTAGAATGGAAGCCGACCCCAACATAGTTGGGAAAAGGCTCGGGAGATGATGGTTTCGATCGTCTGAAGGTAGAATTAAAACAAAAAACGTACATTGCCCTGTTTAATATGATTATATAATATAATAATAATGATATTCGTTTTAAAAACAATAGAATAGAGAAAAGTTGCCATTTCTAAGCCTTTGTCGTCTGCTCGGGGTGATGAGTAGAAGTGGTAGTGGGGGGAGCAGTGACAGTGACATTTGACCCCACATTCGCGGCCTGTGAAACAAAACAACACAATTAGTTACAAAGATAAAGCATGTCTTGACTAAGGCCCCTCGCCCCCGCGACTTTTTGTAGCGATGCAGAGGCGATACTGTCGCGCGTAGGCACGATACAGACGCGCAGCTGTCGCTAGCTGTGTGCCCTCGCCCACGGAACCAGATTCAGTCGCGATGCAAACGCGATTCGGTCACGATGCAGTTACACTGATGTTCGGCACACTCCCTCCCCCCCTCTGTACTTTCTTCGAAGTCGTCCAACGCGGTCGCATGTTTGTATCGATACAAGCGCGATGCAGTAGCTATACAGGCGTCTTCTAAACGCGCGATATAATGGCCTACATATCTACATATTTTATTTAATATTATTAGAAAAAAAATAAAAGAAAAATCTTTTTTTAAAAAGCTTTTATGGTCCGCCATATTGGATTTAGAATAACGTCAAATTATTTTTTAAGTCACTCTCAATAGTTCTTTCATTTGATACCCATATTGTTGTTACTCCGCCATCTTGGACGGTCCGCCATATTGGATTTAGAATAACGTCATATAACATATCTTGCATTGTCATCCAAACTGAACGTGTATACAAAATTTCAGCTCAATCGGTTGAAGATATCTACTTCAAAATTGAGTTCAAAGAATCCACCGTAAGATACATACACGGCAAGTTAAATAAAAGCTTTTAAAAAAAAGTATTACCTTTCTGCGGCTTGCTATAACAATGATTTTTTTTTAATTAATGATTTTACATAATTGAACAAACATAAAATTATTATTAAATAACTCAAAATGAGAACCCCTTTTTTGAGTTGTTACAGCACTCAAAACTTCTGCTTATTGTAACAAATATTTTTATACCGAAAACCGCATCGAAATCGGTTCAGCCGAACACGGGAAAATCGCGGACAAACATACACATGTAGCGACACTACATGCAGCGCCATCTAGTTCAACATGGAAAATCCCTGCATCGCGCAAACAGAGTTCTCAACGTCATTCAACATATATAGAAGAACCCGACAACAACTGTCGGGGCGGTAGCCCGCTAGACAGAACACCCGTCTGGTCGGAGGATCCTCCCTTTTCTGCGGGATATGAAGACCTTTACTCCCAGGTCATCATCAGCCCGAAACATACATACTTACAGCAGGCTTAGCATGGCAACCGTAGAAACAAGTCTTGTTTACCGGAAAATGGACATAATGACAGAAAAGTGACAGATTGACGTAAGATTTCTTTTGACATTTTTTAAAGTAATTTTTCTTTTCTTCTATTGACATAAGGCTACAAGTGATTAAATGCGAGTTGACAGGTCGCGCCATGCTAGGGCAGAAGACATGTTGACATTGACAGAAAGAGCTTTGTCTTTTCTTGACAGAATAGATATAAAATCGCCATGCTAAGCCTGCAGGTCAAATCGAGAACTTTTCACCGTAGGAAATCATCAAATGCCCTCCCGCTGTGGGTGCAGCTTCAGGGAGTGTCAGACTCTTACTGAATAAAACCATTATGTGCTAGGGCCGCGGTAAGTCTTGCGAACGACCCGCAGCCCCGGCATGCTTCGGCCCTAAGGGTCCCTTAAAATTTTTCTGACTAAATCGAGGAGCGCCTGCAACAGAACGCGCCGCCGACACGGGCCTGTCGTCCTACGTACGGACTGCGAGCCTCCCAAAACTTATCGCCGTATTGATAGGTGGAGGGGAGATCCCTTATGATGGTCCATCACACGCATTCGCGCAGATACAGGTGCACTCCCTATTCCCTCACTCTCATAGTCCGATAGAACGGCAATCCGACACGACCGGAGAGAGATCAGGCGCAGGATCAACATTCACGTAGTCTTCGATGCACTCTTTTATATTGCTAATCTAGTAATGGTAGTAGCAAGCTAAAGTAAGGGAAGGTTCATATCTGACTTAAAATACGCCGAGCGTATCATCAGTCCTACTAAAGCCGGGTTCAAACATGATCATTTGACCGGTCCTATCACCGTATCCGTATCTGCGTATTGTATCAAGCCCCGTATCAAGTTGTGGACGCCTCCGATTTGCACAATAGTCATGATCGCGTATCAAATTGCTCAGTCCAGTTTCTGTTCTCGATCAAACATGTCCAGTTGGTTGAAATGTAAGAAAGTTTAGCAATTTCTGACTGAGCGTCGCGAGTGACGCGTCCAGACTGATCCACGTCCGTATCTGTATCACGTTTGAGATCGGATAAAAACCGACACGACATGGGGCGAGCCGTATCATAACGGCGTATCATGATACGTATATTATAACCCGACCACATATGCGATCATGATACGCGTCGATGATACGGGTACGGTGATCGGATCGGGCAAATGATACATGTCTGGACCCGCCTTTACGTATCATCGGTTGAGTGTGAACGGTCAAGTGTTTTTCTATACATTGTCTGTTCTGGCGTTACGCGACCGATAATACGCGACGCATGTTCCGTCAGATATGAACCTGCAACCTTCCCTTACACGTTCTGTTGAATGAACATATTAACAAATAATTTAAGACAAATATTTGCAAAGTCAAAGAAAATAACATCCATATATACATAATGTATAGCAACGAGACCGAATTTCAGACACAATTTGTTCTTTTTTTTATCACTAGCAAAACTGAGGGAGACAGTAAGTACTTGTCAATAAACGGAAATATTTCAAGATTACCTTCTTATAAAGACTTACCGTCATCTCCGTCATCTTTTTTTTCTAAAAACCGGAAACACAAAGACATTTGTAATATTAATAATGCCATCTAGAGCGTAACACAAAGACAATTGATTAAAATATTAATAATGGCATCTAGCGGAGTGGAATCGCACTGAAGACCTAGCCATCTTCCATTGAAATTAATGTTCCAATACACCTAGGACGCCAACGGCAACAAGAGCGCGCCGGATGATATTACTGATATTCGCGTGCCGTGCTAAGCGGCCAGTACCGCAGCTACACGACAAGTCGTGGTGTCCAAGGTTGCTAACGGCTTCTTTTATCTTGATATCATATATATGAGGTTAGGTGAAACTGAGGGAGACAGCAAGTACTTGTCAATAAACGGAAATATTTCAAGATACTTACCTTCATCATCTTTTTTTTCTAAAAACCGGAAACACAAAGACATTTGTAATATTAATAATGCCATCTAGAGCGTTAAAAATACGTTCTCTTCGCCGCCCACTGGAAGAGTACCCAAAAAGCTGGCAGCTTGAATGCAGTGGAATGCTTAACTATTGACCAAACAGAAAAACAGTCTTTGGTTCACTTGAAGAGTCCAGCCGTGTCGCTAAATCTTTAAAAACGTTATGAACATTTGGATCCCACGGCCCGAGAGTATCAACCCCAGACGTCCCAAAATTAAAGTTGCCAACGAGGCTTATAATTTGCGTCGTTTGAGGTTCGAGCACAGCGAGCCGAGCTAGGAAGGTGGAATGGCACTAAAGACCTACCCATCTTCCATGGAAATAATGACATTAGGTGAAACCGAGGGAGACAGCTAGTCTCTTATTTAACCTTTAGTCACCCAATGCTGAGTGTAGGTCTCTTCCAAATCTTTCCACTTCTGGCGGTTTTGTGTTATGGCTATCCAGTGTCTTCCGGCCACTTTAACAAGATCGATTTCTCTTTCTCGCTCGTGGTCTCCACTCCAACACTTTCCTGCCCTATCTCCCATCCATCCTACAATATATATGGCCCGCCCACTTTTTGCTATCACCCATGCTGTCTGAAAGTCGCGTTCTTCTACGAATTTCGGTGTTTCTCACCCAGTCATAGAGAGAGAGACATGCCCATCATGGCTCTTTCCATACTTCTCTGAGTAACTTGCAAACGGTGGATAATATGCTTGGTGAGCGTCCAAGATTCAGCTCCGTACGTCATGACTGGGAGGACACATTGCTCGAACATGCGACGCTTTAGGTTCATGGGGACCAGCTTCGACTTCAGTACGTCCGATAGCTTTCCAAAAGCGCTCCACCCTAGTTGGATACGGCGATTTATTTCGCGCTTTTGGACGTTCATCTCTAAACTCAAAGTCTGTCCCAAGTACACATACTCCTTGGCTCTTCCTATTTGCTGACCATGCACTAGAATGTGATCAATGTCGTCATCACAGCACATTATTTTAGTTTCAGTGGCATTCATTTTTAGACATTTTCCTGTACCATAGTCTGCAAATCCTGGACGTTGCTGGCGAAGATGACAATATCACCAGCAAAGCGCAGTTGGGTTAGCCGTTCACCATTGATGTTTAAGCCTAAATACATCTTCCAAGTAAGCTGTGAAGAGCTTAGGTGAAATCGTGTCTCCTTGTCTCACCCCTCTTTCGACGCGTATTGGATTCGTGAGCTCATGGAGTTTAACCTGTAAATTGGCCGCTTGGTACACTTCCTTAATCGCCTCTATATATCTGCTGTCTACCTGACATCGTTTCTACGAATTGATGACTGCCCAGTGTTCAACTGAGTCGAACGCTTTTTCATAGTCAATGAAGGCCAATAGTGATGGTTGATTGTACTCGTTACACTTCCCGATCACTGGGCGTACTGTGAAGATGTGGTCTACAGTTGAATATCTACTCCTAAACCCTGCCTGTTCCACTGGTTGCGCCGAGTCCAGTCAGCAGGCTTAGCATGGCAACCGTAGAAACAAGTTTTGTCTACCGGAGATTGGATATAATGACAGAAAAGTGGCAGATTGACGTAAGATTTCTTTTGAAATTTTTTGAAGTAATTTTTCTTTTCTTCTATTGACATAAGGCTGCAAGTGATTATATGCGAGTTGACAGGTCGTGCCATGCTCGGGCAGAAGACATGTTGACATTGACAGAAAGAGCTTTGTCTTTTCTTGACAGAATAGATATAAAATCACCATGCTAAGCCTGCTGGTGGTAAGACGATTTGTGACAACTTTAGTGAACAGTTTGTATACGTGGCTAAGTAGGGAAATGGGTCGATAGTTGCCTAGATCAGTGTGGCCCCCCTTCCTATGCAATAGTATGAGGACAGCATTTTTCCAAGACTCTGAGAGTTATTCCCACGATTAGAACTTTATTATAGAGTACTTGCAGCTGCTTGAGTACTGGACGACCCCCAAGAAGAAGTTGTTCGTAGGTGATTCCATCTTCTCCAGCAGGCTCAGCATGGCAACCGTAGTAACAAGTTTTGTCTACCAGAGAATGGACACAATGACGGATAAGTCACAGATTGACGTAAGATTTCTTTTGATATTTTTTTAAGAAATTTTTCTTTTCTTCGATCGAAATAATTCTACAAGTGATGCATGCATGATATGCGAGTTGACAGGTCGCGCCATGCTCGGGCAGAAGACATGTTGACATTGACAGAAAGAGCTTTGTCTTTTCTTGATAGAATAGATATAGAATCGCCATGCTAAGCCTGCAGGTGATTTCCCTTTCTTAATTGGCTTGAGATCATGCTTTATCTCGTACATGCTAAATTCGGAAAGATCTTCAGTAAGATGTATGGTCAGGGTTGCTCGTAGTTCTCTTGAAGCACCAACGTTTGGCTCGAATGACTGTGAGCTGTATAAACCAGTGTAGAATTTCTCCACAGTCTCAATGAATTCTCGGCGATCAGATGTTCGTTGTCCGTTTTGTTTAGTAAGCCTGTGCATCTGGAGGCTACCGCGACTCTGTCTTTTACGAAACACTTTTGGCCCTTTATGTGCTTCTATGGTTTCCACTATTAACTCATGCCTTCTTCTCCTATGGTGTTTACGAATAGTGTAGACAGCAAGTACTTGTCAATAAACGGAAATATTTCAAGATTACCTTCTTATAAAGACTTACCTTCATCTCCGTCATCTTTTTTTTCTAAAAACCGGAAACACAAAGACATTTGTAATATTAATAATGCCATCTAGAGCGTAACACAAAGACAATTGATTAAAATATTAATAATGGCATCTAGCGGAGTGGAATCGCACTGAAGACCTAGCCATCTTCCATTGAAATTAATGTTCCAATACACCTAGGACGCCAACGGCAACAAGAGCGCGCCGGATGATATTACTGATATTCGCGTGCCGTGCTAAGCGGCCAGTACCGCAGCTACACGACAAGTCGTGGTGTCCAAGGTTGCTAACGGCTTCTTTTATCTTGATATCATATATATGAGGTTAGGTGAAACTGAGGGAGACAGCAAGTACTTGTCAATAAACGGAAATATTTCAAGATACTTACCTTCATCATCTTTTTTTTCTAAAAACCGGAAACACAAAGACATTTGTAATATTAATAATGCCATCTAGAGCGTTAAAAATACGTTCTCTTCGCCGCCCACTGGAAGAGTACCCAAAAAGCTGGCAGCTTGAATGCAGTGGAATGCTTAACTATTGACCAAACAGAAAAACAGTCTTTGGTTCACTTGAAGAGTCCAGCCGTGTCGCTAAATCTTTAAAAACGTTATGAACATTTGGATCCCACGGCCCGAGAGTATCAACCCCAGACGTCCCAAAATTAAAGTTGCCAACGAGGCTTATAATTTGCGTCGTTTGAGGTTCGAGCACAGCGAGCCGAGCTAGGAAGGTGGAATGGCACTAAAGACCTACCCATCTTCCATGGAAATAATGACATTAGGTGAAACCGAGGGAGACAGCTAGTCTCTTATTTAACCTTTAGTCACCCAATGCTGAGTGTAGGTCTCTTCCAAATCTTTCCACTTCTGGCGGTTTTGTGTTATGGCTATCCAGTGTCTTCCGGCCACTTTAACAAGATCGATTTCTCTTTCTCGCTCGTGGTCTCCACTCCAACACTTTCCTGCCCTATCTCCCATCCATCCTACAATATATATGGCCCGCCCACTTTTTGCTATCACCCATGCTGTCTGAAAGTCGCGTTCTTCTACGAATTTCGGTGTTTCTCACCCAGTCATAGAGAGAGAGAGATGCCCATCATGGCTCTTTCCATACTTCTCTGAGTAACTTGCAAACGGTGGATAATATGCTTGGTGAGCGTCCAAGATTCAGCTCCGTACGTCATGACTGGGAGGACACATTGCTCGAACATGCGACGCTTTAGGTTCATGGGGACCAGCTTCGACTTCAGTACGTCCGATAGCTTTCCAAAAGCGCTCCACCCTAGTTGGATACGGCGATTTATTTCGCGCTTTTGGACGTTCATCTCTAAACTCAAAGTCTGTCCCAAGTACACATACTCCTTGGCTCTTCCTATTTGCTGACCATGCACTAGAATGTGATCAATGTCGTCATCACAGCCCATTATTTTAGTTTCAGTGGCATTCATTTTTAGACCAACACTGAGTGATACATTATAAAGTTCCTGTACCATAGTCTGCAAATCCTGGACGTTGCTGGCGAAGATGACAATATCACCAGCAAAGCGCAGTTGGGTTAGCCGTTCACCATTGATGTTTAAGCCTAAATACATCTTCCAAGTAAGCTGTGAAGAGCTTAGGTGAAATCGTGTCTCCTTGTCTCACCCCTCTTTCGACGCGTATTGGATTCGTGAGCTCATGGAGTTTAACCTGTAAAGTGGCCGCTTGGTACACTTCCTTAATCGCCTCTATATATCTGCTGTCTACCTGACATCGTTTCAACGAATTGATGACTGCCCAGTGTTCAACTGAGTCGAACGCTTTTTCATAGTCAATGAAGGCCAATAGTGATGGTTGATTGTACTCGTTACACTTCCCGATCACTGGGCGTACTGTGAACATGTGGTCTACAGTTGAATATCTACTCCTAAACCCTGCCTGTTCCACTGGTTGCGCCGAGTCCAGTCAGCAGGCTTAGCATGGCAACCGTAGAAACAAGTTTTGTCTACCGGAGATTGGATATAATGACAGAAAAGTGGCAGATTGACGTAAGATTTCTTTTGAAATTTTTTGAAGTAATTTTTCTTTTCTTCTATTGACATAAGGCTGCAAGTGATTATATGCGAGTTGACAGGTCGTGCCATGCTCGGGCAGAAGACATGTTGACATTGACAGAAAGAGCTTTGTCTTTTCTTGACAGAATAGATATAAAATCACCATGCTAAGCCTGCTGGTGGTAAGACGATTTGTGACAACTTTAGTGAACAGTTTGTATACGTGGCTAAGTAGGGAAATGGGTCGATAGTTGCCTAGATCAGTGTGGCCCCCCTTCTTATGCAATAGTATGAGGACAGCATTTTTCCAAGACTCTGGGAGTTATTCCCACGATTAGAACTTTATTATAGAGTACTTGCAGCTGCTTGAGTACTGGACGACCCCCAAGAAGAAGTTGTTCGTAGGTGATTCCATCTTCTCCAGCAGGCTCAGCATGGCAACCGTAGTAACAAGTTTTGTCTACCAGAGAATGGACACAATGACGGATAAGTCACAGATTGACGTAAGATTTCTTTTGATATTTTTTTAAGAAATTTTTCTTTTCTTCGATCGAAATAATTCTACAAGTGATGCATGCATGATATGCGAGTTGACAGGTCGCGCCATGCTCGGGCAGAAGACATGTTGACATTGACAGAAAGAGCTTTGAAAAAGAAACAAAATCCAAAATTTCAATCATATTTCGGAAAGGCTATTCCAAATTAATATGCACTCAGCCATTACAATCATCAGATACTGTTGTTTTGGTCCAAAATTAACCTACTTCTTGCGTGCTTCCAGCCTCTGGAAGCACACAAAACTTTTGGAAAAACTTGATGAAATTATTCGGAATACATTAACATCAATATTAAATGTGGCTATGGACGACCGGGCCTGGATTCAGGCTACTCTCCCCGTTCGTTTGGGAGGGCTCGGTGTTCGCAAAATTTCAAGTATAAGTTTACCGGCCTTTATATCCTCCGTCCACGGTACTGAAATATTGACCAGGAAAATTTTACCAATCACACTGGCCAATTTTGAGGTTCCGTGTTTGACTGATGCTATAGAGGCCTGGAAAATCGCCTGCCCGAATACCGATATCCCCGCTAACCCATCCTTCCAGAGACAGTGGGATGAGCCGCTCTGCAGAGTAATTCGGAAAGAATTAGTTGAAACATCCAATACTCCTGCTGAGCGAGCGCGCCTGCTGGCTGTGGGGGAATGGGAGTCGGGTCTTTGGCTTCACGCACTTCCGTCGTCAAACATCGGCACTATGTTTGATGACACCACTTTCAGACTCGCCGTGTGCCTGCGTCTGGGTGCCCCATGTTGCTCCCCTCATCGCTGCCCCTGTGGTGAAGCTGTCAGCGGCCTCGGGCACCACGGCCTGTCGTGCAGCCGAAGTGCGGGCCGCATAGCTCGTCATTCGAACATCAATGACATCATCCGTCGTGCTCTTGTCGCCGTAGGCGTACCAGCTGTATTAGAACCAAATGGCTTGGTACGCGACGATGGTAAGAGACCAGACGGTATGTCATTATTTCCTTGGAAGATGGGTAGGTCTTTAGTGTGGGACGCAACCTGCGTCGACACTCTGGCGCCTTCCCACCTTGCTAGGAGGTGTTGTGCTGGCTCTGCCGCTTCGGAAGCCGAAAACCTCAAACGGCGCAAATATAGTACCCTAATAGGCAACTATACCTTTGAGCCGTTTGGGGTTGAAACTCTGGGGCCGTGGGGTCCGAGTGCACACCTCCTTTTTAAGGATATTTCCAAGAGACTCGCTGACACTTCCCGCGACCCAAGGGCTGGCTTTTATTTCGGCCAACGATTAAGCATTGCCATACAACGTGGCAATGCTGCCAGCCTTTTGGGTACACTCCCGGCGGGCAGCGATGAGGAAGAATTTTTTGACGCCATTTATTAATAAGGTTTTTTTTTTACTTGTATATATTAATTTATATTTTATTTGTAAATATATTGTAAATATTTATGTGAATAAAAACATTTCCAAAATTAAAAAAAAAAAAAAAAGAGCTTTGTCTTTTCTTGATAGAATAGATATAGAATCGCCATGCTAAGCCTGCAGGTGATTTCCCTTTCTTAATTGGCTTGAGATCATGCTTTATCTCGTACATGCTAAATTCGGAAAGATCTTCAGTAAGATGTATGGTCAGGGTTGCTCGTAGTTCTCTTGAAGCACCAACGTTTGGCTCGAATGACTGTGAGCTGTATAAACCAGTGTAGAATTTCTCCACAGTCTCAATGAATTCTCGGCGATCAGATGTTCGTTGTCCGTTTTGTTTAGTAAGCCTGTGCATCTGGAGGCTACCGCGACTCTGTCTTTTACGAAACACTTTTGGCCCTTTATGTGCTTCTATGGTTTCCACTATTAACTCATGCCTTCTTCTCCTATGGTGTATACGAATAGTGTAGACAGCAAGTACTTGTCAATAAACGGAAATATTTCAACACACTTACCATCCTCGTTTTTGTCTAAAAACAAAAAACACAAAGACAATTTATTAAAATATTAATAATGGCATCTAGCGGAGTGGAATCGCACTGAAGACCTAGCCATCTTCCATTGAAATTAATGTTCCAATACACCTAGGACGCCAACGGCAACAAGAGCGCGCCGGATGATATTACTGATATTCGCGTGCCGTGCTAAGCGGCCAGTACCGCAGCTACACGACAAGTCGTGGTGTCCAAGGTTGCTAACGGCTTCTTTTATCTTGATATCATATATATGAGGTTAGGTGAAACTGAGGGAGACAGCAAGTACTTGTCAATAAACGGAAATATTTCAAGATACTTACTTTCATCATCTTTTTTTTCTAAAAACAAGAAACACAAAGACATTTATAATATTAATAATGGCATCTAGAGCGTTAAAAATACCTTCTCATCACCGCCCACTGGAAGAGTACCCAAAAAGCTGGCAACATTGACACGTTAGAGCAAATGCTACCAGGATCCCACGGCACGAGAGTATCAACCCTGTATGACTACTCGTGGTGTCCAAGGTTGCTAACGGCTTCTTTAATCTTGATATCATATATGTACCTACATGAGATTAGGTGAAACTGAGGGAGACAGCAAGTACTTGTCAATAAACGGAAATATTTCAAAATACTTACCATCTTTTTTTTCTAAAAACAAGAAACACAAAGAAAGTTATGATATTGTTGGACATTTCTTAGGTTATGAGTGGGGTTCGGATGACAGTTTTTACATTGTATAAGCGGCTTAATACTGGCGCATCGCCCCTCAGACCGATAATAATGACTGCAGTCCTCCCGTCCCTAGCACATCGAGCCAGCCCGCGAGTTGAGCCAGTAGCATATAAAAGTCCGTAATAATAATTACATTCAGATCCAGCCCGTCCCTTTGCTGTCCTCCCCCCAACGACGCCCTGAGCCAAGGTCCTAACCCCACAGGGGGTGCCCTCAGCGCTGTCGTTTTAGGTTGAAGTTTATATAAGCCCCTGGCTGGAGGCCTAAAATTCTTTAGGTTCCCACAGGGACATTATAAAAGCCCCTTCCTATTGGGAGTGGACGTGAGGGGCCTGCCGTAAGGCGGGCATTCGCCGGCGGGGGACTGGACGCCATAGACTCCCAGGCCCCCTCCACTCAGGCGAGGTCGGAGTGCCGCTGGGTATTTTTAGTGGGTATACCGGTGACTGTACCGGGGAGGCCCACATACCCCTCTCCCGTCCCCCGATGGGGAAGGGATGCGTAATAGCATTTTAATTCCAGCGCCAAAAAAAAGGTTCCCCCAAGACGGACAAGTTAAGCAGTACACGGCCGAACTGCAAGTAGTCATAACAAAAAAAAAACCGGCCAAGTGCGAGTCGGACTCGCGCACGAAGGGTTTACCATTATTTATATAAACTCAATATTCAGGGAAGATTTCAAGCGTCTGCCTCTTGCCGTTATCAATATCGAGTAAAAAACGAGAAAAAAATCATGTTTGTTGTATGGGAGCCCCCCTCAAATATTAATTTAATTTTAATAAAATTACTTATTTGTAAAGTAAGTAATACATTCCATATTCTGTGAATATTTCAAGCATCTACCTGTTGCCGTTATCGATATCGAGGAAAAATTTACAAAAAAATCACGTTTGTTGTATGGGAGTTATTTTTATTATTCTAGTTTTCAGTATTTGTTGTTATAGCGGCAACAGAAATACATCATCTGTGAAAATTTCAACTCTCTAACTATCACAGTTCATGAGATACAGCCTGGTGACAGACGGACGGACGGACGGACGGACAGAGGAGCGAAAACAATAGGGTTCCGGTTTTACCCTTTGGGTACGGAACCCTAAAAAAAGCGCCTCGCCCCTATTACGTAGCCGTTTTTAGATTCGGTAAGTCTTGTAGCGAAGGTAGATTTTCATTATTTTGTTATTTTGCTAGGAGATAGATATTGGTTTCGTTTATTTTGGATATTTTTTGTTTATGTTTATATAATTGTAATTTTAGTTCTAAGGTAATAGATTGTACCTTTTTTTTAAATTAACTCGCTTCTGATTTCTAACCATATTAATAATGGCATCTAGAGCGTTAAAAATACCTTCTCATCACCGCCCACTGGAAGAGTACCCAAAAAGCTGGCAACATTGACACGTTAGAGCAAATGCTACCAGGATCCCACGGCACGAGAGTATCAACCCTGTATGACTACTCGTGGTGTCCAAGGTTGCTAACGGCTTCTTTAATCTTGATATGATATATGTACCTACATGAGATTAGGTGAAACTGAGGGAGACAGCAAGTACTTGTCAATAAACGAAAATATTTCAACACACTTACCTTCCTCTTCTTTTTTTTCTAAAAACAAGAAACACAGAGACAATTATAATATTAATAATGGGATCTGGAGCGATAAAGATACCTTCTCATCGCCAACCACATTATGATTAATTTATAATTTATAATTTATAATTTATAATTTATAATTTATAATTTATAATTTATAATTTATAATTTATAATTTTTCTATAACTCTTTCATATGCAAACTCTATAATTACAAATATTTCTCATTCGTTATGCGAATCTAGTCGACCGGTAGTGGGATGCTAAGGACCAGTTTCACAGGTTACTGATAAGTTCCAGATAGTTTATCTGGCAGATAATTTCATACAAATTCTGTTCCATTTTTTATTTATCTGGTAGATAGTGGCTATCCGTAACCTTATAATTGTAGATACTTACCAGTTACAGGTTCTGTTATAAAAAAAAAAACATTAATTAAATTAACAAATATCGGCGACAGCTTCGTGTCAGTATCGATGCCTACGCGCGACAGTATCGCGACTGCATCGCTACAAAAAGTCGCCGTGGACTTGGGGCCTCGTGCCATACATATCGAATTTACATAAATAATTTAGTTAACTAACTTACCATCGTTACTGGCTTCTGTATCAGATGACACCTGGTCGTTAATAATGTAACTATGCCTGAAAATAAATTAAAAGAAAAAACTTTTTTAAAAAGCTTTTATGGTCCGCCATATTGGATTTAGAATAACGTCAAATTATTTTTTAATTCACTCTCAATAAGGCCTTTCATTTGATACCCATATTGTTGAAATTCATTAAAAATAATCTTGGACGGTCGGCCATATTGGATTTAGAATAACGTCATATAACATATCTTGCATTGTCATCCAGACTGAACGTGTACACAAAATTTCAGCTCAATCGGTTGAAGATATCTACTTCAAAATTGAGTTCAAAGAATACACCGTAAGAGCTCTTACACACGAGAGGCATGTTCCCAACGGCAGAGGTAACTGCAGCCGTCGAACGGTCGACGGCTACCGCCGACACACGTCGCCGGCTGCAGTTGTAGTGTGCCGCGTCCGCCATTTTGTCAGTCGACTGCAAATAGTTCAAGAGTGCGCACGCGTCGCAAATACTGACGAAATTGATAGTGAATTGCTAATTATGGCGGTAAAGAAAAATGCTTGTACATATTTGGAATTATAAATTAATAAACGAACGTGTTTTTATTTTTCGTTTCCGTCGGCGTCGACGAAGTAAAAGCAATAACAGTGTTTCTTCTTCGGAATCCATTTTACAACTGACTCCTGTACTAGAGACAGGCCCCTCTTTCCCACTGGGCACTATGGGCACGTGCCCAGGGCCCCGCGTTCGATTGGGGCCCCCTGGTTCCCTTTTCCCTTGAACCTGGCACATTCACAATTTCATTCAATAGTCTTTTTTTGAATTTCGAACACAGAATTTAAAGAAACAAAAGACAATTTGGAGCCTGTTTGTTGATATCTAACAATGGAATACTAAGAAAACTTGGTTTTATTGGTTTACTTGGATTTAATTCTTGAAAAAGTGATTGATATGTTTGGTTTTGCAACAAGCATTACTTATTCCTAACATTAAGGTGATATAAAATTTAGAACCCTGTTTGTCTACTTTCATTATCTATTATATCTAAATAGTGTTTTCTTTAGGTCATAAGGGCCCCATGATCCTAATGTGCCCAGGGCCTCAAATAGTTTAAAGACGGCCCTGACTAGAGAGCAGACGACGGCTGCCGTTGCTCTTCGAAATTGAAATGTCGACGGCTGCCGTCGACGTGTTGACGGCTTCCGTTGACGCGTCGACGGCAGCCGTCGACGCGACGACAACCATGGAGTCGGTTGCCGCCGACGCGCGTCTACGGCTGCAGTTACATCTGCCGCTGGGAACATGCCGCTCGTGTGTAAGAGCCCTAACATACATACACGGCAAGTTAAATAAAAGTTTTTAATAAAAATACAACATCCTTTATATTAACTGTGTCAATTTTTAATCATCCCAAATTCTTAAAACTTATTTTAGGTACTTATTTTGATCTGATTAATTTAACAAGTCTGCCTGGTTAGCCTTTTCCCAAGCTGTGTTGGGGTCGGCTTCCAGTCCAGCGTCCAAACCAGCTGAGTACCAGTGTTTTACGTGGAGCGACTGCCTATCTGACCTCCTCAACTCAGTTACCCGGGCAACCCAATACATAGACTGGTGTCAGACTTACTGGCTTCTGACTACCCGTAACGACTGCCAAGGATGTTCAATGACAGCCGGGACCTACAATTTAACTTGCCGTCCGAAACACAGTAATTGGTGTCCAAGTTAGAAAGTAGATACAAACTAAGAAAAGTTGCAATAGTTCTTGCCTGACCTGGAATCGATCCCACGCCCTCATACTTGAGAAGTTGGCTCTTTAGCCACTAGGCCACCAGGACACTAGTATTATTGTTATTATTGTTATACTAGCTTCCGCCAGCGGTTTCACCCGCTTTCTGAGGGAAGTACTTTCCATACCCGGATAAAAATTAGCCTATATGTTATTCTGATGTATAAGCTATATTGTGGTAAAGTTTCATTCAAATCCATTCAGTAGTTTTTACGTGAAAGAGTAACAAACATCCATACATCCATACATCCATACATCCATACTTACAAACTTTCGCCTTTATAATAGTATTAGGATTAGGATATTAGGATAACAATTTTTGGTTAACCAATAAATACATCTATCTATCTATATACCTATAATAAATCTGTAGAGAGGTCCATTCTGTACATTGAATATATTTTCAAAATAACTATCAGGGGGTGATAAGTGATCGAAACTGATGCCAAAAATGCAATCAGTAAAATTTTTGTCTGTCTGTCTGTCTGTATGTTATTTATAGGAACAAAAACTACTGGACGGATTTTAATGAAACTTGGTACAATTATTATTCATACTCCTGGGCAGGTTATAGTATACTTTTCATCACGTTACAATCAATAGGAGCAGAGCAGTGAAGAAAAATGTTGGGAAAACTGGAGAAGTTACACCATTTTTTAAGCTTTCGTCGCGTGTGCAGCCTTAATGGTTAAAGCTACGTAGAAATCATGTACAACGGAAATGTTCTACATAAAATTATCTAAAAAATATTCCACAACAGCATATGTCTATCTTTAATGGTTGACTCACAATAACACGTATAACCCCCGATAGTTTACCAGTTCGGAGCTTTCTGATTATTTGTTATTGATTTGTTTACTCTTATGTTTATAATATTCTTGCTCATACATAATTAACAAAAGATAACATTATTACATATTCAATAAAAAAAGAATCATTGAAATCAGTGTAGAAATACCAAACTTATACATAAAATACGATAATCAGCCATAGCCCCCGTGTCGTTGCCGCGCTCGACGCGCGTCGGCCGGTAGGTATAATAAAGCGGGAGGTCCGAGCGCGAGCTTCTCATCCTGACAAAAGTTAGGCTTTGGTAGCGGTAATCGACATCCACACAGACGTAGCCGCGGGGGTCCTCTATAGTTTATATATCAGAACAACACATCGACTACTTTTTGTCGCGAAAACCGACATCCACGCGGGCGGAGCTGCGGGCGACCGCTAGTATATTAATAAAAAACATATTTTATTAAATTTATCATCATATTTCCCAAATTGTAACTGTGTTCTTACGCATAACACCGGTCTCTATGAACGCGTTCGATCGTTGACCCCTAGGTCATTCGACTTTGTTTTTGGTAAACATGATCCTTAGCATGTACTAGATGACCTAAGAAAATATGGTGTATTATTATTTTTGTTAGACCTTATATACTTAGAATTAACTTTATATAGTTTGAGAGGCAGTCGCTCCACGTAAAACACTGGTACTCAGCTGCATCTATTAAGACTGGAAGCTGACCCCAACATAGCTAGGAAAAGGCTAGGCAGATGATGATAAACTGAATGCGAAGATAACCGACGTTATTTTTTAACCGTGGTAAAAGCTAACAGTTTGTCGTGGTATGGGCATGTCATGTGAAGATGTGAGACACATGCTACAAAGCGTGTGTTAAGTATGAATGTCAATGGATGGAGAGGTAGAGGTAGACCAAGGAAGAGATGGATTGATTGCCTGAAAGACGATATGATTAAGAAGGGAGTGGATAGTAGTATGACGGCTAACAGAGACGAATGGAAGCGGAAAACATATTGCGCCGACCCCAAATAGAATTGGGAACAGGGCAGGGGCCTAATGCTGTTAATTTAATATTGTGTCAATTGAAACTTAATTGGATCTTAATAGCAATTTTTACCTTATGGGGTATTCTGTTACTAATTTAAGACCAATGGTCTACGCTTGAACTGCCACTGGTTAGCGAAACGATTATTAAAAACAATATAATATATCATTCATCACTTAGCTTTTGGTAGAATTAGAATAGCAACACCAATAACCATTGAACTAAGGCTCACATAAAAATTCAATTACGACTTTATTGACATTGAAAACATTTTTTTTCGGAATGCCCTATTTGTCTCAATCGACATGGAGTCGTGATTGAGTATCAGTTGAATATCAATTGCGTGTTCTTTAAACTAAATTAGCAGCATTAGGCCCCAGGAAGAAGGAGGTCAAAATTAACAATTAACAACCGGACGTAAGTAACATTTAAAAGATATTTACCCAATTTCCATCAAATTCTTTGTAATATTTTCACCTTCGAGCGTAAATTGTGCTTGGTACAATCCTTGATATGCCTCCATGAACTCCGTAATTCGTAGAGCGATTGTATTGTCTTCAACCTGAGGAATAATAAAAAACCGGCCAAGTGGGAGTCGGACTCGCGCACGAAGGGTTCCGTACCATTATTTACAAAACGGACAAAAATCATGTCTGTTTAATGGGAGCCCCCCTCAAACATTAATTTAATTTGAGTAAAATTACTTATTTTTAAAGTAAGTAATACATTTCATATTCTGTGAATATTTCAAGCATCTACCTGTTGCCGTTATCGATATCGAGCAAAAATGAACAAAAAAATCACGTTTGTTGTATGGGAGCCCCCCAAAATATTTATTTTATTCTAGTTTTCAGTATTTGTTGTTATAGCGGCAACGGAAATACATCATCTGTGAAAATTTCAACTGTCTAACTATCACGGTTCATGAGATACAGCCTGGTGACAGACAGACGGACGGACAGAGGAGCGAAAACATAGGGCTCCATACTCGCGGTGTCGCTCGCATTTAGAAGTATCATTGATTAGGTACGGTTTTAAATTCCATCCCCTTAGGGGGTGGAATTTATCAAAATCCTTTCTTAGGGGATGCCTACGTCATAACATTTACTCAAATTTCAGCTCGATCTGGCTGTGCGTTCATAGATCGCTATGTTAGTCAGTCATCGTCACCTTTGAGTTATACATACTCGTATCTATACATATAATAAAATCGTAGAGAAGTCAAAATTGTACATTTAATATTTTCTTAAAAGAATAATTGGGGCGTGATCTACAATTGATATCGAATACAAAAATATAGTTTTTAGAATTTTTGTCTGTATGTATGTCCGGGATAATCTCAAAAAGTACTGCCATGGATTTGCTTCAAATTTGGCATAAATATAGCTAAGAGGTCGGGTCAGCATATAGGCTACATATTATCACGCTATCACGTACGGAGGGGGGGTGAATGTTTAATCACCTAATGGCCACGCGGACGACGTCGCGGGCAGCAGCTAGTATAATTATATGTAGGTACTTGACACTTACCGTATAAAATGCTATTGCTCCTATTGCTCCTACATCAGTCCTCCGTGTGTTGGACGGCGGCAGTGGCACCCCGTTGACAGTTACCTAAAAGAAAATCAACCTCAAATAAATTAAAAGAAAAAAGTTTTTTAAAAAGCTTTTATAGTCCGCCATATTGGATTAAGAATAACGTCAAATTATTTTTTAAGTCACTCTCAATAAGTCCTTTCATTTGATACCCATATTTTTGAAATTCATTAAAAATAACTACTCCGCCATTTTGTGTGGTCCACCATTTTGGATTTAGAATGACGTCATATAACATATCGTGCATTGTCATCCAAACTGAACGTGTATACAAAATTTCAGCTCAATCGGTTGAAGATATCTACTTCAAAATTGAGTTCAAAGAATCCACCGTAACATACATACACGGCTAGTTAAATAAAAGCTTTTAAAATACAATTTTTTATTTATCCAAGCCGACCGCCGACAGAGGTAGAGTTGCCAACCGTACTCTAAAATAGAGTATTGTCCTCTATATCATGTACGCGTACTCTATAATCTATAACACTAATAAAGTACGCTAAAAAACTCTTTTTAACCGACTTCCAAAAAAAGGAGGAGGTTCTCAATTCGGCCGGTACGCTTTCTTTTTTTTATGTATGTACACCGATTACTCCGAGGTTTCATAATCATAATCATAATCTTTATTGCAAATCCACAATGTAAAATAAGATGGTAATATAAATGACATGGTATCAATCATGGACCCTGATGGGCACAGCAAATAGTACATTAGAAGAGAGGAAGGCATTGTTTTAAACAGAATTATGCTCTTAGTATTTGATATTCCTTTTTACTGTATCTAAGTATTGCTGTTATTCTATTTCTACTCAGTACTTTTTATTTTATGAGCATTTGTTTGATTTATGTGGATGATGTTATAATCGGCCGGTTAATGAGAATTTCCCACAAACTTGACTTATGTATGATAGCTATTATAGAAGGTATGGAGTGTATAAATGGATGACGAAACACGATTTTGGACCCGATACAAAAAAGAAATATGTATTTTTTTTTTTACAAAAAAGAAACCGACTTCAAAAACACAAAAAAGTGAAAATTAAAGCCTTTAAGTACATCGCTCTAGAAGTCGGTGTCCAAATAAATACAGTATCACAGTTGCAACTTCTTGACACAGACTTCTAGAGCGATGTACTTAAAAGCTTCTTTTTTTCACTATTTAGTGTTTTTTGTCATGCCGAATTCCTTCATGTCAGTCAGTCGCGCTTTGCAACTACTATACCAACGAGGTAGTCAAATATATCTGAGGGCACGGGAGTGCCCCAGCCAAGTCTCAAGCAGAGCGGGCACGGCCGGCCGTACCATCTTTTCTCGAAGCGATTCGCGGCTATTTCTCCCCTCTATATTACCTTTTCGACCCTACATTCTCCCGAACAGGTGAACTTGACGAGATGTTGGAACTGCGCCCCATTTGCTGGCAAGCCGAAGAATGGGTTTGGAGTTGGTACTATCACAGCTGAAACACGGAGATGCATCACGTTAAACATAAAATATAAACAAACATTAAATAATTAAACAAGGTCTTTGGTGTGGGACGCTACATGCGTTGACATCCTTGCACCTTCCCACCTTCCCAGTACGGCGAGCTGTGCCGGTGCGGCTGCTGCTACCGCGGAAAACCTCAAACGGCGCAAATATGTAAACCTAATCGGCAATTACATGTTTGAACCGTTTCGGGTTGAAACACTGGGACCATGGGGCCCAAGTGCCCACAAACTGTTCAAAGACCTAAGCATGCGCTTAGTGGAGTCCACACGTGACCAAAGGGCTGGCCAGTACCTTGGCGAACGAGTCAGCATTGCCATCCAACGTGGCAATGCGGCCAGCCTTTTGGGCACGATCCCCGCTGACAGCGATGTGGATGAATTTTTTGATGCATTATTTTAATTTTAATTTGTCTCTTTTTTATTTCTTTTTTAAATCTAATAACATTAAATAATGTCGTCCAGACCGATTGCCAGACGTTCTCTCTAAAGGGATCAGCCAGCTGCGCAGGACATATTACAAAATTTAATAAAATATATTATTGTTTTCATGACTTTTTGTGGTAAACATGATCCTTAGCATGTACTAGATGACCTGTAAAAATATAGTGCACTAGCTTTGTTATTTAGTTAGATACCCTATATAAGTACATACGTTTATAGTTGTCTAGTACCCATAGTACAAGCTCTGCTTAGTTAGGGACTAGATGACGTTGTGTGAATGTGTGAGGATAAATAATTTTATAAGAGTGTCGTGGTGGCCTAGTTAAACAACCAGCTTCTAAAAGTATGAGTGTATCGGTTCGATCCCAGGTCAGGCAAGTACCATTGCAACTTTTCTAAGTTTGTATGTACTTTATAAGTATATCTTGGACACCAATGACTGTGTTTCGGATGGCACGTTAAACTGTATTGAACATCCTTGGCAGTCGTTACGGGTAGTCAGAAGCCAGTAAGTCTAATGCCAGTCTAACCAAGGGGTACTGGGTTGCCCGGGTAACTGGGTTGAGGAGGTCATATAGGCAGTCGCTCCTTGTAAAACACTGGTACTCAGCTGAATCCGGTTAGACTGGAAGCCGACCCCAACATAGTTGGGAAAAGGCTCGGGAGATGATGATGTCTAGCGCAAATACTTACATGGTGCTAAAAAAATACATAATAAAATGAATTAAAAAAATACTCTCTATTTAACCGTTAACATATAAAACATTTTCTTCTATACTTTAAGTTATAAAGAAGAAAGATTTGATTGTTTGAATTGAATAGGCTTCAAAACTACTTGACCGATTTGAAAAATTCTTTCACTGTTGGGAAGCTACACTATCCCCGGTGAACATAGGCTGTGTTTTACCAATCGGGACGCGAGAGAAACCGCGAGAAAATGCTAGTCGAACATGAGGCAATACTTACAGTTATCTGTGAAAATAAATAGAAATAGTTGGTTTTAATATACATTAATAAACTTATTTTTAAAAACGAAAATTTTGTCGTGGTGGCCTAGTGGTTAAAGCACCAGCCTTTCGAGTAAGAGGGTGCGGGTTCGATTCCAGGTCAGGGAACCTACTAATGTAACTTTTCTTAGTTATACATACTTTCTTAGTTTATCTTGGACACCAATGACTGATTAAAGGTGAAGGAAAACATCTCGAGTAAACCTGGACTATGAAGTCTGAAATCACCAACCCGCATTAAGCAAGCGTGATGATTAACGCTCAATCCTTCTCCGTGGGAGAGGAGGCCTGTGCCCAGCAGTGGGACGATAAAAAGGCTGTGATGATGATGATGATGATGATGAAAGAGAAGTTGGCTCTTGAAAACTGCACCAAAAAGGGCTACCGCTGCGTATTTACGGGGACGCACCTTAAGACCACGATTTACATATTACAAGGGGCTGTATGTGTATGATATGAATTTTTTTTTTGTTGCTGGGGAGTTTATTGCGCCACTTCTTCTTCCCAGCAAAAACACATAGGAAGTGGTGAAGGGTGGGCGTTTTGGGGGCTTTCTTTTGTAATTTTGGACGTTCAAAAAGTGTTGTTTTACAGCCAAGTTTGTATTAATGATTTTGAGTTTTCTTAATACTTACTTTCAAGTATAATCAGAATTTTGGAATACGCTGCGCTGCCGATTTTAAAGATCCCCATATACACACAGGCCATGCTATCCTCGAACCTAAAAATAAATAAAAATAAGTAAAATATTTCACGTATGTATATGTAGCTTTCCGGTCGTGTCGGATTGCCGTCCCATCGGACTATGAGAGTGAGGGAATATCTAAATATGATCCAGCCTGTCCCTTGCTGTAGTCAGCGACGCCCTAAGCCGAGGTTCGTACCCCACAGGGGGTGCCCTTAGCGCAGTCGCTTAGTTTATAAGAAATTTTGTGCCTGGCTGGAGGCCTTAAATTCTAGGCATCCACAGGGAATATGTCCGGTTAAGCAGTAAACAGCCTCTCTAGGCTGAACTGCGAGATGTCATTCAAAAAAAAACCAGTGCACCTGTATCTGCGTGAATGCTTGTGCACTATAAATGTCAAGACTGCCTCGTTGGTCTAGTGGTCGCAAGGCGTGACTGCTGTGCGCGGGGTCTCGGGTTCGAATCCCGGGTCGGGCCGAAATCGCTTTGTGGGTTTTCAGAAACTTTCATAAAGCAGCCTGGAGTCTGGAAGTTGGTGATTGATTCTCCCGTGCATCGGAGAGCACGTTGTCGGTCCTGCGCCTGATCTCTCTCCGGTCGTGTCGGTTTGCCGTCCCATCGGACTATGAGAGTGAGGGAATAGAGAGTGCACCTGTGTCTGCGCGAATGCTTGTGCACCATAATATGCCCTGCGCAGCTGGTTGATCTCCATAAAAGAGAACAGCCGCCGTAGCCGACAATCGGTCTGGATGCCATCATGTATAGCCACGTTCATGCTGAAAAACCTATGTATGTTTTTTGACAATCGAAAATGATCTTACCCAGGAAACCGAACAGCGACGGTTTTGGAAGTGGGTATGATGGTGAATCTCCCTTGTGAGAGAACCGACTCTCCCTGACACATGATATCGGTCAGCTCGCAATCGTCACATGTGTATTTCAAGGAGCGATCGATCTGGTCTCCCAAGACCGCACCCGCGATTAGCCGCTGTACTTTGATCTCTAAATGATAAAATATAGATTAAATAATAAATTAAAAGAAAAAACTTTTTTAAAAAGCTTTTATAATCCGCCATATTGGATTTAGAATAACGTCAAATTATTTTTTAAGTCATTCTCAATAAGCCCTTTGATTTGATACCCATATTCTTGAAATTCATTAAAAATAACTACTCCGCCATCTTGTGTGGTCCGCCATATTGGATTTAGAATAACGTCATATAATATATCTTGCATTGTCGTCCAAACTGAACGTGTATACAAAATTTCAGCTCAATCGGTTGAAGATATCTACTTCAAAATTGAGTTCAAAGAATCCACCGTAACATATATACACGGCAAGTTAAATAAAAGCTTTTAAAAGTCTTTAAACCCACGTTTTAGAGCGCGTATACTGAAAGGTTACAACGTCGCAAATAGCTGTCAAATATTTACACGTTTTAATTAAGAGAGGGGTCACTCAAAACTAGAGTATCTTTGCAAGTTAGACCCACGATCTATACAAGAAAAAATACGAAACTCGATTTTAAAAATTGAGACACTATACAATATTTAGGCGGTAAGTTCAAACTTTGTATGGAACGACCAATATTATTTACCGAATTTAGTATTTTTTTTTCCTGTTGAAATTTGTTAAATTTTTCGAGTACATTGACTTCACTTCGGATGTGCACCCCCTTTACGTTACACCCTGTATATAATGGGGGGGGGGGGCATCCATAAAGTATGTCACACGAACTCATGATTTGTAAGCCCCTACCCGCTCATTGCCTGTCGGTCACATTTTCGAGACCCCCTCCCTAACGTGACGTCACAAATTTGACCAAAATTCAATTTAAATCGCTTCAGTAGTTTTAGCGAGAAAACCAGACGGAGTTAATTTTATTATTATCGGAGGAAGATTTACTTACTGTTCTCTGTAAAGTAGTTTATATTTATTAATTATAACTTATAAATCTAATTCTGACTATTGCAAAGAAGCACCATTTATTTAGGAAGAAACTGACTCCTGAAATATATCTAGGTTTATATATCTAACTCAGGTGTGCTTCATAAATATTCTAAAACTGTTTTGCAAATAAAAAAAAAAATATGTATGGCGGTTGTTACTTAGCCACGAGCTCCTCAAAGTGGCTAAGTAACAACCGTACGGGTCGAGCGATCATAAGGTTAAGCAACGCATGGAGCGGTCGGTCCTTTTTTTTCCCGTGGGAAATCATCAAATGACCCCTCCCGCTGAGGGTGCAGCTGGAGGGAGTGTCAGACTCTTACTGACTAAAACCCACTATGTTCCTTTTGGAGGTCCCTGTGTGCCAGGGCCACGGTATCTCTTACGAACAACCCGCAGCCCAGGCAGACCCTGGCCCTAAAGGGCCTCTCCTATGTTGCTGACATCTCTTCGAGGAGCGCGTGGAGCCGACACGGGCCTGTCGTCCTCACACGTACGGACGATGAGCTACCCACACTCACCGCCCACAGACCCGAGGCGCGGTCGGTCCTTGCATGACCATCTTGACATGACGAGTTCCTCCGTGTTTCGGAAGGCACGGTAAACTTGTGGGTCCCGGCTGTCATTATACATCTATGATAGACGTTACGGGAAGAAGCCAGAAAGTCTGACAACCAGTCTTAGTTAGTGGTATCGTGTTGCCCGTGTTGAGGAGGTCAGATAGGCAGTCGCTCCGCGTAAAACACTGGTACTCAGCTGCATCTGGTTAAGACTGGAAGCCGACCTCCACATAGTTTGGGTAAAAGCTAGGCAGATGAGCATGACAGATGAAAAAATTACAAAATATTGGACGCAAAACTTACCCGGATCTAAATAACAAAAAAAAAAATGTTATTATTCTTTTTAATAAATGCAATGAGATTTTATGCTGAACTATTATATTGTTACGCAAAATAATTTTGCCCTCTAAAGTCAGCCATTACATGCCTGGCGCATGCGTAGTAGTGTTTTATTTTTCCCTACATTTTAAATGTTGCGAAATCACTATATGTATGTAGATAGCGTCCAATAATGGTTTGTTGAAATGGTTGGCGTCAGATGGCGGCACTGTAGACTCAGGTCCAATGAAATGTCAAAATACATAGGTTCAGACGCCAGCGCATCAAGCTACTACAATCTGTCAAATTTTTAATAAATTTTCTACTTATCCCCGAAGTAGCTTGATGCTGGCGTCTATACCTTCTACTCTGGACTATAGGACAGCTTTTCAGACCTGACGCCTACGAAGCGCCGCCTGGTGGCAAAAAAGTGCTAATAAAAACCCTTCCCTCATTTCGGATGGTCGATACGGTTACCGTATGCTGTATAGTTGTATATCATGTTTTACTTATTTATGGTTTGAAAATAAAAACATAATTACCGAAAGCTGTAAAATATATAATAAACAAATTAAAAAAAAAACTTAAACAAGTATATAATGAATATTTCCTTCTCCTTGGGAGAGGAGACGTGTGCCCAGCAGTGGGACAATAAATAGGCTGTGATGATGAATGAATATTTTGACCGAGAAAGCTGGAATGGACCTATGTCTGTTTGCCACTCTCTCACGCAAATATTTGTGAACGGATTACGATAAAACTTTTCGATAAATCTCAGGAACTACTAGACCGATATGAAAAATTCTTTCAGTGTTAGATAGCCCATTTATCGTGGATGGCTATTGGCTGCTTTTTATCCGGGTGCGCGGAGTTGTTCCCTCGGGACACGGGTGAAACCGCTTGCGCAAGCTAGAAGTAATTTTTTTTTTTATTGTAGATATAGCTGATCCGACAGACATCCTGTATTTATTTTCTTTCATCTTCTCCTGACAAAAACATTAATAATCTCACTTACAAGTTGCTGAAACAAAACAAAAAAAAATAATCAAAATTGTTTTTTTTTTTTTTTAATATATATTCCTTTGCTTTTGAGGCGCGCGTGGCTAAGCAACGCTTGGCGCGGTCGGTCCGTGGATGGGTGACTATCTTGACATGTCAAATTCCTCCGTGTTTCAGAAAGCACGCTAAATTGATGGATCCCGGCTGTCATTTGTACATCTTTGACAGACGTTACGGGTAGTGTAGAAGCCAGTAAGTCTAACAAGATTATATAGGGTGCAACAAAACTAGTGCACCATATTTTTACAGGTCATCTAGAACATGTTAACAATCGTGTTTACCACAAAAAAAGTCATGAAAACAACATCATTTTATCATCACAGTCGCCAAATTGTACGCATAACGCCAGTCTCCATGAAGGCGCTCGATCGTTGACCCCTAGGTCATTAAACTTTTTTTGTGGTAAACATGATCCTTAGCATGTTCTAGATGATCTGTAAAAATATGGTGCACTAGTTTTGTTACACCTTATATATTGCTCAGTTAAAAAGGTTGAGGAGGTCAGATAGGCAGTCGCTGGTTAAGACTGGAAGCCGACTCTTTAACTTTTTATTATTAAATCTGTATAATATTTTTCTAAGCTAATTTTATTTAGTCAGATTTAGTTTACTCACAAGTAATTGTCAAGGCTCTAACACGTTCTTCGCTTCCATCTTCATTTTGTATCATAAGGAAATAGTCCCCGTAGAATCTTGGACTCATGTTAGCTAATCTAATATCAATGACAGATTGCCTGGATGGAAATAAATAATTAGAAATTTGATCAATAGCAATGAATTTTTTGATGCATTATTTTAATTTGTCTCTTTTTTACCTTCTTTGTATATAGTTTTATTAAGTTTGTAAATATAGTCAGTATATATTTCCTTTCATTAGTATATTTTATAATATGTATGTATTCAATATTACTTAGAATATTATTCTTCAAATTGATTTGTAAATGACGGAGAAACATAAAATTATACAAATCGGTTAAATACCAAAGCAATATAATAAATATATAATTGTTTGCGTTTCTGACCGCGGCCCAGGCACACAAAGACCTTCAGAAGGAACAAAAGTGGATTTCATTATAATTCATCATTAAGAGCGCGTGCACCGAAAGTTGGCAACGTCGCTAATAGCTGTCAAATGTTTACACGTTTTAATTAATTTGGTCAATTTACTATATGAAAGTAAGACATATGGTTCTGTAGTGTACTAAAACATTGAACAGGAATTGCAATTAAAACACTAAATTTGATGTTTTAAACGTTTTACTTGTAAAAAAGGCACTTGGAAAGTTTCCAAATACGTTTTTTACATATAAAACTATATATTCGGTGTTACGATATTAATAATTGCATTGTCTATTAACTTTCTTAGTGCACTACAGAGCATTATTTTATGATTTTCATAAAATAAAATTGAGAAATTAATTAAAACATGTAAATATCTGACATCTATTTGCGACGTTGCCAGATTTTCGAACACGCGCCCTTAAACATTATAAGTCTGACACTCCCTCCAGCTACACACACAGCGCATGCAGTCATAAGAATGATTTTCCACACAAACAAATATGTAAGGAGCATAGTTATATAGTTAAAAATAAATTAAAATACTCAACTCTGTCCCCTTACTAAAAAAAAAAAAGAAAAAATATTATTTTGATTAGTTATTTTGTGTATATAAGGAGCTCATGGCTAAGTAGCAGCTGCATACCGATTAATCATAAGGCAATGCAACGCTTGGCACGATCGCTTCGTGGATGGCTTACTAGTCATGACGAGGCCCTCCGTGTTTTGGAAGGCACGTTAAATTGGTGGGTCCCGGCTGTCATTTGTACATTTTTGCAGTCGTTAAGCATTGTCAGAAACCAGTAAGTCTGTCAACCAGTTTTAAGCAAGGGGTATCGGGTTGCCCAGGTAACCGGGTTGAGGAGGTTAGACAACCATTCGCTCCACGCAAGACAATGGTACTCAGCTGCAACCAATTAGACTGGAAGCCGACCCCAACATATTTGGTACAAGACTAGACTAATAATAATGGCGTACAGATCGATCGCCGGCCATTGCGGCCGTTGTCTCTAAGGAGATCAGCCAGCTGCGCAAAACATAGTGCCCAAGCATTTGCGCAGACACAGGCGCACTCTCTATTCCCTCACTCTCATAGCCCTCAGGTCGGCAATCCGACAAGACTGGAGACTGCTTTCAGCACGAGTGTATCACCAACTTCCAGACTACCGGCTGTTTTATGAAATTCTCTTAAAACCCACAAAGTGATTTCGGTTCAACCCGGGAATCGAACCCGTGCTCAGTAGTCGCGAGTCGCGGCTACTAGCCCAGCGACGTTCGACGATCGTTCAAACAACACTGAAAAGTAAAAAGAAAATCTTTTAAGTACATCGCTCTAGAAGTCGGTGTCAAGAAGTTGCAGCTGTATTTATTTGGACACCGACTTCTAGAGCGATGTACTTAAAAGTTTTTTTTACTTTTCAGTGTTTTAGAAGTCGGCTTTTTTTTGTAAAAAGTTTTTATTTTCATCTTTTTAGTATCAGGTCCAAAATCGTGTTTCGTCATCCATTTATACACTCCATACCTTCTATAATAGCTATCATACATAAGTCAAGTTTGTGGGAAATTCTCATTAACCGGCCGATTATAACATCATCCACATAAATCAAACAAATGCTCATAAAATAAAAAATACTCAACAAATTGGATGAAATTTCTATGAGTATACTGCATCGAACAAAAAAAAGAATTACACTAATCGGACTAGAAACCTCGGAGTCATCGGTGTACATACAAAAAAAAACATACCGTCCGAATTGAGAACCCCTTCCTTTTTTTTGGGAAGTCGGTTAAAAACTGTCGGTAAAATATAGCAAAAATCTCACTCGTCGTTATATCTTTTAACGGAATATTCGGCAGGCAACAGGTTCCTGATCGTGTCGTCTTCGGCTCGCTCCATTACTCCGGTGACCACGCATTTATCGCAAGTAAAATATACTGAAGTAGTGTTTAATTTTTGTCCTGGCAATAGTTGTAGATCCACAGGATTTATGTGTGTGCGGCCGAAACCTGGAAACACATTTTTTTATATATTATATATCTATACTAATATTATAAAACTGAAGAGTTTGTTTGTTTGTTTGAACGCGCTAATCTCAGGAACTACTGTTTTGATTTGAAAAATTCTTTCAGTGTTAGATAGCCCATTTATCGAGGAAGGCTATAGGCTATATACCATCACGCTAAGACACACGGGAGCGGAGCAGTAACCAAAGATGCGCGTGAAACCGCTGGGGACAGCTAGTGTACTGATATCTGTGTTTCGGATGGCACGTTAAACTGTAGGTCCCGGCTGTCATTGAACATCCTTGGCAGTCGTTACGGGTAGTCAGAAGCTAGTAAGTCTGACGCTAGTCTAACTTAGGGGTATTGGGTTGCCCGGGTAACTGAGTTGAGGAGGTCAGATAGGCAGTCGCTCCTTGTAAAACACTGGTACTCAGCTGAATCCGGTTAGACTGGAAGCCGACCCCAACATAGTTGGGAAAAGGCTCGGGAGATGATGTTCTTTTTTTCACTTTCGCCAAAAATATATAGCCAAGTACCTACTTATACTTACTTATGGTAACCAACGGTATGTATATTCTTTTAGCATTCTTTCCTTTGTTATCTGTCTTGTGTATCATTCTCGCGTAATATGTTACAGCATCAGTTAATCTCAATGGAGTGAACTTCAATTTGATCCTCACAGCATCCGGGAGCGTGTTGTAAATAACTTGTATATGTGAAAACTGAAAAAAGATTCTCTTAATAATAAATTAAAAGAAAAAACTTTTTTTCAAATGCTTTTATGGTCCGCCATATTGGATTCAGAATAACGTCAAATTATTTTTGAGTCATTCTCAATAAGCCCTTTCATTTGATACCCATATTGTTGAAATTCATTAAAAATAACTACTCCGCCATCTTGGACGGTCCGCCATATTGGATTTAGAAAAACGTCATATAACATATCTTGCATTGTCATCCAAACTGAACGTGTATACAAAATTTCAGCTCAATCGGTTGAAGATATCTACTTCAAAATTGAGTTCAAAGAATCCACCGTAACATACACGGCAAGTTAAATAAAAGCTTTTAAAATTACATGCATATTCCCTATTGATGAATTAAGTAAAATAAGTACATGGCTTGATGTGAAAAAATGTGACGTCATAGTTTTCGCTTTCATACGAATTACAAGACTATATTTCTATTCATAGCACTTACATCGGATTCCTGAAAGAGAATAAAGTATGAATATTAATCTATGCTTATAAGTCGTTGTGGCCTAGTGGTTAAAGAGCCAACCTCTCAAGTATGAGTGCGTGGGTTCGATTCCAGATCTAAAATCGATATCGAAGCCAAAAATATAGTTTTTGGAATTTTTGTCTGTTTGTCTGTATGTATTTCCGAGATAATCTCAAAAAGCACTGCATAGATTTGCTTCAAATTCGACATGAATATAGCTAAGAGGTCGGGTCAACATATAGGCTACATATTATCACGCTATCACTACGGCGGGGAGGAGGGTGAATGTTTAATCTTAATGCCCACGCAGACGACGTCGCGGGCAACAGCTAGTAAATAAACAAGAGTAGGTACATTATGATACGTACTTTCCCTTGGCTGACGCGCGTCTGAAAGTAAAAATAAATTTTAATATAAAAAATATTAGGTCTAGTTCCTACAATAATAATTATAATGGGATCCAGACCGATCCTCGGCCGTTCTCTTCTAAGATCAGCCAGCTGCGCAGAACTTATAGTTCACGCACATTTGCGCAGACACAGGTGCACTCTCATTGTCCGATGGGACGGCAATCCGACACGACCGGAGAGAGATCACAAGCAGGACCGACTGCAACGTGCGACACGATGCACGGGTGTATCAATCACCAACTTCCAGACTCCGGGCTGCTTTGTGAAAGTCTCCTTACCCACAAAGCTGTTTTAGCCCGACCCGGCCCGTATAAACATTAGTTTCTCTTACAAACCGAAATTTTCGGCCCAAAAAAAATATTGGAACACAATATGTATGAATCTCGTGGTGGCGTAGTGGAGCCAATGTCTCAAGTATAAGGGCGTGGGTTCGATTCCAGGTCGGGCAAATACCAATGCAACTTTTTTAAGTTTGTATGTACTTTCTAAGTATATCTTGGACACCAATGATTATGTTTCGGATGGCACGTTAAACTGTAGGTCCCGGCTGTCATTGAACATCCTTGGCAGTCGTTACGGGTAGTCAGAAGCCAGTAAGTCTGACGCCAGTCTAACCAAGGGGTATTGGGTTGCCCGGGTAACTGGGTTGAGGAGGTCAGATAGGCAGTCGCTCCTTGTAAAACACTGGTACTCAGCTGAATCCAGTTAGACTGGAAGCCGACCCCAACATAGCTGGGAAAAGGCTCGGGAGATGATGACGATACTGACTTTGCCTCCTGGACGCCATCTGCCAATTCCTTCAAATTCGTAGCCTGGTGGAATATCCACTCTTCGGAGGCTGGTCTCGTAATTCTGAGCGGGAACAGTGGTCTCGTTCTTATCATCCTCTGAAAGAGAGCAGCTCAATAATCCATTGATGACTGTTGGCGCAATGGTCCAGGGTTCGATTCCCAGTGCAGTGACATTTGTGTGATGAGCGTGTTTGTTCGCTGTGTGTTATAACTTATGATATGTGTGTAGGATCTTATGATGGCATCCAGGCCCATTTTTGGCTACGGTGGCCGTTCTTTTTTATGAAGATCAGCCAGCTGCGGAGGACATATTATATTGCACAAGCATTCGCGCAGATACAGGTGCACTCTCTATTCCCTCACTCTCATAGTCCGATGGGACGGCAATCCGACACGACCGGATAGAGATCAGGCGCAGGACCGACATTTACGTGCTCTCCGATGCACGGGTGTGTGTTAAGATCAATAAGGGTATTACCACCCCATTATGCTACAATATAAATTATTCCAATGATAAATGATATTTATTTTGCAAATAGGTTGAACTCAACACTTTTACACATCAACACATTTTTTATAAAAAACGAGATGAGATCGGCATTTCCTAACTGACTGCCTTGAGAAGAAACGCCGAAACAAACTCAAGGGTCACAGTCTCTTTTAGAGTCCAGACATAAAAAGAGATTACATACTAAAGTATGGATGAGCAAATGAATGTATGTGTTACGGCTAAAACCCGAAGTGCTATCTAACCAGGTAAAACTAGGTGTAGCCTAGTTTCGATATCGGATAGACCTAGTTTTATCCAATAGGGAATGGCTGGACCTAGTTGTAGCCGGCACGATGAAGGATAGACCTAGTTTTACCCGAAAACAATCGGCTAATACGAGTTGTAACCAAGAGTGAGTGGCTACACCTAGTTCTAACCGGCTAAAACTAGGTGTAGCCGCACTTCGGGTTTTAGCCGTAACATATGCAAATGAATGTAGATCTTATTAGTGTGTCATTGGTTTGAATGTCGCGTGGCAAAAAATAAGCTTTTGCTTTTTTGTGCCCGTGTGATTGCTTGAGTAAAACTTTCGTTTTTTATATTTAAAGTAATTTAAATTAATTTACCAGGTATAGCTAGAAACAATCGAAAGAGGTTTAATAAAAAAAAATACTTTAATTAAACATTTTTTTTTTAAGAAATAGACACTCACGTGGTATAAGTTCTGTAAATTATTAAAAAGAAATTATGAGTTAGTAAAAATATTATTTTCTTGTCTTTAAATATAAAGATCGAGAAATATATTAATAACTATAAATAATTAAAACATACCTTCGTCTAAAAACACGAAAAACAAAACGTTAAATCATAGTATTTTTATATGAACAAAATAATTTAATACAAAATTATTCTCTCACTTGCAATTTCTGTGAAACACAAAATTTATATCGTCAGATTATTCAAAATTGATAATTATTATAATCATCGTACCTAATCAAAATCCAAAAAAAATTAAAAAAATACCTTCGTCTGTATCTGCGAAATTAAAAAAAAAACACTTTTTTATTTTTTTGCTCTGTGTGACGGGTTCCGGAAGGCAACATTAATAAATGACTGATAATTAAAACTCAAACTAAAATTATTTATTCAAACTTGGCTGTATGATATTTACCTCCAGCTGAAAAATTAATAATATTTTTTTAGAAAGATTTTCTACCGATTTTTTATACATTAAAAATTAATGTGAAAAAATAATGGCCACTAAATTTATTTCTGTAATTATGTACGAGTATGATGCCCCGTTGGTCTAGTAGTCTTATCGATTGCCAGTGAGCTGCGCAGAACATATATTATAGTGCACAAGCATCACCAGCTTCCAAACTTTGGGCTGCTTTATGAAAGTCTCTTAAAACCCACAAACTTCGGCACGACCCGGGAATCAACCCCGAGACTCCGTGCACAGCAGTCGTGCTTTGCAACTACTAGACCAACGAGAGAGTAATTTACATGCTTGCACTTATTTCTAAGAATTTGGCGGGAATTATTGGCGGCCATTTTGAATGTGTCATAAAATGGTGTCCATAGAATGAGAATTTAATGACGCAAAAAAACCTTTTTTCTGAAATATATTAGCAACTTACTATAATCATCTGAAAATAAAATAAACATTATTTAAGTTAATTATGAAAACGAAATATTTATTAGAGCTATAAAATAAGTTGAATTGGGCTATTTTTAATCTTCTAAATAGTCTCGTTGCTAAGTAACAGCCGCACGGGGCGATCGATCATAGCTTAGAGGATCATAGGTTAGGCAACGCTTAGCACGCTCGGTCCGGGAATGGGCGACCATCTTGTCATGACGAGTTCCTCCGTGTTTCGGAAGGCACGTTAAAATGGTGGGTCCCGGCTGTCATTTGTACATCTTTGGCAGTCGTTACGGGTAGTCAGAAGCCAAAAAGTCTGACGGTATCGGGTTACCCAAGTAGTTAACTAGGTTCAGGAGGTCAGTTAGGCACTCGCTCCCCATAAAACACTTGCCCGTTTAAGACTGGTAGCCGACCGCAACACAGCTTAAGAAAAGGCTAGGCAGATGGCTATGGTAATTATTTTTAATCATAGCAAGACTTACGCCACAACTCGCTCGCTGGCGTGGCCTGGTCAGGTCCGGGCAGGCTGAAGATATAGCCAACTTGGCACGGGTTCCAGTGCTCGCAGACTTCTCTATCAGGGTCTAGCTCCGTCACAAACTTGTAAGTCTGCAATAAGAGGTATTTTTTTGACGTTTGCGTGACTGGGCGCCATTTGTGAGCGGATCTCTATGTTTGACGTATTTCAAAACTAAAAGTGTTGCGAAACTAACTAAAACTTTAACAAATCATGTTATATAGATAAAAACCGGCCAAGTGCGAGTCGGACTCGCGCACGAAGGGTTCCGTACCATTATTTATAAAACGGACAAAAAATCATGTCTGTTGGGAGCCCCCCTCAAATATTAAATTAATTTTAATGCAATTACTTATTTTCGAATTAAGTAATACATTCCATATTCTGTGAATATTTCAAGCATCTACCTGTTGCCGTTATCGATATCGAGAAAAAATGAACAAAAAAATCATGTTTGTTGTATGGGAGCCCCCCAAAATATTTATTCTATTCTAGTTTTCAGTATTTGTTGTTATAGCGGCAACATAAATACATCATCTGTGAAAATTTCAACTCTCTAACTATCACGGTTCATGAGATACAGCCTGGTGACAGACGGACGGACGGACAGAAGAGCGAAAACAATAGGGTTCCGTTTTACCCTTTGGGTACGGAACCCTAAAAACTGACTATTAATTTTTGAACTTTAAAAGTCTGTCATGTAGTCGTGACCGTGGCGTCCTAGGCACTTCAAGACTTATCATATCAATACATGACTGTGGCGGTCTTCTTCAAACTTCAGAGAAGCACAGTTATTTGACGAGAACTACTCACCCTATCCGGATAATACCGGTAATGTACGACCACGTCATCGGTGTCTTCGAGCGCGCACTTCTGACTCGTGTAGTTGAGTGATGTGCGCTCACACGGCGCGCAGCCAATCGCGGAGCTCCCGTTCCGGGGCATGTCATTTGAATCCGCCTTGTGCCCTGGATAATCACCCAGAAAATCCTTAAAACTTTTGCTTAGTGGCGTAGCTACTTAGGTGTTGGGCGGGGCAATACCCTGAGGCCCTTAATTTAATTTAATTATTATTGTTTGGCATTGGTCCCGCAGAAATTTGGCAACACCGATTTATAATAAAGCAGTCCAAACGACTAGAGATCACTTTTAGGATACTGTTAGTGCTGCCCCGTACTCTGTGTATCAGGGATGCGCATCTTTTACGCATAACTGTATAAAAGCAATCTACGCGGGCTTATGCAAAAATCCCTGAAGCACTACAGAAACGCGGCAGCCCCATCAGTATCCTAAATGCGTTATTATATTGGATTCGGAGGACTTAAGCTTAGAGGACCCCCGAATCTTCAACAAGAAATGTCATTAAATCATTTTAAAGTCATCTCTCAGCACAGCCTATTTACCGTCCCACTGCTGAGCACAGGCCTCCTCTCCCACGGAGAAGGATTGAGCGTCAATCACCACGCTTGCTCAATGCGGGTCGGTAATTTCAGACTTTATAGTCCAGGTTTCCTCGAGATGTTTTCCTTCACCTTTACTCAGTCATTGGTGTCCAAGATAAACTTCAAAAGTACGTATAACTTAGAAAAGTTACATTGGTACTTGCCTGACCTGGAATCACCCCCACGCACTCATACTTGAGAGGTTGGCTCTTTAACCACTAGGCCACCACGGCTTTGGCTTTATCTTTTATGTAAAGCAATAATTTGTTGACAGCTTGTTGTGTCTGCCGCTTACTGCTACGAAGTGTGTTAATACTTACGATTGCAGAAGAAATATTTGTTGTCTGCAACGAAGAGTTCCTTATCCTCAGCGGAGAGACACGACTCGTAGACTATGGGCGTGGGTGCAATGTCCTCCTCGCACAAGATCACACCTGAACCGTCAGGCTCCTTGGGGGCTCGGTTTGTAGGACATCGGTACATAAGTCCTGGAAGAATATTTCCTTCTTATTCAGTAAATCACTACATCATCACTACATAGTATAAAACAAAGTCGCTTTCTCCGTCCCTTTGTATGCTTAAATCTTTGAAACTACGCTACGGATTTTGATGCAGTTTTTTAATAGATAGAGTGATTCAAGAGGAAGGTTTATATGTATAACTAGCGGTCGCCCGCGGCTCAGCCCGCGTGGATGTCGGTTTTCGCGACAAAATGTAGTCTAGGTGTTGTTCTGATATATGTATAACCTATAGAGGACCCCCGGGGCTACGCCTGTGTGGATGTCGATTACCGCTACCAAAGCCTAACTTTTGTAAGGATGAGAAGCTCGCGCTCGGACCTCCCGCCTTATTATACCTACCTACCAGCCGACCCGCGTCGAGCGCGGCAACGACACGGGGGCGATGGCTGATTATCGTATTTTATGTATAAGTTTGGTATTTCTACACCGATTTCTATGATTCTTTTTTATAGAATATGTAATAATGTTATCTTTTGTTAATTAGGGATGAGCGTGAATATTATTATATACATAAGAGTAAACAAATCAATAACAAATAATCAGAAAGCTCCGAACTGGTAAACTATCGGGACTTATACGTGTTATTGTGAGTCAACCATTAAAGATAGACATCTGCTGTTGTGGATTTTTTTTTAGATAATTTTATGTAGAACATTTCTGTCACACATGATTTCTATGTATCTTTAACCATTAAGGCTGCACACGCGACGAAAGCTTAAAAAATGGTGTAACTTCCAACATTTTCCTTCACTGCTCTGCTCCTATTGATTGTAGCGTGATGAAAAGTATCCAATAACCTGCCCAGGAGTATGAAGAATAATTGTACCAAGTTTCATTAAAATCCGTCCAGTAGTTTTTGTTCCTATTAATAACATACAGACAGACAGACAGACAGACAGACAAAAATTTTACTGATTGCATTTTTGGCATCAGTATCGATCACTTATCACCCCCTGATAGTTAATTTGAAAATATATTCAATGTACAGAATTGACCTCTCTACAGATTTATTATAAGTATAGATAGATATTCCTCACACATTCACACAACGTCATCTAGTCCCAAACTAAGCAGAGCTTGTACTGTGGGTACTAGGCAACTGATAAACATCTATACTTATAATAAATCTGTAGAGAGGTCAATTCTGTACATTGTTAGATAGCCCATTTATCGAGGAAGGCTATAGGCTATATACCATCACGCTAAGACACACGGGAGCGGAGCAGTAACCAAAGTTGCGGGTGAAACCGCTGGGGACAGCTAGTCTATACTAATATTATAAAGCTGAGAGTTTGTTTGAACGCGCTAATCTCCGAAACTACTGGTTCGTTTTGAAAAATTCTTTCAGTGTTAGATAGCCCATTTATCGAGGAAGGCTATAGGCTATATACCATCAGGCTAGGACACACGGGAGCGGAGCAATAAACAAAGATGCGAGTGAAACCGCTGGGGACAGCTAGTTATATAATATCCCTCACACATTCACACGACGTCATCTAGCCCCAAACTAAGCAGAGCTATGGGTACTAGACAACTGATAAACATACTTATACCTATACTTTTCTAAATATATACATATTATACATAGAAACAGCCAGACTAAGTCAAACACTCATGTTCATGCACACAAATGTTTGACTTATGCGGGAATCGAACCCGCGACCTATAGCGTGGCAGGCAGGTTCACTAACCACCACGCCATCTATTCGTCATTTCTTCAGTATATGACGGAGATATGCGCGAACTAATATAAAATCATAGAGGTCAATGTTAGAACCTCCTTTTTTGGGTCGCTTAAAGAATTAACCTTTTCCTGAATGAAACAAAAAGTTTTCAGTTCAGCCGAACGCGTGATGAAACAGGACGATGATGGCATCCAGGCCGATTGTCGGCTACGGCGGCAGTTATCTTTTATGGAGATCAGCCAGCTGCGCAGGACATATTATAGTGTACAAGCATTCGCGCAGACACAGGTGCACTCTCTATTCCCAGACTCTCATAGTCCGATGGAACGGCAATCCGGAGAGAGCTGAGGCGCAGTATCGACATTTACGTGCTCTCCGATGCACGGGTGAATCAATCACCAACTTCCAGACTTCAAGCTGCTTTATGAAAGTTTCTCAAAACCCTCAAAGCGATTTCGGCCCGACCCGGTGCACAGAACCCGAGACCCCGTGCACAGAAGTCGCGCCTTGCGACTGCTAGACCAACGAGATATGCCGTCATCATCATCATCTCCCGAGCCTTTTCCCAACTATGTTGGGGTTGTCCTCCAGTCTAACCGGATTCGGCTGAGTACCAGTGTTTTACAAGGAGCGACTGCCTATTTGACCTCCTCAACCCAGGTACCCGGGCAACCCCTTGTTTAGACTGGCGTCAGACTTACTGGTTTCTGACTACCCGTAACGACTGCCAAGGATGTTCAATGACAGCCGGGACCTACAGTTTAACGTGCCATCCGAAACACAGTCATTGGTGTCCAAGATATACTTAGAAAGTACATACAAACAGAAAAGCTGCATTAGTACTTGCCCGACCTGGAATCGAACCCACACCCTCATACTTGAGAGGTTGGCTCTTTTACCACTAGGCCACCACGACTTTTTTGACGGCCACATGCCGTCATCATCATCAGCATATTTAAAAATGGCTGTAATAGAGTTGGTTTACCTTTTCTTATGATTGCTGGGGGCTTGTTACGTATTTCGGCGATGGTGACCCCCTTTTCCCCGTTCTGTATGGCGGTCATGATCCTCTTGTACAGCGTGGTGCGCCGCTCTTGCTCAGCTATGATGTACGGCAGCAGTTCCTCTGAGAGGACGTCCACCTTCTTCTTCGCTTCTGCATTCATCTAGAGTACAGGATTGAGATAAATAAATTAAAAGAAAAAACTTTTTTAAAAAGCTTTTATAGCCCGCCATATTGGATTTAGAATAACGTCAAATTATTTTTTAAGTGATTTTATAAGCCCTTTCATTTGATACCCATATTGTTGAAATTCATTAAAAATAACTAGTCCGCCATCTTGGACAGTCCGCCATATTGGATTTAGAATAACGTCATAATATAACATATCTTGCATTGTCATCCAGACTGAACGTGTATACAAAATTTCAGCTCAATCGCTTGAAGATATCTACTTCAAAATTGAGTTCAAAGAATCCACCGTAACATACATACATTGCAAGTTAAATAAAAGCTTTTAATAAAATGGGGGTCTTCAAAATGTTGTCTTGCACCAGGCGCTGCGTATCGCAGGAGTCCCATAGGGCCAAAGTCTGCCGGGGCTGCGGGTTATTCGTAAGAGTTACCGTGGTCTTGCTCGTAGCTAGTAACTTATTTATGCCTATATGCTGTTTATCGGTGTGTGAGAAGTTATTTGCACTTACCCGGTCAGCATCTTTGTTGAACTTTATCCCCGTCCCGTCCTGAACAACGAAAAAAATTACAAATTATAATGTATTTAAATAGTAACAGCCGAAATTGTCTAGATGTTACAGTTGTTTATTTTGCCACAGACTTCTACAGCGAAGTATTTACTTACTTAACCGAAATAACAATAATTACTTTAGGATCTCAAATTGATAATTAACAATAGTACATTGACGACTAGACAAATAAATATACTTTTATTGAACTGTCAAAAACGGTTATTTTGTATGCAATTGGGATGATGACTAGGTCAAAAATAAAATACATTATCATATTTAATTAGTAAAACATCTTAAAATAATGACAGTTTCATTTATCGTTTTGAACCGAAATAAGCTTAAATAAGTATATCTACGGCTTGATGTGAAAAATCTGTGACGTCAAAACTAAGTGTTTTCATACAAATTGGAAACAAAGTAACCGTTTTTGACAGTTCAATAAAAGTAATAAATTTGACTAGTTGTCGCCTACCGTATTAACAGCAATACAGGTATGTAATTTGTATGAAAGTTATAACTATGACGTCACAATTTTATCACATCAAGCCATTAAATTATATTACTAAAAAAATCCAATAGTTTTTCCTTCAAAACGATAAATGAAAGTGACATTATTTTAAGATGCTTAACCAAATTAATATCATATAGGGATTTTATTTTTGGCCTAGTCAAATACCGACTACTAGGACGATAAAAATATGACGTGTGTTCACTTACCACTGCCTGTCTTCTGACAATGTTGGCTAGATACCTTCCTCTTCTGGAAGCCGGAAGAAGCACGCTTCCTGCTTGCACCTCGTCTCCTATCTATAAAAAGGATAAAAAACATTATATAATTACGTTCACATGCGCAGAGGTGTACTCTCTGTTCCCTCACTCTCTTAGGAGATAAATCCGGAGAAACTATGTATTCGGTGTTACGATATTAATCATTGCATTTCTTAGTGCACTACAGAGCATTATTTTATGTTTTCATATTTGCGACGTCGCCAGTTTTCTGAACACGCGCCCTAAAATTGGACTCACCGGTGGATAGCCACTTTGTCCAAAACCAAAAAGATGAAAGATATATAAAAAAATGAACACATGTTCCCACATGTTCGCTGAAGTTATTTTCACAGTGAACTGAAATATAGTTTGTAGACTTCAGTATCAATTAGCTTAGCAATTCGTTTGTTATTTTTATCGTTTCAATTAGGTAATTGTACCTATTAAATCAATTTTTATTTCTTTCAGCTAACAAATAAGACTGTTAAGATAGAGGGACTACAAGCACAGAGGGATCGGTAGCTTTTTTTATCGGGGGGGAATTAGTCGACATGGCGTGCCAGACTCTTACCGGCTAAAACCACCACAGACTAATGGAAGCGGAAAACATTGCGCCGACCCCAAATAGCTTGGAAACAGGGCAGGAAAAAAGTTTGATTACCTGTGTCTGTCTGTAGTGTGAGAGTTCGGAAGGGGGGAGGGTTGAAAAGATACAAATAAACCATAAAATATTCAGTTTTTTTTATTATTTGCATCAACAGAAATAAAATAACATGATACTAACATATTCTACGTCCATAATTGTTAATTATTTTGAGGGTCCCAAAATTAAATATGGAATTATTACTGTTATTTGCAACACTACCTACCTAAATATGCAAATCAATATATGCAATAAAATATGCATAAACTATAATAATAAATTGTTCTTTATATTTTAAAACAGCAATTGGGATGCGGACTAGGTCAAAAATAAAATACTTTATCATATTCATTTTGTAAAGCTGGGTTGAGGAGGTCAGATAGGCAGTCGCTCCTTGTAAAACACTGGTATTCAGCCGAAACCGGTTAGACTGGAAGCCGACCCCAACATAGTTGGGAAAAGGCTCGGAAGATGATGATTCATTTTGTAAAGCATCTTAAAATAATGTCAGTTTAATTTATCGTTTTGAACCGAAAATTGTTTTCATTTTTTATTAATCGAAATAAGTATATGGCTTGTAGTGAAAAATCTGCGACGTCATAGTTCTTGTTTTCATACAAATTGCATAGAGAGTAACCGTTTTTGACAGTTCTATAAAAGTATTGAATTTGACTAGTTGTCCGCATCCCTATTATACAGTGGTATCTAGTTCAAATCAGTTAAGGCCAGTTCCACAGGTTACCACTATCTAACATATAAAATAAAAAATGGAACAGAATTTGTATGAAATTATCTGTCAGATAAACTATCTGAAACTTATCAGGAATATAATACTTAACACCTGCGAAACGGGCCAGTTTCACAGGTTGCAGATAATTTCATACAAATTCTGTTTCATTTTGACGTGACAACGTCTTATAAATTGGTTTGCCGGGTGACACTTCAAGAAACTGCGTTACGCTCCGCTCACGTTATGCGCTCACAATGAGAGCGAGTGAGAGGCACGCGTCCCTTCCACTCGGGCATGGTTAGCCCGCCTAAGAGCGAAAGAGACAGACATAAAAAGTGCAAGGCACGCGTCCCTTGTTTGTTACTATTATTTCATCCTTCTTCCTACTATACGAATGAATATTCGTACACGTAAAACTTTCGCCCGTATACCGACTTTACAGGCAACCAATTTTTTTATCTGGTAGATAGTGGCTATCCGTAACCTGTGAAACTGGCCCTTAATCTTCTTTATCATACAAAACTCCTGAGAACGGACATAAGTTACATTTAACCCGCTGCGGGAAATGGTTCTCCTGGGACATGGGTGAATCCGTGATCATCATCATTAATCTTCCATTAAACTGCTCACTTCTGACATGGCCGGTTCAACCTTCTTCTTCTTCTTAGGAGCGGGTTTATCTAAATTACTGAGAGCCTCAGCCAACATGCCTTGAAAATTCCTACACTTAGACTTGTAGTACTTATTTTTCATCGGCTCCAACACCCTGTCCAGGGTCGCTTTTCCTAATAAATGCGCTAGAGGATTTGTATTCACTAATTTCTTTCCATCGGGCAACTTTATAGTATTATTAGATTTGTTCTGTCTTCTATTCGTCTCTATCTTCTCATTATCATTTACATTAAGAACGTCATTAACTTTCACAATTTTGTAAAATGGAGCTTCCGGAAGCAAATGAGCTATCCTCAAGTCCTTATACTCCGTGGGAAGTTTAGGAATCACAATTTTATGAGGTATATTGACTTGTCTAGGAGTTTCTTCTGTCCCTTCGAGCATCACTTCTTCTGCAACTTCTGGGATTGAGTCATTTCTATCCATATCCATATCATCGTCATTGTAATTGTGGTCATAGTTTGGACTATCTTGATATAAAGATACGGGTTGTACCAATCGGATGCTCGCAGGAGTTCTTTCCACATTACCAGCTTTGAACTTCACAGGCATTGACAGTTTTATCCCAGACGGAGCTGGCTTTGATTCATACTTAGTCATTTTTATTGCCGGTTCTCTTGCTAAACCGGTAACAACTTTGACAGTAATAGAATTTTCGTCCGGAGAAATCTGTTCCGGTTTATTCTCAGCTTCTGGTGTAAAATTTTCTATAAACTTCTGAACGGACAGTCCATTTTCAACTAGCTTTATGTTGGCAGTTGAGTTTACCTCATAAGACTGAACTTTTTTGATGGTACGTCTAAATTTCTCTGACATCGGTAAGCTATCTGTATAGCTTTCACCTTTCTTGCGTTTTTCTAGCATGGTTCTTAGTGTATCAGTGAGTTTAGAAGAAGAATGGTCATTTGCAATGTGGTTATTCAACTTCTCTTTACTTCGGAATACTTTTGAGCATTTAATGCACTTCTTGTAGTCTTTTTTAGAATGTAAGCTAATGTGGTGGTTGTAATTTTGATATGTATAACAGTATTTGTTACAAATGGTACAGGTAAACCTCTTTTTGTTTAAAGTAGTGAGAGTTCGTCTCCTCGTGACATTGCCAACGACTTTAGGCATTGTTTTCTGAACTCTTTTCCTTACAACTAACAATGACTCGTCATCATCAGAAGACTCAAGGTTTATACTCTCTTCTTCCTTTTTGCGAGCCTTCGGTCCTCTCTTACGTTTCAAAGTTGTTCTAGGTGCTTTCTCAACTTCTGTTTGGTTACCTTCAGTCTCAGTAACACTCATTTCGGAGTTCAAGAGATTGATATCACCAGCGTTGTCGGTTACTTCGGTTTTCTTTTCTTCGTCAACATAAATACTTTTAGGAATGAATGGGTTCTCGGATTTTTTATCAGTGAAAAATACATGGTAGTTTTCATCGAATTCAACAAAACCAGTGCTTGAATGTTGCAGTTTTATGTGTACTGTAAACCGTTTACGTATTCTGAACTTTTTTGAACAAATCTTGCAGGTGTATGGTTCTATATCCTTGTGCTTAGTGAAGAAATGACCGAAGAGCTTCTGTGGGTGCTTGTAAGATGTCTTACAGTAAATACACATATATTTATACAAGTGCAACTCTCCTTTGTGGGATCGGTCGATATGCTTCTGTAACGCAACGCTCCCAACGCATTGCTTCCAACAGAAAGTACATGCCTTCAATTCTATAGACAACGGGTGTTCTTTCGACTGATGTTCGGACAATTCATACATAGTTTTATAATGCGTTCCACAAGTGTAACACTTGATAACTTTACATGTTCGCTTATGTTGTATAAACGAACCTTTACTGAAGAAAAGATTGCATTCTGGACATTGCGTCTTACGGTTTAACAAAACGTCACATGACTTCGTTGCATGCTGCTTCATGTTAGACTTCTTCTTGTACACATTAGAGCATTTGTCACAAACATAAGTCTTACATTGCTTTTTATTATTGATCGAGTGTTTGATAAACAGATCTATGTCTGAAGTCGAAAAATTGCAGTACACGCAGATGTAGACCGTATCTGTACGCAAAGAGACTAGAACATTCTCTGCTTTCACGTTTAATATCCCTGATAAGTATGGGAGTAGCGACTGTAGCAATATACCATCATCGTTATTATTGTGTTGTCGTACATCATGTTTTTTTAAATCCCGGATCGTGGTGAAGGTCTCATTGCACTGTGCACAGCAAAAAATACCTTTATAACCTCTAATATGCTTTTTCTCGTGAAATTTCTGCTCATCTTCATCAATAAAAGCTCTTAAACAATAAGAACAGTAATATAAACTACATAGATGTTCGTCTCTAAAATGCTCAGCGTAACTTATTAAATCCGTGTATTTTTGCATGCAGATCTGACATAGCTTCGCTCGTGAAGAAGATATTTTATGAATTTGTTGTATATGTATATCCAAATCTTCAGGGTCTAAGAATTCCGCTTGACAAATTGTGCATGTTGTATCCACATCGGTACTATAGTTGTGTAGGTATTCATCCTCCAATACTTCTACTATCTCTTCATGAGGTTCTTCCGACGACATTTTTCTAACTTAAAAGCGTAATTTTAATGCATTTTTTTGAGAATTTTGCTTTAAAAATCACAACGACAAGACAACGAGCGAATCAACGAAAATATCGTTTAGTGATGTGACATGGAATTTCAAAAATGCGTGTAACGCTTAGTCGAATTGGAATCGACTAAAACAGGCCATCAATTATAAAAAAAAAAATAAACATACACAAAAGAGTTTGTAATCACGCAAACCATCTATTAAAATTAATTATGGAATAAGACTATTATCTTGATGTGTTTGCAGATGAAATTATGAATGCATGAGTAGTTACAATTTTAAGTAGTGTGATTGGTTGCGGCTTTTCTATTTAATAAAATAAATAAATATACAACTAGCAGTTTCCGGCGACCCCAGAAATCTTTCCGCGCCCGGCTAAAAAGTAAACTATGTCCTTTCTCAGGGTCTAGATTATGTGTCTACCAAATTTAATTTAAATCTAAGTATTCAAAAGTGCGGCAAACAGACATATAGACAGAGTTAGTTTCGTGTATCCAACAAACACATGCTGCAAGGGAATGAGGACCATAATTATGAGACAGGTTTTGAGCATGAACGTGGATGGATATAGAGGAAGGGGACGACCAAAGAAACGATGGAGAGATTGTGTGAAAGTTGATATGGCTACTAGAAAGAATGTTACTTGTGAGATGACGACAGATAGAGTTTGGAAGAAGAAAACATGCGCCAAACCCAAATAAATATTGGGATAAGGGCGATGATGTAGATAACAAACAAACATACACAAATGTAAACTCCTAGATAAGTAGGTAAAATAAAAACATAACCCTCTTCGCAGACGAATAAATAAAAGAACAACATAATTATCTATCTAGAACTTATATAATTGTATTTGCCGTCTAAACAATTTCAATACAATGAAGGCTATTTTTTTATTTCACATCTGTTAAATTAAATGAGTCATAAATAAATTAAAACATAGCGGCAAGGTTATTATATACACCGCGGCTAATTCCTGACGTAAATATAGTTTGTGATTATTTTTCTTATTGTTTACTTGTCCTTATTATTACAATTACACGTAGCTAAAAGTGACGCAGTGGATATAGTCTGTGGTAAGAAATTCCAGCGAGATTTCGTTTTAAGGCTGGCAATTTCATGGGAGATTTTCGAGTAAGAGTTGTTGCGTGTGAATTATAAAAAAGTTTTTTTTTTATTATAATTGTGTTGATTTTGATAAATATAAACTAATTTTAAATATACTACGTGTAAACTAATAACTATTTGTTAAATAAAAAAGAAAATAAGCTTTGAGACTCAATAATTTTTGAATTTTGCGTCATATCTTCTAGGTAATTAAGATTTTTAAATATATGTTTTTTTTTTTCAAACTAAGTTGGTCTTTCTGTGTAAATCTTATTGTGACGTGACGGTGATTTGCGTGAGATGTTTAATGGTGAAAATATTAATAAAACACTAATGACGAAGTTATTCAAAATAAATTATCTTCGTTTAACTTCAAAATTTTATAAGTCTTATATTTGTCCAAATACTGTAATATTTTCCATTAAAAAGCTTATCCAGTAACATCTGAATTCTTAGAATTTCCGAAGTTCACCCCTGATGTTAACTTTGATACAGTATCAAAAAAAAACATGTTATATTTTAATTTTCCGCATTAGCCGGAGTTTTATTGTTAAGAAGAAAGTTTTCGTGGTTTCGGTATTTTTGTATAAGTCATGTTTTTATTGTTTAAACATCTATCTTTAAGTGACCTGATGATGACGTTCCATAAAAAAAAATGTCTAAAATGATACAATTGTAAATGTCAAAAAATACTATTATAGTGCAATTAGAAATATATTTTGTAGGAAAATACCAGTCACCCCAAATAATGGTAAGTCTTAATTACCTGACCACCCCACAATTCCCGCATCGGATCACGTTCGAAACGTCAAAAAATTCTTGTCTGTCATGTCACCACAGGCTGTCAGTTTATGCCCGTACTTAATAAAAAATAATTAGGCTGCTACACGCTGCCATGCACAAAATCAAGACTTTCAGGTAAATATTATAGTTTAGTTTACATTTAACATAATATTTAGCACTTTAAAAGTATTTTTTCGATATATGCCTCATCATTATAACCTTAAAAAAATTCCGTGTTTTTTTCTTGTTAATGTTTTGCGATTTTATCGGCTTTGGAATTCGTGTAACGGTCTCCTGTGTTATTATTTATTTATGAATGTATTTGTTTCGATACATATTTTATTGATTTCGTAATATTTTCTTGTTAGTGTATCTACATACCAAGATACAACCATTAATTTTGATATGCACTCAATAATATTTATTTTATAATCTGTGGTATCCTATAGGTTTAAGATGGTGTCTTTTTTCTGAACTGTCTCTTATTATTTGGATATTTCAATATTTTTTTTTAAATGATTTAGGTAGGTATGTGAACACCAATGAAAGTGATATTTAGATTGTTTCTGTATATTCTGAGATTAACATATTCATGTTAATCTTGTATTGTAAATAATTTATGATATTCATGGTGTATAGTCTCTTATTTATCAGGCACATAAATTGAGGTTTTATGTAGGCATAATGGCATGTTGCCCATGCCTACATAACTGTAAAATGTGGTCTATGCTTGGTTGTTCAAAATTCAAATTCTATTTTTGTAAAATTTTTATTATTTCATTATTGATACTTTATAAGGATTAATTTATATGGTTTATTCTTATCTCATATCTTTTAAATTATCTTTTGTAATAAAATAAAAGTCTAAATTAATTTATATATTAATTCACCTAAACCTTGAGGCTTTTTTCGTACAATAATTTCTTAATAATGTTCCATTCATTCCAGAAATTGACTTTTGATAAGATTGTGGGAGTTTATCTCTGGATTACAGAATTTTTTTTTTGTTTATTTCTCTTTATTTAATCATTTGAGTGTCACAGGGTATATTATATCTTAGCACATGAAGTATTAGCTCCGGGGCAAGGGTGGATATCCATCTCCCGAGCCTTTTTCCCAACTGTGTTGGGGTCGGCTTCCAGTCTAACCGGTTTCGACTGGGTACCAGTGTTTTACAGGGAGCGACTGCCTATCTGACCTCCTCAACCCAGTTACCTGGGCAACCCAATACCCCTTGGTTAGACTGGCGTCAGACTTACTGGCTTCTGACTACCCGTAACAACTGCCAAGGATGTTCAATGACAGCCGGGACCTACAGTTTAATGGGCAAGGGCGGATAGTGTGAAAGTTTTTTTTTCTATACATATAAGTAAAAATTCAGTAGTAAGAAATCAGGCTTATCCATTCCAAATTAGGGCCTAAAGTCATCGATATAGGAAAGACTAGATGGAGTGTTCAGTACAAAACGGAACGTTCATATTGACAGCATGTTTGATGCGCGTGTGAGTGCCGAAAGTGTATGATTATCGCGTCTGCATTTGTGTGCGTGTCATTCTAATATACCAGCGCAAAGTGATTACCCCCAAAATGTGGGAAAATTAAAATTTGTGCAGTTTTATTCACATTGACATAGGTGATAAAATTATCTTATAAATATAAATATAAATATAAATATAAATATAAATATAAATATAAATATAAATATAAATATAAATATAAATATAAATATAAATATAAATATAAATATAAATATAAATATAAATATAAATATAAATATAAATATAAATATAAATATAAATATAAATATAAATATAAATATAAATATAAATATAAATATAAATATAAATATAAATATAAATATAAATATAAATATAAATATAAATATAAATATAAATATAAATATAAATATAAATATAAATATAAATATAAATATAAATATAAATATAAATATAAATATAAATATAAATATAAATATAAATATAAATATAAATATAAATATAAATATAAATATAAATATAAATATAAATATAAATATAAATATAAATATAAATATAAATATAAATATAAATATAAATATAAATATAAATATAAATATAAATATAAATATAAATATAAATATAAATATAAATATAAATATAAATATAAATATAAATATAAATATAAATATAAATATAAATATAAATATAATAATGACTGAATGTCACAGGATCAGTCGGAAATCTATTGAAGAAATAAACTTATGTATTATCAATAAGTATCTTACTAAATTACAATAAAATAATAATGTTGATTTCGTAATACCATTTTACAATATTAATCGCAGCATCAAAAAAGAAGGTAAAAATATTTCATACCTTGGCAATACTCAAACAATATGGAGTCGTTTTGTTGTTATTTTGCCGTCGTAATATTTTCAAAGAAATGCATAGATATCTATACATATTTATCATAAAATTGCAAACTTATGAAAAGTGATGTTTGTATGCTTATTTTTTCTTGAAGTGTAGTTTTTATATCATTTCGCTGCACAAACGGTCATTTTTGCAATTTTTTATGAAATATTTACGACGTAAATACGCGACAAACGTCTGTCGCGTAATGGCGGCCTGTGGGTGGGGATAAGCCAAATTGGTGTCTCTGATCATAATGCATTTTGACAGCGCGTACTAGGCATCTAGACATTTCTTATATCGATGCCTAAAGTATCAAGTTTTTGAAGTCTTCATACCTACATATAAGTTGCTACTTGTCAGAAGCACACACAACTAGAAACTGGCATAGCAACACATAAAACATATCTATTCAATAAAGAGAAACAATTTTTGTAGCTCACAAAACTTAGGGCTAGTTTCACAGGCTACGGATAGCCATTATCTACCAGATAAATAAAAAAATGGAACAGAATTTGTATGAAATTATCTGCTAGATAAACTATCTGGAACTTATCAGCAACCGGTTAAACTGGCCCTCAATGGTTTAAATCTACCAAATATGGACGATTTAGCTGTCAATCTGTCTATGAATACTTATAAAAATAGAAAGAACTAGCAGTTGCTTGCATTTTCTTCAGCATGCCTGAGATCTTATTACCATTCCCGGAAAAAACATAGCCAACGGTGAAAGACAATCTGTGATGTCATAGCTTTTATTTTCATACAAATTACAGAATAACTGTTTTTGACAGTTCTATAAAAGTATTTAATTTGACTAGTTGTCAACCACCATATTCTTTTTATGCAAAAAGATGTTTTTATGACTCAGTACGGTTATTTTTAGTGTAACAAGGTCAATGACCTTTTATTAGTTTTGTTTACAAATAGACATTAGACTTTTTGTCATGTTTACATTCGACACGAAAATATTTTCGACTCGACTGCCTCGTTGGTCTAGTAGTCGCATAGCGCGACTGCTGTGCACGTGGTCTCGCGTTCGATTCCCGGGTCGGGCCGAAATCGCTTTTTGGGTTTTAAGAAACTTTCAAAAAGCAGCCCGGAGTCTGGAAGTTGATGATTGATACACCCGTGCATAGGTACGTAGATGTCGGTCCTGCGCCTGATCTCTCTCCGGTCGTGTCGGATTGACGTCCCATCGGATTATGAGAGAGTGCACCTATATCTGCCTGAATGCTAGTGCACTATAATATATCCTGCGCAGCTGGCTGATCTCCTTCGAGAGAACGGCCGCCGTAGCCGACAATCGGTCTGGACGCCTACAATTAATATTCTAAAGTCGTAATTGTGTTTTAGTTGATTACATAATACTGTTTATTGATAGTGATAAATGATTAATCATTGTAGTATAATACTTATTATCTAATCTTATTTACAAATATTTTTGTTCCGCGTAATGGAGGAAGTTTTGAATAAAAAACAAATACCATGTCTTCTATGAATTTTATGGAGCTGTGCTGCATGATGGTGCCGACTGTCGTTACGCCATGGTCATAATTATGACGTCACATAGTCTGGTGGAAGTATATCTTGGACACCAATGACTTTGTTTCGGATGGCACGTTAAACTGTAGGTCCCGGCTGTCATTGAACATCCTTGGCAGTCGTTACGGGTAGTCTGAAGCCGGTAAGTCTGACGCCAGTCTAATCAAGGGGTATTGGGTTGCCCGGGTAACTGGGTTGAGGAGGTCAGATAGGCAGTCGCTCCTTGTAAAACACTGGTACTCAGCTGAATCCGGTTAGACTGGAAGACGACCCCAATATAGTTGGGAAAAGGCTCGGGAGATGATGATATCATTACAATAATTGCCAAGAGCCTCATTCAACATCACAGGAAGCTCTCGTTAGGCGGTTGGGCTTAAGGTCTGATTCAGAAGGCGGTACTCCTTGGGACGGCTCATATTGTGAGGAGGTTTCTGTCTCTGGAGCCCTAACCACCGGTAGCTTGGACCCTATTCCCAATATCGGCGGAAAACTATTCTTTTATAACCTTAAATGTTTTTACAAATACATTTTTATAAGAAAACAAGCTTCCGCTAGCGGTTTCACCCGCGTCCCATAGTAACAACTCCGGGCACCCGGATAAAAAAATGCCTTCCTCGATAAATGGGCTATCAGTGGGCTACAGTGTTAACTGTAATAATTTTTCAAAACGGACCAGTACTTCCTGAGATTAGCGCTATCAACCAAACAAACAAACTCATCTGCTTTATATTCATATTCTTTATTGCATTCTATTATTCTTTATAATATTAGTATACATATATAGATTTAATAAATGTCCTTCCCATATAGCTCATATTACTAATTTACTTTATTTAGTACTAGCGACCCGCCCCGGCTTCACATGGGTGCAATGCTAATACTAAAATTATACTTATAAACCTTCCTCTTGAATCACTCTATCTATTAAAAAAAACCGCATCAAAATCCGTTGCGTAGTTCCAAAGATTTAAGCATACAAAGGGACATAGGGACAGAGAAAGCGACTTTGTTTTATACTATGTAGTGATATAGATTTAATAAATGTTCTTCACAAATAGCTGATATTAGTAATTTACTTTATTTATTAAGTAAGTTAGATCATATTATGAGTGAAACCCATCCCAAGCGTGGGATGTATGTTTACGCGTGGTACGCTGTCCTCCCACGTTTGGGCGTTGATTGATTTTTCGTGTTACGACGTTAAAGTAACGTCGCATCTTTATATAAGAAATTCTCCGCTTAAGGAAACAGATATCGCTAAAGAAGTATAAAACAAATAACTCAGAGGTTGGTTTATTTGAATTCTTAGTGTGTGTTTAGGTTAAACGCATAATAAAGCCATATTGGATTTAGAATAACGTCAAATTATTTTTTAAGTTACTCTCAATAAGCCCTTTGATTTGATACCCATATTGTTGAAATTCATTAAAAATAACTAGTCCGCCATCTTGGACGCTCCGCCATATTGGATTTAGAATAACGTCATACAACATATCTTGCATTGTCATCCAAACTGAACGTGTATACAAAATTTCAGCTCAATCGGTTGAAGATATTTAAGTTCAAAGAATCCACCGTAACATGCATACACGGCAAGTTAAATAAAAGCTTTTAAAAACATAAGTTTAGTTTTTCTATATGTATTTAAGAGGCGCCATAATTGGAATTCGCTCCATTCTAATATTTGCTTCAGGCCAGCGCTGTGTCCAGAATAAAGACACTTTGATTTTGACTTTGGTGAGTTTTGTGTTAACCAGCCGAATTTCGAAAATTCGTCCGATAACCCATAAATGTTCTGGGCATACTTTCCGTACTTTCTAGTACCGATTACTTACATAAAGCGAGCGATTATTCTTAGAATTAAAAAAAAAACCAGAGACGGCAGGCAGCAAACAATGCATGTGTCTGCTTACATTAATTTGATAGGGAGGGGATAGAAAGACCATTCTGTTGGAATGGAAACTGCCGAAGCCTTTAAAAAAACTGTGTTTATACACCGAGGATAGATATTAGCAAATACGGTAAAAGTCTACGAAAATTGGGTAGGAAGACGCGGGCTAGGCAACATAGTCAAATGTTTAATTGAATTTGACACTTCAGGTATTATTATTTTGTAAAAGTCTACGTGGCCTAGTGGTTAAAGAGCCAACCTCTCAAGTATGAGGGCGTGGGTTCGATTCCAGGTCGGGCAAGTACCAATGCAACTTTTCTAAGTTTGTATGTTCTTACTAAGTACATCTTGGACAACAATGACTGTGTTTCGGATGGCACGTTAAACTGTAGGTCCCGGCTGTCGTCCTTCTTGGCAGTCGTTACGGGTAGTCAGAAGCCAGTAAGTCTGACGCCAGTCTAACCAAGGGGTATTGGGTTGCCTGGGTAACTGGGTTGAGGAGGTCATATAGGCAGTCGCTCCTTGTAAAACACTGGTACTCAGCTAAATCCGGTTAGTCTGGAAGCCGACCCCAACATAGTTCGGAAAAGGCTCGGGAGATGATGTAGATGATGTATGATGTAGGAACAGTTCTTCAAACAATACAGACAGAATTATGTTGCTGGGGAGTTTGTTCCACCATTTCTTCTTCCCGGCGATAACACATGACAGTGGTGAAGGGCGGCCGTTTTTAGGGGACTGTCTTTGGTAAAATTTACCTTCAAAAAGTGTTGATTTTCAGCCTACTTTGAAATAAATGACTTGTATCTTTTATTATTATGGTGGTCCGACCCGAACTGGCTAGAATGAAGTTACTTAGGGCTAATATAGACTTGTACTTCTCATCAGCGTTTATCTCGATTTGTAGGGATGTAAGAGTTCGCTCAGTTGAAGTACAGTCTTCCTTATTACATGAGTGTACTAACGAAAAGGCTAGGCAGATGAGGACACGAAAGCAGTAGTTTCTGGAATCGACTGAAACTTATAATGAACCTGTTTACTGCATAATACAAAGCATTAATATTAATCACAGTTCAGGGATACGAGAGGTAATTTGAAATAAGGAAAATCGTTGCCTATTGCATCGTATCAAGTTTTACTGTATATTATTTGTGTTTATAAAGTCTCTCGCGGCTCGCGGCAGACGCTAGCACATGGAACTACTTAAATCTGTAAAATTTTCTTAACCGATTTTCAACTTTATCGCTGAAGCTTATGGTTCAAAGTTGTCTGAGAAAATTTGCTAGAGTCTGTACATCTTTGGCAGTCGTTACATAATCTGATATCGTATTCTGCCAGGGGAGTGTTGTCAAGAGTTACCGCGAGCTTGGCACATGAAAACCCCAGAAGGGATAGACCAATACTGGGTTTTAATCAGTAAAAATCTAACAGTCCCTCCAGCTGCACCCACAGCGGGAGGGGTCTTTTGATGTTTTTTATTATTAAAAGCTTTTATTTAACTTGCCTTGTATGTATGTTACGGTGGATTCTTTGAACTCAATTTTGAAGTAGATATCTTCAATCGATTGAGCTGAAATTTTGTATACACGTTCAGTTTGGATGAAAATGCAAGATATGTTATATGACGTTATTCTAAATCCAATATGGCGGACCGTCCAAGATGGCGGAGTAGTTATTTTTAATGAATTTCAACAATATGGGTATCAAATGAAAGGGCTTATTGAGAGTGATTTAAGAAATAATTTGACGTTATTCTAAATCCAATATGGCGGACTATAAAAGCTTCTTAAAAAAAGATTTTTCTTTTAATTTATATGCTTTACCTGTTCTTTTAGAAGAGCAGTATATTATGTTTTCCCTTTAAGACAGAGAGGGGTTTCGTGTTGCCTAGGTAACTGGTTGAAGATATAGAGACAGGTAGTAGCTCCATGTTAAACACTGGTACTCCATTGAATATGGTTAGACTGGAAGCCGACACCCAGTAATTATAAGCTGAGGCTCTTCTCTTGAACAACGGGTGTCGCTTCTGTGTAGAATAAAATAAGAATTTTGATGTAGGTACAGACAATCTGTCAAATTTACTTAACCTTTTGACCGCCACCGTCACGTATAGATGACAAGCCAAAAAGTACGCCACGGTCACGACTACATGACGGAATTTTATAGATAAAAAGTAATAGTCAATTTTAATGGATGTAATTCCGAACTAATTCATATATTGCCCGCGCGGTTCCGCTCCCGTTCTTCCCTACTCTCCTCTACTATTCGGCTATTCTACTATTCGGGGCGGAGACAAATTCAACGAATCAATAACCATGAAAATTGGTTCAGCAGATCTCGAGTTATAAGTGTTGTAACAAACCCGACTTTGTTTTATATATGTATATAGATTATTAGTTTATAGATTTTCAACCTTATCACAATAGCGGAGAGTTAATATTCGATTGGTACAATTTGACAGATTCGGGTAGGTTGATCTGCTGGTGTACTTAACAGTCACAATATTATGTTTCTTCCGGTCTGAAGTTATTTTTACAGGAACATTATATTACTGAAATCTGTATCGTTTACATTATACTTTTTCCTTCCTTCTCGAGTGAATATCATAGTGTTTGTTTAAAAATTAATTATATTTGCATTTGTATGTGTGTAGGTATACATAAGTTATTGCACATAGCTCATACATTAGTAATATAATTTATTTTTATTTCTGGACCTTAAAGGGACTGTGGCACTTGAGTTTGTTTCGGCGTTTCTTCTCAAGGTAGTTAGGAAATGTCGACTTCTTCTCGTTTTGGAAAAAAATAATGTATTGACGTGTAAAAGTGTTGATTTCAACCTATTTATTATTAACAAACGTAGTAAAAGTCTTGAGAATTTTTACAGAGAAATTAAATAAATCTTCTTAGTACACTTATAGCTTGCATCAGTGCAGTCGTCGATAAACTCCTGATGAGATTACTTAGCAACTTTGTGAATAGGGACCCTTGGAGCTCGCATTTTGTCAAAACTGGTAGAACTATTTCTTGGCCGACTGTACCCAGATAGGGAACTTTTAAACGCACATCCATGGACTAACCCTTTTCGATAGGCTTCGGCGATTTATAATTTTGTCGATAAGCACTTCCATAATCATATGAATACTTTCATAAGGGTTATATGTTATTTCATTACACAAAAAATGTACTTAAAGAGGCTAATCCGTCAGTCCTTAAAAATGATATTTATTAACCAATTATTTTTTCTCTTTCCAGATCTTGAAATGCAGTGATAATCAAATCATCAAAAATTTATAATTTTTTTTTCAAGTCCAAATCCTAACAAACTGTTTTTGGCTCCAAAATTTACTATTCGGCAAAAGTACGGGCAGAACGAGACAGCGTCTTCCAAACTGTTCATAAGCTTTTTAAGCGTCGCCATAAGTCTTGAGTTCAAGATATAGGCATTCAGTTGTGTCGACAGAATCGCAACCATGGAAAATCTCACTGTGCTGTCCTTTCGGAAGTCCGAAGACATCAAGCGTCTCGCCAGACACTTCCAAAATGTCGTCAACCACCCTCTGACGCAACAGAACAAAGTTCTACACACGTATTTAAGAAACTTAGACGCAACGCACAAGAAAATTTATTTACAAAAACGAGACTACGTTGAGGTCGAATATATTTTTACGACTGAGAAGAAAAGTAATTTGCAGCGACAGAGGTTTAACAGTCTACCTGTTAGCGAAGTTCCTGAATTGTTGAAAGCTGAGCTGTTTACTACAGAGGATGCTAAGCAGGTGCATATCTGCACAAACTGTAATATTGAGATTGAAATGAATGACGACGAGCCCCTGATGGAATCGCTCCAAAAACATTTCAACTCTGACGCTCATTTGCCCAAGTTGAAGCGAGACAGCATTGACGTGGCCGAACCTATTATTCTGCCGAACATGTCTCGACGTCTATCCGCCATGGGAGAAACTCCTCTGCCCAAAATTAAAGAACTGAGCATCACTAGACCAGTCGAGAGATTAGAACGGAATTTCTCGGCTAAACTCAATTCTGCTTTGATGAAACACCTCCCAGACGCGTCGGAAGCCAGCGTGGACGCCGCACTTAAATTCTACCAAGAGCTATACGACAAATTGTGCTCTGATGTCTCCACCATAGACTTCTCTACGCAAACGTCTTCTGTAGCACCTATAATAATGAGCATCAAGGACAATGTTTACCAAAACTTCGCCGCGGACGCGAACAAGAATATTGATAACGACGAAAACGAACAAACGGCTGAAAAACCGAAAAACCAAGTTAAGAAATACCGGTATTACGGTCCTATCGAAGCCCTGATTGTCAAGTTGCTTGTCAATCACAAGTTGCTGTCATTGATCGATGACAGGACTGGGAAATTAGCATTCTTTTGTATTGCTTGCGAGTATTATACTCTACGATTCCATTATGATAGTGTTTTGAACCATGTGTTCTCTGAATCCCATATTCACAACCTCTCCTGTATCCTGCAATCCGATAAAAGCATTTCCTTCTCAATGACTGAACCTTCTATCGAGAAGATTAAGGAGATGAACGAGAAGTTCCTCTTGAGCCACGACATCACCTTCACCCCCAACGGATTGCACTGCCGACTGTGCAACACTTCCATCGACTCCGTCGAAGCCTCGATCCTGCACATCCTAGACGAGAGACATCTCGCCAAGCTGTCAGACGAGATGTACGCCCGAATGAAGGAATCCGACCCCGACCGATCGATCCCCGAAGAATGGGGCCCTAAAGACTTGAACTGGACTAAGTACTTAGCTAGCGTCGGGAAACCGCATAATAGCCGTGACCATGTCATAATAGAAAACTTTATAAAGCCGTCTGGCAAGATTGGCAACTACTGTACCTGCTGCGATATGACCTTGAAGGGTCCTAGACAGGTCCTCTTCAACCATATTCGTCAGAAAAAGCATCTGAGGAACGCAGCTCCTCGGAAGCTTGCAATGCTTTACAAGAACCATTGCCGTCCTTCTGAATACTTCGCGAGTTTCGGTAACTTTTACGTTTGCTCGATTTGCCCGGACTTCGTGGCTGTCCCATCGATTTCGGCGATGGTGGAACATTTTGAGAGCGCGACCCACTTTGAGACAATGTCGAAATTGATCCGCTCCGCCTTATACAGCGAAGTTGATAAGGAACTGTTGGCTGCGAACAAAGTGACTGCAGAATTGAAATGCGAAGTCTGTGGCCTGACCTTCCAAGATTGTAACGAAGCAGTGAAGCATATTTTGAGCAGCATCGAACACCAGACTGCTGTGGCCGAGGCCAAGATCAACGCGAACAAAGGTGACATCATCAGCGTATACATGAAAGGACACCATATTCTCCACAGCGAGGGTTCTACTTTCACCTGCGTTGGGTGCAAGGGAGTTTTCAACTCTATCCGCTCGTTGCTAACACACTTAGTATACGCTGGGCATTTTAAGGAGAAGCCAGCGATTGAGAGCGTCTTTCGCTTCTATTTGGAGTTGAAGCATAACATAAATATGTTGGCTCGGAACAAGTATGTGTACTACCAGTTCGGGAGGCTGAAGTGTGGGGTGTGTGATGCGGACGTCGACGAAGGGGAGACCGCCAAGAAACACGTGGTGTCTGCACGTCATAGAGAAAATATGGGGGCCAGTTATGTTAGTCTAGATACTTCTGCTCTTGAATGAGGTGAGTTGAACGCTTTTATCTATGCCACAAAAATATCATAGACTAAGGGCCAGTTTCACAGGTTACGGGTAGCCACCATCTACCAGATAAATTAATAAATGGAACAGAATTAGTATTAAACTATCTGGGACTTATCAGCAACCAGTGATACCGGCCCTAAAAGACTATATACGTCCATTAACTTGTCATGTCAATGTACAGACGCCAGCACATCAAGCTACCCGAAACTGTCAAATTCTCCCTATCTACTTCAAACCATATGCTTCAGCGCTAAAGTTGAAAATACATTAAGGAAATTTTACAGATTTTAGTATCTTGATGTGCTGGCTTAACTACCTTTAACTTCATAAAGAATTGGTGTGATTAGTGCATATAATTGCGTGAATACTAATTTTGATTTCGTCAAATATATTTACATATTTTATTTGCACCAAACGATGATATGATTTTAAAACGAATTTACTAAATATAGTCTTTGATCGCCACCAAAAAAAAAAAAGACGTGCCTTCAGCACCAAGCTAAGATTTCTTAAATACCTACAATATAGTAGTGAGTTCGGAATTATATCGATTGAAACTGATTTTTTGAACTTTAAAAGTCTGTCATGTATTCGTGACCGTGGCGTGTTGGGCACTTTTTGGCATGTCATATATACGTGACTGTGGCGGTCAATAAGAAGAAGTCGAGGCCAAGAGCTAGGTAGAAATATTAATCTATTTACTTAAAACCATTCTCATTCAAAATTATAATATGAATCATCAAATTTTTATGAAATTACAACTTGGGCTGACATCCAAGGTATTTTTTCACGCTAAAGACACTTCACATTCCTTCTAAGACCAGTCATATAATATCTCTTCGTAATCGTGGTATGTTATGGGATAATTATTGGCGATCTCACAACGTAGTCATTATTTGTCATAAGTTGACACAACCCACTAGTCACGAATTCTAGATGACATAAAAGTCGTGGTGGCCTAGTGGTTAAAGAGCCAACCTCTCAAGTATGAGTGCGTGGGTTCGATTCCAGGTCAGGCAAGTACCAATGCAACTTGTCTAAGTTTGTATGTACTTTCTAAGTATATCTTGGACACCAATGACTGTGTTTCGGATGTCACGTTAATCTGTAGGTCCCGGCTGTCATTGAACATCCTTGGCAGTCGTTACGGGTAGTCAGAAGCCAGTAAGTCTGACGCCTGTCTAATTGAGGGGTATTGGGTTGCCCGGGTGACTGGGTTGAGGAGGTCAGATAGGCAGTCGCTCCTTGTACAATACTAGTACTCAGCTAAATCCGGTTAGACTGGAAGCCGACCCCAACATAGTTGGGAAAAGGCTCGGGAGATGATGATAACAGTCGTGCAAGCTCCCAATACTAAAAGATTGGGCGCGCCAAACTTAGTTGAGGCATAGATGTGAAAAACCTGTGACGTCATAGTTCATGTTTTCATACAAATTGCATAGAGAGTAACCATTTTTGACAGTTCAATAAAAGTATTGAATTTGACTTGTTGTCAACTACTGTATGATAAGGCGTAGTTTTGTATGAAAATATAAAATATTGTTGAAATATTCATGTACACACGCCAGCACATCAAGCTACCCGAACCTGCTGGGGAGTTTGTTCCACCATTTCTTCTTCCCAGCGATAACACATAGGAAGTGGTGAAGGGCGGCCGTTTTTGGGGCTGTCTTTTGTAAAATTGACGTTCGAAAAGTGCTGATTTTCAGCCTACTTTGAATAAATGACTTTTTATCTTTATCCTGTCAAATTTTCTCAATCAACTTTGAACTATATGCCTCAGCAATAAAGTTGAAAATCTTTTAAGGAAATTTGAGAGGTTGCAATTATTTTTTTTAAATGTTTTTTTTTTCTGTTTCAGGTATCGCGTGTCTGCCGCCGATTGTATGAGTGACAAGTGATGTATTCTTAAATCATGATATAAGAGTAAGTTTCAAATGAGAAATCATTTTACAATGAAATTTTAATAAATGAATTAATTTTATAACTATTAAGGGAGTTGTTTTATTTTTAATTCGCCCTCTATACATGTGCCTTCTTCATTAACAGGCTATCAATAGCATTTTCCAGTTTTTATTATACAGACGCCAGCACATCAAGCTACAACAATCTGTCGAATTTCCTTAATAGATTTTCAGCTTTATCGTTGAAGCATATGGTTCAAAGTTGATTGGGAAAAATTGACAGTTTCGGTTCGCTTGATGTGCTGGCGTCTATATACTGGGTGTAAGGGACAGCCCTCCACAAATTGATAAGGTGCATTCAGCTCCTTATTTTAAATCATATTTCACTGGATTTTTTTCTCAGTATTTTTTTTCCGATTATTCCGTATTGTTTTATTTCTTTCAATGCAAAATTACATTCACGCAGAACTTACGTTTTCTTTAATAATGCCGCTAAAATGAAAAATCCAGCAATGGATTTTGAAATAATCATGACGATCGATGCGTGAAATCAGCTGTTAAACTTTTTTGAGGTTTTAAAACAAATCGGTTTTATTGTATTTCCATAACGTTACTTAAACAATTTCATGAACCAGTCTTCTTAGTATGGTACACTGAACTCACCCCATCAGTCTGCGGAGAGCTGTCCCTTACACCCTGTATTCATGCGAAATTTCACTTAATCGGTTCAGCGAGGTTGGATAAGTGTAGGAAGTTTACATGTATATGTTGTAAGAGCATTTTTCAATTTTATTAATCCAACAGATACGATGAACGAGAAAAAATAAAAGTCTATACAAATAAAAATATACAAAAAGTATTTATTACAAAATTATAACGATAATCTTAAAGCAACACTAAGCATGGGGCCTATTTAATATGACAATTACCTAAGTAATATTTTTGCTCCATCCCATCCATTTTTGAGCAAATATTTTCAACACAAAATGCCGTTGCTTTAATATTCTATTGTTACATTTATTTTCTTTTATAACAAAAATATAATCTACAACAATGTACAATATTCAGCTCATATCTGATTACAACCCAAATTTAATTATTACAATACTGATTCCCGCCAAAATGGGCGATGACGTCCACAAAATGGCGTCGCTTCTCACGATTGGTGTGCATTCCTTTTCAAGCCATTCATATTCGGATGTCAAATTCCTCTCTCTTAGAATTGGCCCAATAGTTGTCAAAACTCGCTGGTGGTAGTCGTTCAGGTATTTGATCTGTTGAATTTCAACTAATTAGTTTTAATTATTGTTAAAATGTGACAATTGCTTCTCGGATGGTGATGTGAAATATAGTAGTAGATAGTAGGTACAGACGCCAGGGCGGAGGAGCGCGTGGCTAAGCAACAGCCGCACAGGGGCCTGATGCTGCTAATTTAATATTGTGTCAATTGAAACTTAATTGGATCTTAATAGCAATTTTTACCTTATGGGGTATACTTTTACTAATTTAAGACCAATGGTCTACGTTTGAACTGCCACTGGTACGCAAAACGTTTATTAAAAACAATATAATATATCATTCATCACTTAGCTTTTGGTAGAATTAGAATAGCAACACCGATAACCGTTGAACTAAGACTCACTTTATTCTATTACGACTTTATTGAGATTGAAAACAAAATTTTTCGGAATGCCCTATTTGTCTCAATCGACATGGAGTCGTGATTGAGTATCAGTTGAATATCAATTGCGTGTTCTTTAAACTAAATTAGCAGCATTAGGCCCCGGTTCGATCGATCATGAGGTTAAGCAACGCTTGGCGCGGTCGGTGCGTAGATGGGTGATTATCTTGTTATGACGAGTTTCTCCGTGTTTCGGTTGCCCGGGTAACTGGGTTGAGGAGGTCAGACAGGCAGTCGCTCCACGTAAAACACTGGTACTCAGCTGCATCTGGTTAAGACTGGCCAACTTTTTTTTACAAAAATAAAGCGTATAGCAAACCGTAGGTATAATACTCGTCCAGTGCGAGCATCCCGCGGTCGCATTCCCCCGCGCTTCCTCGATAGCGCGGGGTGCTGTTCACACAAGTAGGTGAGACATATTACTGTCCCACTCTCACTTCCCGCGAACTCGCGCCGCTCGTGCGCCGAGGCACCCGCGACCGTTGGCTGGTAGTCCGTTACCAAACCTTGTGCTGAACACTCGTGCGCGCCAGCCAACGGCCAAAGCGTAGTTTAGTATTTGTCTCGTGAAGTATATTACGTTTAGTTATATTCGGGTTACAAACCTCCCCTAGAACTCATGTACATTTATTTCTTTTACTTTTATTAATAATTCTTTTCATATGTGCTAAGTGTGTGTTTTGTGTTTATTTTTATTATACTTTATTCTACCAATCGCAGTGTTATTACTGACTACACGAACCTCACTCCCATATGTGGCGCCCCAACGTTAATTTCGCGAGATAATATTTATTTACAATGCCGATAACTAGGAGTAGAGCGGCTAGTCCGACCCGCAGGGATGATATCCACGTAGAGGTATTCCCCGACCCCTCGCGCCCGACGACGCCGACCACGCCCGCTTTTCAACAAGATGGCGGCAACGTGTTTTCTTCGCCGCGCACCGACGCCATGACGGCCACGTTTTCTGGCGAGAACGTGGCGACCATTATCGCCTCTCTACAACGTTCACAGACAGAAGCGTTCAGAGAGTTGCTTGACTCGGTGAACCGTGCGAACGCATCGACTCCACTCGCATTAGTAGGGCAGAGCACCCTTACACGCTGCAAGGCCACCTTCTCCGGCCGACCGAAAGAATCGGTCGAAGCTTTTATTGACGCTGTCGAAGCATACAGCGAGTGCGCACAGGTAACGGATTCAAATATCCTGCGCGGTCTCGCATACCTATTCAAGGACGACGCCGCCACCTGGTGGCAGGGCATCAAAGGTTCCGTGTCCACCTGGAGCCAAGCAAAGGAAAACCTAGTGAGTGCTTACGGGGACCGACGGCCGCCGCCGCGTATTTACAGAGAAATATTCTCCGCGCCGCAACAAGACGAAAACACAGACGTGTTTGTTGCACGTGTTCGCGCCGCGAAGGGCGACGTATCAAAGTCGGCACAGATCGACATGACGTACGCCCTCCTACACAGCAGGATACGGAAAAGATTGCGTCGGGAAGAATGCAAATCTTTTACCGAATTACTCCGCCTAGCACGGAATATTGAAGACGCGTACGAAGAGAAAAGTACGACGCCGTTAATAAGTGATGAACGAGTGCAACAAAAGACGCGCTCGCCATCCACATCCACACATCAGATTCATCACGTTCCACGCGCGCCGCCCGTGCCGTCGTCATATAACACGACGACGCGCGCGCCGCCGATTACGATCGACTCGAACGCGCGCGCGCCACCACCGCCGGACGCCAGGGCTCCCGCCGCCATCGCCGCGCGGCCCGCGGCTCCGCCGGTGCCTTCTCCGCCGACTCGCGACGCCTGTCAGCGGGCAGCCGCCACCAACAAGCAACGGCCTGCCTGCTCGTACTGCAAACGTTACGGTCACACTAGAGACCAGTGTCGTAAGTTGCAGATTCCAGGTGAGTCCAATCAGTCACCTATTAACTCCGCGGAAGTACGTGATAGTGAACCGTTTTATTCTTTACAACTTGAAAATCAAAGTGTTCGTAAAGTAAATAATAAACGTGTTTTTAAAACTGAAAATAAACAATGTGTGTGCAAACTTAAAATGTAATAATACTACTCATAAACAATGTAAATACCTTTCACTTAAAAAGCAAAATTCTAAACATAATTTTTTTCGTCAAAGTAAATTGTGTAGACAAAAGAACATTGTTTCGAAAAACAAAAATGTACCTACACATGGTGAATCCTTTTGTGTAAATAATAAGTTAAGTAAAAATGTTTCTTTTGTTTGCAATACGAGTAGTAAAGTTTGTAATAATAGTAAAAAGTTTGCTATTCATCGTGGAAATATACCAAAAAACGATCGTGTTGCAAACAAAAATGTTCCTTTTTGTAATAATTTAGGTTCACAAATTGAGGATATGTGTTTAAATAATACTGATGTTTGTGTACAAGATGTATGTAGCGATGCTACGGGACCCTCCATTGGACGCAGTTTACGGCCTATTTTTAAAATTAAAATTCTGAATTTTAACGGTTCTGTATTAATTGATACGGCCGCAAAACATTGCATTGCGGGTCACTCGCTATATACTCTCCTTCTAGGTCAAGGACAGTCTTTCATACCATCTTCAAAGAATGTAAAACTCGCGGACGGTATTATTCGGAGTATGGTCGTACTCACTACCACTTTAGAAGTGTGCTTAGAATCAAAAGTGATTACGATACCATTTATTATTTTTCCCGATGCTACCAATAATGAAACATTATTAGGTATTGATTTTATTACCGCCGCCGGAGTAGTCATTGATTTTCATAGAGCATTATGGTATTTTAGCAATAATGATAGTGTAAAATATAACTGGTCCTTCGAACCTACGTCGCGTAGCGTGTCCTGTTCCTCTACAGATATACTGAGAGATGATGAGGGTATTCACCTTAAACCACCTGAGCGACAGGCGCTCGCTGATGTCCTCATTCGACACGCACACGTTTTCAGAGCAGGGGGAGGTCCGACTCCATATGCTGAGCATCGCATAGAGACGGGAGACCATCCGCCTATTGCTGTACCTCCATACCGCCTGAATCCAGCTAAGAAACAGCTGATGAAGGCTGAAATTGATAAAATGTTGCAAGACGACATAATAGAAGAATGTGAATCGGCTTGGTGTTCACCGGCATTGATGGTGCCGAAGTCCAACGGTGGTATCCGTTTCTGCGTCGACTACAGGCGCTTAAACGCAGTCACCAAGGCCGACACATACCCGATGCCACGCATCGACGAGCTGCTGCAGAGCACGAAAAGGGACTGCTACATGAGCACCTTGGACCTTCGTTCTTCCTACTGGCAGGTAAGTCTTAGGGAGGCCGATAGGGACAAGTCTGCTTTTGTCTGTCCGCTCGGCACTTATCGTTTCAAGAGAATGCCGTTTGGTCTTCGAAACGCGCCAGCGACATTCCAGCGTCTCATAGATCGTGTCCGCTCTTGTTCAGCTTTGCAGGATGTGACCTTGTTAGCCTATTTGGATGATCTTTTCGTGATTTCTCAAGGTTACCAGCAACATTTAAAAGACCTCGAGGCAGTTTTCAAACGTCTGGCTGAATTTAACCTCCACGTAAACAGGGAGAAGTGCGCTTTCGCTAGGGGGAGCGTTCAGTATCTCGGCCACGTTATAACACAAGAAGGTGTTTCCACCGACCCTAGGAAGGTGAGTGCTGTGCTCGAGATGAAGGAACCAGATAATTTAAAACATCTGCGTACCTTTCTTCAAACATGTTCTTGGTTCAGGAAGTTCATACCTAATTTTTCTAAGGTAGTTGAACCATTAACGCGCTTGACCAGGAAGAGTCAAGTATGGTCTTGGGGCTCAGAGCAGTCTCAAGCTTTTGATGAGCTGAAGCGTTTACTGACTACAGCTCCCATACTGATCCAAGCCGACTTCAGTCGTCCCTTCATTCTGCGTACAGACGCAAGTAACTACGCCTTAGGCGCAGTTTTATTACAGGGCGACGGAAATCAGGAAAGGCCTATCGAATATGCCAGCCGACTCCTCAATGCAGCAGAGCGTAACTACTCCACCACAGAGCGGGAAGCTCTTGCTGTAGTGTGGGCGGTGGAGCGTTTCCGGCCTTACCTAGACGGTCAACCGGTCGTAATCGGCAGCGATCATCAACCACTGCGTTGGCTGCTTTCACTAAAATCGCCAGCAGGTAGGTTAGTCCGTTGGGCTCTCAAGCTACAGTCTTTCGACATCCAATTTCAATACACACCAGGGAAGGTGAACGTCGTGGCAGACACGCTGAGCAGACCGATTTGTTCTAGCGACTCTCGCGACAGCTGCGGTATCTGCTCAGTCATCTGTGACTTGCCTACGAAGACGCCTAGCCAGCTTCGCGCGGAACAAGTTTCAGACCCTGAAGTGGAGAAGATTGTCAAGGAGCTTGAGGGACCTGATGATGTCGCGGCCCAGAGATGGTTAGAAAGGGGTTACCTCATGGACCAAGGTGTCCTGTTCCGATATAATCCGGACTCTGAGAGCGAATCACCGCAACTAGTCATCTCTGCCGGCCACGTTCCTGATATTTTAAGAGAGTTGCACGACTCTCCAACAGCCGGCCATCCTGGTATCGGTAGAACATACCAAAGAGTAGCCCAGCTGTATTATTTTACAGGGATGCGGAGAATAATCACCGATTATGTCAAAGCCTGCATCCACTGCCAACGATATAAGGCCAATAACGCCAAACCACCAGGTCTACTCCAGACGCCAGTTATGAGTCAACGTAACGAGGTGTTGGCTATAGATTTGTTCGGCCCACTACCGGAGGGTGACCAGGGGGAGCGATGGGTCTTACTCGTTGAAGATACAGCTACTCGATGGACCGAACTGTACCCACTTAAAGAAGCCACAGCAGAAGCCTGTGCTCATATTCTTATTGAAGAATATTTCATGCGCTTTGGTCTACCTCGCAGGATTATTTCAGATAACGGTGTCCAATTCGTTTCAGCCGTCATGCGCCAGTGTATGACAGTATTGGACATCAAGCAGAACTTCATTCCTCTGTATCATCCAGAGTCGAATCCTGCAGAGAGAAAGAATCGCGACCTCAAAGCCATGCTAGCACACCTCGTGGAGGACGATCACACCTCTTGGCCAAAGAAGTTGCCGGTGATACGATTTGCCCTGAACAGCGCTAAGTGTCGTACTACAGGAAGGTCACCAGCTTATTTGTCCTTTGGCAGAGAAATGCGATCCCCCACAGAAGTCGTTCATGACTTTCGTGCAATATCAAACAAAGAAAATTTTGTTCCACAAATTACCCCTTATCTCAGGCAGTTCCTGAATTCATTGTCAGCTGTGCGAGAACGCGTGGAGATCCAACAGGATAAGGCAAAACGGTACGCTGACGCTTCGCGCCGACCGTCTGACTCCTTTCAGGTAGGTGATTTGGTCATGTTGAAGTCACACCTGCTTAGCAAAGGGTCCAAAGACCTAACTTCAAAGTTTTACCCACGTCGCGATGGACCGTATAGGATTGTAGAAGTAGTTAGTCCCACTACTTATAATATCGCCAGCACGGAACAACCTGATGTCGTTTTAGGGAGATACCATACGCAGGACATTACCCGTTACCAAGGTAACGACGACTCCTTACCTCAACCCGTGATTCCTAAGAGAAAACGCGGACGTCCAGCTAAGGCTGTTATAACACCAGTTCAGGAGCGGGGGCGTTCTCCAGAACTGGAGGGGGAGTATATAGCAAACCGTAGGTATAATACTCGTCCAGTGCGAGCATCCCGCGGTCGCATTCCCCCGCGCTTCCTCGATAGCGCGGGGTGCTGTTCACACAAGTAGGTGAGACATATTACTGTCCCACTCTCACTTCCCGCGAACTCGCGCCGCTCGTGCGCCGAGGCACCCGCGACCGTTGGCTGGTAGTCCGTTACCAAACCTTGTGCTGAACACTCGTGCGCGCCAGCCAACGGCCAAAGCGTAGTTTAGTATTTGTCTCGTGAAGTATATTACGTTTAGTTATATTCGGGTTACAAACCTCCCCTAGAACTCATGTACATTTATTTCTTTTACTTTTATTAATAATTCTTTTCATATGTGCTAAGTGTGTGTTTTGTGTTTATTTTTATTATACTTTATTCTACCAATCGCAGTGTTATTACTGACTACACGAACCTCACTCCCATAAGCGTATATAAGGTCTCCGCTCCCGGCACACGCATTTGCGCTTGAACATATACCCTTTGAAAGGGTCTTTCAAGTTTTGACGAGGCAAAAGAAATAAGCAGTCCCTAGGTACTATTTTTCTTCTAATCTCATAAAGTTTTAAATAAATAGATAAGGTGTCTAGTACATGGTAAGGATCGTGTTTACAACAAAAAAGTCATGAAAACGACAACATATTTTATTAAATTTAATATCACAGTCGCCAAATTGCACGCATAACGCCGTTCTACATATTTATATGAAGGCGCTCGGTCGTTGACTCCTAAGTAATTCAACTTTTTTTGTGGTAAACATGATCCTTAGCATGTACTAGATGACCTGTATAAATATGGTGCACTAGTTTTGTAACAAATATGTAAAAAAATATAAGACTTGCCTCAAAGTCGGTCAGTAGGTCGATATCAAGGCAGGCTACTTGATGCGGTGCCAGAGATATGGTGTGGAAGCCGACTGCGCCTCGCCCGTCAAAGTTACCCACTAAATCTCCTGCCTAAATCAATAAAATAATTAATTAACGATAAAAAATAGGTACCTATTATGACCTAATTGATGGGGATTTGGTAGATGATTAGGTCAAAAATACAATCCTTTATGATATTTATTTGGTAAAGCATCATAAAATAATGTCACTTACATTTATCGTTTTGAAGAAAAAACTGTTTGTTATTTTATCGATAACTAGCTGCTACCCGCGACGTCGTCCGCGTGGGCATTAGAGTTCTGGGGCTGATTTTACTTTGCAAAGTTTGGCGGAAATTTGACTTATGTTTTCATATCACAACAATACACACGCGTCGTTTACTAAGACTGGACATGCCGGTGTGGCCTCCCGCTGCTTCTCGCTCTGGTCTTTGTCTTAGATTGAACTGAACTTCGAAAGTACAAAATGTGTATGTTTTTGCGGAATACATTCTGAACCTATGCTCGTATATAAGAATGTACATACAATATGTCGTCACTACTTCAAATAATATTGTAGTCACTTCGAACTTACATTGCAGGTCGATCGCGTCAAGGTCGATAAAGTTGGTCTAGGCACTAAGTATGCGCTCTTCATCGCTATTCTAGTAGTCGCATAACATAACATAATAATTGCTGTGCACGACGTGGTATCGGGTTCGATTCGGTCGAACCAGGTCGGACCAAAATCGATTTGTGAGTGTTAGGAAACTGAAAAAGCAGCCCGGGGACTGGAAGTTGGTAAAGGATACGGTGGAGCAAACGGTGGGGATGTGCTCTGCTTGGGCGGAGCACCACCGTGTCCTCACAGCGGCGAGCTTTCGCATTCGGCCCTGGTCCAGGCCATGGTCCGGAGCATGAAAGAATGGGAGCGGCCGCCTCCTTCTGCGAAGCAATTATGCTAGCGAAGGAGGCGGTAGAGTGTTTAGAAACAGCACCGCTCATTCCAGCCGAAGCGGAAAAGCTGGTACTGGTCGACACCGCGGGCGCCGAGTGTCGAGGGACGACTTCCAGTATTAGTGTTTAATCTATGACTCCCGACCACCGTAGGCGTGGGTCTGGCGGTGGGTTTTGGTTGGTTCACCGTCCGTACGTCTAAGGACGACAGCCCGTGTCGGCGGCGCGTTCTATTCCACGCGCTCCTCGAAGATATGTCGGCAACATGGGCCTCTTAGTTACCGTGGCCCTGGCATACAGGGATCTCCAGAAGGCACATAGTAGGTTTTAATCAGTAAGAGTGACACTTTCTCCAGCTGCAACCTTAGCTGGAGAGGTTATTATGCGACATCCCACAAAAAAAGACTGAAAATTGGTGATTGATATATCCGTGCGTCGGAGAATACGTAAACATCGATCGTGTGCCCTTATCTCTTTCCGGTTATGTCAGAATTGTCGTCCGTGTCGGGCTATGAGAGTAAGGAAATAGGGAGTGCACTTGTGGCCACACAAATACTTACTACTTACACAGCTAATTGATCTTAGACGCCCTTATATGCGCTGACCGTTTCTTAGGAGGCAGTTTATATCAACAAATGACTGCTGGACATGGATGAAGAAAGAAGTCGAGTCTTTCTAATTTGAGATGTCTATCTAAGGGGCTACATTGTAATGAACATCGTAGTCAATCCTTAGATTATTACTTATTCCCTTTCCTTTTACGACCACTTAGAGTCAGAACAGCAGCCAACCCTATTCGAAGAGATCTGTTCTTTTCTGAATCGTTTCCAAGAGATTGACCTTTTCTCTTGAATTATTTAGTCATACATATGTATGTATTTTTGATCAGTAATCGTTCGTAAAAATCAAATATAAATATTGATAAGCCATGCTGCTTTGTTACGTGTGGTATACTGGAAGCTTAGCTAACATTACCCCAGACTGATATTGTATGAAGAAAGTACAGCACTCCTTCTTTGATCCTAAATGACTAACTTACTCAAAGACAGATTTTTTTCTCTCATCCTCTGTCCCCGATTTTGAGTGTTATCTTGGAACTTGAATAATCAAAATTAATACTGACTACGATTGTAGACTGGAAGACACCCCAGTATAATTTAATTTTATGAAAATATAACTATGAACTCCATCTATGATCAGCTATAAATACTAACAATGTCAGATTGTTAAATTAGATTGTTTTGAAAAGCTAAAGATGGCGTTAGGTTGAAACTTGCCTTAATACTTTTGTCTTTAAATTATTTCTATCTGTCGAAATAACATATGTAGCATGTTTAGGTATATACTTTGAACTGAAAAATAAATTTAAAATTTTTTTGCCCGGTTTAATTGTATGAAAAGTTTAACTCCATCTATGACAGTAGGTAATAACTATTTACCCAGCTGGTACAGTCAAATTTGCTAAATGTGTTGTAATTAAAAATATATAGATGGCGTCTAGTTAAAACTGACCAAAAAATGCTTTTTGCTCATCCCCCTTAGTTAATAGCGTTATAATATATAGCCTATGTGTTATTCTGATGTATAAGCTATATTGTGGTAAAGTTTCATTCAAATCCGTTCAGTAGTTTTCACGTGAAAGAGTAACAAACATCCATACATCCATACATCCATACATCCATACATCCATACATCCATACTTACAAACTTTCGCCTTTATAATAGTAGTAGGATTTACGTAAAATAAGTATATGGTTTGATGTGAAAAAATTGTGCCGTCATAGTTCTTATTTTTCATACAAATTGCATACCTAGACAGCAACCGTTTTTGACAGTTCCATAAAAGTAATGAAATTGACTAGTTTTCAACTAGCTTTTTATCAACTGCAGAGTCTCCTTTTATCTGTTTGGCAAAAACTAAGAAATAATAATGGCGTCCAGACCGATTACCGGCCACGGCGTCCGTTCTCTATAAGGAGATCAGCCAGACAACTACGCAGTTACGCACACACATTCGCGCGGATACTGGTGCACTCTCTATTCCCTCACTCTCCTAGCCCTCAGGTCAGCAATCCGACACGACCGGAGAGAGATCACAAGCAGGACCGACTGCAACGTGCGACACGATGCACGGGTGTAGCAATCACCAACTTCCGGACAGTCATTTTTTACTCAAAAAGTTGCAAGATCATTTGCTTTGTGTACAGTCAGCTCCAAAAGTCGCTGAACAGAATCAATTTTGCAAAATACCTGTTCACAATAAAACGCCATACGAGTAAGTTATAGTCACAACTAGGAAACAATAAATTAAAAGAAAAATCTTTTTTTAAAAAGCTTTTATAGTCCGCCATATTGGATTTAGAATAACGTCAAATTATTTTTTAAGTCACTCTCAATAAGCCCTTTCATTTGATACCCATATTGTTGAAATTCATTAAAAATAACTCCTCCGCCATCTTGGACGGTCGGCCATATTGGATTAAGAATAACGTCATATAACATATCTTGCATAGTCATCCAAACTGAACGTGTATACAAAATTTCAGCTCAATCGGTTGAAGATATCTACTTCAAAATTGAGTTCAAAGAATCCACCGTAACATACATACACGGCAAGTTAAATAAAAGCTTTTAAAATAGCCTGTACACCAGAAATTTACAAAAGTCGCTAAACACGACTATTTCAAAAGTATCTGTGCACTAGTAAATTCCAAAAGTCGCTGTACACCATCAATCTAAATGGCGCTGAACATCATTGAATCAAATCAAGTTAAAAACGTATATTTTTAACCGACTTCAAAAAAAGGAGGAGGTTCTCAATTCGGCTGTTTTTTTTATGTTTGTTACTCGATTTCTCAAAGATGCCTGGACCGATTTCAAAAACTCTTTTTTTATTTGAAAGGATATGCTTGTCATTTGGTCCCATTATCATCAGATCAGGACCTGGTGGTGGAAACCTTGAGAAATCGAGGGCGTCTCTTGAAATTGTAGGCAAGCATGGGGTAAAAACTTGATATCAATGTGTATATCTGATGAGACTACAATATTACGGAAATTTAGGGCAAATCTGATGATGGAGACAACAATCAAAAAAAACAACGGCTCATTTTAAATTATTTACAGAAAATTTGACAAAATAGTTGATTTTCTTTTGCTCCTTCTAATTATTGAGTCTATCCCTTTCAATTCGTGCGTGACGTCATTGACGTGTCATTTGTTTCAATTGAAACATTCGAATTGGTGTTTTCATCTCTTTTCCATCAATTTATTATTTTATCCTTTTCATTTCGCGCGTGACGTCATTGACGTGTCTTTTGTTTTAGTTTAAACATTCGAATAGGGCTTTCTATCTATCTATCAATCTGTCCCTTTCATATCGTGCGTGACGTCACTGGTATGTCGTTTGTTTTGGTTAAAAAATTCGGATATAATGATTTCATCAGAATAATATGATTTCATCTCTTTCTTATTAACTAATTTATCCCTTTCATTTCGTGCGCGACGTCATTGACGTGTGTTTTGTTTTAGATTAAATATTCGAATCATGGTAAGTCCATGATATTATGATTCGAATAGGTATTTTTATCTCTTTCTTATCAATCATCTATCCCTTTTATATCGCGCGTGACGTCATTGACGTGTGTTTTGTTTTAGTTTAAACATTCGAATAGCGGTTAACATCTCTTTCTTATCCATCAACTAGCGACCCGCCCCGGCTTCGCACGGGTGCAATGCTGATACTTAATACACTACAGAAAAACTGTGAACGTTGTATATAAAAACATACCGGCATGTAATTATTTACGACATCACATTAGAAACCTCAAATATAACAGTACTTCTCCACTATTTAATGGATGTTATGATACATATAAACCTTCCTCTTGAATCACTCTATCTATTAAAAAAAACCGCATCAAAATCCGTTGCTTAGTTTTAAAGATTTAAGCATACAAAGGGACATAGGGACAGAGAAAGCGACTTTGTTTTATACTATGTAGTGATTTATCCCTTTCATTTCGCGCGTGACGTCATTGACGTGTCTTTTGTTTTTGTTTAAAAATTCGAATAGGTGTCTTCATCTCCTTCTTATCCATCAATTTATCTCTTTCATTTCGTGCGTGACGTCATTTACGTGTGTTTTGTTTAAATTCACATCGCACAAGCAGTTATCGCGATTTTAAAATCTTATAGCATTGACTTACAGTCGATTTCAATTTGTTTTGACTATACAGGGTTATTATTATGACAATAATTTCCTTAGTATTCATTATTTTTAAGATAAAAAAAATACTAAAAACCGGCCAAGTGCGAGTCGGACTCGCGCACGAAGGGTTCCGTACCATTATTTATAAAACGGACAAAAAAATCATGTCTGTTTAATGGGGCCCCCGTTAAAATTTAATTTTATTTTAATGCAATTACCTACTTATTTTTGAATTAAGTAATACATTCCATATTCTGTGAATATTTCAAGCATCTACCTGTTGCCGTTATCGATATCGAGCAAAAATGAACAAAAAAATCACGTTTTTCGTATGGGAGCCCCCCAAAATATTTATTTTATTCTAGTTTTCAGTATTTATTGTTATAGCGGCAACAGAAATACATCATCTGTGACAATTTCAACTCTCTAACTACCATGTTTTTAGGGTAGGAACCCTAAACCCCTTTTTTTGAAGTCGGTTGAAAATATACGTTTTTAACTTGATTTGATACAATGATGTTCAGCGACATTTGGATTGATGGTGTACAGCGACTTTTGGAATTTACTAGTGCACAGATACTTTTGAAATAGTCGTGTTTAGCGACTTTTGTAAATTTCTGGTGTACAGGCTATTTTGTTTCCTAGTTGTGACTATAACTTACTCGTATGGCGTTTTATTGTGAACAGGTATTTTGCAAAATTGATTCTGTTCAGCGACTTTTGGAGCTGACTGTACCTACTTAGGGTTGAACTACATCTGGCAGCACGGAATCGCCTTTTTCCGTCGCCCTTTCTCGTTCTGTCGCTTAGAACTGCCATTTGCTAGACCGAGACAGAAAGCATAATGCGATAGCACGCGGCGGAATCCTCGAGGCGATCGGCTTCACGGACAAAATGCAATGGTCGGCAGGGAGACTCCGGAACGCTGAAGCGCGCGATAGCATGCTAACGCATCCTTTCATCGCCGATCACTTGCTATCGCCTATCACTTGCTACGCGTGAAATCGCCTTTATTGTCTACGGAATTCGACAGCGCGCGTTCGCATGCGGCAGCATACTGCAGCACGTGGTAGCACAGACGGAACAAATGCGATTCCGTGCTGCCAGATGTAGTTCAACTCTTAACCTAGCTATAATTAGGGGAAATGTCTTACTCTTATGTGATCAACAGTATTGTTCATTTCAATAGACTCCATGAGGTCTTCGTGCCGTATGCCATACTCATTCACTTCATAATATCCTGGCTCTGGAAGGATAATTTAGAATTGTTATTAGCGCCAATTCACAGATGTCGTGGTAGTCTAGTCCTGGGCGGGTTCGATTCCAGGTCAGACAAATGCCCCACACTTTTAACTTGTAAGTTGCAACAACTAAGTTAAATGTAATCTCTAAGTCTATCCTTGACATTAAAGCGAGATTAAAAGTGAAGGGAAACATCTCGAGGAAACCTGGACTATAAAGTCTGAAATCACCAACCGGCATTGAGCAAGCGTGGTCTTGAATTTGAGGACATATTATCATGATAGTGTTAGGTAGACCAAATTAATAAATAGTAAGATATTAATGTCATTCAGATATTTTATATCATATGAAAAGACTAGCTGTCCCCAGCGGTTTTACCGGCATCTTTGGTTACTGCTCCGCTCCCGTGTGTCTTAGCGTGATGGTATATAGCCTATAGCCTTCCTCGATAAATGGGCTATCTAACATTGAAAGAATTTTTCAAATCGTACCAGTAGTTCCTGAGATTAGCGCATTCAAACAAACAAACAAACAAACTCTTCAGCTTTATAATATTAGTATAGATATCTGTACGCTTTACTAAAAACTTTAACTGTTGAGTTGTCTTAGAATTTTAAAACTCACCATTACTGTACACCATTTTGGGCGCTATTCCCGGATCATCAGGTGTAGGTCCGCTGAGGATCCAGATGGGACCTTCATGCACGTTCAGGAAGTGGCCCACGCCGTGCCCCGTCCCATGGCCATAGTTCAAGCCAACATCCCATAAAGATTTGCGAGCTAAGACTTCTATAACGTTACCCTAGAAACAAATCAAACTCAAACTCATTACAGTCAAATTGGGCTGATAAATCAGCACTTTTCGAACGTCAAAAAACAAAAGACAGTCCCCAAAACGCCCTTCACCACTTCCTATGTGTTCTCGCTGGGAAGAAGTGGCGCAACAAACTCCCCAGCAACACATGTCTGTCTGTTAGGTTTGAAGAACCAGATTTATACAAAAACCAATGTTCCAATATAAAATTCGTCACACATTCACACAACGTCATCTAGTCCCAAACTAAGCAGAGCTTGTACTATGGGTACTAGACAACTGATAAACGTACTTATATATGTATCTTTCTTTTGTAAATACATGCATATTATACATAGCAACACCCAGACTAAATCAAACACCCATATTCATGCACACAAATGTTTGACTTATAAATGGAACCCGCGACCTCCCGCATGGCAGGCAGATTCACTAGCTTCTATTTTATAAAAAGCTCATATTTAACTTGCCGTGTATGTATGTATGTTACGGTGGATCCTTTGAACTCAATTTTGAAGTAGATATCTTCAACCGATTGAGCTGAAATTTTGTATACACGTTCAGTTTGGATGACAATGTGAGATATGTTATATGACGTTATTCTAAATCTAATATGGCGGACCCTCCAAGATGGTGGAGTAGTTATTTTTAATGAATTTCAACAATATGGGTATCAAATGAAAGGGCTTATTGAGAGTGACTTAAAAAATAATCTGATGTTATTCTAAATCCAATATGGCGGAGCATGAAAGCTTTTTAAAATAAAATTTTTCTTTTAATTTATTTCAAATCACATGATAAACAAAAATAATTTTCAAATCAATATTATCACCATATGTTCATGTCAATCTCTGTCACTATATTGATCACACCAAACTCACCAAGATACCCTTGGGTAGAACTGTAGTAGCGAGAGCGATCTGCCCCTTCAGTACCCTGGTGAAAGCCAACCGCTGCGCCGGAGTCGGTGACGCACTCATGTGACGAGTCCTCGTTATGTCTGTCGTACCCTCACTGAAAAACATTCATATCCATCTTACTTGTCTACCAGAAAAAAATACACGCGCCGCGCCTCTTGTAGAAAACGCTAGTTGGTGTGGAGCGTGTCCGTCTGTACTTGCGTGTTATACTCGTAGTCGGCTTTGTTTTACTTGGAAAATGTTTTTTTGGAGCGCCCCCCTTGTGCAAGCTATATCTACATTCGTGGAAGCACTTACAAGTACTGTCCCCCCGAGTCTACCAGCAGCATATCATCGGGTCTGATGACGCGCTGCGGCCCCTCCTCCTTAGGGCTGTAGTGGATGATAGCGCCGTTCTCTCCAGCACCAGCGATTGTGGAAAAGGATGGGCCCATGAAATTTTCTTCTTCCCTGTAAAGAATGGAAAAATATTTGAAGGAAATCTAAAATCTAAAAGTTGGGAAATTCTCTTGGAACTCTCTCGAAATTCTCTATGTATTATTTTAATATGCGCTTAATTTGTAATGTTTTTTTGCCGATTTGACGATAACAACCAAAGTATTTTTTTTTATAAATAAAAATTATTCCATCATAAAAAGCTGACATTTAAAAACTTAATAATAATATTAAAGTTGAAATAAAAAAAATATTTAAAGAAAAAAATCAAAACACGACACATATCTTTTTCACTTTGTGTCCAAAATCCCTATCAATTTAAACAAAGCACCTTATAACTTTAAAACGGCCAAACCGATTTTGATGTCACATATAGAAGAACCACCGCTAAAAATCAGCTTTTTACTAATAAATTAAAAGAAAAATATTTTTTTAAAAAGCTTTTATAGTCCGCCATATGGGATTTAGAATAACATATCTTGCATTGTCATCCAAACTGAACGTGTATAAAAAAATTCAGCTCAATAGGTTGAAGATATCTACTTCAAAATTGAGTTCAAAGAATCCACCGTAACATACATACACGGCAAGTTAAATAAAAAGTTTTAAAAAAGAAAACCGCACCCGAATCAGTTCATTTGTTTGGAAGCAACGATACCATAAATTTTTTTTGCACTGGGAAATAATACTATTACGCATCCCCTTCCCGTCGGGGGACGGGAGAGGGGTATGTGGGACTCCCCGGGAATGTCCCGGTATACCCACCAAAAATATCCAGCGGCCCTCCGACCTCGCCTGAGTGGAGGGGGCCTGGGGAGTCTATGTCGTCCAGTCCCCCGCCAGCGAAAAAACAACGTTACCAATTACCATGCTTGCACACAAAGACCTACACACAGCCTTCAAACTTGTCACATCCCCCTTTTTGCGTCAGGGGTTAAAAACGACCCAATTCTTTCCAATAAGGCCGTGTCTCCAGTAGGCAAACTGTTAGCGGCCGACTGAGTTAGCCGCAAATTTGTGGCAAACTGAAATTTGAGTTAGCTGCAAACTCTAATCAATTTTGCGTGCGTCGCAAGCGACTAGAACCAGTTTTGGTGGGAGTCGGTTGCTCACTGCTATAGCCAGCGCGTAAAGCTGCAAACTGCGTAGAGTGAGCGCAAAACTAGCAGACTGTGGACACTCCATTTCAAATATATGGAAGGGTCGACTAAATCGGGGACACCAATGACTGATTAAAGGTGAAGGAAAACATCTCGAGGAAACCTGGACTATAAAGTCTGAAATCACCAACCCGCATTGAGCAAGCGTGGTGATTAACGCTCAATCCTTCTCCGTGGGAGAGGAGGCCTGTGCCCAGCAGTGGCACAATAAAAAGGCTGTGATGATGTACTAAATCGGTACGCCGCAAACTCAGTCGGCCGCTAACAGTATGCCTACTGGGCACAGCCTTACCTTGGAGGACACTTACCCTCGAAGTTTCTCCATCATCTTAGACAGGTCTACCTCGGTGACGTTGACGCCATCAGCCACCTGCTTCTCGACCCAGTACAGTGACCGGACCACTGCCACACCGTCCTTTATGTGCGCCAGTCTGAAACCCTGGAGGTAAGTAGCATATTACTAGACTAGGTTAAGTAGGTAAGTCGTGGTGGCCTAGTGGGTAAAGAGCCAACCCCTCAAGTATGGTAAGGTTCAATTCCAGGTCAGGCAAGTACAAATGCAACTTTTCTAAGTTTGTATTTACTTTCTAAGTATATCTTGGACACCAATGACTGTGTTTCGGATGGCACGTTAAACCTGTAGGTGCCGGCTGTCATTGAACATCCTTGGCAGTCGTTATGGGTAGTCAGAAGCTAGACAGTCTGACAACCAGTCTTATCAAGGCGTATCGTGTTGCCCAGGTTGGGTTGAGGAGGTCGGATAGGCAATCGCTCCGCGTAAAACACTGGTACTCAGCTGCATCTGGTTAGACTGGAAACCGACCCCAACATAGTTGGGAAAAGGCTCGAGAGATGATGATTTATTTTGTAAAGCATCTTAAAATAATGTCAGTTTCATTTATCTTTTTGAACCGAAAATTGTTTTAAACTTTTTATCACTACAAACATATAAAACTTTTTACTAAAAATAGAAACCGACTTCAAAAACACTTAAAAGGAAAAAAAAATACAATTTTCTAGACACGCACCGACTTCTAGATCCATGACAAAGGTAAATGTATTTTTTTGCTTTTTGTTAAATCGGTTTAAAGAATTGTAAAACCGACCTTAAGAAATGTTGATTTTGAGCGTACTTTGAATAAACGTCTTTTTATCTTTATCTTTAAAAATGGTGAATCAATATATTATGTGAAATTTTAATTAGGTACTTACCGCTAATTCCACATCGTTTTTCACGCATTTCTTCAACGCAACTGGTGAAATCGAGGTTGATAGAATTTTGGCTGGACCTTTCTGGGAAATTAAAAAAGTTATTGCTTAAAACTAATTTTATTTAATAAATACCAACTTGTTTAGTGTAACTCTCAAACTATTTACATAACAAACTAAAAGGCGTCGAAAAATTCATCCCCATCGCTGTCTACTGGGAGCGTGCCCAAGAGGCTGGCAGCATTGCCACGTTGTATGGCAATGCTTATTCTCTGACCAAAGTAATAGCCAGCCTTTTGGTCACGGTTAGCGTCAACCAACCGCTTAGATAGCTCGTTGTATAGACTAAGAGCATTCCGACCCCACGATCCTAGGGTTTCGACGCCAAACGGTTCGAAAATATAGTTGCCGACGAGGCCACCATATTTCCGCCGCTTGAGCTTGCAAGACTCTCAAACTACGCATCCTACTAATAATAAAAACAAATATTAATAGTGGCGCCCAGACCGACGGATTCTTCGCAAGAAGAGCTCCAAAAGGAACAAAAGTGAGTTTTAGTCAGTAAGAGTCTGACACTCCCTCCAGCTGCACCCAAAGGGGGAGGGAGAGGTTATTAGATAACTTTCCACTCGTGGACCGAACATTTTTTGATTAGTGAAATCCCTCAAAAGTTATGTTTAAAATAACTATACAACAATAAAGTAATACATAGTTATTACTTTGTTTTTATACGATATATGATTAAAATCAGATTTCGACTCGGTTCGGTTAGCCTAACATAGATTTCTTTGATCTGACGAAACAAGGGGGTTCTCGAGAATTTGGGTTCGCCCGTGTGTGGAAAATATACCTACAGTTAAATAACAAACAAAAGATAATACTTACCTCAATAGCTGATACAATGGCGTGGCTGGCTTCGTTTGACAGCCAGATGGTACCCTCAGCACCCAATTCAGTCTGAAAAAATTATTACTAGTTTTGTTAGACTTAATATACGTATAGACGGACGAATAGACATGACGAATCTATAAGGGTCCCGTTTTTTTTTGCCATTTCGTTGGCATGCATTCGTTGTCAAGTTTTTCGAACTCGTAAACTTGCGGGGACATGACCTTCAGTGTTACACTTTTCATATAAGTCTATATTTATATAAGTATGTATATTTTATTAAAATAATACTTGGGGCGTGATCTACAATCGATCCAAAAATATAGTTTTTTTGAATTTTTGTCTGTCTGTCTGTATGTATTTTCGGTTTAATTTCAAAAAGTACAGCATGGATTTACTTCGAATTTGTTATGAATATAACTAAGAGGTCGGGTCAACATATAGGCTACATATATTATATTATCACGCTATCACCTACGGGCGAGCAGCTGTGAATCTTTATTCTATTATCTTTTTACTCTAATGCCCTCGCGGACGACGTAACAGCTAGTAGATACATCATAGGATGAGAGGGGATTTGCAAAAGATTAGTTAATAACATACAATTCATCGACATGGCGTATCACTACATAATCACTACATAGTATAAAACAAAGTCGCCTTCTCTGTCCCTATGTCCCTTTGTATGCTCAAGTCTCTGAAACTACGCAACGGATTTTGATGCGGTTTTTTTTAATAGATAGAGTGATGCAAGAGGAAGGTTTATATGTATAATTTTAGTATCAGCATTGCACCCGTGCGAAGCCGGGGCGGGTCGCTAGTTTATTAAATAAAGTTCCACTTACCGATATATTTTCAAGGTAGACGAAGATGTCGGCGTAGGGTCTCGCTTCGACGACTACGTTCTCCGAAGCGAGATGACTGGCGATGTCGCTAGCTAACACCCCTTGGTCCCAAAATAGGATCACTGAGCTCAAGGCGTTCTGAAACACAACAGAACGGCTTTATTAACTGCGAGCTCAATTTTCATGGTCGAGCAAGCGAAGGCAGGTCCGTATTTACATATTGGTATAAGTACATACATTGGTATAAGGTCTAACAAGTCTAAACAAGCGGTATTGGGTTGCCCGGGTAACTGGGTTGAGGAGATCAGATAGGCAGTCGCTCCTTGTAAAACACTGGTATTCAGCTAAATCCGGTTAGACTTGAAGCCGACCCCAACATAGTTGGGAAGGTCTAACAAAAATATTACAGGGCATCTAGTACATGCTAAGGATCATGTTTACCAGAAAAAAAAAATATTAGGTATATTAAATTTATCATCACATTCGCTAAATTGTAATAGTGTTCTTACTCCTAACGCCGGTCTCTATGAACACACTCGGTAGTTGACCCCTAGGTCATTCAACTTTTTTGTGCTAAACATGATCCTTAGCATGTACTAGATGACCTGTATAAATATTGTCCCTATTTTTTCACGCCATCACGCGTGAACGGCTGGCCGATTTAAATAAAATTTTGTCAACACATAGTCTAGAATCAGAGAAAGGACATAGGCTGCTTTATATCCGGGTGCGGAAAATTGTTCCTTAAAACGGCAGATAGACCCACGGGGAACAATATACATATTTATTTTCGCGGTTATTTCAGTATTAATGTTCGCACACAATTTCTTACTATTCTTACCGTGGTCGGGTTGGTTCTGATCACAAGATAAGAAAAGAACACAGGATTGAATGGTATGTCCGAACCGCGAACGTTTAGTGTGTCTGAAACATAGATAAATACACGTTAAACGGTAACTTATCATACATTTGTATGTCGCAGGGATACTATAAAAAGAGGGATTTGACCAAATTCCTAAGTCATTTGATGAAATCACTGTAGACGTTAATAAAATAACAACACAATTTTGTCATTTATCTGCTACAATCTATCGAATTTTCTTAATAGATTTTCAACTTTATCATTTGAATTTGAAAATTTGACAGTTTCGGGTAGCTTTATGTCCTTTTTTTTTGTCACTGGGAAAAATACTGAAAAAACGCACGGGAGAGAGGTATGTGGGACTCCCCGGTAAAGTCGTTCCCGGTATACCCACTAAAAATACCCAGCGGCACACCGACCTCGCCTGAATGGAGTCTGGGAGCCTGGGAGTCTATAGCATCCAGTCCCCCGCCGGCGACTGCCCGCCTTACGGCAGTCCCCTCAGGTCCTCAGGTGAACAACACTCTTTTTATTATTAAAAGCTTTTATTTAACTTGCCGTGTATGTATGTTACGGTGGATTCTTTGAACTCAATTTTGAAGTAGATATCTTCAACCGATTGAGCTGAAATTTTGTATACACGTTCAGTTTGGATGACAATGCACGATATGTTATATGACGTCATTCTGAATCCAAAATGGCGGGCCACACAAAATGGCGGAGTAGTTATTTTTAATGAATTTCAACAATATGGGTATCAAATGAAAGGGTTTGTTGAGAGTGACTTAAAACATAATTTGACGTTATTCTAAATCCAATATGGTGGACTATAAAAGCTTTTTAAAAAAATAATTTTCTTTTAATTTATTTAGAGTACGGTTGGCAACTCTACTCTGTATACCTAAATCTTCACAAATAAGGAAATATAACTTTAACTAGGACTTTTTATACAAAACAAAGGTGAAACTCCTGGCGGAGGTTTGTATTGTATAGCAAGGGTTTATTAACTTACAGGCTATATCGTCCAACGCAGTTAAGAGCAACACAGAGGCGCCTCTAGTGTTCATTTGTTGAACTAACTCGGAGATCTTTTGCGAAGATGGCTGACCTGTAAAGAAAGAAAAATTTAAACATATTTTTAATACAGATCGGGCAAGCTACAGAATATTCCCCCTCTCTCTCCGATCGTGTCGGATTGCCGTCCCATCGGACTATGAGAGTAAGGGAATAGAGAGTGCACCTGTGTCCGCGCAAATGTGCGTGCACTATAATATGTCCTGCGCAGCTGGCTGATCTCCTTAGAGAGAACGGATGCCGTGGCGGTGATCGTAAACGCTAGTAGAAACGAAAATGTATGGAAATGACATTTGAAATCGATAAATCGGGTAGTCATAACACGAGTCGAAATGTCATTTCCATACATTTTTGTCGTTTGCGTTTACGATTGTAGAAAGATATCTTGGCTAAGCCCCCTTATTACACATGGAAACACCCATACTCTTTTGAACAATCTACTTATCCCCCACGACCTCAGGGCTACGGTGACCGGGAGTTATTTCCCAACACATGACGCCCTCTCACCCAAAATTATATAGCTGTCTGGTATGACTTACCGGTGTATTGTAGAGTCAAAGGTAGTAAGGCTTCATTGAGACGGTCTGGAGGTCCATCATTGAGCCTTCTCCTGGCAATGTCCACCAGATTCTCTTGTATCGCTAGCAGTTTTATGTTCTCGACTGCTAGAGCCGTCTGCAAATGAATAAATAAATGAAATTGATGACATTAATTTTAAAATGATTTACCAAATGAATATCATAAAGGATTTTATTTTTGACCTCGTCAGACTAATGCTATCCATGCCGATTGCCGGCCATGGCGGCCGCTCCCTTTAAGGGGATCAGCCAGCTCATAAGAAGGTTTAGCGAAGATGTCTTTCTACAATTGTAAAAAAACGAAGAACATGTATGGAAATGTAACCAGAAAATTGGAGAGAGAATACCGGGTCAAAAAATGGCCATCTTTGCTAAAACGCTGTCGCGTGATTCAATAAGATGAATAGAATCCTTACTTAAATTTTATTGGGAATTAAAATATTCATGTTTAGTGGACTGTATTTGAAACTGTTTTATTGCCCCGAAATACCTACGGGGATGTTGGCTAGCTGAAACTTTGTGGGGGGTTGTGAGAAAAGGGAGACGGGTGTGAAAGGATGGTTGTAGCACTTACAAAGTGCAGTTGAATTATCGATTTGACATGTCATTTCCATATTTTTGCCGTTTCTACTAGCGTTTACGATTGTAGAAAGACATCTTGGATATCCCCCCCGGGACATATTATAGATCTAGTAAACTTTTTTTTCAACGTTTTTTTATCAAGCTACATACTTCTAAAGCGACCCAAGCGCTCCTGGTGTAGGTGGTTGGGTCGAGAGCGACGACTGAGTTCGCCATGTTCTTGACGAGCCACGTCTGGAGGGAGTCGTCAACTCCTGCAAAAATTATCAAAGTGATTCAGTCAGTATCGAATGGCATTGCTATTGAACGCTACTATTGGCGTTCTTAATCTATACTAATATTATAAAACTTTGTTGTTTGTTTGTTTGTTTGAACGCGCTAATCTCAGGAACTACTGGTTCGATTTGAAAAATTCTTTCAGTGTTAGATAGCCCATTTATTGAGGAAGGCTATAGGCTATATACCATCACGCTAAGACACACGGGAGCGGAGCAGTAACCAAAGATGCGAGTGAAACCGCTGGGGACAGGCTAGAGTATGATAAACAGCGGTTTTCTTTAATCGGACGTATATCTTATTAGTGAAAATGGGCCTTAGCCAATATGCAAATTTTGGACGCGAGCACCGTGTGTGACTCTTTATAAGATCCTGCAAACAGTGGCGTAGCTGCAGGGAGTATTAGCCGCGCTTGGGGGTGACACCTGGAATGGCCGGCAAGAGATGTCGTGCAGTGTTCAGCAAGGTCGGTTCTGAGGATGCTCTGTGAAACATCGGTTCCAGTAAACTCCGAGTGACACGCGCTTGGCAGTCGTTACGGGTAGTCAGAAGCCAGTAAATCCGCAGTCTTACCAAGGGGTATCGGGTTGCCGTACCCCCTAGTTATGCCACAGCCTGCAAATCCCTGTTTGGAATTAATACTCGTAATTCTGTCTTCTTGACAAAGAATTGACATAATTTTAAGTCACTCTCAATAAGCCATTTCATTTGATACCCATATTGTTGAAATTCTTTAAAAATAACTACTCCGCCATTTTGTGTGGTCCGCCATTTTGGATTTAGAATGACTTCATATAACATATCGTGCATTGTCATCCAAACTGAACGGTTATACAAAATTTTAGCTCAATCGGTTGAAGATATCTACTTCAAAATTGAGTTTAAAGAATACACGGCAATTAAATAAAAGCTTTTAAAAACTCACCCTGCCTCATAAGTTCCCACAAACTGCTATCGACCTCTACGTCGAACTGTGTCCAGTACCTCGCGTCGGTCCACACGAGAGCCCTGGTGGCTGTCACCAGCGCCGTGCCCGACGAGCCGCGGAGACCGGAGAGCCACTCGCGACGTGCGTCCGCCGGGGCTATGTATTGAGACTGTAAGAATAAGGTAAGACTCGAATTGATGTGAACTAGGTCAAAACTATAATACTTTTTTTTTGTACATCTTAAAATTAATTACAAGTTAATTTATCGTTTTGAACTGAAAATTGTTTTCTTTTTTTTATTGATAATGCAGTCGAAATAAGTAGGTATACGGCTTGATGTGAAAAATCTGTGAAGTCATAGGTTGCGTTTTCATACAAATTGCATAGAGAGTAACCCTTTTTGACACATCCCTATTAAAATGTTTATATTCTGCCGGGGCTGCAGGTTGTGCGCAAGAGTTGATGATCCGATAACCGATTGTCGGTTACGGCGGCCGTTCTCTGTAAGGAGATCGCAGCTGCGCAAGACATATTATAGTGCAAAAGCATTCTATGGCGTCCAGGCCCCTCACGTCCCCAATATGGAGGGGCTTTTATAATGGCCGCAGCGCGGAGGGTGATTGTTGTGATGCAGACGGAAGCACCCCCGCGCCTGTCGCCCCCTTATCACCCCCTGGGGCGAATGAGGACGGACGTGCTGTACGCCGTCTTCCACCCCTTCAAAATTTTGCCTATTTCAGCGTCACTACTCACATTGTGGGCGTCAGCAGTAGGCACAATGTACGCGTCGACGCCTCTCTCGTTCATCACCGCCACGACTGCGGCCAGTCGGCTAGCTGCCGTCTGCCGGCTAAGCTTCGACGAATGCCATACATTTACTGAAAGGGAAAAAATATTGCTCAATCATTATCTGCCTAGCCTTTTCCTTACATAGCTTGCTATGTTCGGGTCGATTTCCAGTCTTAACCAGATGCAGCTGAGTACCAGTGATTTACGTGGAGCGACTGCCTGTCTGACCCCTCAGCCCAGTTACCTGGGCAACACGATACGCGAGGAAATATTACTTAATCCTTAAATGACTGCCTAGCAGTTTCTTGCCAGGACTTTATCCCCGTACCTAAATAAAAAATAGCCTATGTTCACTGTGAATAGTGTAGTTCCCCAAGTGAAGGATTTTTATAAATCGTCAAACAAGTTTTAGAGCCTGTTCAATTTAAACTAACAATCAAATGTTTTTTCTTAAGTTGTAAAAAATAGTATAGATAATAATAAAATGTGTTTGTGTGTGCACCGCAGCTCTTAAAAGGCTGAACCAATTTGGATGCTGATGTAATTTATTGAAAGCAATGTTCATAAAAATCGGCTCAGCCATTTTAAAGTTAGGTTAATTTTAAAATTAAACTGTTTCTAGCTTCTGACTACCAGTAACGACTGCCAAAGATGTACAAATGACAGCCGGGACCCACCAATTTAGCTTGGCTTCCGAAACATATGTTGCACTTTATATTTTTGCTATGGAGGCATAGTTTTAATTGCTTACCGTAAGTCGGGGAATCTGGTTCTGCTGAGTTATAATATGAATATGGTATATGACCACACACCAGGCCGGTTGCCAAGCTGTAAGATAAAACAAAACATATTAGCCCAAAGTGTAGGAGTATCTGAAGGGTTCCACAGCCCTACTCCTTATTTTTCGTGGGAAATCATCAAATGACCCCTCCCACTGTGGGTGCAGCTGGAGGGAGTGTCAGACTGTTACTGACTAAAACCCACTATGTTCCTTCTGGAGGTGTTTGTGTCAACCCGCGAAGAACTGTAGATACAGACTCATTTAATCTTTGTGGAAGTAGAATATATTCCAATCCTAATAATTTAAAGCTTAATGTCTATGGATGAATACACTGCCTCGTTGGTCTAGTAGATGCATAGCGCGACTGCTCTGCACTGGGTTTCGGGTTCGATTCTCGGGTCAGGCCGAAATTACAGTAGTATAGTACAGGAGTCAGGAAGGTGATTGATACACCCGTGCATCGAAGAGCACGTTGCAGTCGGTCCTGCTTATGATCTCTCTCCGGTGGTGTCGGATTGCCGTCCCATCGGACTATGAGAGTGAGGGAATAGAGAGTGCACCTGTATCTGCGCAAATGCTTGTGCACTATAATAATGTCCTGCGCAGCTGGCTGATCTCCTTAAAAGGAACGGCCGCCTTGGCCGGCAATCGTTCTGGACGGCAACATTATAGATGAATGTCCGAATAAAACCTATTCGTTATATAATTAAATAATAATATTTACTTACATAAAACATATCGTAATAATCCAACCTCCCTTCTCGGCCATTTTACACACAATAAACCGATAACAAAATAATTATCGCCATATGTATTAACTTTATCTAAAACAATTGACGATAATTCTAGGATTAGATTAAATATCATTTATATTATTGTAATCCGATTGACGATATCAGGAGAACTAGTTTTGATAAGCAATTAAATGGCGGAGATATAGAACAAGACAAGATTCACTTATACATCATCCATTTGAACATAGCAGTAGATAATCAAAAAATACTCAAAATAATGATGATGATGGCATCCAGGCCGATTGTCGGCTACGGCGGCCGTTCTCTTTTTATGGAGATCAGCCAGCTGCGCAGGATATATTATAGTGCACGCACATTCGCGCAGACACTGGTGCACTCTCTATTCCCTCACTCTCATAGTCCGATGGGACGGCAATCCGACACGACCGGAGAGAGAGCACACACAGGAACGACATTTACGTGCTCACCAACTTCCAGACTCTAGGCTGCTTTATGTAAGTTTCTCAAAACCCACAAAGCGATTTCGGCCAGACCCGGGATTCGAACCCGAGACCCCGTGCACAGCAGTCGCGCCTTGCGACCACTAGACCAACGAGGCAATGAGACGAGCTCACAAAATAAAAAGTACTGAACCGAATTGGATGAAATTTTAATGGCATCAAATGACAAATATACCTAACTACGGCATCGAACAAAATAAAGGCACAGTACATACAAACCACGGAGTAATTGGTGTACATACAAAAAAAAGCGAATGAATTGAGAATGAGAACCTGAACCTCCTCCTTTTTCGGAAGTCGGTTAAAAAAAATAATGTATTGTGTGCTAAACAATCTCGAGAGCTGAACCTAATAAATGATTTCGCTAAATCTTTTTAATTTTTAAGTATACTCGTATTTCTTGAAGTACGAGGTCGGTTATCTCGCAGGAAAAACGTTGCTTGTAAGTCTAAAAGCAACACTTACCTAAGTATGTATCAATGGTATGTATACTCCCATCTCCCAATTCTTACCTTTATGTTTGTCTCACCAGCTGATCTCCCAATTAGCAAGAAAAAGTATTAACAAAAGTAAAAATTAAAGAAACGAGTAACGACTGGGAGGCTTCACGAAGTTCACCGGGTTAAGCAACCCTTGTCGAGGCCACAGTTTGGATGGGTGGGGTTAAGCAACACAAGTCGAGGTCACAGTTCGGATGGGTGGGGTTAAGCAACCCTCGTCGAGGCCACAACTTGGATGGGTGGGGTTAAGCAACCCTTGTCGAGGCTACAATTTGGATGGGTGGGGTTAAGCAACACTAGTCGAGGCTACAATTTGGATGGGTGGGGTTAAGCAACCCTTGCCGAGGCTAAATTTGGATGGGTGAGGTTAAGCAACCCTTGTCGAGGCCACAATTTGGATGGGTGGGGTTAAGCAACACCAGTCGAGGCTACAACTTGGATGGGTGGGGTTAAGCAACCCTTGTCGAGGCTACAACTTGGATGGGAGGGGTTAAGCAACACAAGTCGAGGTCACAGTTCGGATGGGTGGGGTTAAGCAACACCAGTCGAGGCTACAACTTGGATGGGTGGGGTTAAGCAACACTAGTCGAGGCTACAATTTGGATGGGTGGGGTTAAGCAACCCTTGCCGAGGCTAAATTTGGATGGGTGAGGTTAAGCAACCCTTGTCGAGGCCACAATTTGGATGGGTGGGGTTAAGCAACACCAGTCGAGGCTACAACTTGGATGGGTGGGGTTAAGCAACCCTTGTCGAGGCTACAACTTGGATGGGAGGGGTTAAGCAACACAAGTCGAGGTCACAGTTCGGATGGGTGGGGTTAAGCAACACCAGTCGAGGCTACAACTTGGATGGGTGGGGTTAAGCAACACTAGTCGAGGCTACAATTTGGATGGGTGGGGTTAAGCAACCCTTGCCGAGGCTAAATTTGGATGGGTGAGGTTAAGCAACCCTCGTTGAGGCTACAACTTGGATGGGTGGGGTTAAGCAGCACTAGTCGAGGCCACAGTTTGGTTGGGTGGGGTTAAGCAACTCTTTTCAAGGCTACGACTTGGATGGGTCGGGTTAAGCAACAGTAGTCGACGTTGCATTTTGGATGGTTGAAGTTAAGCAGCAGTAGTCAAGTCTACAGTTTGGATGGGTTAAGTCGAACTGTGTTTTAGACTCAGGAATCGATGACCCAAAGAAATAAAAAGAACTCGATTTTCACCATTTTCCGCTACTAAAACCACATAGAATAAAATCATGTAATTTTTACTTTTTAAATTTTATTAATGGATAGGGTCATCTATTCTATTTTAGATTGTGGTAGCAAAATAACCAGGTAGTTATATCAACTAGCTTCGCCCTGCAGTATCACCCGCATTCCCAGATTTGTGTTGAATATAGTAAAAGTTTACATAAGCCGATGAAAATAAAACAAAGATATCATTATATTAATGTTGATTTTATTTATTTCCTCAATACATTATTTTAAATTCCCCTTAGATATTGTAGATAGCTTAACATAAGTACATAGTTAAGTAATAAATAAACAATTAATCAGCTTTTGGTGTGTTTTAACTAGCCTCATACAAAACTTAGAACCAGTTTCACAGGTTGCTGATAAGTTCCAGATAGTTTATCTGGCAGATAATTACAAACAGATTCTGTTCCCTTCTTGAATTTATCTGGTAGATAGTGGCTATCCGTAACCTGTGAAACTGGCCCTTAATCACTTCACTTGAGAACATACATTACATTTCAAATATTTCTCTAAATATCTTTAAAAAAGTTTTTAGAAAGACATTTGAATTGTAATAACTTTTGGAATTAAATAAAGACATCAAAATTTACTTTTAGATGTCTCTCTATTCCCTCACTCTCATAGTCCTCAGGTCAGCAATCCGACACGACCGGAGAGAGATCACAAGCAGGACCGATATTTACATGCTCTCCGATGCACGGGTGTATCAATCACCAAATTCTAGACTCCAAGCTGCTTCTGTGTCTTAATTTATAGTCGCAATATTATTTTATTGTGAATTATTTGTCTATTATTATAACAAAAATCTTAACCACAGCCACGCACGGCCGGGTCTGCTAGTATAGTTTATAGTTGCTAATACACTGGGAATGTGTTGTCCACGTCGTTAGCCCACGCGTGGAGTCCTCCGATCATGTCCCTCACTTTGTGTCTGTCCTCCGCCGGCAACATGTCCAGCACCTGCTTGGCGGCGACCTGCGAGTCGTTGCCTCGACGACAGATGAACACAACTACGAAAAGTAAAAAATATAATAATAACTAGCTTCTGCTCGCGGCTTCGCTCGCGTTTAAAAGTATTATTATTGATTAGGTATAGTTTTAACTTTCATCCCCTATTTTATCCCCTTACGGGTGGAATTTTGCTACAAAGCGTGTCTTAAGTATGAATGTGAATAGATGGAGAGATAGAGGTAGACCAAGGAAGAGATGGACTGATTGCCTGAAAGACGATATGATTAAGAAGGGAGTGGATAGTAGTATGACGGCTAACAGAGACGAATGGAAGCGGAAAACATATTGCGCCGACCCCAAATAGAATTGGGAACAGGGCAGGGAGAAGAAGGGGTGGAATTTTTCAAAATTCTTTCTTAGGGGATGCTTATGTCAAAGTAGGCATGCAAAGTCTCAGCCCGATCGGTTTAAAATTGTCAATTTTTTATGCAAATTTCATCCCTCATAAAATAATGCAATATATTTTTACAAGTCATCTAGTACATGCTAAGGATCATGTTTACAAAAAAAGTTGAATGACCTAGGGGTCAACGATCGAGCGCGTTCACAGAGACCGGCGTTACGCGTAAGAACACAATTACAATTTGGCGAATGTGATGATAAATTTAATAAAATATGTTGTTGTTTTCACGACTTTTTACTGGTAAACATGATCCTTAGCATGTACTAGATGACCTGTAAAAATATGGTGCACTAGTTTTGTTAGACCTTATATATTTAGACGGATGTCAGTTGACATGACAGACAGACAGACAACTCACCAATTTCTTTCTCTTCCACCACCCTGAGCAGTTTATCGAGATTCTCCCCACTCAGGCGGTCGATAGGCCAGTTCTTAGCCCCAACTAGGTGACACATTTGGTACTCGACATCGGCCCTGACGTCCACGATGTATGGATCCACCTTCTCTTTGAGGAGTTTCGACACCTCTGGCGCTGATATCCTGTTGGATTTCGACAGGATGTGAAGGTCCAGTTCCTGGAGGAGAAGAGGTTAAGTTAGGGTTCGGCTAGGCATTTGATTTTAATTTGTTTATGTGTATTTTAAATTGATTTTTTATTATTTTATTTAGAGTTCATTGTTCCTTCATTCAATAAAAAAAATATACAACGCTATGTGGGGGTCGGCTTCTCGCTCAGAGGTAACAAGCTAAGTAATAGCCTCTATACAATGACTTCCAGAGACATAAAAAGTTTCTTTTTTTCTTTTTAACCTATTGAGACGCCACAGTCACGTATAGATGACAAGGCAAATGGCCCAGCACGTCACGGTCACGACTACATGACAGACTTTTAAAGTTAAAAATTAATAGTTTTAATCGATACAATTCCGAACTCACTACTATATTGTAGGTATTTATGGACGAGTTCTTAGCTTGGCGCTGAGGGCACAGCTTTGTTTTTTTGACGTGGCGGTCAAAAGGGTGTTTTGTGAACTCGCTTTATTTTTTTTTTTGTTTAATATTAGATCAAATAAAGATAATTTAGGGAATTAATAAATGCTCAACTCGGCCAGCGATTTCATAAGCATCTCGAGAAATAATGACCTCGATAAATGGGTGAACTACCAAACAAACATACAA